>JAOTQP010001546.1:64039959-64121461 GCA_026413545.1 Cichladusa arquata
AGAGTGATATGCTGCAGTGGGTTTAGAAGAAAAGTGCACGTCTCAGACATGTTTTGGCAGGAGAAAAACGTAGCAGCACAGTGTTTTCAAAGTTCAACAGCCCATTTCTCATATTGCATTAGCAGCACTGTAAATCACTATTTTACATTTCCTTTAGGCTAATATGGAAGATTTAACTAATCCATAACAGGGTAAAAACTATGCATAGATGAATTGGAAATCAATAGATTGAACTAGGTGTTTAGTTGTAGCAGCAGTAAACAATTTGGACACTTTTTTTTTTTTCCTTTTTTTTTCCTTTTTTGATCAATACCTACTTTGGGCAAATCCACTGAATTAAGTCAGGCTAGTATAAAGCACCAAGCTGTAGCCAATGTCACGAGTATCAAAGCTGTGATTGGTCCTCAAACAAGGCACTCTTATAGTGTTTTCTGATCCTCCACATTTTTTTGATGAATAACCACACCTATGTATCTAATTGCTATAGCTACAAAAACTTTAAAAGTCTTCAGGAACCATTAGCTTGGATTTATCTTTTTGAAGTAATTCTCATCAAATTCACATTTAAGTACCAAAATTTGTCTCTTAAAATATCTCTAGTAGATGCCACTACTTCTAATTCATGTTTGGAGGTTCCTCCTGCTATAAATCAGCCCCAAATAATGCTTCTAGGAGTAGATCACCAAACATTTTCAACGATAAGTTAAACTGTCTTCTGTGACTCATGATCTTCTTTACGGAGGGGAAAAAAAAGCACCACCACATTAACCAAAAAAGAAAATCATTTGTTGAATCATGTGAGCAGTCTGTGCAATTCTGTGGGGCTGTTTGTGTGCTGTAAGCAGAACCTGCTCAGCTGAATCAGTAATGAAAGCATGAGTCAGCTTTTGAGCTAAAGAAGGTGGCTCTTACACTATTATCTGCACTAGCCTTTTTAGCAGACAAAGACTAATAGTACCTAATGTCACTTACACAAATATTTAGCTTTTCGCATTGTCTGCTGTTTAAAGCAGGTCTTTTGATACATCTACATTTCCAGAATACTAATACAAACTACATCTGTTTAAAATGAGGAAAGACAACAGCTCTGGAGTTCTTTGTGGGAATGAGGCTGTGTAGTCTTTTTTGTTATTGTTATGTTTTTGTTGTCTTTCTTGTTTTCCGTAAATTTATGTGAATCAGAGATTATGGGTATGGTCATTTCATAAGTTACCTTGAGATATAAAGGTAAAATTTGTTTTGATAGAAGAGAAGTGTTTATATTCTATATCAAAGGAGACCTTTAATACATAAGTACTCATCATCTCTTCATTCTTTACTGCTTGTAAAAACAGCAGTTGCTCTGATTTCCCAGAAAAAAAGCATTTCACATATAAGTTTAACTACAACAGATATTCTCTGCTAAAAGGAAAATATCTGCTTTTCCAACGGGTGTGGAAGGATTTATCTTTCACTTTCTTTAAAATCGCTCAATCACTGAGTGAAGTTCTAGGAACACACTGTAACAGACACCAAAGCTATTCTCTGTGGATTCACTGCTTCATGGAATACTCCGTAATTGGTTATTCATATTTGTTACAAACCTGACCATTTGCCACATACCAAGTGCCATATTTTGCGCTTCAGAAGGAAGAAGTTCTGTTCAAACTCATAAGCACACACAATAGAATTTCCAGCCTCCTCACTCATCCAGTTCCAAAGCCACTTTCCCCACAGCATCCAACAGAGAACTGCTGCGTGGAAGAGGCTCCTGCCAAACCCTAGTTTCATGTGCTCTGGCATTTTGATGGAAATAGTTTGGTGTAAAAAAAAAATTTTTTTTCCTTTTCCAGCCATGTTCTTTTTCCACTCTCCTTGTATTTTGCAACAGTACAACTATTTCTTTTTGCTGTAACTTGATAACTCACTTTTAGGTGACCAGAACTGGCAGTTCTACACAATTTGTTGGACACAGCAATGGTATCTATGCAGGCAGGTGCAACCAGATTCTGTTTATACCCTGCTATGACTGCACACAAAGCTGCATTAGCATGGATGTCCCCTTGCTAACACATGTGTTGTGCTGCACCACTCTAGACAGTCACACAGCTTCCAGTAAAGGTCTGCTTCACATCCAGTTGGCTTCTGCAGGATTGCAAAAGTCTGGTGCCAGATGTATAAACACGTCCAATGCGCTCAGAGACTCAAATATAAAAAAGCAGAATTTGCTTTGTGTAGCTGGCTAGAGGCATGAAAAATGCTGAGGAGCACCTTTCTGCAGCTTCTAGAGAAAAGACAAGCTCTCGAGAACCCAAACACAAGTACAACAAATCTTCATGGGGTCAACTAGACATTAGCAATGGAAGATGTAATGCAGGACTTGTAAAGAGTTAATAAATGACAGCCAGAGGAAAAGTACAACCTGCTACCACAGACACAAATAGAAACTGGCATCTCAAATTTACTTGTGTACATTTGGCAAGTCACAGAAACGGTTTTATGAAGGGTTGACCACTCTTCTACTCAACAAGAAAGGAGCTGCTTTGCTGTCTCTTAGCAAGACTCGCCAGATGCAAGTCCAGTCATGCATCTGTCAACAGAAACATTCTGAAGGGCTTCACGTAGGTCATGTAGGCTTTGGGCTGGCCAGATTTCCTTTGTTGATTCATATTTGCAGTCACAGCCTTATTTCTACTGTAGCCTTTCCTGTTTGAAGTAAATTTCTGGCTTGAAAGATACACTTCAGACTAATTTAGCAGACTACCCCAACAGGAAACCTTCGACAAGGGCAGGACTTTTGTCAATATGGATGAAGTTAGGATCCACCAGACTCTACTTACAGATGCAGGGGACCAGTTCAGACATTTGCTTTGGTGAACAGCACAGTCTGTCATTCTGCTCCCCATCATTTCCAAAAGAGACGAATGCTGTTCTGCTGCATAACATACGGGTTAATTGAGCTCGATACGCAAAAGCATCAATTATATTTCTCAAAATATAATTACAGTGTTTAAAACTACTTTGGAAAATAGGAAATTAAAGGCATTTGAAAAAGTAAAGATTTTCCTGCACCTAAGGGTAAAGTCTTGACAACTGTTCAAGGAATATTCCTCCCCTGATAAGGAAATAATGCTTCTCTTTCTTTTGAATTTGCAGACAAACATATGAAATAGAATTTTTACAAAGCTTTTCTACAGCTTACCTAATTCTGATCTCTTGGATGCCAATTAAAAAGTTGAATTAAAAACTGAATTTTTAAGTCAGGAACTAGTTGCAATCAGAGATTAGAAAAAAAACAGTTACATATTTTCTTTGCAATTTCATAATTTTATCTAGATTAATTTTTACGTTATTTTTCAAAAACTAATTAATAATTTGTCATGAAAATGTATGATTTTTGTGTATGGCCTGAAAATTGTGTTGGAATTAAATTCTTAAAATTAGCTGATATGAGATAATTTTTCATGTCCATATATACAAAAGATGTCTTATTGAAAAAGCTTATTTTTAAACTTCACTTGTTTAAATCTGTTATCCAATTAGTGCATAGTTTATGCATATATATGCATGAATATTTTTATAGGAGCAAAAGGCAGAATATATAACATATCCAAACAAGCAGGAAGATGACAGGATAAGAAATTGATCAAAAGAAAAAGTAAGACATGAAAATAAAACCACTGAACTGAGAGAAAGATGCTTCGAAATATGAAACTAAGACAAATCAAGTTCTTTTGGATGTGTAGAAGAGATTGTGTCTGTAGTAGCCATCAATCACAGATCCTGATGCTTAGATTCTCCCAAATCAAAACAAGTTAATATAGCTCCTTGCATACTAAAATGGTATTGCACAACACTCCAATGCAGGAAAAAAAAATAACAAGAATAAAAAAGAAAAAAGAGATGAAAAAGAAACTCCTGACAGACAACTGAAAGATGTGACAACAAAGGGAGTTCTCCTCTGTGGTATGAAATAGGATCAGGAGCAGTTTGTGAAGTAACCAGAGTAACCCACAGCTACATAACAGCTAGGATAAAACATTATGTCCTGGAAGATAAACTTTGGATAGAAACAGAAGCTGCTGGGCAAGCTTCTTTGGCTTGTGTTATGACAATAGGAATGAATTATTGTAATGATCCAGTTTGGCTTTAGACATCGAAAATATTTAAAATTACATTTTGCTCAAGGGAGAATAAGCTGTAGACACACGTCAAGACTCCAGAGAATTATTGGAAACCTGGTAGTGATTTCTCAGATAGCAAGAAGACTCTTCAGTCCCAAAGAGTTTCAATAAATCTGAAGAAAACAAGTCCTGATCAACTACTTGAAATGAGTGGCATATCATAAAAATATCCATATTTGTTTCCTGCTGGAAAACGCTCCTTTCGAGTTCACAGACACAAACAAAAGAGAACTGCCCTGAATTCCAAACCTGATCTGATGGAGTAGACAGTATTCTTGGGCTGTCACCACAGCAGGATTTCATCACCAGCTTGAGTTCCATTCATCATCAAAAGACACTAAGGGCCAGATGCAGAGAGATGCAGGCAATACAGAGCATTCTGTATTGAATAATAATACATATAATAAGTACATAAATAATGGACAATCAGATACTCAAAAATGGATTTCTAACTGACAGTATATTGAGTGCCAGAATACATCAGTAAGTCACTGGAGAAAATCAGGAATTCTTATCTCCAGCCTCATCTGAGGACAGCAGTTACCTGCCCCTATAAAAGTGGCATTCACAGGATGCCTCACCCGGGGCATGGGCTTCAATGTCACACTGCCTAAACAGAGGTAATTTTGTGAGTAATTCAAACGCCTTCAAAACTTAAGCCAAGATGTGTGGTGGCTAGCCAGGCAGCAGTTTCTACAGGAATCAGTTTTACTGATGTGAGACAGCACTCTTTGCAACAGCCACAACTACTCAAATCCCCTTCATTGTTATATTTTCCACTATATATATGCGCCTTTGGCATGCAAGGTTCCTGCCAAGAGGACACTAAGAAAAGCAGGAGGTCTGTGTAATCATGACAATCCTTAATACCTGCCTAACCACAACATCTAGGATGAAACAAAAGGGGGGGGGAGGGGAACCCTAAAAGAGCCCTAAAAATAATCAAATATGCACACATATGCAGCGTTTTAAAATTCTAATCCTCTCTCTGTACTTCCATGTTGTAATGAGCAACCAGTTTTGGAAAGTATCCCCATGGGATATACCCCAAAAGATATATTCATATTCTTATACATATCTATAGTCCTCTGTATTCTGATATACACAGGAGGGTAACAATAACAGTCCAATCAGCTCCAAACCACAGAGAATGCAGAAAGTTTTCCTAAATTTTTCATCATTTAAAATGACAATAACTGAAATTCAGAGCACTGTTCTGTTCTAGACTAAGAAAAACAAATGAAAGACCTTGGGAAAACAGAATTAAAAAACCAGTTCTTATGGACTTTGCTATTGTTTTTCATACTTAAAAAAAAATAAAAAATCCACTGTTCTTCAAAAAGAGCCAGGAACATTGCAATACTCACCTTTAAAAGGTTCTCAATTTGAAAACTTACTAAATATTTGGGATGAAGAAGGAAAGAAATGCCTTTGGGAAGAGTTGACAAGCCTGAAGCTAGTTTAGTTGCGAGTTTCAACTTTTCCAAAGCACTAGTTTGTTACTCCTAGAACCTGTTTGGCAGGAGGATCTCAGAGGGATACAGTTACCAATAAGGAGAGAGACAACACAGAGATAACAAGTGACCATGTTTTAAACTACAGTACGATAAAGGACATATGAAACACTTGCATTCTTGGGTTGGTTTCTTTATCCTTGGGAAGATTTCATTTGAATTTATGGCTACTGAGTGTTAGTACACAACTTTCAATACCAGTTTTTGTAGATCAAACAGCTTTTAATAACAGTATGAAATACTATGTCTTCAAAAATAAAAAGCAAAGACTATGAAAATAGTTTTCCTTAAAAAGAACCCTGATGCCCTGAATTGTAAAAGCATAAGAGAAGAGTTTAAACATTAAAATAATTACCTGATGTTGTAACATCATATAATTAATCTTTAGTGTGAACTGTGAGGTTTCATCACGATTTTCACATAAAAAGCTGCCAAATTTTCACCAGTCCAACTGCAATGCCTCATACATGCAATAAGTGCAACTTCTTGTACCTCATGCTTTTGCTTTTCCAGAAAGATTTGTTTAAAACTGGTTGTTTATCCTTTAATAAAAACATCATGAAAAAGGTCTGTACCCTAGTCCTGTATATCCACCTTGCCAAACAGCTCCAAGACATTAATTCTTTTCATAGATTTGGAACTTGGGACATAGTGGTACAACGTGCAAAATATCCAATCTGCCATTACCATGAAATTTTATGCAATTATTACAAATTTCTGACTGCATTTGCACAATAAAGGCTTGTTAGAGTTTGGCAGCTAAATGCCCCAAAGAGCTTATCTACACCTTCAGTGTCAAGTTCTCACACCTACTTAGTTGCTTAATGGACCACTCTCCAAAAGGGAGTGTTTCTTTTGGAAGAGGCAGTGGCAGAACATAATCACATCTACTTTGCCCTCCTAGCACAAGAACAGAAACTTGAAATGCTTCCTATGTGCCTTCCAGGCATGTGGCATAAATGCAGAAGTCAAGGAAAAATGCTGTGTTGTACGGGTATAGGGAGCTGATTAAGCTTTGATGGGCCATAAGCTTGACTGCAGAAACCCAGAACCTGTTGTTAGACTGCTTATAGATTCATTTTCTGTTAAATACAGACTTAGGGCATATATGTCCTTGAAAAAACATCAGAGACCTGATCCACATTTGCATAAACCAGTGCAAAAAATGGAATATTTTACTTCACAGGCCACTGTGCAGTCACCTGAAATCTAATTAGGTGACATCAGGTCTTGATTATAAGCTGATAGTTGAGACTTGGACAGCCTAAAGTCCTTTCCTGAGCATTAGTATAACTTGGAAAAAACATGCTTTATTTCAAGTAGACATTTTAGACGTATACATAACTCCATAAAATAACTCCAAACACAAAATGTAGTCTTGCTGATCATCTCTTTTCTGCAGTTGCATGCAAGTATGCAAACCGACTTCTCCCAACTACTAGACACAAAAATGCACCATCAGAACAGCTGGATGGTAGTGCATCCTGCACTATCTTTCCATAGAAAAAATAGTTTAAAGATACTGGAATTTTAACTTGTTTGCTATTCTTGAATCTGCCAAGTCTCAACAGAAACAGGTCCTTTACATCTATGACTACTTTTGATTTTTCCTTGTCAAAAGATCAAAATCCTGTGTTCCCAAGAGACCATTTAGCCCTAATTGTGAGATTCATAGGTAGCATCACTCTGACAACTTCTAATCAAATTCTGTAGAAATTTCAGATTGTTTTCTTAGAGAACACAAACTTTTACAGTGAGATCTTTCTCTTCTTCTAAAAGATGATCCAGTAGAAGTTTAAACATTCTCAATCAGTTTTAGTAATAATGTGACAAAATTGTCCACTATTCCAATTAAGTTTGTAAAATAGATCTTGCTTTGTCAATGTAAAAGTTCCTCTTATCTTTATTTGGCATTTTTAATCTCTAGAAACTGGTAAAGGTAGTAAAATTATACTTAAATTGTTTGTAAGGTTGACCAGAGATTATTTCACATATCAAATAAATTCTGCCCATGCTCTTGCCAGCTCGGTTTTCCAATAGTGTTGGCACTCCCTATGAGACTACCCTAAATATATCTCCCCTTAAAGTACCTGCAAGCTATTGGTGCACAAAATCCCCTGTTCTAAATGACTTGAGTGTCTCAGGGATATAGCACTGCAGGAAAGCCTCAGAGGGAAAAGTCTGCCATAGTTCATGTAAACATCCTGTGGTCATCCGCACAGCCAAAGGTGGAATCCAACTCTGAAACCCAATACAATTTATGTACACAGGACATACCAGAAAAGATCTGGATTTAGACCGGTATAAAAATGAAACAGGAGAAAAATATTCTAGTATTTTAATTTTACTTTTACTTACTAATATGTAGGTAAGCAAATACATCCCACCACAGCTCTACAGACACAGAAGGTCTATTTTCTGAAACAATAAGCTCTCTCTGAATGACCTAACATGCATTCTTGGTGACCTAATACTTCAACAGACAAATAGTGTTATGTTTATGTCCTGAAATAAAGAGACTGTTTCAAGATTCTCAGCTTTATTTAGAAATATTTCAAGCTGGTAAATAAAAGGGTTTCAATCAAAAAATAAAATTCTAAATCTCATTCTTGTAAATTCTACTGAATTTGCAGATGGATCTCCTGTATATAAGGTTTCTTTTTGAATCTACTACATCTAATACTGAAGTCTCTTGTTGGAAAACTGTAAAGTACCTTAAAAAAAAAAAAGGTAAAGCTAGCATGCAGAATGAGATTGCAAATATGCAAATATAAAGATAGAACCTTGCCTTGTTTCTAGTGCAGAAAGGGATAACCAGATACTAATTGGATAAACCATGCAATGGCAATAGAACCACTGAATGGAATGCACCAGATTTAATGTTAAGTGATGTGATGACACTAACATAGATACCATATCAAGTAACAGAATTCATTTTAGCCACAGCTTCCCAGATTCCACACTTATTTTTGGTTGAAAACTAATTTAGAGCAACCCTTATTTTCTACTGTTAAAAAGTCCTCCCCCTAATCATCACATGATACTTTTCCCCACTGCAGGCAAATACTTACAGTAGCTCTCAAACTGGAATCTACAGCTTTTTGAGGGACAAATCCAAAAGTTCTACAAGAATTTTTAAAGAGAGATGTTGCATGAGATAACCATATATTCAGACTCCACATCACAATTTGGGCTATGTGACATGGATAAATGAGTCTTTTCACCCTTAGCCCATCTCTTATCCCCACTTCTACTTTTATATGCAGCAGAATTACACTGGTGGAGTATCTGTGATCTCTGGAGACCACCATCAGTGGGTGCAGAAGTCATTTCACATCACCTCCAGCAGAAGTCAAATTTTCAATTCGTTTTTTCACCACTTAGTACAGTAGCAGCAGGGGCAGCGAGTATCACCCTGGGAAACAGGATGAAGTTTGGTCAGGTTGTCTGTCATGAGTTTAGGAGTTGCTGTCTTTCCTGGTATCTCAATGTTTTTGTATCAGTAGTGTGGAAAGTATCTACCTGCTTCACATGAGTCTCTCTTTTAGTCCTCAAAGCTTTGAATGCAAAAGCCTACTAGTAAAGTCTCTAAAAAAAGATCATCCCTCATATTAATGTGATTTTCCTCCTATACAAAATGATGTCCTACAGGAGACATTGAAACTTGTGATTTGAGTCAGGTAATATAGCAAATAAAACTATAAAACCTGTAATACTTTGTAGCCCTGGTTTTCTATAATAATAAAGGCTGACACTGCATTAGCACTTTATTAAAAGCAAGTAATTATGACTCTCCTTTGTGACAATATAATGCTTCTGAAAAATCAATTTCAGCTAATTGAAATGAAAAACAGTCTATGAATAATCATCAGGAACACTTAGGCTTCATAGACTCAAGCTTATTTTGCATAAGTGAGAGAGTACAAAAAAAATTATACAGAATCATAGAATCATTTAGATTTCAAAAAACTTTAGGATCATCAAGTCTAACCATTAACTCCGCACTGCCAAGTCCAACCATGTCCCTAAATACCATATCCACAGGTCTTTTAGATACCTCCAGGAATGGTGACTGCACCCCTTCTCTGGGCAGCCTGTTCCAATGCTTGACAATCCTTTTTGGTAAAAAAAAAATTGTCCTAATATCCAATCTAACCCTCTCCTGGTACAATGTGAGGCCGTTTCCTCTTGTTTTATTACTCTGCTTAGGAAAAGACACTTGTAACCCTCTCTAACTTCTTTTCAGGTAGTTGTAGAGAGAAATAAGGTCCCACCTGAGATTCTTTTCTCTAGACTAAACAACTTCAGGTTCCTCAACTACTCCTCATAGGACTTGCACCCACCATATGCACGTACATCCATTAAAATAATTTTTCAAAGTTTCAATTTAAATAAATTAAAACAACAATATTTTACATGCCAGACTTAATAAAACAAACAAATATCTTATTTTTAAAATGGACTCAGACAACTTTTTATTTGTTCTGGTTGTAAAAGTCTGGATTTCCCCCTTTGGCACCTGTTTTTAAATATGCTAGTTTAAAAACAACTCTGTGCCAATTGTCCAAACCACAGCAGGTAGTATAGTCAATGAATGAGACTATTCAGCAGGCGACTACATGCTCCAGTGGGTACACTTGAAAAAGCAGCTCAGTTACGCCTATTTTTGACCAACTATTTGGCAGATTCTCCTAATTACGGGATACCAAAGGAAGCTGTATGAACTTTTTCACCTTTGGGAAAGCAGAAGTGGTTCTCACTCTTTTTTTCCATGGTTTCTACTTTATTCTCTGTGGTTCAGGGCACTCTGACAGAAACCTTGAGTCCAGCAAGCACAGAGGTAGAGAAAGATATTAAATAATCTAATAAAAACCAGTGAAAAAATAGAGCATGAATTAAAAAAAATGAATAAAAATACTCCTCACTGGGAAAATATGACTACTTAGCATGTTTACATTTCTATGTGAATGATCTTTTCAAAAAAAGAACATCAGGTACTTACTAAAACAGAAAGAAGACTTGCAGTAATTTTAAAAGACTAATGATCTATTTAATGTGTTCAAAAATAATTAAAATATACTGTGAAATGACATGGACCTACAGAAAACAAGTCTCCATTACCATCACTCCCAGGAAAGCCTGACTGATTTTAATCCAAATCAAATTCTTAAAGAAAAGCTTCATAAACCATTGCATTGAAACAACTGGGAGTGCAATCAACATCAACCAGAAGGCTGAAAATGAGCATCTTCAGCTAGAATGAACTAGAAGCCTCTTTATCTGGCTGTATCTGGTTATGTTTAAATAGCTCCAGAAAAGAGTTTTGTGGAACCCCCTTGTTAAAATCCAGGGCAAAATGTTTGCATTTACTCAGTCTATTCAGTGACCAGGCTCCTGGAAATTCTATTTTCCTGAACTGTGCAACAAGTTAACAAAATCCCACTCTTCCTCTCCATGCAAGTTGTGCAATCAGCTGCATGTCTGTACTTTTAAACAGAGCTAGTGAAAACACAAAACTTTATATAATTAAACGTTTATGCTACTTAATTAGAAAGGCATTTGTGAAAGAAAGGATGAATATCTAATACACAAACCCAGCTTTGTGTTTTCAGTACCTTGAAACTGATTGATTTTCAATTAAACATACATATCTGATAGGAGTTTCAAATTAATACATTCATTTAAACAATATTTATTGTTTTCACTTTCAGGAGCAGGGGATGGAGATATAAAAATGAGGGAGGAATAAGGTCAGGCCAACAGGATACGCAAGGAAAGCATATTTTCTAACACAAGTACTTCTGTTTGATATCTTTTTCTCAGTTATGAGAAATTCTCTAAGGTGGGTGAAGATTGTCTTGTCTTTATACAAGCCCAGTGAACATGGTGATAAACAATGTAGTGCTGTTAGAAAGCAATAATCAATAATACTATCTGTCTCAGAGGAGTGTTTCATCAAAAATTCATGTCCATCTCAAAGCTTTCTCTGTAAGCTATTTGGAATACATCTTCTCTTGAGGTTTCAACATGGTTATTCAGTGTCCCTGCAAGTTAACTCAGCCAGAATACAACTATAAATATTTAACTGGGTGTCATCTATTTAAATATACTGCTATACTAAATAGAGTGCTTATGATCAACAGTTACTTGAGCTGAACAGAACAAACTGGTCAGCAGTCAATTTTGCAGTGCCAGAAAAAATACAGACCATCTTTCCATTACTACTTGAAAGGAGGACATTTACTCAACCACAATTACAAGTGTTAAAAGAGTATAAGGACTTGAAGTCTATAAAAAGAGTACAACAGGACTGTAGGAGTAACAGCTTGTTTTGGTTTGTTTGTTTAAAGAGAATTCTTTACTATATCTCAAAATATGGATATAGATAGGGCTGGACAGTGCATTACCTCAACAAGCCTCTTAGTTAAAAAAGACAACGTGCATTCTGAAACTCAAAATAAATTTTATTTATTTTTCAATTAGCAAGGTAAATATTTCCTTCGTCAAGATGTTTTCTAGTCCTGTGCAGTCCAAGCAGCTAGTGTTGGAGTAGAAAATACCCTCCATGTAAATATAATGCTACAATAAATACATAACAAACCAAACAAAATAAAAAAACAACCAATCACTCAGATTTCCCACAGCTATCGAGTTAACAAACTTTCCAATATACCATTCCTTTGTGTCCATTTGACTGTGGGCAATAAAAAGCTAAAACCCCTCTGTATTAGTTTGGCCTGTTAGGTTCAGTGGAACACTTTATTGCTCTGCACTGCCATTAAGGGCTTACCTGGCTGCTATCGTGGGAAGATGAGAATACTCTTCACTGTGTGACAGAAAGGGATAGGAGGACAGCTTTAAACCATGCAATCAACATGACTTAGGAGTTTCCAAAGTGCCATAAAGCATTCCACAAACTAAGAAAACCAATTATTCCTTTAATTTCATGGCAGGCCTTCAAACTTCTAGTGGAAACTCTTAAACACTTTTCTTTGAAAACTTAAAATTGGAGGCTGGAGAATTCATTTACCAGAGAGGGTGCTAAAAGCTCTTAAGAGTCCTTGCTGTCAGAGTCATTTCCAAAACTACCACGTTTGTGTACAAGCATTTTAATAGAACAAAACTTGTCACAGACTAGGACATTCTTCAAGGTTACTTCAAGCAGGTAAGAAAATTGGACCTCAGCCAGAAGCAGCAAAAGCAGTGTCCTGTTGCTGACAGTGTTTTGATTTTATACCATCAATAACAAATTGCTCCCCATTTTTCAGTCTTTTTTTAAATTAAAGGAAAAATCTCCCACCAGCACAATCTTGACTCTTTCTTCACAACTGAGATTACTTATCCAAATAAAGGGAGTAAACAGCCCTCCACAGACCAGGTTCCTTGAGTACCATTTTTAACCATAAACAGTAATTATAATCCATAGCAGCAATTTTAAGGAAAAGAAGTCAGGATTAAGACTAAAGGCCAATTATTAAAAATAAGACAAATTTTAAGTTAAAGCCATGAGTTATTACTTTCAGAGAACTGTTATTTGAAACTAAGCTCATGGCTTGTGCTTAGATGGTGCAAAAACTAAGCTCATACACTCCAAGTCAAAACAATAAATATATTCACACTGAGCATCCTCAACAGCAAGAACATAATAGCACCTTTTTTTTTTTTTTTGAAGGGTGCATGACAGGAAGTGGTTGTTTTACTACTAATTGTTTTACTAATGCTTAATTAAGATGTTCCATGCCTCTTCCTTGTAAGCAGCTGTTTATTGTGGGACTCACTCAAGTCACTTTGTGAGTAACTTGAAGGGTTGTGGTGAAAGTCACTTGCTATTTCCCAAATCATGGTGACACTTCCGTGTTACACATGTTTCCACTGACTCTGTGGAGTAAGAGACTGAAGCAAAAAGGGGTTTTGGAAAGCATGTGTAAGTGCATGCTTTCCAGCAACATTCAACAGCAATCTGAACACCCAGTCAGAAAATCTGATTAAACACTGCAGACTGCTGCAAATGGCACTGGAGGCTTTGACTTCAGTACCATTCATGTGGTCTGTAGAGACTATTTGGAGTCTTTCTATTGCAGTTAAACTTAGGACTTAAGCTATTGCATCGCTACGTGACTACCTTTAAATGGGAAGATGCAGCCAGTACACTATTAAAAAGCAAGTTCTGAAGTAGTAGAATGGATCCATTTTATTCCTGACTATTACATTTGGGGGGAGGAGGGAGTGAAGACACCTTCATTTGTAAGCAACAACAATTTTCTAAATGTGTAACCATAAAACAAAAGCATCCGGAAGTTTATATTTTGAAAACAGCTTTGCAAATAACCTTTCTAGTTTACAATGTGCTGTTACTGTAAATAGATATACAAAGTGTGTCTGTTACATGTATTTTTGCAAGGGCAAATACATACTACAGCACACCTTTCACATGCACGCTTAGCACTAAATGTATGTTAGTGCTCTGCCAATATGAAAGAGCCACAGCAACAGGGAAAACATACAAAAGCAGTGAATTCCAATTCTCCCTCAACTTTCCACACCCACAAAAAACAAAACCTCAAGCCAAAGAAGTGGCATAAGATAGCACAATAGGGCGGAGCTCAGGTTAATCACAAGGACAACGGGTTTGCCTGTATATACCTTTTTACCCCACAATCATCCTTATTTAAGCAGACACACATAGAGATTATTCACCTTCCTGCCCAGAGGGAGCCAAGGCAGGAAGCGAGGCTGCTGGGCAAATATCAGTGTAAATCATCGGTGCTTTTGTAACATAAGTGTGCCTGCTTTGGGGGTATTTATGAATTAGGCAAGAAATTAGCACAAAACTGTGTGTGCATGAAACTGTCGCCTGCTGTTCTTAACCAAATATTGTCAAATTAGCAACAACCACACTTCCCACTGAAGGCTGTATATTTAAATGCTTTAAAAAATGAAAAGCTATTTTTATATTTATATGAACCAAAAAAGGGGCTGGAGCTGTGTTTTTTCAAGGAGGAAATAAACTTTATGCCCATATATTTGCTGCCTCTGTCAAAACAAGATGACTAGATTCTCATTTGAGTTTATAGAGCTAATTTTTAAAATAAAGCACCTTGAGAAGTTACACAAAAAACCTGAGGACAGAGTTTCTTTCTCTGAAAGTCTAAAATAAACTGAATACATATGTGGGGAGTAGAAATATCATCTCAGATATACAAACTCTCTGAAAATCACTGACCAGGTCAGGCATGCAAGCTTAATGGAGAAAGCAGGCGTTAATCTGAAGACCTTAGCAGCAAAAAGGGTAATTTACAAAAATAGCACAAGAATAGTGTTGTTTAGAGGATGGCTAGGAAGAAGAAGAAAAGAACTGTTCAACAATACATTGAATAAATTATTGCACCAGTTTAAGTTGAAACATTAATCCAGTCCTCTAGTAAGCAAAGATATTAACACAATTGGAAGCAGAACAGACTTGATGGTCCACTGGTCCCTTTCAGTACAGTAACTTGTGTTCTAGGATATTTGCCATAATACATAAAAGCCAGAAAAGCTGAAGAGTGTGGAGTTAAACAAAGACAAGGAACAGGTAAAATTCAGCCCACGTTAACCTGTCATTCCACAGGACAGCCACAGGGCTCAGGGCCACCAGCTCAGTCTTATGGCTGGAACAGCAACAGATGCTCCTTCTGCACCTACCATGCATGAGAACTGACAGTAGTACACATTATTTATTAGTATTCCTATAACTCCTACAAAATTGAATACCATATATGAATATCGAAGAAGTCTACAATTGGCGAAAGAGTTTTAATACACAGATAATGTATATGTAGGTATTTTTTCTTAAAGCAAAGTGCACTATATATATAATTCTACAGTTTTATCCTTAATCAGAAGAGTTGTTTCTTGTCTCTGACCTTCAGTTTTAAAAGATTATTCAGAGTCACAAACAATTCAAAGACTGAGAATTACTGCCTATTTAGTACTGAATTAAATGAAGTGATGCTGAATCACTAGAAGATTTATTTAAAAAAAAAATAGAAGTTGCAAACTGTAGGTACAATCCATTAAGCGACACTGGTTTAACAAAATCTCTTGAGAGCTAAAACCATAACCAGGTTTGATCCACCAACACTAAAATCAGCATTAGCTTAAATTTTCTAAACTGAAACCCCCAAACATCACTCATGTGTTAACACTTGGAAAATTAAGCAGTGTGGATTTCAGTACATTTGTTACAACTGGACACAATGAAGTTCTCA
Source organism: Cichladusa arquata (assembly GCA_026413545.1). NCBI lineage: Eukaryota > Metazoa > Chordata > Aves > Passeriformes > Muscicapidae > Cichladusa > Cichladusa arquata. Next base: position 64,055,887 of record JAOTQP010001546.1, read on the forward strand.
TTTTGTAAGTTGAACTCATATTTTAAGATTTCATAATACAGAAACATTACTTGCATTATATGTGTAGTAGTATACCTCCAACATCAAAACAGAAGTCTAGAGATATAACATGAAGATAATCTCCTAAAATAACTGCTTAAAAGTAATCAGGTTTTCTGACAACTCCCATATTAACATTTTAATTGATTTGAAGTTCTTCACTTTTATGCCAGTGAACAATTACTCATACATAATAGCCTCTAGTTACTCACATAAATGGTCTTTACAAACTTTAGCGGGGTTATTCCTGAAAGTAACAGCTCATCAAAATTCAAAATGTATAGGTCTTTCCTTAAAACATTTACAGAGAAATTTAAATGAATACTTGGAATTACTAACCTTACTTCCTAGTTCATGATTTTTCTCAATGTTACCTGTATCAATTCTAAAAACAGAGGGGCCAAAAAATTTTAGAAAGATCAAGCTATGAGCAATACAATCTCACAAACAATAAGAAATCCAAGAAAATATTGAGGAAAAAAATCTAACAAAAAACACCCCTTAAGAGAGTCTAGGATGACTGCCCAAAATAGCTCTCCCCCACCCCTAAAAAATACACTTATACACACACAGGTAATTACTGCTTACTGATTTTGGGGGAGGAGCTTATGTCCAGCAGTCACCCAGCTAAGGACAAAACCAGATAAATACTCAAGGGTGGCACTTGAAATCATCAGCTTCTGCTCACTCACCAGTGGCAGAAGAACTCCTCAGTAGAGGAGTTTACCACTCTGCATTGGAGCTCCACAACATTTTGGTATGTCACAATTTCATTTTATGCTCTTTGGTTTTGAAGGTAACTTCTTCAGGATGCCTCTTTTCTGTCTGGGGGGAGGGAAGAGGATTAATATTTAAGGACCAGTGACAGCATTCTCACTGCCACTGGGGTTCTTTGTAAGACTACAGGTAAAAAACAGGTTTCAACCTTGGTGAGATTTTTGCCACTTATGCTGAAGGAACCAGGACTTAATCCTTCATTTGCTATAGCATTAGACAGAGGCAGTAAGATCATGGAAGTGTTCATTTATTTTTACTAAAAACTTTTCTTCTTTTCAGGAGTTTTGGTATATGGAATTCCTCAACTTTGGAGGTCTAGTTAAAACAACCACTGTTTCTGAATACTGTTGTCTTGAATAGGCTGCCATCCAATCAAAATTATTCTTTTCCTAAGAGTGAGCTATTGCCTCTAATCTATCTATACAACAGCTCCATCATTCAAAGTATAGAAGTGCTGATTCCGTTTTTCTTAGAGCATTTTTCAAAACTAGTGAAAGCAGATGGAAGTAAGCCCAAAATAATTTACTAATAATACCAATAATTTAGGTAAAGTCATCTATTCATGCTCCAAAACCAGAACTAAACAGCATTTCTTTACAACAATCTTTCTCTACCTTTTCCAACACAGAACTGATTTGGAAACATGCATTTACAAGTATCTTTACTGCTGCTGTTTTGTCTGAACATTGTCCATGGTGGTGATGGATATTTTTCTGAGAGATATCAGAAGCAATCCAGCATCAAGGGACCACATTTTCTACCGTACAATGTAAAGAGTCAAGGTAAGTTTAATATATTTCCATAATAAACTGACACAATTACCCCTAGTGGTTCAGTACATGAGCAAAAGCTCTTTGCTTATACTGCTGGTATTCAAATTTCACTAACAGTTTAGGTTTATTGAAATAATTTTATCACTTCAGAAAGAATTTACAGTGGCTCTGGAGTTGCCTCCTACCGACAAAGAAGCACACCTGTCAGACAAATGTTTTATACAATAAACACCAAAAGCATATAGAGCAGAAGCAAAGTAACAGCTCCAGATCTCTATTTCAGTAGTGGGAGTAACACTACATGATTGTATACACAATGATGTACAACATGCTATTTATCTTCAAATTTCTTGATTCAGCACTGGGGTTTCTAGCAACAGACCTGTCATGTACAACTTACCTACATTCAGGAAGAACTTTTACATATTTTGTCATATTATCTGCACTCAAAACAGACCTTAGGTGCAAATTTAAATATATAAATGATACACATGGGCAAATGAAGACCCTTTTAAAGCCTAGAACGACAAAATAAAATTATATATAGTTGTAAAAATGTCCCATAAACTTCTACATAGTTTTTAATGAGTGAGTTAAGCTTTAATTATCAGGATAAGCACATAGTAATATAACAATTCTGGCTTCAGTACATTTAAAAAAACCCTCTTCATTGCATAAAGCAGTCTTATGGCAGCTTGGATAGGCAATACATAACTGCAATGCTACATTGTTACATCTTATTTCTGCTTATGCTCTCTGTCCTTTTAAGTAGAACAGGTGACTATCCCTAATGTTTGAAACTATTGGAGTTCTTTTCTATGTTTCTATCTTTAGGCCAACGTATTTTTAAAAAAAACTGAACTCAAGGCTTCTGGTCCATAATGACTATTCAAAATTGTCATCACTAAAATTAAGAAAAAAGAATCTTCCTTGTAAACATCCTACCTTACTCTCTGAGAATAGCATCATCAGGATATTAAAAGTATTTTCAATTTTCTTTTTTTGCTGTATCCCACCCACTTTTAGTTGTAGTAATCACACTTGGGACGAAATGAGGAAACTGAATGAGGGGCTCAGAAAACGGCATTAGCAAATAAGTTTCTCTTCACCAGAAAAAGGACATAGGCAAATCTGGAGAGTAGAATTCCTGCTCAGGGCATTGCATCCACATTATCTTTATTTAGGGGGTTATGATTCAGAATAGCTCTGGAGACAGATCCTATGGACTGTCTGATGATGAGCAGCACACACAGGGCCCAAAGAGACGCTGGTCTCATACCAGCTGGTGTCAGCACTGGCCCCATACCAACCAGCTCCAATCCACATGCTCCAAGAATCTCAGCAGTAAGAAACAAGTGAGAGCAGCATGGCTGAAAACCTTACCCCCAAAATATTCTCCTGGGCTGTACCAAAATACTGTCATAGTTTCATCCCTTGTCTTCAGTACAAGAACTTCCTGGATCAAATTTAGGTACATGCTCATAAGGAGGACTTACTACTAGAATTCTCACTGAGTTAAATGCTGTATTTCCTTTCTCCACCCTCATTAACTCTTCATTGTGCTTTTCCATGACTTTACTTGGAATAATTTACATGTTTATTCTGTTATTAAGTGAAGAATACTATTTACTTGGCTATCCTCGACCATACTTCACTTACTTCTCCTCATAGTGGTTCTTCTTTCTCCCTCTATAGAAAACATTTGGGAAGGGGGAAACAGCAACAAATTAATCAAAAATCAGGCTAGACAGAAAATTGTGTGAAAGAGGGAAATGAATTGTCCTGAACTAAGTTTTCACTTTATATATGAACACAGAACCTAATGTGAGTGAAAATTCATCCTTAGGATGAGAATGATTATATCTAAACCTGAGAAGTATAAAATGTTCTCGATTTAGAAAACATAACAGAAGACTATATCCTAGACATCACTAGCAGGAACAGCATTCAGTTTTACAGACATGCAAGTCCAGTCATTCAAAAGTACTTGACAAGTTTTGATTTGGTGAGCAAGCATTGAAATAGAGGACTGTTATTCCTGAGTCCAGAAAACAAGCATCCTATAAAGACCTTTTAGAAGAGTTTAAAGAGAGAATACTTCTGGAGATTGTCACTTGTAATCTGAGATGATCTCGGAAGAATAAAACAGGAGCCTACAGAACCAAATGAAACCAGATTTTGTCTAGTGAGTTGCTCCATTTGCAAGAAGCCCAAGTAGCAATGGCAAGCTTTTTTTTCATCATAGCTTACTTTTCCAATTTGATCACCAAACACTGACTTCTATAGATATAGCTACCAATAAGTATCATTTTCCTTTGTGCTGCTTTGTCAAAAAGCAGCCTTGAACTGAAACTTCAGTCTGAACCTGAACTGGTGACTCAGGACAACATAAAACAGATCCCACAATTTCTGTTGGCAATGAAAGAGTATTAAAGCTTTGTTTAGTTTGGTGAAATTGTTTAAAAAATATTGGTTTTGACAGCTCTCCAGAACATAATTTTTTAACCAGTATCTCTTTGGCTTGAAATATTTGAAAAGCCCAAGTTGAAAACAATAATTGAAGAAGGTCTCACTGTTCAGCAATGCTTAAATAAGCCATTAATGCAGGTTATATTAAAGTCTACATATTTAATTCAATACATATATAGGATTTGATTGCACTAGAGAATGTAAACCAATTTTGCATCAAGGTATGTGCTGAGACATGTAAAAGAGTAGCCAATCAGTACTTCAATGTTCTTGGTATAAATTCTGCTTCATTAATGAATTTAGCAGTCCTCTCCTCGGAGGAATAACCACTGCTTCTAGACAGCACAATTAAAATTACAATTTGAATCTTAAAGCAGCACAACTTTGGAACAATACAGCTCACAGAAAATCTCTATAACAACATGAGTGCTGACAATGCCTTCACCACCTTAGGCAAAATTGGCAGGACCCACCACTCTCTGAACCTAGAACTAATATTTGCATCTAAAATATGGTAAAAGTAAGAAGGAGATACACTCTGAGCTAAAGTCTGATGCAATTTGCCACAAAAACAAATTATCACTACATCATAAATCACAGACCATGCTTGTTTTCTATGTGTAGGATTTTAACAGCTATCTTTCTTTTCATGGCCTTAAGAAGAATGAGATAGGAAGATGTGCAAAATAAGTAGATATCCATTTGTGCTGATTTTATGCATCAGCAGAAAAGAAAATGAACTCTCTGCATTTTCTAGATAAGAACAATTTCCCTGTCAATATAGGAAGAAGGCAACCTTGCAGATCCAATAACAAACCAAAATCAAATGTATTTCATAAGCATACCTCTATTATTAAAAAAAAAAAAACAAAACAAAAAACCACAAACCAATATGTAGAAGAATAGTTTCCTCCTTCACCTCACAATTGGTTCAACAAGACTAGCCATATTGGAAAATGCAGTTTATTATCAGAGACAGACAAATAGTCATTGTATTAAGTTTCATGTGTATATATATGTAATACATACACTGGTGTTTTTGTGAGAGACTGAAAGGAAAAAATGTAGCTGATGCAATTGTTGATCAATAATATTTTCTAAATGAGCATTCAACAAAATGTGTTGCTGTTACAAAAAACAGAATCCAGGCTCTTTTTGCATCCTTCACTTTTTATTTTTAAAACAACTTCTTAAATTAACATCCATCACAGATATGCCATTTTGTTCTATAATGCTGCCAGTTGTTGCAAACTGCTGAAGTAGTCTCACAGTATCTGCGTTAAACTTTCATGTAATGTGCAACGAATCAGCGTGCTAATTCCAACATAAAGCTGCAGGCTCCTCCAAAGCACACAGAAAATTAAACAGTGAGCTTGTTTATTTAATCCTCTATTTGTGACATTTGGTTAAGTGGCTCCACCTGCTGTTTTGGTAACTAAGAAAATGAAGCAGTATTAAAAAATCCTATAACAGTATCAGAATTCTGACAGCAGTAAAATGAATTATCAGTTGCGAACTTGCCACTGTGTGAAATTTTTATGACAGACAGAAGTCTTTCAGACAATATCTGAAAACACAGCATTCATGTATTTACAAAAGAGTGCCAGTGCCATGGGACACTTTTGAAAGGAGGGGGCAGGGAAGAACAACTTAAATGTAGTACCAAGTTATTTCTGAAAAGCTGCTGCACCTGCACAGATAGCTTTCTGTGATTTCATCCATCAAGTCTGAAAACCTGCAAAATCTGTTATTTGTCTGGGTTTTTTTTTTTCCTTGCTTAATAGTCTGCATCTACTTGCACAGCACTTTTTAAGCTTTCTGATGACCCTGAATGTATTGAAGCAAAAAGAAAAAAAATTTCTAGAGGCCTTATATCTCACATTTCCAACAAATTTGTACTTGTTACTTGTAAGGGCTGTGAAACACTTTTACACTGAAAGTCAGGTGCTCAGTGACCAACATAGCAGCTGAAACTTGACTTCTATGAGCTTGAAGTTAAATTAACCCTTCTTGCATTTTACCACCATGCTACATCGCCTGCAAATGTTGTAGGTGCCCTGGTTGACCGGGTTTCCTCTCTCTCACAGGTGTGCAGGTCAGGGGGGAACAAGGACCCCCTGGTCCCCCCGGCCCCGCTGGACCAAGAGGACAACCAGGTCCTGCAGGAAAGCCAGGCTTTGGAAGTCCGGGTCCCCAAGGCCCCCCTGGCCCCCCAGGACCGCCTGGGTTCTCTGCGGTTGGAAAGCCAGGAGCACCAGGTCTACCAGGAAAGCCAGGAGCAAGAGGACTAAACGGTGAGAAAGGAGAACCCGGACCTGCTGGACTCCCAGGAGCAAGAGGGCCACAGGGGCCCCCCGGCACCCCCGGCCCCGCAGGACTGACTGTCCCCGGCAAGCCAGGACCACAAGGCCCTCCAGGAGCTCAGGGGCCAAGGGGACCCCCTGGTGAGAAGGGAGAGCCAGGTATCCCAGGTATAAATGGACAAAAGGGAGAAAACGGATTCGGAATCCCAGGCCGCCCGGGTGGCAGGGGTCTTCCAGGCCCACAGGGACCCCGGGGCCCCCCTGGCCCTGCTGGGATAGGGAAGCCTGGTGAAAATGGCCTGCCAGGCCAGCCAGGTCTGAAAGGTGACCGAGGTTTTCCAGGTGCACCAGGAGCAGTTGGTCTCCCAGGTCCCCAGGGTCTCCCAGGCGAACCTGGAGAAGTTGGCATTGGCAAGCCTGGGCCAATGGGACCACCAGGAGCAGCAGGTATCCCTGGAGCCAAGGGACATCCTGGACCTGCAGGGCTGCCCGGATCCCCAGGACTCCCAGGTTTTGGAAAGCCAGGATTGCCAGGGATGAAGGGACACAGAGGACCTGAAGGTCCTCCTGGCCTTCCAGGACCTAAAGGAGACCAAGGTCCAGCTGGTGTGCCAGGAGAACCAGGGCCGGTCGGACCACCAGGAAACATGGGCCCTCACGGACTCAAAGGTGTGCCTGGTGAGAATGGCCTACCTGGGCCCAAAGGTGACATGGGCCCTGCAGGCCACCCAGGATTCCCAGGGGCCAAGGGGGAACGAGGCCTACCAGGACTAGAGGGGAAACCGGGATACCCAGGTGAGCAGGGTCTTGCTGGTCCTAAGGGACACCCAGGTCTCCCAGGTGCAAAAGGCGATACAGGCCCTGCTGGGCTACCTGGGCTGCCTGGTCCAATGGGTCCACAAGGAGCCAAGGGAGTGCCAGGGACCAACGGTGAGCCAGGCCCCAGAGGGCCTTCAGGAATACCTGGGATCAGAGGCCCCATTGGCCCCCCTGGCCTGCCAGGAGCCCCTGGTGCCAAGGGTGAGCCAGGAGCACCAGGACTGCCGGGCCCAGCAGGCATTTCCACAAAAGGCTTAAGTGGACCCATGGGACCACCTGGACCCCCCGGGCCTAAAGGCAGCAATGGTGAGCCTGGCTTGCCCGGCCCCCCAGGTCCTCCTGGTCCCCCTGGCCAAGCTGTAATTCCTCAGATGCCCGAAGGCTATGTTAAAGCAGGAGAATCTCGGGAGCTATCAGGGATATCTTTCCTAAAAGGAGGCGTAAACCAAGCTCTGACAGGGATGCCAGTGTCTGCTTTCAGCGTCATCCTCTCAAAAGCCTACCCTGCAGCAACAGTCCCCATCAAATTTGATAAAATCTTGTACAATAGGCAGCAACACTATGACCCTAGAACAGGAATCTTCACCTGCAGGACACCTGGACTGTACTATTTCTCCTACCACGTACATGCAAAAGGAACAAATGTTTGGGTTGCACTCTACAAAAATGGTTCCCCAATTATGTACACCTATGATGAGTACAAGAAAGGATACCTTGACCAGGCTTCTGGCAGTGCTGTCATTGATCTCATGGAGAATGACCAAGTATGGCTCCAACTGCCCAATTCAGAATCTAATGGTCTCTATTCCTCTGAGTATGTTCACTCTTCTTTCTCAGGTTTCCTCTTTGCTCATATCTAATACCCCACTTACCCTGCCCTGACACACTCTCCTTCAGACTGTTTTAACCAGGTACTTACCTGATTTGTCCCTAGCTGGTCATGCAACTTCAATGTTGCAACAGGAATGGAGGAGGGAATGAGAAAGTGGAAGATAGTGGTTAAAACCTCGTAGAATAATATTGTATGTTTTTAGAAAATTGTCATTATTGTTTTGAATGATGATTGTTCGACTGAATTCAATATAAAAAATTTATGAATTAATATAATGCACCAGTCTCTGTCCTTTTTTCTTTTTCTTTTGCAAGGAAAATCAGAATTTCTAACTATAACACCTCATAACATAATAAAGGATGCTAGATCATACTTCATTAACTGAAGGCATTTTAGTCCAAGTAAATGGTCTCAAATACACCACAGTCTCCTCAACAGCTGGACAATATACTTCAGGAACATTCTACACCCAGCTTCATCTTTAAGCTCCAACAGGAGACAAGAATGACAACTCAAACAGAACGCACATCATAATCACAGTTTTCATTTAGTTGTACTGTTCTTATTAATTAATAACTACCTTGGAGAAAGATAACATTTATAAATTATTACATGTTACTGAAGATTTAAAGTTTCACAATATGACAAAGTAACCAGATTTGAAGCCTCAAAATCCACTTGGCTTTTTTTAATGCACATTGATGCTACAAACTAGCTCAACATTTTTAAATCTAACATTCTGTAACATTCAGAGTACTATAAAACAACATTGACCAAATCCAAACCTTAAAAACATATCTTCACAAGCAAGCAGACACTTGCAAAAACTGATCAGCTTTACCACCCCAAAACTGGAGATAATCCTTGCCCTGATTTTTCCTGAACAGTTCACTCCTTTAAAGCACAATAGTGTGAGGAATATATTTTATTTATTTGCTAAGTTTATCAGATGATGTCAGTAATTAGTCAGTAATTGTGACACAACCATGTCTCACAAAAACTAATCACTTCATTAATTTGTTATGCTACTATGAAAAGTTAGCTTACGAATTACAAAACCTTAACAGTTTGATCACACATTTCTTCCAGTGGCAGTTGCCATTCATGTGCTTTAAAACTATCATATACATATCAAAACCTTATGAACCCTTCAAATTACTGTAGTTAGCTTTTTTTTTTGTTTAAACAGAAGCTTTTAATCACTTGCACCTAAAGTATGTTGGCCTAAGTTTTAATTTTTTATGATATTACCATTTCTTCATGAAAGCAGAACATGAGGCTTGTTATGTTGTGTACATTTGAAATCAACAGTATCCTAAATACTTGAAAATACACTAGGATTAATAAAAAGGCTAGGATACCTTTTGCCTGATGGCTGACCCATCATTAGCAAAACAATATAATGTTTTGGAATCTGTAAAGACCTACCATGAAAGTAATCTGAAGAATTTTTTTTCTTCCTCTTTTTAAGTGCTGCTGGATAAGGAAACCTGCAGTTCAGGCTATGGTTCAGTAAAATAAGAAATGAACATTAGTTCAACAGTACTTCCCAGTATTTAAACATAGCATGTCCTGCTGCCCATCCACTCTACCAACTTGGAATTTATGTTTCAGAAAATAATAGAGGGACTGGATATGGGAGCAGGAAAATATTACTAAATAGTAGGCTTCAAGTTAATTACTTTACATATGAAATGTATGCCAAAGCACATGTTCTAAATTGTTGGAGATGCTTGGTGCTCAGCAGCTCAGGACCACATTGCCCTGTGATTCTAATGAACTTAGAAGAAACTGGGCCAGGCAGCATTCTTAAAAGCATAGTTCACTAACCCTTATCCATCCATCCATCCATCCATCCATCCATCCATCCATCCATCCATCCATCCATCCCATCCCATCCCATCCCATCCACTTTAAATTAGGATTTGTCCTTTATGTCTTTGTTCCTCAAACATATGGGACTTCAAATAAGTCTACAGCTTGGAACCTCATGTCTGGCTTTTAAAGTCTTTTCATAATTACTCAGATATTAAGTCACTAAGAAAGCAACTCTTAAAACTGAAAAGCTAGAGATGATACAGCGAATTGTGACAGAAGCACAACTTTGATTTTGGCTTTGGATTTTAAGTTTAGAGGGGGCCTTGAGAAGGTCTGTAAGATTTTTTAAGTTTGTTTTTTAATGTTTTCTCCACAAGAAAATCATCAACCTGTCTAAAGATAAAGCCCTTCCAAAAACACTACTTCTTCTGGATCTTGGATATTAAAGGAAAGAAAATCCAACATGAGATTCAAATGAAAACTTATGAGCCTGTAGTAGTACAAAGTCACTTCCAAAGAAGTACTGAAATTTCTGAAGCCTGATGTGATCAAAAACATGAAGCATTCAAAAAATCCCTTCTGTATTTAGTTGGAAGGCACAACAAAGAAATGCAACAAATCTACTTTTCACTTGCTTCTATGGTGCAGTTTTCACAATTAAGACAAATAAAGATATCTCATGACTGCTACATCAACATTAGGAACTACTAACATTTTGCACAAGATTGTTTTTCTTTTGGCCAGAAAAGCATTTTTGCTTTTTTTTCCTTATGTCTAAAATTGTGTATTAAAGATAAAACATACATATCACAGACGTCTAAATTCATTATCTTCTGCCAAGACAATAAATTGTGTTCAAAAACATGTATCCTAACAAGCCTTGTTATGGGCAATTTATGAAGTCTGCTGCCATATCAGCCATGATTTTTCACTTCCGAAATGAAATATAAACTTACAAACTGATTGAAAATACTACAAATATATAACTTTAACTATATAATCACAGATGCTACAATATCCAGAAGTGTCAGTAAAGTTACAGAGAAAGGTAAGTCTTCAGGAGACAGAAAGTAGCCTTTAAGATACGAAATTTAACAAACTCTGCTTTAAGAAGTTATATTTGGCAACATTTCCCTAAAAAAGCTATTGATTTTTCTGTCCAAAAAATCACCAAATCTGAAATTTTTCACAAGGAAATAATTATACATATAAATTATATGTGTGTGTATATATATGTGTGCGTATATATATATATATAAAATTATATATTACAATAAATACTTCAAGCTCTTATTAGTCCTCTGAAGAGCACATTTTGTTTCCATAATACGTCCACATAGCTTAATAGTGTAAAATACATTGCCCCATGATGTTTTCTTTAAAATTGCTCTTAACTACTACCTATAAAACATCCACTAAATCCAACATAGTCCAGTGTTAATCACCTTACAGTCACAAAATATCCCAGTAATAAGAATAAAGTATTGAGAATAAAATGGATTCTCAAGTAATATAATGCTCAGCTGGGATACTGATTGCAGAGGGCTCTATCGCAAGTATTATTAGGTAAGAAATTACTGCATTGCAAATATCTGTGTTCATTGCTATCTGACACCATGCTTTTCTGATAGTATTTCATGGATTTTCCTTTTTTTTTTTTTTTGAGTTATTTTTCACAACAAAATGTCTAAAATAACACAAGACTACTTGGGAACCCCTTTACTTTCCTTTTGCAAGCCTCAGTTCTTCACTTCTTTACAAGGAGAAGAGTGGGTTAATAACCTTCATCAAGCTAAGTCAAGACAATCATGCCTATCTGAGAGAGCCATCCAAAAAAAATATCATAGGGCAATTATCTAAGGCAATTACCATAGCTAAGACAATAAAAAGCAAAATCCATCAGACACCTGATTATGATCAAAAAAATCCTGTGAAAAAGAGAAGGGACATAGAGACACAAGGGCATACTGACAACAAATCAAAGTGAACTGCAAACACTCAGTGGATTTCAAAAATTAAAGTGGTCAGTCGTTCTGCTCCGCCACTGACAATGGCATAGCTAAGACGGCATTTCAAGTTGGGAACTCTGCGTCGCCCCAACTGACCACTTAATAAGTTTGCTTTTGAAATTTTACCTTGACTAACTGTTAATGAGCACTGCTTTTCTCTGAAGGGTTAAATCCTCTAAAAGACATGGAGTTAAGTCAAAAGTTAAGTGGTTTTCAGGCCAGATTCTGGGCTATGAAAGACACTGACTGGGGCTTCCTGGTATGTAGATGGTGGGATCCAGGTTTGAGAGTTTCCTTAAGAAGTTATATGAGATGTCAAATTGAGAAAAATAAATCACTTTGTCAGCAGTGATAGAAGATTAGTAGCCTTTTTCTTGTATCACAGAGGGACCTGAAGCAAAAAGAGATGCTCCATGGGAATATCACTGGTAAGTGATACAGGAAGAAATTATCTCAGGTTCTTCTGACTCCCTGTTCAGTGCTTTAGCTACTGGACCACGTTATTAAATGGAAAGTAAAACTTCTGTGAAGCTTTTCAAAGTGATGCATGACAGAGCATATTACTTTCTTGTATTACAATGTTTAAGCAGTGCATATAATCTGTATTGTAATCCACATCTGTGTCTAGTGAGTGTTGTATCAACTAAGGTAATTCTAATTGTAGTTCAGAATTCAGAACTGAGCTGCATATAAATGTTTTATAATAAATATTGTTAAAAACAATTTAAATTAACTGCATGTACACACAATGGTTAGCCTTTATTATCAACTTATTATTTTATATGCCTGATAGTAACTCTGAAGTTATGTCTGTGAAGGAAAGAAAAATTCTTGCTGAACAGTATCCAAGATGTTTCCCAATTATAATTTATATTACAGTATTATAATGTTGGGTTTGGGTGGAGAAACAATGTTATTAAAAAATGGCCCTCTGCAAATGTTATGAAGTTCAAAACCTCTATATTGTGTCAATACTTCATGAGGAATTCTAATCAAAACTAGAGCGTTTAAGAAAATCATCAAATATTAGTCAGTATTTGAATTTCTTTCCCCAATTAATTTCTGATTTTATATATCATTACAAGATCATAAGGAATAGATTCAAAACACAGTTCAAGGATGTCCACATTACCACATCAATCACGATAAGAAACAAATTTTCCTTCTAAAATTATTTTAAATAGCAATAAAATTGAAATACTGAGTGAAATAGCACATCAGAAATGTTATGAAAGATATCAAAGCAGTGAAATGAAAGAAATAGTTATGATAAAAATGTTTTATTCCAGGAAAAACCTGTGCTTACTATACAACTATTTATAAAATTGAAAAATAAAAGCTGTGGTGAGTAGTCTACGTGTACTTGCAAACATACTTGCTATGGCAAGCACGTAGTATTTTCAGCTGTTATAGTGAGTCTTCAGTGAACCCACTTACCTTTAAAAGCTGATATTTTATAATTATGTTGGATAGCAGCCACCATGTCCTTCCAGAAGTCATATTTTTTCTGACCATCATGCTGTAAAAGTCAAAAGGAACCTAGTCATTATATCAAGTATCAGCTATTACAAGCTTTCATATTGAAACAGTGACAGAAATGCCATGAATTAACAAAATTATATGGAGTACGACAATCTTAAGACAGTAGGATTCAGGACATTAGGATTCAGCAGTACCCAGATTAACTTTGGATAACTGCAGACAAGTTATGTCCCTCTTAGAGGGTTACGATGCGAGGAGGAAGGGAAAAGGAGAAATGCTTGGTATTTGTGAGGAACTGTAACACATTACAGCAAAAAGGGTTATCAGATAGAACAGCAACTTACAGCATGAGCATCCCATCCACTGACATTTGGGAAAAAGAAGTGCCTAGGGCTGCAGATACTGAACTTAATTAGCATGTTGACATTATCCACAGTCTGACATTCATATCACCTTCCACCTTAAGAACTGGCAAATCCCTTTGCTATAATTTAGAGGTAATGCCCTTCTGCCAAGAACTCTACCCCAAACATGGTATAAAGTACTCATCCAGAAGCCTGACTGAACAGCACTTAGTGGCATTGTGCTCTGAAGACTGCCAAACCCCAGCTCTGGCAGGACAGGGGAAGGTGATCCATGATTGTGAACAGTCTCTGGCTATTCCTAGAAAGCTTCCCAGGCATAGCAGAGCTCCAGTTGACCTCAGCTTCCCCTTCAGCCTCTCACACGGCAGAGGAAAACCTCAACCAGCTGAGCCCCACAGCACTCAAGCACCACAAATTTTGTAGTGATGAATGAAAGAGATGCAATTACATAGCTAGCCAGTATTACAGAGCAGAGGATTAGCTACCGAGCCCTTAAGAGGTGCTCAGTTACACAGTAACTTGGCAGCATCAAGCAGGTGGTACAGTCTTTGAGTTTATGTGTCATGGAAAGTATTTCTGTAATGCTGTTACAGGCCTTCCATATCCACATCAGGATAAATTTCAAGGCAAAGTGTTCACAGTTTCAAGGCAGTGCTGCCCTCTGTATATTGATACCTGCACTGATACCTGAAAAATGAGCCATTTTATAAGCATAAAGCGTATTGTAGAGAGGTGAACATTCAGAAACTAAAAAAAAACCTCCAAACTCAAACACTTATCACTGAGAAACAAAAACCTAAAACATGTAGCTTATATATACTGAAGTAAACTGCTATTTCAGGCCAAACCTGCCATGGAGGCTTCCAGAGAACAGCCTGCCTTTACTTTCACAATCAGCAAGTCACACAAACAAGGTCTTTTGTGCATAACTGACAAGCACAGTCTGCTTATCAGCCATCAGCTCCACAGGTTAAGAGCAGGAAAGATATGGTGCTGTGGCTTTCACAAGTTTTTATTTTTTAATCCATTCCTATAGCAAACAGCCACAGAAATACAAAAAAGAGCTCATACAAAGAAAACACTTCATAGGTCAGCTTCAACTAGCCAAGGTTGACTATTCAAAGCTATATACAGGAGATACAGGGGACCATCTGTCTAGCGGCAATGCAAGTAGCCTAAGCTAGCACTCTTCTCAAGACAGACAGATTCAACTGTCTTCCATGTGGCTGACTTAGTCCTTCATTTGGAGTTTTGGGTTTTTTTTGCTTGTTTACCTTAAAAAAATAATAAATCACTGAACTGAACCAGAAGTTCCTCAGAGTGCCCTTTTGACGACAGATAGATACTAGTTTAGAACTGGGTACACTTCCTTTGAAACATTTGAACTCAGAGGAGACTAAAATAACTTAAACTAATTTCTTGCAAATCTTCAGCCATTGTATACAAGCTGTAAAGGAAAACTGACTGATTCCAAAAAGCAGAGAGAATACTGTATGCATGGCCATCCAGTCCATCATTATTTTGGCGTGATTACAAAATGTGATTTTATTAGCTGGACTATCAAGACAAAGCAATGTTCTGTTTAGCTCATCAGTGTGAAGATCAAAAACATTAAGAAGCTCCCATGCTTTGAAAACACGTAAGAGTTCTGGCTCTGGAAACAGCAAAAACAGATACACTTTTAACAGTGCAGGGTAGTCTAGGAAAAATTAGTAATTCTCACATCTGCTTCCAGTAAAAAGCTTTCATGAAGCTAGAATGTTGTCTGGAAATGGTAAGAAAATAGCACTTCGTAAGCAGGCACACAGAACAGGACACAGGAGGCTCTACTTTCGTTTAGGAATGTGGAAGAAGAAAATGTGATGGTTTCTATCCTTCGGATGCAGCATTTTGCAGGCATGAGCTTTGGGCTGGAGAGGCTGACCACGTCCTGCTTCTTTCTCAAGTGGCTGATGCTAACCTTTCAGGGAATTACTGCAGCCCTCCTGTTGAAACAGGGCTGACATCCAGTAAAATACTTGAGAACTGCTAGGAGATAAAGAGGGTGCATGACCCACTTCTCATGGCTCACTGGAGAAACAGCACAGGTTTAATTCTCTCTGGCTGAAAATGGCACTGACCCCAGGTCAGTGCTCCAGCCTGCGGACTAGTAACTGGATGTGAAAGGTATGATGTGCTTTCTCTCCTAGTAAGTAGGTGATTTGTGCTGAGTCTAAATTAAATATAAAGTAAACACGATACAGATGTCACAACTGCAACAGGTTTCTAAGCTGTGAACAGCTTAGGGGAAGGAGATTAATCAGGCAGAAAATTAAGAGTCTTACCGAGCACCTGTCCTCCATGCTTCCCTGATAAGCTAGTTTTAGCTAACTCCTCATGCAGCACTTGGACTTAGGCAGCAATCTACTCAGCATGCTATTTTGGAGTGAAGGCTAAAGCACCAAGTCATCTAATATGCAAAGAGACCCCAGATACTCATCTCACAGGTCGGACCTTCACTCTGCAGACAAGGTTAAGTATTGACAATTTTCAGGCCTGAAGCACTTTGGTACCTCTGCCAGAAGACTACCCCAGTACTTTTTAGACACCAACACAGTTATTCTATGAGAAGAACCCTCTCCTACCTCCAGCTGCGTGCAAGTTAAACATTCAAACCTTCCTCTACACAACAAAACAATTATCATCAGATTTCAAAGGTAGCATTTAGGACATTATATCTATCTAAAAAGCACTGAAAAAGGTTCAAGCAACTGTATTTTCCACCTTAAGAATTTGTTTTACTGTTTAGCAGAGAAAAAAAAAAATTAAAAGATACTATGCCAGAGGTATATTTATATCTGTGTACACAGATCAATATATTTAGGACAAAAACAAGCTTTAAAAAGGATGAAATTAAGCTTTATACACTCTTTAACAGTTTCCAAATTAACAAATTGTGTAATTCAGAAAACTTACACTATATTATTTCAAGTACAATCAAGCATAATTAAAGGAGACTTCAAGAACTCCACTGTGCATACCACAGGGTAAACTTGAAGAAACAGCATGTTTCCATTAGTATCCTAGTTATTTGTGCCCTCTGGTGGAAGTACTTTTATTTTGAACATGCCATGTAGCTCACAATTATCTTCAGAGATGACTTTAATACAGTAAGTGCAACATGGAAGAGTCCAAATGAGAAAAAGCCTTTGATGCTGTTCAATACTCAGTTTGTATTCATTTAATAATGCATGCAAGAGATATGGTGGTGGAAGAAAAAGATAATGCAGTACATAATTTTCAAACAATCCAGTTCTTACCTGATCTAAGCTGTCCACAACCCTTGCACATAAGAGAGCTCCTGGCAGGTCAAAATAATTATCATACAAATAGTATTTAGCTGGAAATAAAATTAAAAATATACTTTAAACATCACTGAATTGTATGTTTTAATCATAAATAAAAATTGCATTTAACTAATAATAATAATAATAATAATATAAGCTCCTTTTCGGATTTTACTGGTAATAAGCATTATCAGTTTCCCAACCTTTGTTAACAAAGGCAAACTTCTGATTGTCATAACTAGCAACTAAAAGTTGTTTACCTATATGAAAGCAGTGAGATTTTAATGAAACATTTTAAGATTCTAAAAGCCCAAGTAAAAGGAAAAGGGGAGAACCATGAGTTTTAATTCAGGACAGTATCTTTCAACTCTTCCAAAACATCTATTTCCCCAGAGTGAAAACAAAAGAAAAGTGTTTAAGAAGTTCAGAGATGTTTGGACAGGTCTGACACAGTCATGCCCTTTGCACACACATGCTGTGGACAGTGCCTCAGCCCAAGGGGAAGTGTGCTCACATTATTACATCAGTCCCCAAAACAGAACTGCATCAGGAAGGTGCAAATGTCCCCCCAGACTACGATCATGCTCAACAACTCTCTTCAAGGAGCGAAATTACTTAACCAGTGATTATTTTTCATTATTTGTCTGTGCTTTCTCTTAGGTATATTCAAGAACGAGTCAGCAAAATGGGGATTAACATTCACAACAGAGACCAAGTGTATGTTTCAGTGAAAAAGAAAAGCACATTTCCTATATGATCAAAGGAAACCTCTCTCTTCCTCCGTTTTGCAAAAGATTACCTGCAGTTTACAATAAGCATTGCATTTGCAGTCAGCAAAATCTCAAGGAAAGTATCTCTATTACATAACAAAACACACCTTAAGTGAGCACTTCCTATGTGTTACTCTCAACAGCCAAGATCAAAGTAAAACAGAAACACAGAGCAAGAAAACAAATCTAGCCACAGCTCCTTCAAAGTGACTCCCATCTTAAACACATAAACTGCAAATGCAAGGGGAGAAGTTTTGTTTCTAGACCTGCTTTGTTCTTTGCACCTGCAAAGACCTCTGGTAACAGGACTGGTGGCAGTAAGACAACAATTAAGAAAAATTTCAGATTTGTCCTAAATGAGATAGGCTATCAGTCAGCAAGTATTGAGCAATTGTATTGTGCATCACGTGTTTCTCTTGGGTTCTGAGGCCCTGTCTCCTTGCCATTACAATAATAATTATTAGTATATTTATTAGTACAGCATTTTGATTCAATTATAAATTGTTCCCAACCCTGATATTTACCATTCTTTCTGATTCTCCTCACCACTGCGCCTGGGCAGGGTGGGAGTGAATGAGCAGCTGTATGGTCCTCTGTTGCTGGCTGGGGTTAAATCATGATACTGCTAGTATCAGTCTACTTCATCAAGAGACACTGTGCCCACCACTTTAACCAAAACATGCCTATAATGTCAGCTCATTTGTCTTACCAAAAAATAAATACCATGACATAAATTTAATGTGAATTCTAGTACTAGAAGTTGAAATCACATAAAAACCAAGTCCTCCTCAATACATTTACCTGTTCCAGTAATTCCCAGTTCAAGTACTTTTACAAATCTGCGTTAAGAACTAATAGTGAGAGGCACTGAAGGGATCAGAGCAATTTCAAAGAAGAGGAGATGCTAAAGCATAGCTACCTGTGCGTGAAACCATTCCACTGACTGTATTAAAATGCTTCCACTCCTTCCTTCCATAGATCTCCAGGATCTCTTCGGATGTCATGCTCTTAGTACCATGGCTTGCCCTATTCAATGCATTAAGTTGTTTATAAACAAAAAACAAAAGAGAAAAGAGTTGAAAACATCCAAACTACTACTTGTGCAAAGTAACACACTGCAACTGAATTACAGTGCATGCAAGCTGATCAAAACTGACTCTCTTTATAGCTTAGAAGTTTCCCAGGACCTACTAAGCTTTTCTCATATACATTCCAGTTCTCGATAAAGGCCTTACTACACAAAGGTTTGGTTGGCTGGGGGCACAGCTACTGTGCCTCACCTGCTAACACAATCACTCTGTATTGCTCGAATGTTTTCAATTGTGTGAGGACACTCGCTACACTTGAGCTATCAATATACACTGCACAATAAAGCACAGTGCAGAAAGCCTATACATCATCCTGAAGCCTACAGAATGCAGGGCAGAACCATGGAAAAATGCTAGTTTGAGCCCTGAAAGCAGCTTTTTAATACATAAGTACACACAAGCCTTTTTAGGCATTAAAAATTAACTACTTGGACTATCAAACTGGGTCCCATTTTGAAGCAAATGCAGGCAATGCCCACAGAGGTAGCCCTGTATCACTCTTCCCTTTAATGAGGTATACCCTGTAATCTTGAATTCTGCATTTAGTACTCCAAAATTCATGCTATTTAATGAATTTTGGGATACACAGCAATGAGTCAAAAGTATTTCTTTCTTTTTTTAATGAGATCTGATCTTCCTTAGCATCTTCAAGCTCCTTTTCCCACATGCTATCAGGAAAAAAAAAAAAAGTGGAGTCTGTCTTGCATTCTGAACTACACAGATTTTCATTTTGGAACAAAATTAGGGGGAAATGGGACTAGGATTGACATACTTCAGATAAATTTACTTTTCAGATTTTTGATTCAAAATAGCAGTCTTCTATACTAAAAAAAAAAGAAAAAGAAAAATGAAAGGAAGGAAAGAAAGAAGAACCAAGGATTTACTGAATGCGATGACTGAAAGCCAAACAGCTTTTAAGCGGAAACCCCCCAGAATTCCAAAACTGAATGTATCAGTTTCTTTGTATAATTTATCTCAGGATGTTTAAATTATATGTTGTAAACTTGCAGAATTTAGAATGTCTATAGCACAAAGATAATAGTCATTCCAGTTATTAGTATTAGTCATCAGTACTGCCTCCCAAGCCAGGTTACTCTCAATCAAAAAAAACCCTTACCCTGGATTTTAGCAGAACTGGACAAAGAATACATCGGTAGCCACCAAAAATATGAATTCACTTTCAAGATCAATCTGCCCTCAGAGTCTCTGATCTCATTAAAAATGAGATACTATTCACTACTAGCTAACATCAAAACATTACCAAAATATTCCATACATAACAAAAAGAGAAACTGAGCACCACAATACCAAAGAGTAATTTAGACTTTTACATCTAATAAAGGAATGCATGCTGAAATAAGTGTTTTAAACTTTTATAAAATTGAGAGATGGCATTTAGGAAGGGGATAGTTAGGGGATGTTAGTGTATTTAACAATACAATTTACATTTAACAATATAGAGTTATTGTCAATATTACCTTAAAACTGTTCCATCTTCTGCAAGTTTCAGGAAGTTTCCTTCTTCAATGTCCAACACCAAGCCTTTGCAACTAAGAGTAAATTAATTTTAAGGAAGAAACAAAAAATTAAGGCTTTCAGAGG
The DNA here is from genome assembly GCA_026413545.1 of Cichladusa arquata. Taxonomy (NCBI): domain Eukaryota; kingdom Metazoa; phylum Chordata; class Aves; order Passeriformes; family Muscicapidae; genus Cichladusa; species Cichladusa arquata. The sequence goes on from JAOTQP010001546.1 coordinate 64,076,359, forward strand.
ACTGTCTTCTTATCTATCAGTGATATGCAGTTACAGAAACTATGGTGCTTCCGTAGCTATGATGCTACAGAAAACCAAACAAGTCACAATCCTTCAAATACTTCCATGTCTGAACAATGCTCTCTATAAGAAAGTGCATATTATTACAATGAGGACTGGATTTTCCTTACGTAGCAAAATCCTACTAAATAAACCCAGTTCTATGTCCAGTAAATTTAGGGACAATTATATAGATTGGTTGGAGGTTTAAGGTCCAAACATATAAAACTAAGAAATGTAATATTTATGTAATTTCTATTAAAGAGGTTTTGGTTTGGTTTTTTTTTTTTTTTTGTGGCAACTCATCTAGCTATTGCTCGATTGATTACACCAGTTATTACAGAAAAGAGGGGTAGAACATCACTCTAAACGAGGCAACTCAACAAGCTAAGAAGAACACGTGAAGCAGAAGCATTGCCATGCTAGCCAGCACTAACAAGGGGAAGACTTGACAACATTGGAGACACTTGGCAAGTTTCTAATTGTCCCTAATAAATCTTTATCTTTCAGATAATTGAATCTACATTTGCTTAGGTTCTTTGAAAAATTAATTCAGAGTTCAGTGGTTAGAAAACAAATGAATAAACGAGACAGGAAGCAATGACACCTTCTTCCTCTACGAGACACCCAAAGGGAAGAATATATGCCATGAAGGCAGCAAGCAGATGCCAATCTTTCATGAATGACTCCTGGGCAAGAAGCAATGACACAACTGTTACTAGCACTGTGGACTTGCAGGTCCATGGTAAGGAACCTCCTACTTCAATAAGAGACCAAACCCAAGATATCTAGAGCTGAACAAAGGATTTCTTGCATCATAGGCCTCAAATTATGATAAACAGATACACTGCTTGTCTCATGGAAGTTGAAATCAATCTCATTGGAAATTGTCCAGTCAAATATTGAATTGTAAAAACTATTACACAAGAATGCACATATTATTAAAAAAAAAATTTAAGTGTTTCTCCTAAAAATATCTAATGATTACCTGTTCTTCAAGTCCCTACCCCCGTGGCCTAGATAATAACCTTATAAAGTTAAAAGATCAAGATTCAAGTTCCTGCTCAGAAACCACTGAGTTCAGAGCAGGAACTTGGGATTGCATCTTTTTGGGTTTGTGTCTTTTTCATTTGCCTGATTTGCCACCCAAATGCTACCTCCTGGCATGCTCCCTTTCTGCAGTTTCTCAGAAGGCTGCTGGGATTAATCTGCTTTACACAAATAAAAAAAACATCTGTTGAGATAAAAATCTGATGGTTACTGTTGAATATAATGTAGAAGACAAAAATAATACATAAAATAAGAGAGAGAGACTAAAAGGCTTGTGTTCAGACAGCTGGAAGCACAGACAAAGCAAGCCTGGATGCTCAGTTCTCTCTTTGAAATACCGTGTTAGAAGTGTTTCATAACAAATACTTCTTAAAACAACTATTTAAAACTGTAACTTTGGATTTAGCCATTGGGCTTGACAATTATAACACCAACTGCCTAATAAATGATGCTGTTTTCTGAGCTTTGTAAAAGTTACAGCATGAAGGAATGACATTATTTTCAATGTACTCACCAGAAGGCTAAGCTGTCTGGAGCTAGAGTCAGCAAGTCTTCGTCATATCCCTTCTCCATTACCAGATACTGGGCAAAACTATCATATATTAGCTACAAATGAAAAAATACATGCATTCGTTATATCAAGTGAAATCAAAATCACTGCTTCCTTGAAAAGTGGCAAGATGCAAGTGTTAGTGTCTCCTAAGCAAAATCAAACCATGGAGCTAGGGGCCCTGTCCCACTGCCCCCACTGAGAAATATTGCCTGAGGTTATTTCTGTCATGTCTGGAAAACACACAAGAGTTCTGGTGCAATGTGCCCACCATAACCCAGATTACAACATTCTACTTTACAGTCCCTGTGCTTCAAGACTGTTGGGAAATCAAGATGGTAAGTACTTCAAGACAAGTCACCATTGCCCCCTCTCCAGTCCTCTTTGCTTTTTTTTTTTTTTTAATTTTAAATGTCATGGTTACCGAAAATCAACAAGCAGCTTCCAAACCAATAAACATTTATCCTTAGGGGCATTTTAAAAGTATTTGAAGGAATTCATTTTGAACAAAATATGCAACTACTGAATAAACAGTTTTATTTCTAAGTTCAAATGGCCTAGCATGACACTCAGCAATTTATTAATGTATTGTGCTGGTAAAGTTTTACAAGAAGCTCTATGGAGATGCTGCCATGTCCTTAAAGATCATCCAAAAATAGTAATTGCTCCCTTTTTCTCGTGGTTCCTTCATTAAAGCTGTTCCCTGGCCTTTTTTCTTTAATTACAACAGATGCTCTTGGAATCAGTATGAATAACATCTGAGACAGACAAATATGAAAGCCAGTGCTGAATAGTAAGAACTAACTACATCCTCAGCTGGGCCTGTCAATCTTTTAAAGCGTTTCTTATTTCCAAGAGATAAGGAGGCATGCAATGAGCATGTGTCAGTCTGCCTCTGTCTCCTGTAAGAAGATGAAGAGTGTACCAAGTTTAGTAAAAGTATTGGGATTTTTTTTCTCCATTTCGTTCATTGGTTGGTTAGCATTTTTAAAAAACCCTTATAGTTATCAATTTTCTAATGTTTGCCTTCATCAGACAGAATTTGTATCAGCAAGAACATGCTTGTGTATGGTAAGAATATGGAAGGTAAGCCTAGTGTTACACAGTTTCCATCAAGAAATTTAAGAGCTCATACATTTTATTGTTACTGTTGAATCCTCTTCTGGAAGAAAGATGCCTCTCCACTTAAGCTCACACACAGCTAAGGGAAGCAATTCACTTTTTCAGCACAGGATGCACTGCCTATTAATAAATGGGACAGCTCATAAACATTTGTTTCTATACCAAATTCTGAAATTATCTTGCAATTAGCGTGGGAGTCCTGTGCAGTGCAAAATGTACTGTAAGTGAATAGAGGAAAAGAAAGGGGGAGAGTGAGACACCGTGAGCACCGCGACACAAGACAGCTCCAGAACAGAGTCAAGAGAGAAGGACGAATCAATGTAAGATTACCAGGGAGTTTAAAAACGAAAGTGACAAGGGCGGGAAGGCACAGCACAGGGCTAAATCAGAGGTGCCTCTGAACTCGGCGTTTTATTATAAGCACCAGAAAGCTCGCAAAGGTCTCCTGTCCAAAGTGCTGCGGGCTCCTCACTCTGCAGCATCTCTGGATTCAGCGGGCGGGCTCTACCTTTTCCTCAGCGCCGCTACGGCCAAGAAAGAAGAACCATTTTCAAGGAAGGAGACATGGCTGTCCCCCCCGCTCGGGCAGAGAGGCCTGCTGAGGAAGCGCCCGGCGAGAGATGCACTCGCGTTTCTCCTCTCTTCCGTGGATGTCGGAGCCAGCCGGCCCCGGGCTCGCTGCCCCCGGCCCCCGTGCCTGTGGCGGGGCGTGCGGCGGGAGCGGGGCGGAGCGGGGCCCCTCCCGCGGCTCCCCTCGGCCCGCACTCACCCGTGCGCTCTGCGGGAGGTGGTACCGGCAGAGCGTGTGGTCCAGGTCGAAGCCCACCACGTCGCACTCGGCCAGGGAAAAGTGCTGCTGCATCGCCGAGCCGCCGCCGCCGCAGGCGGGCGGAGGAGGAGGAGGAGAAAGAGGCGGGAGGAGGAAGGAGCGCGGGCGGCGCTTCCTGCGGAGCCGTGCCGGGCAGAGCGGAGCGGGGCCCGCGGGAGTCCCCGGCCCGCCCCGGCCCGCCCAGCCCCGGCGGGGCCGCCCTCACCTGCGGCACAGCCCCGCGGAGAGCCCGGGCATGAGGGCGGGCGCGGCAGCGGTGATGGCCGGAGGCGTGCCGAAGCGCTCGGATTCGAAAAGCACGCTGCCCGCCGCGGCTCTGTGCGCTTGGGAGCAGGCGTGGGAACAGGGGCTTCCCGCTCGTCTGGCAGACCGCGAACGCGAGTCACGGGGGGTGTTTGCTGGGAGGACCCGGTGGGCAGGGAGCAGGGCGGGGACAGGAGTCAGCCTTGGTTAGTGACAGGGCAGCCGGTGACACACCGCAAGGGCCCTGCCGGGGACAATTAGCATATGTAAGTAGAAAAACACTAGTTAGTATTTCATTATACATCCTCAGCACGTTTACGATGACACCAAGCTGTGTGGTACAGTCGACTCGCTGGAAAGAAGGGATGCCATCCAGAGGGACCTTGGCAGGCTTGAGAGGTGGCACTGTGCGAACCTCCTGGAGTTCAACAAGGCCAAGAGCAAGGTCCTGCACCTGAGTCAGGGCAGTCCCAAGCACAAATGCAGGCTGAGCAGAGAATGAACAGAGAGCAGCTCTGAGCAGAAGGATCTGGCGGATATTGGTGGAGGAGAAACTCAACATGACCCAGCAATGTTCACTTCTAGCCCAGAAAAGGCAACTGTGTCCTGGGATGCATCAAAAGAAATGTGGGCAGCAGAGTGAGGAAGGGGATTCTGCCCATCTAGTCCATTCCTGTTATGCCCATCTCTGGGGCCCCCAAAGTGAGAAAGTGGTGCAACCTGCTGGAGCTACTCCTGAGGAGGGTCATGAAGACAATGAGAGGGCTGGAGCAGCTCTCTTACAAAGCCTGGAGAAGAGAAGGCTTCAGAGAGACCTTCCAGTACCTAAAGGAGCTTACAGGAAACCTGGACATGGGTTTTCTACAAAGATGTGTAATGATAGGATAAGGGCTTTAAACTGAGGGTAGATTTGGATCAGATACAAGGAAGAAATTCTTTCTTATGTGGCTGGTGAGGCACTGGAACAGGTTGCCCAAAGAACTTGTGGATACCCCATCCCATGAATAGTTGAAGCAGGAGGGTTGGAACCGGATGATCTTAAAGGTCACTTCCAAGGCAAACCATTTTATGATTCTATGTATCAAAGTCCTTGCAGGGTATACTGTACACAGTAAACTACACTATGCTGTGCATTTGGCTGTGGAAAAGCCAAAATTCCATAGGTAATTCCATTGCTACCTTTTAATTTATTGACAGTTTTGGTAATCAAAAAAAAAAAAAAAAAAAAAAAAAAAAAAAAATAAAAAACAGTGCAGTCTGTGTCCAGAGCACATAAACAAATGAGCTTTTGATAGGTATCTGCTGAATAAATAATGCTGCAGTGCAATTAGAAATAAAGTGCTGTCTGAAAGAGAGTGCTGTATTTGGAGAAAAGCAAACAGATGAGAGTTGCGTTGATGTAGTCTTGTTCTCAGTTTTTGAACTTGAATATAGCTAAGGATTCAAGATGCTAAACCAGCTGGGCTTGACAGCCTTGTTTGAAGTACCTCCTTATTCTTCAATTTTTTCTCTCAGTAGAACAATAACACCATCAAACTTTTTGATTCACAAAACATAAAAAAATTCTAGTTCAGTATGTTGTAAACAAATATATTTTCTTTTAAAATTCTTGTGTGACTATAAATAGAATAGTATAAAAGATATTTGAATTGAGAGCAGTTGTTAAAAAATACTTCATACAAGTAATCTTTTCCAGTGTTGCCTACCTGTGCACAACTCTAAGTGCTGTGCTTTGTAGGTGAATAAGCTGAACTTCATAACCATAGCAGTATGCAGCAGAAATTTTGATTATATTAAATTATTATTTGATTTTTGGAGGATGACTCAATGATACTTTAGTATTACAGAGAAAAACCCTTTTGAAATACACTCAAGTAGTAAATAGATACAATTTTCTTATATTAAGAAATACAATGTACTTATATATTAAGGTTCAGTTTGCCATGTTCAGGTAGACGCAGATGAGAGAAATTTAATAGCATGACCTCTAACGCACATTTAAAAATTCCACAGAGAAGCTCGGTGTCAGTTTAGGAAATAGACAGGAAAATATATAGAAACTAGGAATAAAATTCAAAAATGCTTGTAGTAGGACAGGATAAGCATTTAAGGTGTCAGAGCATGATAGGAATGGATTACATAATTTTACCAAAGCCCATTGTACAGCAGCTTCTTTCAAAGGTTCTCTGAATCTCCCACAGACATTAATATACTTTCTAATGCCACTGTGTATGTATATATATATAAATGAATTCCATATATTGTATACTCACACCGTATGTTGTATATGTATGCACACATATATATAATTTATGTATAAATAATGATACATACATGTGTATCTGTTTTAGACATATGTTCAAGAAATACATGTATGCCTAATTACATAGAAATTAACATGTGTGAAACTTGAGCATACAAAAAAGGGACATCCAGGACCTCACACAAAATGGGAATAATAACTATCCAGATGGGGCAGCAGCCTGGGAACTCAGAACACAAGACAATTTACCTTGCTAAAGCTGCTCGCTTCAGGAAACACAGAACAAATTCCTGTCCCACTGAAGCTGATGGCCACAATTTTGATTGACTTCAAAAGGTCCAAAAGGTCACCCACAGTTAGTGTTTCATGTTATTCTCATATAAAGTTTGTCTGCCTTGCAAATTATATCAGTATAGCTATCTTATTCCAGTTACTGTTTTGTTTTTTTTTTCCTGAAGAGGATTCAGGTGGCTTCCAAAATAGTGTATAGGTTATGGCATTTAAAAGGTATAACTTTTCTTGCTATGCCAGTAAAGCATTTTATACAAAAAACTCACTGGAAGAGCAACTTAGCACACTGAAGTATTGAAACATGTGAATAGATATTGAAAATTGTGTATTCATTGATAGAATCATAGGATGGTTTGGGTTAAAAGATCATGTAGTCCAACCCTCTGGTCATTGTATTCACTGTCAACTAAATGTAATTTTGAACATCCAGATTTTGTGAATGCTGCACAATTATATTGGTAGCAATGACAGGCTATCATAGAATTTACAACACAAAAGTACTAATCATACTTATCTCAAACCGCTTTGTGTAGAGAACAATATTCATCCCTGCAGGGATTCAAAAAGTTAAATTTCAGGTATATGGAGCTAAAGATTAAATCAGAAGTTTGACAACAAGAAATAAAGGAAATACTGATGAAGAGAATTGGTTTTCAGTTTTGGGAAAAGAGAAGATAAATGAGAGAATTACACTTTATATTCAGTATTCGCAGTAGTAGTCTGGTAATAGGAAAGCCTTGGAAGTCTGCTTTCAGCACATATACACCACATTCTATTTCTTTTTCTTTTGTCTTAAAAGGGTTTTGTCTCACAGTTTCTTCCTTTCAGATGAATTCTTTAAATATGCTGACATCGCATTTTAGGGCCTTTCTCAGAAAGGAGCTTTCTTTAATGAAAATCCTCTGCAAAAACTGAGGTACCTTAATGTGTTAACAGCCCTCTTTCAGCTAGCTCTGTTCTTCAGGTTTGATGGCACCATGAGACTCAGAGATGTCCACATAACTGAAGTTGAACTGGGCTATCAAGTTGTACCTGAACTTATTTTAGGTTTCCTCATGGTTAATCTATGGTTCATAATAATTTCTTTTATGTTGTAAATAGATGGCAATTGGCTAATTGGGAAAAATCACAAATCCTATTTAGTAGGGGAAATTTCTAACTAATCACTCTGTAGGATATAGAATTGCTTGTGGTGTGGCACACCTGAAGACCAGCCTTCCTCAGGCTAGGGCTGCAAGGCTGCTGGAGGAGCATTCCCTCTCCAGCCCTCAACCCCTGGTGCAGATACCCACAGAGCCAGCAGGAGAGGGCAGTGGCTTCTGCACACTCTCATCACCCTAATGTTTAGCAACCTGCAGGAAACATGTGAAGTGGGAGATCTGATATGTCAAAGCCTTTTAGAAATATGGAAAAGGAGCATTTTGGTTTCCATCATGCCTCACCATGCTTGCCTTCCATGCAGAACAGGCTCCTAGCACCAGGTAGCTTTAGAGCACAAGCGTGCACAAACATGCCCTGGAGAGCAAAAGGGACATAACTGAGTGTACATTTATGTACACGACATGTGCATATGCACATGGCATGAGAACCATGTCAAAGTCCCAGCTGTCACACAGAAGTTGCAGGCCTCTGAGCAAGCCAAGTACTGCAGCAGCTCCTCGCTTTCTTTGTCCTTAAGGGGGCAGCAGTACAATACATTGGAGCATCCCTCTGAGTTAGCTGAGAATCGTCTGCACCTCAGTCTATTTCACTTTCCTTGAACTTCGTGTGTATTGTCCTAAGACTGTGTACCTTGACTTTGTCCCGACTATGCAGCTGCAGCTGCTTGTCTATTTTGGCTAGGGCTATAAAACTTTTTAGTCAAAAAAAAAGGTAGGTGCCCTCGTATTTTTACAGAAGAGTATGCAACAGTGATATGTGAAAATAAAAATTTGAAAAAATATGGATCATTTTCATTCAGACAAGGAACACCTTCTTATGCAGAAATAAGGTCAGAACTTTCTAGATTTTCACCTGTTTTTAAAAACAAATGAAAATACATTTGAAGTAACATTATTCGAACCAAAAAAGTGCTGGGTTTTGGTTTTTAAAAAATATATTTTATTTTAGCACACTGTTAAGAGGTGAGCTTCAGGTTTGCACTTGGTTTAGCTTTTAACCCATGAAGTTGTTCAGTGCACAGATATAAGAACACTCACAGCCCTATGATGCTTCAATGGGATTCTTTGTGCATTTAAACAGGATTGTTGGATTTGTTCCTTGACTTTCAGTTTAGGACACTAAGAAGGAAACATTTGGGAATCATCACAGGAATAAGCTTGGGATATGCAGAAGTACAGCTATGACTTCTTACAGAGTAATACTTTGGGAGACATAGGTCTGTCAGCACTAATTTATTTTAAGGATAACCTTTGTCTCTGCAAGACAATCTGACAAATCTGACAATAATGTATTTTATTTGCAAAACAGTCTCTAGCACTTGCTATTTCTTTAGTAGACTTTTAAAAGTTGAACAAAATACTCTATAATCTTCACAGTATCCCTCTGCGGCGCACAGGATGCCTTGTTGCTAGGTAGAGAAGCTTGGTGAATATATTTAAGTATTGATCAGGATTTAAGATTCGATTAAATTCCAGTGATTTCAGAAGTTTTACTGTTTATTGGGATGTTTAGGAGCCTTTTTATATGCTACAAAATATGGATACATCAACTTTCTAGTGGAGTTACACATGTAAAATTTATAGTGTCTTGCTGGGATTAGAACATCTGATTACATCTGGCACCTATATTCATACTATATTCACTACATTCTATCTCACCAGCATAGAAATAAAAATCAGGATGCTAAAGAGACAAGATTCCCAAAACTAAACCCAATTGTTCATCAAAAGGTTAAACAGACAGTAATCCACTAGGTGCTCAGAGTCTCTCAGAAGCCTTCTTACTGTCCTTATCATCTCTCTCAGATCTTGTAATCTACCTCAGGCTGTTCCCACACAACATGAAAGAAGGAAATGAAAATAAATTTTTTTGTCAGAATGATTAATAACCAAGATTGATTGCTGGAGCCTTAGTGAGTATATATTTAAAAACTCTGCATAGTGCTTTAAAGGTGCTTTGAAAGATTTTTCTTTTTGAATTAGATGAATGTTGCATTTAGTCAAAAGAAATTGCACTAGAAATATGGACTTTTGGGGAAGCTATGCTTCCAAAAGGCACCTTTTTGTATTTAATAGTGGGAGAACAGTGCAGTTTCTATGATCTATGGGACACTGCCTTATTTTTTCTGTATTTTTTGCTTTTTTCTTGTTCTTTTGGGCATACTGTTATTTTATGTTTACAGTGTGAAGCATAAAATCCAGAGGACTACTCAGTTTTCAGTCCCCATTTCCCATTCATTTGTGGTGTGTTCATGGACAGGTAATATAAATTGCTTATAGTTTCAATTTCTTCATGAGTAAACTAGGAATATGTCTAATTCAGACATTCTTAAGATTTCTGAGTTGTCCAAGTAGGTTACAGGCTTGCATTTCAAGCCTGACATTTGCTGGTTATTGCATAAAAAAAAAAATCTAATGTATTCCAGTACACAGTCTGCACTAAAGAACAGAGCTATCGAACAGCCAATGGGAAATGGCACAACTATAACACTGCAGACTTGCAGATAACAGCACTAGGAAAGACCTAACAACAGCCATCTTCTGCCCTGGGGTATGATCAATCTGACTACAAACATCCTTAAAAGTCAATTGTCTACTTCTTTAAAAGTACTCCTTTGAAAGAGCCACTGAGGCAATTTCTTCCAGTGTTTAATAGTCCTTATATGCAGTACACAGAGTTTTCTCCCTCCTTTCATTTCAAAACAAAGTCTCTGGTGCTCTAATGCATCTTTTTCTCTTTTGTTGTGTCCTATTCCTGGCAGATGTGAGAAACACATCATTATCCACCAAACTTCCATCTATTTGAAGGCTGCTACTATGTTTTCCCACAGACTCCTTTTGTTTAATTAAGTTCCTTCCTTGAAGGCCGAGGGGTTTCAAGCCTGCTTATCTTTGATTTTCAATCTGGATGATATTCATTCATCACTTCATTATCAAATTGGTCATTATCAAATTTTCTGGAATACAGGATTGAAAACTGGGCACATTGCTCTAGTTTTAGTCTTACTCTGACTGAGTACAGAAAAATTTAACCCACTGTAACATAACACAGAAATTTGTGCTTTCAAACTAACATACCAGTTACTTAATTAATTACAATTCTTACCATGTTAGAATTTTCAAGATCAAATTTTATCCTATCACTATGATGAGTAGAGAGATAAATTTTTTCCTTCTCTAACTATAAACCCTCTTTTTAAATTTGATCTTCTATTCAATACATGTTTCTTCTGTATGTGTTCATTGCTGATTATAATGAGGTGATATTTCCTGGGCTGCAATAACAAAAAGCTAATATTAATGCTTATAAATCTAAAATATAAGAGCTTATTTTCAATATAAATTGCATTTGATATTTACTGTTCTGCTTCTGCCTCTAGAGGGTGTCTAGTAGTGGTCTGATGGAAGGATAAAAAAGAAAGTATGCTGCATTTTGATAAGAAGGAAGTGATGTAGAGGAATGTATACTGAGCATCAAGAAGAGCCCATCATGCTGATATAACTGTTTAAATATCTGTACTCTGTTTCTGTGTATGTGAAGCAGGTCAGAGCAACCTCTTCTCTTTTTAGGAAAAGCATATGTCTGCATTTAGCTACCTTCATGTTCTTGACAGGGAGAGACAATTCTGATAAGTTTTAAAGCTGTGGAATTCAATACAAAAGCATATAGATATGGGGAAAATTTTTCAGAGAAAGATGGTGAATTATTCAGTCTACAACAACAGAATTCTGTGTCAGAAGTGTCCTTACTGAAAGTATTTCTTTACTGAGAGGGTGGTCAAACCCTGGAATGGTCTTCCTAGAGAGGTAGTTGGCACCCCAAGCCTGTCAGTGTTTCAGAAGTGTTTGGGCAATGTCCTTTAAAACATGCTTTGACATTTGGCCAGTCCTGAAGTGGTCAGGCAGATGATCATTACAGGTCACCTCCAGCTGAACTGTTTTGTTCTGATCTGTTCTATTCTATTGTAAAATTAACAACTAGTTTTTCTACTGGTTTTGCATGTCATATTTCAGTAATCTAAATTAACTAATAAGACATGTTCCTTTATATGGTATATCAATACATTCTGATAGTAAATTTCAGCTCTCTGTGAGATGCTACCTTTTTGAGGTCTACAGTGAAAGTCAAGTGGGACTGCTGGTTTTATTTTTGGAAAAAATCCCAAGCACTTTCACTCTCAGGTGAAACAATAAGTGCTTTGATAAACTGCTCCTTTACGTCCATCTCTCTTTGGACTTGTCTGCGTCTTTTGATGCAATTCCAACTTAAGATAAAAATGGTAAATCATGTTCACATGTCATCTATATCATAGCGTGCAGACTTTGATAGAGTTATGTGGGAAATGATCTCGACCCATCATAAAATCTTCATAAATATATACACATTCTAAATTTAAAAACTATTCATAACAGGGTCAGGTTTGGAATTCATTTTATTAAAAGAATGGCAAATTCATGTTTGCTGATAATTCTTTGTCATCCATTTGCCATATTTTTTCCTACACAGAGATAGATATGATTAGAAGTATTTTTCATGCCTTAGAGAGCTACAGCTCTTTGGTTTTATTCAGAGAGGCTGCTTCATAGAAAGCAAATTAAGTTACAATTTTTAGCACTGTGAGCTGTATATAATTTAGAATAACGTACAGTGAAATGAAAAATAATGGTTGAGGTCTGGTCCCATTGCAGATAATGGCAAAACTCACATTAAATTTGAGCAAAGTGGGATCTGTTTGTTTGAACAAGTCTCTATTATGTCAGTCCTTGACAGAACCTTATTCCTCTCTGTTAATTTTTTGTCAGATGTAGTGTGTTTCAGGCCCGAATTCGGATAATAAATAACCAACTCTCATCATCAAAGCACTTGAAAGTATACTTTTAATGTTTTTGAGGGTAGAGATGGATTACTGGATCAGCCTTATGGAAATAAATAGCTGGAGTTTTCTCATTGCAAATGCAAAAAGATTTCAAGTTGGAATCAAATATAACTCTATAACAATCTTCATGGATTTATGGTTCAAGATAATAGACAAAACCAAGAAAGTGAGTAAGTGTTAAGAGTAAACAACTTTGTCAAGGGCAAAATTACACACATAATTTATTTTCACTGAAAAAGGGCAATTTGCAAATTAGAGAAACAAAATGGAAGTGCTGATTAAAAGGAATAAAGAAAAGCTACAAAGTTGTAGTAATGTGTTCCATTTTAATGTGCAAATGGAAAGAAATATAGCTGAAAAGATGGCTGTAGTAAAAAAAATCACTGTGCTTTTTTTCAGTTTGTTACCTTTAAAAAATACACAACTTTAAAATGGTTAGTAATTTTAATTATTTCCCAAGAACAGATTCAAAGCAATATGTTTTTGGTTTTCTGCTAACTTCTTTAAAGATCACATTATTTGAATATCTTACTTTGCTGAATGGTTTGACTTGCTTTATCATAATGCGTTATGAAGTTCTTCTAAGCAAGGTAAAAATGTAAAATATTTAAACCAGCATACATTAAATGCAGCATTATAGCTTCTGGCTTGAAAAAGATTATACAGTATTGAAAGTGGTGCTACAGACATCGTAGATTATTTAATTACAATACTTAATTTCTCATTTCCTTACATGGAGTTTTTTCCTTTTACAGAATTCAACACAATTATGAACGAAAATGTTTGTTTCTGTTGTGGTCTCATTAAGAAAAAACACTCTCTTTTTCAATTTCCAATTTCAACCTACTCATATTTCATAACAAAACTGTTGATGGATATTGCCTTGGAATATTCTTTTTCCCCTTGCAGAGCACTGTTCAGACTGCAATTCTTCTCTGTATGACCTAGGGGAATGGTTTCAAACACTATGTATCATCAGTACTGAAGACTGAGTCTCAGTGATGTTCACTCCTTGTCTCTGAAATATGAACCAGCATATTTATGTGTTGAAGGAGGGTTCATTTCCCTGAAACTCCCAAATTTTTATGTATTTTTGCCAATAGTTCCATGCAGAGCACATACAAACCAATCATTGTAGGAAATATCTGTAATGCAAACTCTTACAAAATAATTTGTGAAGGCATGGAACACAAATAGAACTTATATCAAAACAAGGCTTTTGGAACATTGTGGTTTCAAATCTTATCTGTACTTATTTTATACAACTTAGTCTGATACCTTAATTCATGCAAGCAAGACCTGCTTCTAAGATCAATTAATGTCAGTGTTGCAGATTAGTTTTGTACTAAGTTACTAAAGGGTATAATGTTACCACATTATTCTTCTGTCAACTAAGAGAAATATGTTTCACCACCATGTTTAAACATGATTGTTTTGTAGAATAAAGTCTAAGGAATATTGACTCTAAGTTAATTAGAATTTGATTTAATGGATTCAGAAGACTTCAGATTAATCCTTTAAGCTGGCGTAGGGTGCAAGGCATAAAGTTCCTGGCAAGAGTCTTACTTATACTGGACTTTATAGGCAATAAATGGAATATAAAAAGTAACTTCAGATATCTGTCATCCTCAAACCTATAGCATCAGTGTGCACTCATTTCTTTATGGAACAAGGAAATAACAAGGAAATATACGTTAAAAGCAGTGGGAAATTACCTCGTTTGAAGGGGGAAAGTACTGCTTGATTGAATAGATTTGCTCTCTTTTCTAAAGTCTTAGTTTATATAGTCCTGTCAGACACAGCTTTTAAATGATCAATCTTTGTTTCAAGGTGTTGCATATTTTAAGAAATTGCTTGCAATATTAGTGTTTGGTGGTTTTTATTATAATATAGGACCAGAATACTAAATCTCAGTATTCATAGTGTAAATGTGCCTTTCTGGTTATAATAAATTCATCTTTTTGCTAGCTAGTGCTGGCTGCAAGAATGAGATGAGACCCTTGTATCCTTCTTAAAGCACTTTTGCCAATAAAATTAATCAATATCTCTGTTTAAGTCTTTTACAGTCACTCCAGTAGCTTATTTTTTGAACAATTTCTGCTCTGATATTCAGACTCCAAAACAAATTAAGTACAGATACAGAAGACCAAAGAGCAATGCAGAACTGTTTGGCCTCCTTTTGCAAAAAAAGGGAAATACAATGGGATTCAAGACAAAAGAAATAAGTTAAACCAAGGAATAGGTAATGCAAAGATTATTCTATTAAATTATATGTATTACGAATGCAGAGGACTTGGACAACAGTTTATATTGAAAAGCTCCTGAATATACATTATTATTCTAATTTGTTCCAAACTGTGAATATGAAAATCAGGATTATGGGATTTATCAGATTTTATTTTTTTCTGTAAAATCAGCGAGAACATTTTTATTGCATGCTAATTTTTTTTCTTGCTTGTGATAAAATTATATAGTCTCTAAACCATTAGGAGTACTTCTTTATTTTCATAAATGCAGTGAATTCTCTATAAAGTCACCAGGATGGGAAAAAAGACCCTTGCAGAAGCTGCTGCAGTGTGGCCACCACAGCTCACTTGCTGTCCTGTCCCACCTGGGATAGGAAATCTGCTCAGTGGTTCTCAGCAACTCCAATCTTCTCTCTTTTTGAGAAGTCTTTTAAGTCTGATTAGTTAATTTGGTGGCTATTTGTTAAAGTCTGCTTGGTTAATACATAGAACTGGTCCTGAAGATCAGGATGAAAAAAATCTGATTTAGAGTTATTGACCACTTTCAGAAAAGGTCTTTCTGTTCTAAAGCCACACAGGGAGAGAAGATGAATTTAGTGCCTGGAGCTCTTTGAGATAAGGTATACACATATACCTTATACACAACTATTTGAAGGCTTAAACCTTGTTGTAGCTACAGTTATAAATACTTATCTGATAGTGTCATGTGATTTCTAATGTGTTTGTATTTTGATTCCTGAGTGTAAAGGTGGGACTTGATCCTGAAAACAGTTGTGCATTGTGCAGCTTGATTCTGTATGATGCAAATGGCTTTGTTGTCATGATGAAACTATTCTGGGCAATAAATGAGTTTGCAAAGCTTTGCCAAATTAGTGTCCAAGTTTCCAGAACCATTACAGGAAAAGTCAATCAAATATGCAAATTGAACATTGCCAGATTACTTAGTAGTAGTTTGTAATATTCTCTGCTTTCAGTAAATGTAGACAATTCTATAAACAAGACTAATGACGGTAGTTTCTTTATCAATACAGGTTTTTCTTTCCTTTGGATAGTGTTATTCACACCAAAGAAAAGTAAATATCTCTTGGATATCTGTGTTCTTACTATTATGTGGTTAATGATTGCTGTTGAAAAATCATTTCCAGTGGTGCTTCAGAAACTAAATAAGATTATGATAATCTGCAAAATCAGCGTACCTTTTTTTATCAGACCCTAAAGATGATGAGGTTTAGTGATGACTTGATGTGTATGGTGCTTCCTTCTTTATTTAATTTCGTCTGCAACATTGCAGAACCGTGTCCAAGCAGTTCCCCATTCCTCTTCAGTGGAGATGCACCTGATATTAACATTATCACTTTCAATGGAGATATGTTTTAGTCATGCCACTGTCCCTAGTTCATCAGTAGCCTTCTGCCTCTGCCACTGGTCTCCTCATTCAATGAATGAGAGACACAATGAAAGCAAGTGATTTTGGTTTCTGTTATTTCGTTGTTTTCTTTGTAGTAAAGTAAAATCACAGAAGTCAGCAACTCCAAATGGAACTGAGAGATGTGTAACTGATTTGGGAAAACAGCACCAAACTCCTGAGGGGAAAAAAAAGAAAAGTATGGGACTCAGGTTTTTTATTCACCAGGAAGTTATAGGTCTCTGTGTGAGTTTTGGTTGATCTCAATAAATATACTCTGATCTGTGAAAGTTTGTCTCTTACTGAAATATCACCACTATGTGCAGACAGGCTGTCACTGTATCTTCTGTGCTTCCTGCTCCTGCTCCAACCATTCCGTGTCCCCCAGGCAGTGGAGATTTCCAGGAGTTACAAACCTTGGATTGCACCACTGTGATGTGGCAGCCAACCCTTCAGCCTGCTTTGCCACAGCAGTATCCAGACACCCATGCTTGGTCTGTATGCTAGGTGAGAGATACTTTAGAAATGGTCAATGCAGTGTCATTTCTTACATGCTGACTGGAAAACAGCTTTTATCTTTGTATAGGGTTGATTTAATTAGCCAGCCACCTAGAGAAATGCTTTTTGGCTAGTGCCTTGGTTTCCTTAAAATTCAGAATAAGGAATGCCTTAAAATATAATGCTTTATCACTGTAAGCCATAGACATTTGGTTTTCCTTGTAAAAAGTGCCCATCCCAGCTGAATAAAATAATAAAAATAAAAAATGCCAGAGGGTTGGTTTGAGGGGCGGGTACTTGGCAGGGAATGTGCCCAGGTGTGAGTGACGGCAGGAGCCACAGGTGCACTCCCGGTGATTGCGTCTGCCAGACTCAGGCAAGCAAAAGCTTCCCACTGTGAATCGAAACCAGTACAAACCAGGAAACAAAAAGAAATATTCATTCAAGCTATCCACGTCAGACTGCTGAGGAAGCAGGCAGGTCAGTTTGGTTAATCATTGCCAAGACAGACATTCACCACTGATCGTATGACCAGACCACGTCTAAGATAAGAAAACACCCATCCCGAGCAGAAGGAATTGAAAAGCCTCCCTTATTTACATGTTCTGGCTTTATTGTTTTGCTGTGACAGAAGAGTCTCCACACTTTGCTGTTGTTCTCAGAGCTCAGCCCAGCACGGCTGTTGTGTTGCTTTCCTGTTGTGAAGAGGAAGTGAAAAATTCTCTCCATACGTGTGCTGGCATTTGAATGCTCAGGTTTCGCTCCCTAATTGGGAGCTGTCTGTAATGAGCTCTTCGTGGGACGCAGATAGGAGCTTCCAGCCGTGCCAAGAGTTCTTTCATTTTGTGCCAAAGGAGAAGGGGAAGAAGAAATCCACAAAAAGTTAAGATGTGGATGATGCAAAAATTGGTCTAAGGGTCTTTCAACCAGGAAAAACAAAGGAAAAGCAGAAGCAGAGGAAGCAACAAAGAACCAGGATGGGAAACTTCTTCCGGAAGCACTGTCCCTGGTTGGAGCGTTACCTTCCCTGCTTATTCTTTGGGAGAAATGGTGAGCAGGAAGACAAAGGAGGCCAGGTCTTCGCCAACCTTGCTGCGGTAAAACCTGACCTCCAAGCAGGACAGAAGGACTTAGCAGGACAGAAGGACTTAGAGACTAAGATAAGAGAGAAACCTTTACCTCCACTGCCTGGCCAGGATCTAGCAAACCTTTGCAGCTTTGTGGCACTGTTCGACTATGAGGCTCGCACTGAGGATGACTTGAGCTTCCGAGCAGGGGAGAAGCTGGAAGTGCTGAGTGCATCCCATGAGGGGTGGTGGTACGCCAAGCTCCTCCTGCCAGAGGGGTCAGTCTGTCCTGGCCGCAAGCTCACGGGCTACATCCCTGCCAACTACATCGCTGCTGACCAGAGCATCGAAGCTGAGCCGTGAGTAACCCACGTTATGTGGAATGAGACTCTTTTCTGTTGTGTTAAATGTCTTTGGGACAGGAGCCCACAGCCTTTTCTCTTACTGGGTAGTACCCCGCCACACTCAACCTCCAGTTGGTCCTAGAGGTGGCAGCACTAGTTGCCATGTGCAAGGAAAAGACACTGTGGTCACAGGAAAATAAATTACCAAAGGCAGAGTGTGGAGGGGTTTTATTTTGTTTCAAATAATTTCCTTCTCTGATACACACTAATCAGTTGTTTAAAAATCATCTGGGAACATCAAGTTGGTTACTGCTGCGATTGCTCATTATTTTTATTTGTATAAGAGTAAGTGTATATCAGATGATACCCAGAGAGTAGAACTATAGGGCAGACTGCTGCCCTGAGTAGTGTTCAGCTTAGCCAGCTGCAAAGTTACCAGAGTTAATCAGTTAAAGCAAGCTACCTTTACACCTTTTTGTCTTCTTCCAAATGATGGGTGAGTCCATAACAGATAAGTTCCTAATGGTTTCTTCTAGGCTGTGTGCATCTTCTCTGGAGACAAGTCTCAGCTCTCAGGGCAAAATTAACTGTAGCAAGTACTGCAAAGAGCAAAAGTGGATATAACAACAGAGTGCAGATGAAGTTGTTAACGTTTCACAGAGTTTAATTATCCATCCCATCTTCTTCTGCCCCTTCAAAGCATGCCAGATCTTATTAAATATTCTGAAATAGATCAGGAATCACACAGAATCAGTTACTTGGCTCCCTAGTGATGATGAATAAGGTCTGAATCAGCCTGGGCTGCAGAGTTACTTCTGTGTGTTGAAGTCAAATGCAATATTTGCTGTAATAGGTCTGACTGTGGTTCCAGAGGTATGGTTTGGCAAAAATCATCACTGTGTGAAGAAATGCCATAAGTGACATTCATTATTAGTCTCAGAATGAATGTTGACTTCAGAGGGATGGTGATGTAGCCTTTCAGTGAAATCTCATTTGGACCTGAAACATCATCTTCGACCTGATCTGCCCACTGTACTGCCACAGGCTGGGAAAATTGGCTCAGATATGATTATGCCAGTCTTTTATCAGCTGTAGGATTTTTGCTACAGGCATTTTAGGGCAACTCTAAGATTAATCTCTAACCTGAAGACCTTAATTTCCAGAGTGTCACCAACTGTTTCTGTTTCTGTATTCAGGCAGACATTTTCAATGGTCATGTTAAAAAAAAATTCTTCCAACTGGAGAAATTAATCTGCAGGGAAGGCATTTTCTGAATCACTAGATAAATGGTGGTAGGCTCTAATTTAGCTCAGCTTGGCCTTTGCTCTCTTTCAAGAGCTAGTTTTCTTAGAAGTCATCAGATTTCTTCATGCTGTTAATACTTTGAAAGCAATTTTTCTCAGTTATACAACATCTGAGCTCCTAATGTCCTTATCTTTCTATATCTAGAACTTCAAATACAAAGTAAAGTTTGCCAAAGTGTATTGTTGTGTAACCTTTGGTTTTCTTACTTGTTACTGAATCAATTTTATTGTTTTTTTACTTTTTTAATATACCTTTCTCCCTTTATAGTAAAGACTAAGTTACAAGAAAACATTTTTCTCCATAGATTGTTAGAACACTGGCGAGGAAAAAATGGAGTTTTTTTCCAGTTCTCAGATGAAGTAATTTCTCCAAAACGAGCTTTTTATTTCACAGCAAGATTAATGTGGCTTAAACATGTTGTCTTTTCTGAGATTTCTTTCTAAGTTACTTGGCTTTAGTGATCTTCATATATATATAAGTTTGTCTGCTGTCAGCCCATACAAATATAACAATAGACTAACTGAGGTTAGAAAGGACCTCTGCAGGACATTTGAAGAGTCATCCCAACTCAAACATGGCCAAAATAAGGCTAGATCTCTTTGTTTTGTTGAGCATTTCCAGTTGAGCTGTTCATCTTCACTGTGAGGATTTTTATTGCCTTGTATAGAATTGGAAGATCCCTTGCTACAATTTCGTCCAAGAATCCCCTTTTTAATTAAAATTCAAAGATTAAATTGTTCTCTCTACACCAACCTAAGTTTATCTTCTCTCATCTCTTTATTTCGGTTTTAATTCTCTTTGGTGTTGGCCAATTTTTCATGGCCATTATATAGAATACATGGAGTTTCTAATGCACCCTCGCATCCTGTATCGCAGTCCTTTATGGTCCTAGCACAGAACTGACAAAGAATGTAGAACTCACAACTTGTGTTCACCTGCCAAAATGCACATTCACCATATATTTGCAGTGTGCTTTTTTTATGCTTGCAGTATTTTCCAGGCACAATTGATCAAGTCTTTGACTTAATTCAATGCACATTTTGTCACAGCAGCCAGCTTCTGTACATCTGTGGAGACAACAGGAATTTTGTTTCTGGATTGCATCTCCATCTTACAAGCAGAGAAGCACTGGCTATTCTGTTCTGAGAAACAGACTTAATTATGGTGTGATTCTTAGGAGGCTTGGGAAGAAAACCAGACTGATCACATTCTTTAGCATCTGATTTCAGCATGTTTGTGTAGAAACTATTTAAAAAATTGCATTCATATGCATGCATGTCTACTCCATAGAGTCACTGAAATGAAGGAATAGAGGGGCATGGAAGGTTTAAAGTGAGATGACAGGGCCACTCTTTAAGTTTAGCCAATAGATGCTTGAGAGCTGCTTGTAGAGTAGTCAAATTTGTTTTGCTTATCATTTCAGTTTTGCCTGTGACCTTCAAGAGTATTAACAAGCAAATATATCTGGTCCTCTTTAATCAACTTATTGACATGGTCTTTATTATGGAGACAATTAGAGATCACATAGTCCATCTGGAACTGTGTTGTCAGTTCTGGCATAGAATAATGCTGGGTCGTTGCTTGCTCTCAGCAAGTGCTGCAGCAGACCAGTTTGTCTCCTTCCTGAAGTGTCTGTGAATTTTTATCAAGGAGAAAGGCGTGCTTTTTTTTTTTTTGCTTTTCCTCGGTAAGAAAGAGAATAAAATAAAGCAAGGAAAGTGAGAAACTTCTTTCAATAACAATTTTTCTTCCTGGATGTCTCTGACTGTGTGATATGAATGAGGTAGAGCTGATAAGGTGGATCAATATCTGGGGGAAAGGGCAGAAAGAACTTGCAATGTCTCATCTGGGGAAAACAAAAAAATAAGCACTATTCATAATAAAGGCAATTTTCATGTATCCTTGGCTATCAGAACTGAGAAAGAATGAGTTTGCTTTACTGTGCTGCTCTCCTCAGTCCAAAGGTTATTGGTAGAAGTTGGATACTACAGTTGAAGGGGGCATTTTTTATATTATATTTTGCTGTTATATTTATATTATATAATAGATTATAAATTATATCAAATGTCAAACACTTCTTATTTGTGTATGATATCTTGTTATGAAAAAAGGTCATTTTGCTTTCTTCCTTTGGCTTGAGCAATCTCTTTGTAGGTGGATGACTTGGATCAAATTAGTAACAATCTGTGTGAAAAGGGAAAAAAAAGATAAATCCATGGCTTGAGTTCTGTCAGCTGCAACATTTCAGTCCAAATATGTGCTGCAGAAGATGAAATCCATCCAAGAAGTGCACACCTGCTACAATGAAGTCTGTTTTGGACAGACTGAGGAAACAAGGCCCTTCATTTTTATGTTTACCAGTAAAGCCTCTCATTGCTAAGCTCTTCTAGCACCTGCAGGACTTCTTGCACCAAAAACATTCTGCCAGGTGGAGAGATTGTGAAGGAATGGTGTTTAGTATCTCTGGAGACAGGTGTGTTCTCCTGGCCCCACCTGGGATAGGTGGGACAAGGCAGCTGGGGAGTGGAAGCATTAATCTGGCAAACTATAGTCACACAGTGAACTTTCTCTTCATAAGGAAATAAATCTGGTACCATAAAAACATTATTTGAAATAATATCCTACCAAAAGCAGACACAAGCTATGCTAATGATAAATTAGCAACTGTAAGGGCATTGGTGCTTTTCTTCTGTCTGCATCACAGGTAGCAGTCAAAACCAAGAGCCAGACAGATTTTTCATTTCTAATTTGAATTCATTTCTAGTTTGAATGAGGTTGTATCTGCTGCATCCCATGAATTTGGAATGCTCTTCTTTCAGTGTTTAAACATATAACACTTAGAAAAAGGAAAACAAAAAACATTATCGGAGATAGAATCACATAATTTAATTTGCACATCCAACAAAGGATGATGAGAATGAAGAACTTGACAGATACCAAAATCTGAATTAAAAGATAGATCTTCTTGGCATAAAGTGTGACCTTCCTGTCTCTGTGCTCCTCTTCTGTGTCTGTTACTCTGCACTACAAACAAGAACCATAGTAACATGTTCACCTGCTCTTGTTCTATTACTGCCAGTTGTTTAAACTAAACAAGAAAATGACATAGTGCAAATTGTTCTGGATGGAAAATATAGCCCAGCTCTACAGTTAATTTTAATGAAGCAGAAATAAAAGAAAACACCTCACTGCTGAAGTTATGTGAATTCTGGTTTTGAGAGAGGAAAGATAGATTGTACTTAGAGGCTCTTGCCTGCCATCCTGATGGACCTGTTGGCTACTTATTGAAATACAACTTACAGTCATAAAATAATAGAATCACTGAGGTTGAAAAAGACCTCTAAGACAATCAAGTCCAACCATTAACCCAGCACCACTGTGTTCGCCAATGACCTCAAGAGCCACATCCACATGACTTTTGAACACTTCAGGCATGGGGGGTCCACCAGTTCCCCAGGAAGCTTGTTGCAGTGTTTGACAATCCTTTTCATGAAGAATTTTTTTTTTAAATAACCAATCCCCTTCCTTGGCACACCTTTTTCTCTCTTCCTGTCACTTGTTACCTGGAAGAGACTCACCCTCACCTCACGACAACGTCCTTCCAGGTAGTTGCAGAGAGAAGTGAGATTACCCCTGAACCCCTTTTTCTCAACAACCTCAGCTCCCTCAGCTGCTCCTCTTCTTTGTGCTCCAGACCCCCAGCTCCATTGCCCTTCTCTGGACATGCTCCATACCTCAGTGTCCTTCCTGTAATGAGAGAGTCCAAAACTGAGCACAGAGCTCACCACTGCTGAGTACAGAGGGACCATCACTGCCCTGGTCCTGCTGGCCACACTACTGCTGATACAGGCCAGGGTGCCATTGGCCATCATTCACTCCATGTCTTCATGCCAGCATTGTTGACACAAGACAGCTGTGCTGAGGGAAGCAAATCTGTACAAATTCCTGGTAGATTAGGTAAGACAAGATCATAGCGATTACTTTTAACTTTTGTCAGTTTCAAAAATATTTCTTATCTTTTATATCTTATGTAGGTGGAAACTGAGCCCCAGACCTAATCAATGAAACCTTACCAGTCAATTCCACAGTGAGTTTTTTAAACAACCTTCTGAAAGCAGAAGTGTCTTGTAGGTTATTTTTGTCAATCTCCATAATTCCTTCACCTTCTGTTACCTGGCTCAGCTTTAACTATTTCATACATTGACTGAATCTCACTTACTATATGTGAAAAAGGAAGCTTTCACTTTGCTGACTTGTTTTAGACTTCCTGCAAAGTGAGGCTTTTGGGGTTTCATTGGATCATGTGGGTCATTTTTCAAAGTGGTATTTACAGTCAAAATGTCTAGAGGCTTTTTTGAAAATAAAGCCTCAGATTCTACCTAATACTGTAGAAAACTGAATGAATTCCACTGTGGTTTCTGTGTGCTCCCTCTCTCTTGCTCTCATAGTTCCTTATTTTGTCACAGTACAGATTCCTGAGGACACACCAGAATCACCACTAACCCTTGTACTGAAATGAACTTGTAAAAATTTTTCATTGCTAACATGACTACACAAAGTCATGTAGTCACTAGTACACAAAGTACTAGTAGGTTATTTTTGCATTCTCAGAACCTGTTAAGTACAAAAGTAATTTTTTTTTTCTTTTTCTTTTTGGTAGAAAAGGTCTTTATCACCAAAATCTGTATTTAGTATAAAAGCTTATATGTGAAATTCCATATTTTCTTTCAATTGATGCACTTTATCTATGGGGGTTTTTTTGTATGTGCATACATGTGTACACACACACAACATAAAAAAAGTTTATAAGACTGATATTTTCATGATCATGCAATACAGCCCTGTGAGATGAGGTCTGTATTGTAAAGCTAAATCATGTTTTTGATGTTTTTTGACTTGGGAGTGCCTTTCTCAAATGTAAACAATGAAATACTGCAAAAAAGACCATTAAATTAATAATTTAACTTCTTTAATGTTGGTTAAGTATTCCAGTGCTGTCTTCAAGCATATATCAAACTTTGACTTAATTTCTACTTATTTCTTAAATATTCAAAGACTATACTGAACACAAAAGGAAATTATTTACCAAACTGTAAAATGACAAATTTTTTCAAGTGCCAAAACTATTTATACATCCATGTGCATATCCATGTCCAGAAAATGTGCCTCTGCTTAGAAAAGTGGAAGGAGTTATGGCATTGTAGATGAGCTGTTCATGAAAACTTGTCTTATTAAGGTCACCTATTTTCTGACAATGTGGTTTTCTTAATATATATGACTTTGTCTATTCAAATTCTGAGAAATTTGGAAATTTTATCATACCTTGTCTTTATTCGAAATTAGTGTGAGTACTATATTTTATAATCATCCTCTATTGGTTTTTACATTACCCTATTATGAAGAATGTGGCAATGAATCATGTGAAGACCAAAAAAAAAGTCCTTAAAACACATCCTGCAAACACAGCCAGTTAGCTTTCTCTAAGGCTTGGTGGCCTTTACAGTGCCTTTCAGAGAAAAAAAAAAAAAACAATCAAAAAGGCCACATGCTGGTCCTAACAGCTCGATAGTCCCGTTTGGTGGGTTTTTCCCAACTCAGTAGGAATAAGCATTGTGCATGCTTGCATAGATTAGTTGTGTTTGAGTAATGTTGTTGCAAAAACATTCTCCAGGTATTGTACAATGCTTCCTCAATAGCTGCCTTTGATGGCTCTCTGCCCGGGACAATACAGAGCTGTGCAGAGCTGAATGATCTCTGAGCAGGTTTAGAACTAAGAAATGGTAACCAAGAGTTCAGCCAGGCTAAGAAGTCCTAAAGCTGGGCTCCTTTTAAACAAACTAGGTCAGGTATCTCTGTGAAGAATTATTTTGTCACAAGTGAAAAGCACTGTTGGTTATAGAAGACTTTCTTTGTGTAAGATTCTATCTGCACTGAAGAGATTAAGACATAAAAACATAAGATATACCCTACAAGGTCAAACCAATGGCTCCCTCTAGCCCCATTGCTTTCAGAAAGGATTTTGTGAAAAGTGCACCAGCCCATCTACTTTCTTTGGTCTCTTACCTTTGTACTTCACCACGGGCTGGAACTGTTGTATAAGCAAAGTCAAGGGTACATCACTGCCATGTCTAATTATGGACCTATTGTCAAGTCTGCTTAACAAAACCAGAGGTGTTGACACTGCACAATTCTTTATTTCTGTTGGTGGGCAAAGACCAAGCTATTAGGACAAAAAAACAACCCCACAAAATCCCCTGTCATCTCTGCAGAGATGACATATATTATATTTCTAAACAAGTGTTTAGGTTTTTTTTTCCCCTAGATTGTTGATTGCTTAATCATGAGTGATATTAAAAAAAAAAAAAAAAAAAAAAGAAGACATGGTTAAAATAAAAATAAATAAGCTAAATAAGCACAAAAGGAAGTGGTAGCACTGCCCAGGTGTCTGTGACATTAAGGGACTGGTCCTTTACAGATCTCACCTATTGCCTCATCTACACTAGTGCCTCTAAGTCAACCCAGGCTGCAGGCATCTATGACTTTACCTTCACATCCATCAAATAATTTTGCTCCCCACCAAAGATGTGGCACTAAACTCAGGATATGTCTGGTTATTCTCCTAAAGATATTATGTTCCAACACGAGGCTATAGCAGGCATTGCAGAAATTTTGATACTGAGCAGCCTTCCAGCGGCAGAATTTAGATGACAGAAAATTTACCTGGACTTTAATTTTAAAAGAGGTTAGTAAAGAAAATATGATTCATCAGAATCTGATGCATTTCTGTAGTAAAATAGTTTGTTCTTTCTCAAGTCAGGTAAGCAGAGCAGAGAAAGAATATAATTTATTGGATGATATTTAAGAAAAAGGACTAAATATTATTACATATTTACTATACTATGTAAGAGGAAAAGTCCATTTCCAGTTATTTTTAAACAATACTATAGGATTGTAGGATATATTTGAAGGCCCTTCTTGTGTTAAAACTTTCAAAATAAGAGATTAAATGTCTTTACATAAGAATTTGATCCTTCATCAAAATTTTCTTAAATGTTGACATTCAGGTTTTCAACTCTGTGTAAAGAAAACCATGAGTGTTATAAGAAATTAGAATGGAAATTTGCATCTTTACAGTTTTCAGTTCTCCAGGCAGGTCTAGAAATCATCTGGAAATAGCTTTTCAGAAGATCAAACAACATATTGATCATGAAAAAATATTCCTTTTCTCTATCACTTACACCACATAGAAATACATATTTTTTTATGCAAGTATACTTATCGTAATCAATAAAAGCTGAAAAAACAAAGCAGTGACTTAAGTGATAAGTGATAGCTCCATAAAGGATTGATATTCCACTACTTCTGTGCAGAGTACTCTATAATACTTTACATTATAAATTTGTCTGCAGTAATGTCAGAAAGAATTTTTCCTTAGATTTCACTCACTAAATTAGATATATTTCTAGCTTACTTAACAATCTTTTTCCTGTATTTATAGCATAAAAAATTTTGCAGCACAGCTTTTAAAACCACACTGCAAAAGAGAGAAAAAAGGAAATCTAAGACTCACATGTGGGAATGAATATGTACCATGAATTTCAGAAATGTTGAGAACTCACCAACCCCAGTTTTCCTTTGAGAGTTACTGATCTTTACAGTTAGTGGAAGTCTGTGTAGGGGAATATGGGAGGAATCTTTGCTGCTCTAAGGTGGTGTAACGAAGGGAGCCATACCCAAGAACACACAGACAAACCTCAGGGGCACCCAAGGAGGGTGGTGGTGATGTGGAGGAGATGCTCATCATGCAGAGAAGGGTATGTGGAGTGTGGAATCACTTCTTTTCAGGATTATCTGGACCTTGTCAACAAGGAAAGGGAGAAAAACAAACACACAGACACCAAATCTGACAAGTTAATGTTAAGAAAAACAATAACCAGAAATAAACTCAGTCACACCAGCTGATGAGCTATCAGGAAATGACAGGCAAACTCAGATTATGCAGCTGATAAGAATGTAAACCTGGGGATTCAGGATGTTATTCCAGAATAACAACTTGATTAAAATAAAAAGATAATTATTGGTTTTCTGAATATGTGCAAGGAAAGAAAAGAGAAAGTGAGGTCTTGTTCTTATTACAGAGCTAAAATGTTTGAAAAATCACCCAGAAATTTCTTGTGATTGTGACATAAGCCTTACATGGTGATCTCTTACAAAAGAAATCCATGTGAGGGTCTTGATCTGATAATACACATATTGATATGGAGTTTGATGTGCTCCAGCTTTACTTCTGGAAGTCAAAGGTATCTTTAGTGTGTCACTCTTCCCATCTGTCACCCTGAAAAGGTTCATCTGAAAGCTGGGAGACCCTCTTTTAATGAAATTTGTGCCCCCATGGAAGAACCATTCTGTCCTTTGGCTTAGAGTCACCTGAGGATGCCAGACTGCACATTTTATGTGTCCCTCTGGGGACAGAGTATCCTGGTTGTCCTCCACTGAAAACTGACCTGGCAGAGGACACAAGTCCACCAGACTGCTGCAATAGTCTGAGGTGTGAACCCAAGTGCATGTCCAAGAGAGAGCTCTGCACAAAATGGATGAGGATAGTGCTCTGCCACCAGTGTCTTGGGCAGGCACAGGGGATTTTTGCTTCTTAAGTTTTCTGTATTATTTCTGTACTGAGTTTCTCTGTGAGAAAAGAAAATAATTTCTCTGGAATGATTTTCTCAAGAAAATCAATTGAGTGCTTCTGGAAGCTGTAATGGTTTAAGTGAATGTATGACTGAAAATTTTCTTGTCTATTTGAGTTTCCCATGGTGTTAAATCAATTCATGTTATTTGTGTTCTCTGTACCGTGTTAACATTAAGGCAACCTCAAGATTTCCACTTTGTTCCTTGGTTATGAACAGCAGAGTTATTGCTACTTTTACAGTATATTATGTCAGTATAGAAGTACAAATGTATACAGGTACTACTAACATTGATGCAAGATTTTTACAATGCTATTTGAAAGACTCCATGCAGCAGAAATAGGGTCTCAAGAACGTATTTTAAGTTTGGGGGTTTTTAAAAGAGGTGATTATATGGCAGTATTTCACACCCCAAATCCTAAAGCTAAGGATGTTAAAGACAGTGGTAGCCTTTCATTGATTCCAAATGCAAGTTGTTTTTTGAGAAGAAGCTTTAAATGCATTGGAAGCCTTATTCAGGTGCAAAATCCAACAGAGAACAAATGTTGACAATTGACTTTAATCTCTAAATGGAACTTCTGTAACTAAAACATTACAAAAAACAGTATGATATCACTTTCACCTGCTGTTGGTTTTCTCATATAGAAGAACTTCAGAACAGATTAAATAATACAGCATGCAGATGACTAATATTGTGGAGAATGAATACAGATGTTAAAATTAATTACCAATAGCAAAGCAGCACAAAATGAGATGAATTTATGGATATTTCCACAAATTAATCCTATGAGATTATGATTTTGTTCCTATTGTACAGTGAACCCAGTGTTGGGTGAGCTATGCTAAATTACACAGCTCATGCACTTGGCCTTGTAATATTATTTCTACAAGAGAAAGAGTCATTTCCAGTCATTACTGAGAACAAGGGTAGCCAAAGGTGCAATGGTTTGTCATCCTGCAGCAGACTCAGAGCAAATCAATTTCCATGTTTGCAGCACGGTCAGCTGCCATTATCAACTACTGAGAAATGAATGCAGTATTATTTGTAATCCCTTACAACATAATCAGGTGACAGGATGGTCATGGCCCACCATGGGGAAGGTTTGCACACGTGTCACAGATTTTTAGCCTAATGCACAAGTAATCTTGATGTTTATATTTACAAGATAGTAAATTTGTTTTAGAGGAAAAAAAAATTGTTTGGAAGAGGAAATGCCTGCCATTGTGGTGGGCTTAAGCCAATTTACTCACTGTTGAATTTTCCCTTATCTAAACAATCCCACACAGTTACTTTACTGTAAAAGCCTGTGAAGCTCTGACAGGCTCTTTAAGGCCCTTTATTTAGAGTCCTTTATTTAGCTCATTATTTATTATGCTGAAAACAATGGTGTAACACAAAACAAAGTTATTTCTTAGACCAAAAGAGATTTTAGGGGCTCAGAGTCCTTTTTGACACTTCTGTTGCCCTCTTCACATGAGAAAGTAGTGTCCTGCACTTTCTTCATCTCTGCCCCAGTGATTTGTTAGTGGAACCTGGCATTCCTTTTGGGTCCCAGATACACATAAGGTCAATCTGTCAGGGTAGGTGGGAGTGTTACATTTGCAGCCATTGAGATGGTGTGGAGAAGCTACACTTCAGTGTTACAGTCCACTTGTCAGTGATTAGAAAATTGAAACCATCTGTTTTTAAAGACACTACACAATGAAAGTGTGGTGAATCTGCTTCTTCAGTCTAGAAATATAAAGACTTATTTTCTGGCAATTCCTGCAAAATCCCATCTTGCTACAAAGAAATGGTAGCAAAAGCAATGCCTAATTTTGATGGTAGGCTCATAGACATTCAGTCCCTAAAATATTTCCTCTGTTTATTCAAGTGCTATGCCTACCATATTATGGCATTTAAGCATCTATGCACATTGTTAATTCTAGCAAGATAGTGACTATAATATATTAGAAACATAGGTTTAAATTGCCTTGTTTTACCTAAATGTCCCCTTTTATGTGGATGAATGTATCACTTGTGTTCTAGTGCACATATTCATTAGCAAATAAGTATGGGATGAGAGAAAGGAAAAATATCTCCTTTCTCCTGAAAGAAAGAAGCAGAGAGGTTTCTCAAGAGTCCTTAATTTTAGCTTTGTATTAAATCAAAATATGTCCTGAAATATTGTGAAGAGTATTGTTTGTTTTTATCTTGTGTTCAAATAATGTAATAACTTCTGAACAAAATTTTGAAAAAGGGTGATATTGTGTTGGAACTTCCATTTGAAAACAGAAACATAAAACCCTTTAATTTTTAAAATTATTCAAATTGAATGCTTTCCCAAATTAAACTGTAATATTTTGTTTAGAAAATAGATGGAGAAGGATAATTTAATTCTCTTTCCCTTTTTGCTTCTATGCCTCTTCTCATATCTCCTCTTATATTCTGCCATCTCACCAATAAAACTCTCTCAAGTCCTAAATTTAGTGTTTCTGGAAAAACACCAACCAGTCAGCTATATCTGCTGACAAGAACACTAGGAAAACATTATCCAAAAGCCAAGAGCAAAATGTTGTTTTCCAAAACTGTATTTCACACTGTAATGGTTATTCAAAGAAAAATCACAATGTTGATCTCAAAGTGTGGAAAATTCAGCAAAACTTAGAGCATGTTGCTACAGACAGTCACTTTCAAACATACAGACAGACTTTTAAAAACATAAACTAGTGTTGCTCTGTTGTTTTGATAGATATCTGCTGCCTGCATAGTGGAGAAATGAGCCTTTCTTTAAGCACAACTATTTTATACGCATCTATGCACAAGTTCTATGTTTTTCTCTGTGGAAAGAAAACTAAACTTATTCCACCCACTGTGGAAAGACTCAGAAGCTCCAAGTCCCACACACAATGCACACAGGATAGTCTTCATTTTAGCTTGTGATAAGTTATTCAAAAACAGGGTTCTGAGCAATATACAGGACTCAATTTTTTCTGTATGAAGCAAATTCATTATAGTTGCCAAAGGTTCAGTGTGATAAGTGACATAACTGTTCCTGAGAACCTGAATTTCTGGTTTCACTTGGAGGCAATTAGATTCTAAATGTGGTAAATAAGTAGTCAGAACTGTGCTGAGTCACTATAGATAAACAGTTTAAATGTTTTTTTATTCCAATTCCAAGTCAGGTACTCTCTGCAGTCTGTTAAGAGATGATTTACATATGTAGACAGAGAAGAGTATTGTTACATGAATGTTTTTAACTGCTCACTTTTTGCTGATGGTACTTTGGTCAATGAGGTTTAAAGCAATGACTTCTAGGCAATAAATATGAGTGATGAAAACTAATGTTAAAGTATTCTTTTGGTAGTACAAAAATGAGTGCTGTGATGAACTAAGAAAGTGACAGGGAAAAGATCTATATAGAGAAATCCTCACAGTGAGAGTTAATCTGTGAAATTGTTTCAAGAGATATTCTGTAGAATTGTTTTCCCAAGTAGGACTGAAATGGCTGCCATAGGCCAGGCTCCCTGTGGGAGGAGGGTAAGTTGAAAACCAGCATTTGCTGAGCAGTGCAGCAGCTCAGCAGCAGTCTATAGCCCTTGGGCACTAAATGCAGTCCTCAACTTTGTCTTTTTTCTTTTCTCATAATTGCTTACTAACTCTGACTTTCTTCTCTCAATCCATCCACTTGCTAATATTCTGTGGTCCTCTCAGCATTGAATTTTTACTGCCCGGTTTTCTCCCTTCCTCCTTCAATGTCCTATGACTTCCTTTACCATTAGATTATATTCCTTTCTCTTAAATTTTGTCCTTCCATGTACCTTTCAGTATCTGATAATAAATGACAGTGAGAGACAGACAATTAAAAATGATCCCAGGCATGCCTGTAGAAAGAAGTAAGGAGGAAAGACTCTGCCTGAAACCCAATCTTTGGTTTTCTGGATTCTGCCCAATTAAAGTCTGCAAGCCCTAGAGAAATCCTTGGCTTTTCATTGTGTAGATTCTTATGCCATTTATGGGAATGTTTGTGTTTTTGAAAATGCTCTTGAAAGGAATCTTGCTGGCAAGTATTTATCTTCATGGTTTAGCCAGAGTAAAGATTTTTTTCTGGTTTTCGGTGGTTTTATCTCATATATTTTGGAGGTTTTTTGGTTTTGTTGTTGTTTTGTTATTGCTTTGTTTTGTGGGTTTGGTTTTTTTGTTTTTTTTTTTTTTTTTTTCTGGTTTGGCTTTTTTCCCCCCTGGAAACTGTCATAAGGTTCACTGTATACTGTACAGGGAAAATTTGAAGCAGCCAGTGCTCATCTCCCACTCTCTCCTTCATGCACACACCTCATCATTTGCAAAACACATTTTTTTCTTAATTATGTTATCTTGAAGGCTTTCATCCAGGCAGTGATATTTCCTAATTTTTTGAAAATCAGGTCTTGAAGTGATGCTATTACTTCATTAGTCTTATAATTAAAACAACCTAATATTTTCATCAGAAAAGCTTGTTTATTTGATTTTAATTTTTCCAGACTTTACCTGATTGGCTGTGAATTTTCTGGGATTGATACCAGGCACAGGGGAAGCACAGCCTGCCTCTTCCTCTGCCTGAAAGCAAAAAACATGACTCAGAACAATAAAAGAAATCTTTTGTTCGTGTATGTTGGAGAAAGGTCTTGATGTTTACTAGGAAAGATTGCTGCACTAGAAGTGTGTGCTTTTTTGCTATCTAAGAATACTTTGCTTCAAAATAACCAAGGCTTTGAAAATACAATTAGACTTTATATGTAGTAATTGAACATATTCATTAAAACTTGACAGTTGCATTTTCTATTTTTGATATTTTGGGAAAACCCAAAAGTGCTTGGAGCCTCCCTGTCAGCATAGAGAGGACTTGTGGTGGCTCCCTTGGTAAATTTCTGGCCCTGTTTCTGCACTGTTCTTTACCCACAGCAGACTGCAGACCTGGCATGGATTAAAAGCTGGTTCAGCATCCGTCTTTGTCCTGCATGGATGACAGCAGTGAAGAGCGGTGTACACAAGCCTGTTCAGGTTTCCATGTGCTGAGTAAGGGCAGTGGTCACAGGGTGGTCATATGATGAAAGCAATTGAATAAGACCCTGGAGGGTCTCTCTGTCTCTCTAGCTTTCCATGCATCTCTCCTTGGCTTCTGTGGCACAGAAGTTAGCACCTATTGCTGTCCAAATAAACCACTACATACTGCAGAAAGTTAAATTTCCTGAAAGGTGGGTCCTGGACTTTTCAAGTTGGACATCCAAAGTTAGTAGAAAATACTCATAGTATTTTTGTATTGTCTCATAGTGTTTTCAAATTGTTTTAGTCCTTTTCTGGGCTATTTCTTCACCACAGAAAGTATATTACAAGGAAAAGCACCACAAAAAGAATTTAATGAATGTTTGTAATGCATTTGGATATTACAGTCATTGAATGAACATTGTAATAGAAGCTGCTAGGAAAGAAGCCGTTCATGTAATTTTGTGACTGGCACTGAGAGCAGAGGCTAAACAATGTAAATTGTTTAAAACAGTGAAAAATGAACTCTGTCTGTGCAGTAACAAAATAAAATAGAGGGCAACAATTCAGTGAGCAGTATTCATATTAACACTGTAGGGAGCACTGGATATGACCATGTAATTAAAGATAGTATCACAGTGGATCTTCTGAAAATGGCTGAGTGGATGCCATGAAAGCAATATTAATATTGTCATCTCCTAACTTTGAAGTACTTGAGAGTGCAATTACAGCTTTCTATGACAATAGATTTTGAGGCATTTAAAATATAAACTTTGTATGCTGTTGGAGCTTTTCTGTATTTGTTTTTAGCTCTTACACAAGCTTTCTTCATTCCAGAAGAAACTGGAGTATATGTGGTTTTGGTATAGATAGTATCTAGGGTTTTTTTTTTTTTTTGTCCTCACCCAAGAATTTTGCTCTAATTGCAGTAATTCTTTGCTTTTCTCAGTCAAAGAAACATATTCTCCTCAGCCTAGCACTACAGACACAATTAACACACTTGAATTAATCTTCTGGAGGGCCAGATAACCTTTTTGTCAGCACCATTTGTTCCATAATGGAGACTTCTGGTTGAGAACTACTGGAATCTCAACAAACCCTCTCAGCTGCTGACATTTAGCAGCCTCATGAGACTTACCCTAACATGAAAAACTAAATCCCAGTTGTAAGCACTTATGGAAAGTGAAATTCAAGATGCCCTTGTGTCACAAAGTGCTGATCCAGGATAGGATTATGCTGTTCATTATAATATCTTCAGTAATTTTTGAAATAAATGTTATGTGACTGATTTGCTATTATTCATTCTGTTATTTCTTCATGCTATTTTCCAGCATTTTGGTCCCCTTTCCTCCCTCTTCATGCCTGTTGTAATGATCAGAGCTTCTGTATGTGGTTGTACCTTACTGCTGACTCAGCCCTCAGGATTTTTACTTTTAAGTGAACATTAACAAAATTAACAGTATGTCACAGACCTCTGCTTTTAGCCTAATCTTATCTCCAGTGTCCTGAAACTTGAATGAACAACTGATATAATCCCCCCATATCCCAGTTACAACTACTTACTAAAGGAAATTCAGTGACTTCGGATATGACATTGTGGAGTTAATTCTGACTTTTCTCCTGTACATATTAAATCTAAATAATGGTAGAGGATAAAAGTGGGAAACTGGTGAGCCTTAAAGGAAATGGGTGAAAAAATTCCACATCATTTTCTCCGCTGGTTTTCAGTGGGAATAACAAAAGAGCATTGAGGAATCTGCCGAGATTTCCAAGAAACCTAAAGATTGCAGATGTTATTTCAAGGTTGGTGTTTAGCTTTGTAGTGAGCATCTTACCCACGTCCCAAAGGGGGATGCTCACAGAGTCCTTAATCATGGAGTTTCTGTTGGAACATAATTGTGAAGGAGCTGCCCCAGGAGTGACATATCCAAAGAAATATTTTGTCTGGCCCATGAGTGGGGTACTTTGGACAAGGCTCAGCACACACTTTGTGTTAGAGTCAGGATTCAGCTTGTTAGGGATTTAGGAGAGAACAAGAAGAGAGGTTGAATGTAGGGAGGTGTGGGGTCTGTGAAAGGGGTATCCAAGGAATGGCAGACTGACAAAAAAATATTTTCCCTGAGAGAATTTTCATTTGGAGCATGGCTGGGAATCCTTTTTTTCAGGATAGGGTTAGTTCTGAGTGTTAGAGTTAATTTCAGGACAGAAAAAGCCCACAGTTCCCAGATTAGCTGAGATCTGTAAAATCTTCAGTCTCTATCCCAGATGAAAAGCTCTGATCCGAAGAGGATTTTGCATTAATGAGAGGGAAGAAAACTCATTTGCATACTCTTCCTTTTTGTTATGGGGATATTTGTTGGTTTTTTTTTTCCACTGGGGCTTTTGTCCATTTCTAGGCATGTCATCAGGTACTGGAAACATTGCCAGTGATATAGCATTGACGAACTCTGCCTCCACTTTTTTCTTTAATTTAGCTCTTGGCCCATGTTACTCTTCCTCTCTTCTACCTTCTAGCTTGAAAGTTCCTGCCATATCTTCCTGCTATAAGAAGTGCAGAAGTAGGAGTGACTACTTTTATTTTAGCAGATTTTTATCTAGCAAAGCACAGGGGGACAGAAAGCAAAACCAGGTAAAAAAGATTTTGACATTTAGAGGGAGATCAGCAGTGTATTGCACCATGGAGGACAGAAAGCTTCTCAGTAAAGGTAGTGATGGAGCCAGATAGCACTACCAACTTCTCTTGAACTCATGACTCTATTTTAACTCAAACTGGGCTGAATAGGTAGGCAGGAGTGAGTGTAAGGTGTCGTGATCTCTGTTTCTTAAAAGAAATTGCCCTTCAAGCATAACCACCAGCATTCAGCTAGATGATTTCCTTTGCTGGAGGAAGCTCATCAGAGGTCTCAGCAGTGATACTGTCACAGTCAGGGAGCATGCCATGACAAAACCTGCTATGATCCATGATGTGATATGATGATGATAAACATGCTAGTGGAACTGATGGCCAAAACAGATGTGATTACTAGGCTCTCAATAACCACAACAAATCTCACTGATATTCCAGTACTGAGCATCATCTAAAACAAATGAGGACTGTGTTTCTTAGGGACTTATATGAAGGTCAAATTTTCTGTCTCCAAAGTCATCCTGTATGTTGTGGCCAAAATGACCTGGAAGTACTCTGGAATTTTTAATGAATGTATTCGCAGTAGCTATGAATGATGGTGCAAGCAAGGGATTCAGAGGAAGCTGCTAGAAAAAATCCCCAAAAAACAGATGTGGCATCCTACACTTAAGAGGGAGTTGGTGGGGTTATATGCAGTGTTGGCCAAGAAAGCATGTTCCTGGGTCTTGCTGGCAGAAGAGCACTATTGCTGTGCTAGCCACACAGCTCCTGCTAGAAATGGAAAGCTGTGCCCCATTATGAATGCACTCATTTGGGCATACCTGGTAATCTACTGATCCAGCACCGACAGTCATGACCCAAAGTGACCTGGCTGCGAGCTGAAGTTCAGATTGATACTGTGTAAGAATTGCTAATTCAAACTTCTCCTGGACTGTCTGGTTCCAATACCCTGCACTGAAGTCAGAGAAGTTACTCAACTTGCTCAATGGATAGTGCTTCATGTTCAGTTCTTGTTTTCCAAGTGTTCTGTTTTAAAACTTTCATCTGTCTTTGAGCTATAAAACATGAATAGATTTACTAAGGATTGGGTGTTGCTTTGGTCTGACCTTCCTATCCTGCAGAGCAATATCTTGTGGTGAGCAATTACTTTGATTCATTATTACTTTTTAGAGTGCATTTCCCTCTAAGATACACACTTTTGGATGAAGTAAAATATTAAGCCTTTTGAAGCACAAGTTCAATTGCTAGAAATCGAAATAAGCTCTTCATGCTTTATAAAAGGAATTTAAACTTCCATTATACTGAAAATAGTACTTTAAATTCAGATGTGCTTTAGTAAAAAAAAAAAAAAAAAGGAACAACAAATTAAATTATTTGCTTTGAAGTTAAGAGGTTTTAGTTCACATTCGGTATTACTTTTGGTACTCTGTAATTATTATTGCAAACCCAATGGCTTTGAACTAAGAATCAAATATTCAAGTGCTATTAAAAGTAATTTTCCCTGCATTTTTCTGAAACATTTTAATCAGATCATATAAAGTCAGGCAAATGAGGTAATACACAAGATGTGTCCACTTTTCACCCTCCATAATAATTGCTTCAGTTACACTTACCTCCTCTAATATTGTTGCTCTAATTATCTTGTTTTGCAAGTTAGGATCTTTTTAACTGCTAAGCTTGTCTGGAGTCAGAAGCTACATATTATATATTCTCTTTATAACCTTTAATGGTAATTTCATATCGATTTAAGTGAAGATTTTCCAGTCTAATAAAAATAAGTGTATAAGTTAAAATGTTTAGAAATCAAAGAAGCAGATACTTATGCCTAAATGTGATGCACTTATGTGCATATTATTTTCCCAAATCATGGTTTATATTCTAGAAATGGTTTTACATACACATAATAATAGTATATTAGTTTATATTTCCAAAATAAACCAACAGTTTCCTCTAGTTGCATAGATTGTATTATGGCTCAAGTTTTTAGCTTTAGAAATTTGACTTATTAATAGTGTATAGTCAAATGCTGAGTCACATAAAGACTGTGTTTCGACTATCCTGACCATAAATCCAGTCTTGCCAACAATACATTGGAAACACTTTGGGTTTGGTACAAAATTAATTTCTTTTGAAAGGTGCTATCTTTGTAACCCCAGAAGAAAGGAGACAAAAAATTAAATACCCCTTCTTATACACTCTTATGATGATCACTTGCTTTGAA
This sequence comes from Cichladusa arquata, assembly GCA_026413545.1. Classification (NCBI taxonomy): domain Eukaryota; kingdom Metazoa; phylum Chordata; class Aves; order Passeriformes; family Muscicapidae; genus Cichladusa; species Cichladusa arquata. Next base: position 64,114,184 of record JAOTQP010001546.1, read on the forward strand.
CACCATTGAGTGATATCTAATACTTCAAGGGGATTTTTTTTTTTTTTGGCTCATATAGTTTGTTAGTTTTCAGATGTTATTCTCCGAGAAGTAATATTTAGGCATTTCAGAAAGATTCTAATTCAGATTTTAGAATTAGGACTTTAAATACAGTTGGGACTTGAATGCAGTTGAACTTGTACTTTCCTTCCTTTGACAAGAACCTTAGCCAAGGCTTTGAACAATTATTGATTACTTAGTTTTCTACAGTCTAATGAATGAATTAATTAAATTAATTACTTGAATTAATGAACACATTTAACTAATTAAAATTACTACTAACCCATTCCAGCTTTCTAGTGAGATTGCTTTGCTTGCCAAATATGTATCAAGACCTATTTTATCCAAATCATCTTCAACTCAGCAGACAGGAATATGGTCTGGAAAATCTGTCTTTAATTTTCTTTTGTTAATAAAGCATATTCAGCGTGGGTTAGTCCTGTATATGTTTACCTCTTTTTATTTCCTCTTTGTTAATACAAACCCATTTATCAGTCCTCATGCTTGATCAGCTAAGGTATTACCCAGTATTCTCATTTATTTCCTCCATTCCTCTTGATGACTACAAGCCTTGCAGATATTAAAATAGTTTGTTGATGATTGTCTGTACTTCTCACTAGTAATCGACAAATCAAGTAAGCAACTTGTGATACACTGATTTATATTTGAAGTTTGTGTAATAGTTTTACCTATTATTAATTTAAAAGGAATTCTTCTATGAGCTTATGGCATCTTTCTGATACCTATTTATCATCATTTGCTTCAAATAAGAGGTGGAGCTAATCTTGGAAAGAGCTTTGCATATTTGCTGGAAGGAAGCTGAACACCACCCCAATTGAAAATGCTGACTCATCTCTGTCTTTTTGCTCTTTAATTTAAACTCAGCACAAAGCAGCAAGAGAGCTAAATCTTATCTTCAGAGGAGCAAATTAAAATTTTTGCTTGAACAAGCCTTTGTGAACTACAGGGTTTAGTGAGGAAAAATATTTTAAAAGCCATAGATCAGAGTAGATTTTCACAGAACAAAGGTGCTGAGATGTTTGTAGTGACTTGAGGGATTCGCTGGTTTTGTTTGTCAAAAAGCAGCAAAGCTGAAAAACTGCCAGTAACTCACTTGAGGTATTGACATGGCAGTGGAATGGGGAAGGAGGGTGATTTACACCTTGGAATCTGAGAGCTCTTCTGCAGTTTCAGAGATCTTTTGATTTTTAAGATGGGTTGTTAGCACATACCTGCACCTCTACATAGTTCAAGTGGCACCAATGGTCTTGGCATCAATTTCTGCCCTTGTAGCCTTGGCAAATTTTCTTGGTGATTTTCTTCTGGGACAAGACCAGTCTGTCACTTGTGAATGCTTGTTGCCTTGAAAGCAGTAAGACTTTTCATCAGCTAAAAAAAAAAAAAAAAAAAGCAGATTTCACTCAAATATGTAAGTGATGTTTTCTAGCAATAAATTTGTTCTGTAGTTCTTGTTGGCTTCCCCCACCGCCCCATATTATTGACATTTAATTAACATAACGCAGATTATCTCTTAGTAAATATGCAGTATGTTTATAAAAGCTAAACTGTCTTCCTGGTATGTTTCACTGAGTGGTAAAATTAATGGTTTTTATTTGTTCAGATGGTTCTTTGGCCCAATCAAACGAGCAGATGCTGAGAGACAGCTGTTGTACCCTGAAAACCAGGAAGGAGCCTTCCTAATCCGAGACAGCGAAAGTCTAAAAGGAGAATACTCCCTCTCAGGTATATTCTAGTTTTTCATCTGAAGCAATGTTTTAAAAATTTCTCAGGTGATCTGGGCTTTTTCATCTTTGAGAACAATAAACTGAGGGCATGAAAATGAAATTAAGGTCACAATAATGTTCATAAAGTTAATATTTTTTTCCCAGGAGGCATATAAAGAAAACTTGGTGAAAGTAATTTGAGTTTATATTCTAAAGATTTTGTTCAACAATATATTCAGAACAGAAATTAACCTATCTATGCTTAGTACTTCCAGTGTTCTAGCTGCCTTAATACCTATAGTATTTTCGTGATTGAAGTATTAAAAATTACATTGCAATTGTACACTAGAGCTCTGATTAGTACACAAAACAAAAATTTAAAAAAAAACATGTTGGCAGGTATCTGAAATTTAAGGAAAGGAGATTTCTGTTAGAACTCACACTTATGTTTATTTATTTTTAGGGATAAAATCATAAGAAGGTCTTCAAAGCTGTCCTTTAGAATCAGTGATTTTTCATTGAAAATTTCACTATAAACTTCAGTAAAAAATTAGATTGATGATGGTGCAATTTGAAATTTATTTAAGTTCTTTATTTGAATCTGAATGATTATCAAATTAGGACACTTATTTGTTAATAATTTTACTCTCATCTAAGTACATAATATTTTTTATGCTCTAGATATTTGCCATTTTAGATAATAAGTGTGATTGTTCATTGGTTGTTTTCCGTGAACATTTCCCATCAAACTTGTCATACAGCTGTGAGTCAGGAGTATAGTGTTGTCCTTGAGACAACAGGACTATACACCCAAACTTCCTAATGTGCTCTACCTACATTAATTCCAGAGCCAGGAAAGGCTTTTTATGTTTGTGAATAAACAGTGAGTAGTCATGTGCAGAATTATGTTAGTAAAATGAGAGGCACCTTGTCTGCAACCAAATTCTTTCGTTTTGACTCCTCTTTTGCCTGGATGATTATGAGTCATTCACCTTCTGAATACTACACAGAAACACAGCTTAAGGAAATTTTGTCACATTCTTGGTTTCACTTTCCCAGTTATAACTAAAGTGTATGTACCTGCAATGTCTTGTGGTAATTTGGCTTTGTATTGCCAAGACAAAGAAATGTGGAATACGGGGAAGTTTATTGAAATAAATGTGTAAATAAATTTACAGTACTGGGAGAGTTTACTCCACAGTTTTCAGTTTGCCCTCAAGGAAGTTGCCATGAAATGCTTAAAGGGAAACTACCTTTAGCGAGGAATCAAACTGCTCCTGAGCTGTTACAGAACTGACCCCTTTGTGTGTGTACATCTTAGGACTGTCTTACAGACCTTTCAAAATGCTTTCTCTACATGTGCCAACTTATTGCTGTTGTTACATGGTTTCAGCTTCCTTCAAGTATTGTTCATCAGCAAACTGATTTCATCAAAGGACTGGGCTAGAATGATGACACGGTGATGTTACACAGGGAAGGAAAGACAAGCCTGTATTATCTTAATGATAGCACTTTAATACATGGCACATTATTAAAAATCAATGAAAAATGTTTCTCTTGTGCACCCAGGGGTGGAAATGCAACTTCTTTTTATTATTCTCCAACTACGGACTTTTTGGAAAGATTTAAAATATTAATTATTTATCCCACATCCTAACCACTTCTCTAAAGGAACGTGGAAGTATCTTAGGTAAACTATGAGATAACTCCAGAGAAAAATCCAAGAGAATGAAAATAAATATTAATCCAGCATTTCTTGTAGTATAAGGTCTCTTATACTACTATATACTATATACTCTTTGATGCTGCTGTTTAGTTTTTTCATTATAAATTTTGGATAGAAAATTTATTCCATCTGATCTAGTATATTTGATTCAATTATGAAAGCTTGTGGTAGAAATTTTTTTACATTTTTCTATAAGCTTATTTGGGAAGAGGAGATTTGATGATGACTGATAAGAGCAAGGTATGAAACCAAGAGTGTGGGCTTGTTTCATGCTGGTTTGTTTGATTAAGGAAGATAAGAGTGGCACTGAAGAAAACTAACACAGAGGCAAGGCTCCAGCTGCAGGAGCCAGCTGTCTTTTTTGCACAAACATGGGTTGTCCTCTGAGCATGTATGTGTGAATATATGTACCCTCTCAGATTTACTGAATGTTTGTGCACTTTTGGGCAAAGAAAGAGGATAAACTCTGAAGCAATCTGTCGGCACTATTGGTGGCATCATTTCCCAGTGCTGCTAGATCTTTTAGCTTCTTCTCAGAGTTGAACATAATTTATCCTTAACATGCTACTTCATCCCAAAGAGCTAAATATTATTTGCTGCTTGCTGAATGGGCTTAGCGGAATGGCATCTGTTTGTATTGTGCAAACTCCTTTGCTTTCAACCTAATATTAAACATCATGGTCTAGATATTTTATGTCCTTAATCGCACTGCTTACTGTCCACTTCTTGGAAAGCTAGTGCATTCTAGAGCAAACAATGGAATGGTTTGTACTGTGGGAAACATTAGTAGGAAAGAATGTTGTTCAGTTCACCAGGTTCTACAGAGAAGAGAGTTTTCCTGCATCTTTCCTGTTTGTGCCATCAGTAGGAATTCTGAAACATGAAAGCTGAGGCAGAAGGATGGCTTTTTGGCTTTTATCTCCATGATAGCTGATACACTGACAGGGGAGAAGTCACAATCTGATATTTTGAAATAAATTCCTAATTTCTGTTTCCAATTTTTTCAGTCCAGAAACGTTAGACCTCAAAAGTCTCGTCTTCTCTAGGTCTGATTGGTTTAGCTCTAGCTTCTATTGCTAATTTGGTTTCATTGCAGAGTAGATGATAATGGCTTGAAGAGTGAAAACTTGGCTTTCAGAATTAAGGTCTTCAAGAAAATATTATAATTCTCTGTCCAGCACGGCATTTAGGCAAAAAAGAAGTTGAAGAAAGATTTTTACCCAAGAACCTATAAACTGATTTTATAAATTTCATGCTTGATTTTATACTCATATGGGCAATGGGATATAGAAGAGATTTAATGTTGATTGAGGAGACAAATGATCTTCTTAGTAAGAAAAAAAATTAAAAATTCAATCTTTCCTTAGAATTACACTTTTTGCTTCTAACTTGTCTTATTGGGAAACCTGTCAATTTGTAATATTTGGATAATAAATAATTATTTAAATTAAAAACAAAAATTTATGTTCAGAAAGATTTTTATCATTTGTGAATAGTGAAATGGAAAGCTCATCAAGCCGGATAGGCCATTGACATGTGTTACTATAAATTTAGAGTGTTTGACATTTTAAAAATAGGTTTTCCCATTTTAAAAATGCACATGTTGTCGACAGATTTTTATGTTGATGACTCCAGCATCTGGTGTGAAATGCATTAAATTTTAAACATGTTGGTGCCATCTTAGATGTTGCCTCTTTTTAATTAAAATCCATAATTCAGATGTGCTCAGCTTAATTGACTGTCATTGCCAATGATAGCAGGAGGCTCTGTACTTAGCCCATCATTGAATAATGGTATCTGAAAGACTTATTGCATTAAGTAACAATGTAAATGGTTTGTGTTTTCTTCAGCTGTTTTTTCCATGCTCCTAAAAGAATATTGTGTGCTTTCCTCTTGGGTTCCCACATAGGAAAAACAGGTAGTTGTTTAAGGCAGCAGACTCATAGAACTGGCAAAATCATGGCCATGCTGAGAGGATGATTTTGGATCTGTCTCTGTACCCTTTCTGTGCTGGTGAGAGTGATCTCATGAGTCACCCTCCTCCCACATCCACTCTGGGCATGGAGGCAGAGCAGAGGTGCTGGTGGCAGTAATGCATGGCGAGTGCTGGGGGAGGACTGTTCACAGGAGCCGTGTTGGGACACATTGTTTTTGGCAGTAATGGAACATTAGTGTCTCCATGACTCATTTGGTGAAAGTGTGGACTCTGCTGATGGCACCATAAATATTTGTGCCCTGGGGAAGAACTAGTAAATTATTTTATTCACATTCTTCAGGTGGCAAAACCCACTTCTGCTTAACCCATCATGTAAAGATGGATAGAGAGAATAATCCTTCTGCTAGATCGAAACCATTTAGAAATCTAATGGGGAGTTGCAATTCTTTTGGAAAGGGCGAGTTGAGGAGAAAACCTCTTCAGTCTTCAAACACAGCTACTGCCAAGCTATGTGAAACTGAAATTACAACCCTGTCCTGGTTAGTAGTCTGGCATGGATGTAGAGATGACTGGAAGGAGTTATGGATAGTCTCTTCCGTATGTGCTCTGTATAATTTTGGCAGAGGAGCCACAGTATGCTGCAGAACCCCAAGTGTGTGCTGCAGGACTTGTACAGCCAAACTCAGCCCTAAAATAGAAGTAAACAACCCCCTGTCAAATACTGCATTAATATGATCTACTTATTGCAAGATGAGATGTTCTCAGTACACAAATTTTCTCCAGCAAATCACCACTTGACCTGGATGCTGTCAATGATAAGGCTTTGTAAAAGGCTCATTTAAGAAATTAGAGCACATCCTTCAAACCAGCTCTTGCATTATTAATGTTAGCTACTTCACAAGTAATAGTTATAATACTGCTAATAAATAAATCAGGTAGTCAAACTACTATTATTTGTGATATACAGCTGAAACTGGATTAACACACTCATCCTGTTGGCCTTTTGTTCAATGCATCATAAAGACTAGCTAATTTGTCTGGATTAATTTTCCTGTGAACTTTTGAAAAGTCATTACATTTTCAGTCTGTTCTTACTGAATTGCTCATTTCTTCATTTTGCTTCAGCTCCATTTCCAAATGACACATCACAAAAACATTCATTAATTTTACAGTTAAAAAATAGCAATTATGGGTATTAATTAAAAAAGAAATACAATTTGACAAGCGCAGTGTAATATGGATTTTTTTTACAAATATTCTCATTCCTGTCCTCATGCAGAATTTTAAGTTCCCAGATTCCTAAAAATACTACCTGAGTTGAAGTATTTTGAAAAGCTCCTGTCTGCTCTCTGGTGGTCTTGGATGACAATCGCACAGTACAGTGCAAAAGTATTTGATCATCCACAATAGTGCTTAAGGAAGATTTCCTCTTTGATTTCATCACTTAGATGGAGAGAGAAATTGTTCTTCCTATCAGCTTTGCTAATTTCATGCAATCTATTCTGTATTTTTTCTACATACAATATGTAACCATGTATTCCTCTGTTATTGAAACCAAAGCTATTGCCAAGATGCATGCAGCAGAACAGTATAAAGAATCTGTCTTCCAGGTTTAACAGTGGAACACTGTTAATGTTAGATCTAAAAACTGTGGACATCTTTGGAGCTAAATCAGTTACCCTTCTGTATGTAATATAAACTCTCTACTGCCCATTGAACATGAACAGTGATGTCTAAATAATGGAGTGTCTTGTAAATGACACCCACATAAGTGAATAAATATCTTTTCAGCTGTTCTGAAATGCCCTCTGTGATGAGCCTGCTATTGCTTCTACTGATATTCCTTTGTAAAG
>JAOTQP010001546.1:64121474-64146218 GCA_026413545.1 Cichladusa arquata
ACATTTTTTTTTTTTTTTTTTTTTTTTTTTTTTTTTTTTTTTGGGTGTGTGTGTTTTATACCCATTTTTTGCCTCTCTGATCTTGTGCTGGCCCATGTCTAGCTCCAGCATGCAGTGGCCCAGCACTTTTTCTGACACATCTAGAAGAGTGCTCCAATGGTCACAGGGAGGGACACTTTGGCTGCCATGATATGTAGATAAGCTACTTATTGATAAAGACAAAACAGATTAGAATAAAAAGATTCCACTGAAAAGGAATCAACTACCTGAAACAGAGCATTATTCACCTGATTTTTACATATTCCAAACATGCAAAAAATTTAAAAAACCCTTGGAAGATGTGAGTGCCTTTCAGAGAACCATGGCTATGTGGAGGGTATATCTGTTTCCTCTAAAATGCTTGCCAGCCCAACAGCTGCTATTTGGAATGTTAACACTAAAATAAAGGAGGATAAAGGAAATATTAAAAACTGACTAAATGATTGCTGTCAATTTGATGGTTTGGGCTGGTTTTGGTGTCTTCAAAGATGGAAAACACGAGCTGCCTCACAGAAGATGTTTTTATGTACTCCTACATCAGTTCTTATGCTGGAGAATCTCCAAATCTGAATAGCTGAAGACTAGTAGACAAGATACATGAAGCTATTTGAACAATGGGCTTTGGTTTGAATAGTTGACATATTTGGAACTAAGATAATTTATTTTAAGGTCCTCATAAATATATTTAGGAACATTATGATGGTTTGGTTATAAATTATATTGTACCACTGCAATAATTCCTGGACATTTAATATATTTAAATCTTTAGTTTTTGATGGCACATCTGTGAAGCACTACAGGATCAGAAAGATGGATGGAAGCTTTTTCCTAACTGAAAGGATAACTTTCAAAACTCTGAATAAGCTGGTTGACTATTATAGCAAGAACAGAGATGGCCTCTGCATGTCGCTCAGAAAGCCATGCCTAAAGGTAAGGAGTGGATGCTACACTGTGCAAAGTAATTTTTGTGAGTTAACTCATCAGATATCTGTCAGAAAGTGCCGACCCCATATCTGCTTCTACCATTTCAGATGTTAATGATCTGCTTGTTTTCAGGAAGTTCTGGGTAGTGTTACAGTTTCATTCTTGAGGTTGACAAATTAATAATGGAGTACCATGCCATTCTGAAAAAATCATCGAGTATTTGGAGGGGGGGAATATGCCAAATCATGATTTATGGATACCTTTTTGTAAATGTATATGGAGATGAAATCTCCAGCTTCATAACTCTAGCTGTCCATGAGTAATTACTGAGACAAAACCACAAGGCTCTGGCAAACAATATGTCACTTTTCAAAAAGGTTGCTAGAGGGATGTTTTCTAATTTTTGCTTTTAATGGCAGGATATTTTCCTTAGTATAGTTTTTATTCCTAACAAAGAGCACCCAGTATGAGGGTTGCATTTTATGTTCTCGATTCACTTTATCACATGGGTGTACTCTAAGGAAACATTATTTATTTCTGTTTCAGCTTTACACGACACAGTTAGCAATGATTTGTGTATGTTGTAGAAAAAATATTACAAGTTTCAATTATTGTATTATTTATTTTCTTTTACCAGATACAAAGTCCTGCTACTTTTGATTTGTCTTATAAAACTGTTGATCAGTGGGAGATAGACCGACGATCTCTGAAATTGGTGCAAAAATTAGGATCTGGTCAGTTTGGTGAAGTATGGGAAGGACGGTGGAATAATACCACCCCCGTGGCAATCAAAACATTAAAACCAGGTATGTGAATTATTCTTAAATGTTAATAATATGAAATAAGAGCAAGAGTGCTTCTTTACTTTTTAAATGCTACAGCAAAAAGAGCCTATCTCTATATGCACTCATTCTTAAAATCCACACACCTAGACATGAAGATTAGTAAAGCTCTAGGTCCAGATAGCCTTTGGTATTTTGAGTTAGAATTTTATACAGTTTTCTGTTTCTAGATGAGCTGAATTAATTCAACATCTGTGTCACATAAAAAGGCAACCGCAATAAGGGTCGTACCTATTTTTTACAGTATTGTTTGTATGGAAATGAGTAATTGTAGTGAATAATCTGTAGGTGAAGTAATTGATTTACTAGCAGTTTGTCATTTGTAGGATTTTTCTAGTGATTAGGTGCTATATTACAGTGATTTCTTTGGTAATATAGAATATCTACTATGCTAGGTTTGTACTTAAGGAGTGCTTTAATCCTAGTATTGCTTGAATACAATTTTTCAAAGTTTTTGACACACAACATATATACCCACTATTTGCATGTAATATAAGATTGTGACTAATACAGCTTTTAGCATTTTTCTTAATTATGTTTCATTAACTTCAAGAAATTTGTGCATTTTCAATTGACAACATAAAGTATCTGCCAGCAGATGGCAAGAACCACATAGATAAGAGAGGTAGGCTGGATGATATACATGTTTTTTAAAAAGAGATAACAGCATGAGCTGTGGTTAATTGAAAAGGCTTGTGTTGGGCACTAATGAACCTGATTCAGGAAGCAGAACACATTCAGACCTTTGATTCAGAATAACATCAATATGCTTGAGAACTGCTTTAATGGTCTCCTGAACAGGGAGGAATTTAAACATATATTTTAAGGCTCTCTTGTATCAGGATATCTTTTGTGTTTTGGGACATGCAAACTGAAAGAAAATAAGTACCCTTTCTTTTCTCTCTGCTTAACTGAAAATATAAAGACTGCTCAAACTAAAGATCTTCTATAATTCATATAAAAGACAATACTTTTTTCAGTGAACAGGTGCATCTCCCTAGTGACTCAGCAAACAGAAACCAGGTCTTTTTACCGGAATAAACATAAGACACTGCAAACTTCCTATCACGTATAGACTAGCCCAGTATAATGGAAGAAACTCCTTCAACTGTGATTCATTCTGTAGTATCATAGTTCACCTGGGAAAAAGGGCTCGATTAATCAATACTTTTTCTGTCTCAGATTTTCCCACTCTAGTCTGACTCTTGCTAAGGTCAACAGCAGTAGTTTTACTGATTGCATGGTGGGTTGTATCAAGTTAGGGCTGTTAGAAACCCCACCTGGGTGCAGTGCGTGGATAGCAGAGTTTGTGACCTCACACTGTGATAAGGAAGCCATGCATTGCTCATGGTGTTGCTCAGAATGAAGACTTTGATTTGTCCTTGATAAATTATGTAGTTAATGCTGAATCTCTTATCACTGTAGTTTGTGAACTATCTCGTTCTACAGAAACAGTTCAAACAGTCACAAATGTTAGCATTTAACCTTCTAGTATTACTTCCCCAGCAAATTATCCTCTTCTATACAGTGTTTTTCACTGTATAGTGAAAGGCTTTTGGAGTGCCTTACAGTAATCAGTACATTGGTTTTCCGTAACTTGTGCTCATTGTTACTCATGAGGAATAACACTTCACTAATTAAGGACAAACCACAATACTCTCACCCTAATCTGAGTAATAAATGTTTACCTTGGTACAAATAAAATTTCAGCAAAGCGTAGGCTTGGTAATTTCACTCCCCATAACATAAAGTTGATAAATGAATGGAAAACATAATAGTTAATGAATAATCAAGAAATATATTGTGTTGATGATTGAAGCTTCCAATGTTCATATAAGCAGTGTTTCAGGCTTCAGTGTAACACACTGTAAAATGAGCCTCGCCTATTGCTTGGCTCAAAGATCTGAATCACTTGTCTTTACGCTGGGGCAGGAGGGGTTGTATTTTAAACTACAAACTTTTCATTAAGCTGTTTTACAATGTAGACTCTCTGGACAAGCAAGTCATCAGAAAAACAGAAGAGTGTGTTAAACTCAAAGTGATCTGGCTGGAAATATAAGGGGCTGAGATGGAAATGGTTCTGCTAGAAAAGCTTTACTACCAGAGAAATTTTGAAATGGAACAATGCTTATTACCACACAGAAGCAGGTTGAGCAAGGGTAATCACATTGTGAACAATAGCAAAGAGCATAATGCAATCAGAATGTCACAGATTTATAGGCCTGAAGGCCAGAAAGGATTTCTGTTACTTTGGGTTTTCCAGCTGAGCTTTATTTTGCAGTGTACATCTGTTCTAGACCATATATAGTCAGAATACTTTGGTGTTATCTGCCATTACACATCATCCCTCTGCTGAGATTAGCATTTAATCAAAACACAGCTTGTTCTTGAGTACACAATAATGAGAAGTCCTCTAGTCCTAAGATAAAGGCACTGTAAGAATGTGCACCTAATTTCACCTTTGAATTTGCCTGATGTCTTCTCTTTAAACCTTTCTTGTAATAAGCCTATTTAATGTATTAATTTTTCTTTCCATTCTGGAAGTAAACACAGAGTGGGTTAAACCAATTTTCAGCTGTCTTTAGAAAGGCTAAATGCAGTTGGTTAGATAGTATCCTTCTCATTTCTCAAATAAACTTTTTCTGGTAAAGTGGCAGTAATGGGTTTTCCCCAAAGTCATTGGCTCCCTTGATACCAATGTGTGATTTCTGACTCGTGAGTGATCAGGGTATTCAGAAGTCTGTTTCCATTCCAATTTTGAGCAAGAGCCAATTTTTGAAATATTTTATACAAACTCAAAATTTCACAACTGTTTCTTTCAGAAACATTGATGTGCAGCATACTAGCAATACTTTCCCTCTTTTTAGGTGTCTGGCCTCTCAGATAGGTCAAGATTTTTTAATAATTAGCAGGAAAAAATAAGCGCTCATATATCCGACAAAATATAGTCTAGATTGAAAATGCACATTACAATGGGAAAATAACATGCTATTAGAGCACATTTCTTTATATTGATTGTAAAGTCGGATTCCAGGAATCCAAAAATCATAAAACAGCTTCCTTCCTGCCACCTTCTTCCTGGCTTTAACTTCACTCCTGAACACTCTACCTGCTCTTCCTGTGGGAGGAGGCAGCTCGACATGAGAATGAGAGTTGTGGTTAGTGCATCACATACTGTCTCTGACGCTCCTTCTGCCTCAGAGGAAGGGCTCCTCACATTCTTCCTCTGCTCCAACAAGGAGTCTCTCCCACAGGAGAGTCCTCCACAATCGTCCCCAGCTTGAGTTCCACCTTCAGGCTGCAGTTCTTCACAAACTGCTCCAGTGGGGATCTCTTCCATGGGATGCAGTCCTCCAGGAGCAGACTGCTCCAGTTTGGGTGGCATATTCCCCATTCATAAACTTCACTAACATCAAGAAAAATAATTCTCCACACCAAAAGCAAAACACCATAATCACAAAACCAAAGTTAACAATTTGCACACACCCCTTGTCCCTCCAGCACAATTACAACTGAAATTCCCTGAGATCATTCCACTCTTCGCTGTCAAATATCATTGTCAATGTCCTGCCCATTATCTCTCTTTATTCCTTTTACAATTTGTTATTCAGTGTGACTATAAACAAAAAGCAGTAGTAATGTGATGCTTTTGTTCAAATAATTCTTTTATTTGTTCACTGGTTCACTTGTCTCTGCTTCGGAGACATCTGTGACATTTTACCAGCCCCAACTATAGCCATGAATGTGTGAATGAAAAAACAAAACATAAGAACATCTTTGCCTTAAGGAACTTCTTTGACTTTTGACCCACTGTTGACCCACAGTTTTCAAAGAGGTGCAGGAATCAGTAGATAGGAAAACAGTCTAGAAACCAGGAGTTGCTATTTCTGGTTTTGGCCCTGCACAGCATTTTCTTGATGCAGGTCCCTGAACGTGTCATTTCACTCTTCTGTTTTTATTTCCTCATTGAGACACTGTTTTTTTCTATTTAAGTGGAAATCATTGCAGCAGGGATTTGTACTTTGTCCTGTGTTGAGTGTGATGGATTTTCTAGAAGCTATTGTCTGGGCTAGCTTGCTTCTCCAGCTGTCAGCATGTGAAGCAGACATCTATCATCACCAATTAATTGTATCTGATAAAGTTCCTTATGCCTGTTGAAGCTGACGGATACATTTGTCATTATCATGTTGTAAAGTATTTCCCAAGCTTCTCTCTGCATGGAAACTGTCCAAGCATGACTTTTTTTTCAGGTGGATTTTCCAATATATTGTCTGGGTTGGTACTGTCAGTGGAGTTTTTAGTAATATGTTCAGTTCTTTAATTTGTCATCTCTTTAATACATATGTAGTGTAAAAAGTTTTGCACTCAGGGAAGTACCCCAATTTCCCCAAGAAAAAGAGAAATTTTTATTCCATTTAATTCAGTATACGGCCTTGCACTGACTTATAAGTTTACTTCTGTGTGGGGATAAAGCTGCTTGAGAATATCCAAAAACATATATTATTCATCTGTTAATGTGAATGGGCTATTTTAGTTTCTTGTGTTGCCATATATTTAGTTTCTAAGTTATTTCTTTATTAATCATAAGCTTCTTCAGAAGATCATAGTTATATGCTTAATGCAGTCTCCACATAAATTAACTTTCTATAAACTTAGAGGACTCAATTCCTCTGAAGTACAAGGGTACGTTGAAGCAATTTGGGAAAGTTTATTGAAAAGTTGCAAACAAAGGGTCTTGTGATGGGTTTATTAAATATTTTAGGGCCATTTGCATTTAGGCCAGTGGAATCTGGAAAATAACTGGCCTTCCTCTCCAACTCATTTCCAGATTATCAGTGTTTATCTTAGAATATGAAGCTTCTTCAGGTCTGTAACAAAATATTTTCAAAGAGAAGTTAATCAGAACTGGTATATCTGTTTTAAGTAGGTTTAAGTTAGACGTGATTCCTGCTAAAGCAGCACAACATAGAACAGCTCAAAGAAAGAGATTCCAACATTTTGTTCTTAAGAATGACTTTGAAATTTAGAAAAACATCTCTCATTCAAAAAAATAGATTATCAAGACTATTTTTTCATGTCCTGATAAATCTACTCCCAGACTGGTATCTTACACAAAAGAAGCCTCTACTTGTCTCAATAAATGCTTGTGTTAACTAATCATTTAATGACCAAGTGGTTTCGACTTCCACCTGCTCTTTATTCTGTGTTTTCCACTTACAGGTGAAAATGTATATTTCATTATAAACACGCATATTCAACTACAAGTTAAACCCCCCTCAGTTATTTGAAACTCCATGTGGCATGTGTTTCCTTGCTCAAAGGGATGTACTGTAAATTCTTTGCCACTATTGTGACAGGCTTTATCCAACTAATTTGTTACAAGCATGTTTGGTTGCTTTTAGAGGCAGTTTTTAATTTGCTTCAGTTGCTGAAACCTAATCTTAGGCAGAACACTCATAAAGACACTTTTAATTTTTTTTCAGTTGGCATCCAATCTTATTAAGTACAATATAAGATCTGCAAGGCTGTGGGGGGTTGGGGTGCTGTCTGCTACTTGTACTATTTAAAGATACAAATTAAGTAAAACTGAAGGTTACATATGCTCTTTAAAATATGCAAGAAGTACCTATTGATTTTTTTCTGGTTGGTTATCATTATTGTCACTGTTATTTGCTTTTACAGTGTAGAAAAGGACTTGCAGCTATTCAGCTAAATACTTCCTTCTTGATCAATTTATTGAAAGTTGTCATACATGTTTCCCAGTTTCAGTTTGTTGGAAGAAGTTTATAGCATGATTAAACCGAGAAATTCCTTGTAGGCAAAGTTAGATGGTGGGAACAAATCAGACTGTCAAATTCTATGGTGTGAAGAAATCTTGTATAATGATCCATAGAGGATCCATGATTTGGTAGATCCTAAGAGAGCAAGTGGTTTATCCTTTTTAGGATCAACTTGTCAAATTTTGGCACTGAGGCTAAATCATTAGTCATGGTGATGCATTTGCTTTTGGAGGCAGAATGCTTCACACCATGCAGATTCTAGATTTTAGATTCGTTTTTATGATAATGCATATATTTTGAAACAAGTAAACAAATGGGGCAGAATTTTAAATCAATATCAAAGTGAGTCCAAAACTTAAAAAGACAACCCTAGAGTTTAATTAAAAAAAAAAAAAAAAAATCTAGAATTGGGCAAAGTTCAAGTAAATCTATAAAGACTGTGTTGTTCTAAACAAGAAAAATAAGCATGACATATATTTTGGGTTTTCTCTCCGTCATAATCTCTGCTTTACTCAGACCAGGTGTCATTTACTCTTTGTGAAGGCCCCCACTTTCCTCTGACAGTGACTAAAGAAAATGTGTATAGCTTGTACCTGTTGAGGATATGTATTATTGGCTGCCATTTATTGATGGCATAGAAATCCATAAACTGTGAGCATTCCTCCTAATGCCATCCTATAAAGTCTCATCAAATTGGGCAATGTGGGATTGCCAGGGGAAGTGTGAGGAAACGGAAGTGAGGAGTAACTGTTCCTTGCAATGTAATCTTTGCTCTCCCAAGTAGCAATGTCAAGTGGCTCTTTTTTCATAAAGTCTATGTTAGGAGCATTTCTGCATCATTCCTCTTGTATTGATGTGAGGATATGAAATCACACATCATTACTATGTTTTGGGAAGTAGGCTGGGGCATTTTTCAGGAGGTGGCATTCATGGTACATATTGGGTGAGCAGGTTGATTTTATAGTCCTTTTTGTAGAACAGATTTTTTGTTGGAATTTTATTGCGGAGCCATTTAACATCCTCTAAGAATTTAACTTAATTTAAAAATCCATGTTTGGAACAGAGTCAAACTCCCAAAGGAGCCTTATAGATTACCTAATATTAAAAAAACTCATAAAGACTCTTGGCTTCTCAAATTACTTAGTCTGCTTACTGAGTAAGAGGAGTTTGTTTTGAAACACGACATAAAGCAGAATAACTTGGATAACTGGGTATTTTCCTCCCTAATCTTAACTGTGATATTTTCTTGATTTGGGAGGAAGGAGACATGTCAGTAGTTGAATAATTTCCCATTTGTTTGTACAAGTGTTTTGAAGGAGAAATTATTCACCAACTTTCCCAAACATCTGACAATATCTGATTGCTACTGGATCATTGATCTGGAAAGCTTTGCTTCTTTATTTGTGCATGTTTTCCTTATCAATCCCCTGTTCAGGACATACGAGCTTTAATCCTACATTTGCCATGACTTTAGCTTCCTGTGCCATTTCTGGTTGCTTCTTTGACATAGTTTCTGCATTGGTTCACTATGTATATGAATAGAACTAGAGATGTTATGATCTTGTGTAACACTTAAAAAGTTGGCAGTGTTAAGACACTTGGTATTTAAGGGATAGGAAAATTAATGTTACATCTGTACATACATTGGTATTTCTGATAAGGTTGCCATTGCATGATCATTATAAATAGCCATTTGTTTCGTATATATAAAATGCACACATCTTCTCTGCATATGCTAAACTGATTTCAGTGCTTTCAGGCTTTGATTGGTGAAGGTGAAAATATAGTTCAACAGATTTTTATTGCAGAACTAGTTTTATCTCAGAAATTTTATGTTCATTAGCTAGACACTCTCACCTCAGTTTCTGGTCCTTTCGTTAACCTGTTGTTTGTCTAAAATGTATCCCTTAACATTCTAGCCTCACATTTTTTATCCTGTTTGGGGGAGGCCTGGGGGTGGTTGATTTTAGGCTTTATATTTCTGGTGGCTGGGATGCATATGTTCTCTGTCCCTACGCAACTGGCACATTTCACTCATTAACTGTTTGTTTCAGCTGCACTGTCTGTTTTCTGTGGGAACTGTGAAGATTTGAGATGCTAATGTACTTTCAAAGACAGAAAACAATATCAGTTACTCCCTTAAGATTGCCAGGCTAGCAGAAAGTCCTTTAATAACCTGAGCTTATGTTTTGTTATATGCTGTTGTTTCAGGTTCAATGGATCCAAAAGACTTTCTGAGGGAAGCACAAATAATGAAGAACTTGAGACATCCAAAGCTTATACAGCTTTATGCTGTCTGCACTTTAGAGGACCCAATTTATATTATTACTGAGCTGATGAGAAATGGAAGTCTTCTAGAATACCTTAAAAGTAAGCAAATTACTCTAAACTCATGTTAAGGATGCTGCAGTTTAGTAAATACACTAACATAAAAGATAGAAGCACAATACCCTGGTTTAATGTAAAAGCTGCATTATTTGTCATGTGTGGGGGTGAGAAAAGTGGAAAGAAAGGTTTATGAATTTTTGACATGCCAAAATATTTGAGAAGTAGGAAAGAATCACATTCACAGTCTGATTCTTGCCTTATAATGGCCCATATTTTTTCATCCAGTTCTATGCTTAGATGGGAACATACACAAAGGAATAAAAACACAAGTACCCAGGATAGGTCATCGTATTTGAGATGAAATAGAGGCACTTCCACAAAATGTACTTACCAGCTTTGAAAACTATTACTAGTCAGGGATAGCTTTTCACTAAAAATTTGTCTCTTGCCTCTCTCATCAGGGCTTATATCTCAGCAACACTTCAAAGTGCTCTTTTGAAGGCAAATAATAATTAAAAATAGAACCGTACAGCCTGGAAAAGACTAGCATAATGATTGCACTTTTAAGTTCACTCCTGTTGTTGAGAAATGCTTGATTCTAGAGTTGTTACCCATTTTCAGTTTAGCAGATGTCTGTGAGATGCTAAATGTCTTTAAAGCTGTAATGATTTCTTGAAGACAAAATTTTTGCCACGGTTGTCTTGCTGAATTTCTTCTGTTTCCAGCCCATAAAACAAAGCCCTGTGCAATTTCACAGACAGCATTTACCATGACACATGCCTTCCCCCATCTTCTCTGCAGAACCATTTTTAAATGAGAGTTTGTCTACCCACAATTACAGCTAAAGAAATCTCTGACACAGAGACAGCCCCACCAGGAACTGCCCAGAGTGGGTCTGCCATGACCTTGGGCCAGATCATCCACAATTTTGTAGGCATTTGCTGGCTAGAGGTAGCAAGGCACAAATTTTCTTTAAATTCTCATCTTTGGTGCCTTTGTGTGCAGATTGCAGCTTATCTGATTGAAAGAGCCTGGCACATCAGAAAATGATTGCTGTGCATGGAAACATTTATTACACTGGAGAAATAGCTCTGAGAAAGCCAGAATGAGTCACAGCTATTGCAGAGGTGAAAATTGGCCTGTTAGTGTGCATAGAGGAAACGTGTCCAGAGCACATCAGTGCTGCAGCCTGTGCATGGATCAGTTGCCAGCATATGCATAGCACCCTGCTCCTTGCCTAGGTGCTCACTTCTGTAGCTCTTCATCAGAGGCTGTGGAAAGTCAGTTGGTTTCCAGGCAGCCATCAAGATATCCATAAAAATGTTCAGTTGAAACCCAGCCTAGGGGTATCCCTCCTTGTCTGACTGCCAATGCACAGGGAGGTGCACAGAACTAAGAGGTGAAGGTAGAGATCCAAGGGTTGTGATGGGTATTGTGGCCAGAGAAAAGTCATTGCTGTTAGTGAGACTAATAAGGAAAGGGATTTCAAGCTTTTATTTGAAGCTCTGTGACTGGAAGTGATCTATATCTGCTGGAGTGCAACAGCTCCTGATAAGTTTTCTTGAGATTCAGCCTCTGCAGGAAACAGGAAAATACTTCCAGAAAGCTTCTGTCTCTGGGTACACTATGGGTAAATAGGGCAAACTAGAGTGGAGGAAAGTCCAGAGATATTCTTTGTTCCTATTCCCCTCCCAGAACAGCATGGTATGCTTTTCCAGCTTTAAAAATCCCTAATATTTTATTCACATTTCCCTATAATGACAGCTCCTTAATAATGATGGACATGGGAATTCCCTGTGCACACTTCAAATGTACTTTGGGAGAGTTCTTGATGAATACTGCTATGCAGAGTTATTGAGCTGCCACTAGTATGAGAAAAATGCACCTGAAAACTTTTCTTTGTTATTGGAAGTGAATGAAATTGTCATGAATGTATGAGTGCTTTTATCAATTCTGATGGACCTGGGGCTTGTTCTGGCAGGTATGCATTCTTGAAGTTCAGTGAATTATTGTGGAGGCAATGCCCTCACTGGAGAAAGTGCTGCTTATTTATTTTTCTTTTATTTTATTGTCAGATATCTGTCAATGAGAATATTTTCCTGTCTTTTCTATATGAGCAGTTGTGATGGATTGCTTAGAACAGGGTGCAGACCCCAAGAATTCTTTAATATTTTCTCTAATAAATTTTTCATATGAGGTTGAGGGTTTTGTCAAAAAATATTAGTAAAAAAGGACATGGAGGTGCTGCATTTTCTTTATCAGTTAAAGAATAATCCAAGGGAAGATTTTATAAATTCAGCAGTAATGCCTGATTATGAGTGTGGAAGTCATATTAACATATCTCTATATCTATCTATTTATCTGTCTGTCTGTCTAGCTGTCTATAAATATACTTAGAGCAGCCTTCCAGTACCTAAAGGGAGACTACAAAAGAGCTGGAGAGGGACCTTTTACAAGGCCAGGTAGTGATAGGACAAGGGGGAATGGATTTAATCTGAAAGATGGTGGGTTAACATTAGGTAATTCTTAGAAATTCTTCACTATGAGGGTGGTGAGGTACTGGGATACCTTGTCCAGAGAAGCTGTGCTTGAACTTGTGTGCTCTGTCTGGCCCAGCCTGGAGTTTTGGAGGTGTAGTCAGAAATCTTTATGAGACAGACATACATAATTTACACTTCAGATCCCAAAGATACCTGTAATTTCATCCTCTGTCTTTGTGCACAAGTTGTAGCTCCTGGTGAGCTGTGGCTCCTCATTAAAGCTTTCCCTTCTTTAGCCTCCAGAACAGCTGCAGTGCAGAACCAGCTGACAAAGAAATACTGCAGCAGCCAGGGCAACAGTGGCTTCTTCCCCTCCCTCAGCCCAGGCTAAAGGCAGTAGGTCAACCTAGTCTGATATTCCAAACAGGCCCTAATGAAAGAAATGGTCTTTTAGCTGCTGCTCCAGTGTAAGAGGTGGATCTCATCTTTGTCCTTTAGCATGGTGCACCTGAGTGTCCTGCAGGAAATAAAACAGGGAGGGTTTAGCAGTTCTAACTCCTATTTGGCACTGAAGTAGCTCATTAAACACGAGGCTGATGAGTCACCCCTTTTTCCTGTGGCATTGCCTTTTTTTGCCTCTTAAAGCAAGTTTAAGTCAGGCTGTCCTGGAACATCAGCCAACCAGTGACAAACCTATGCTCAGCTTTGTTGGTATCCTTGTCTGCCCTCACCAGGTAGTTCACAACACATGCAGATTAAGTAATGTGAAAGGGAATATTTAAAGCTGACTGACATAGGCTAACTTCCAAAACCCAAGTACTAATGCAAGGTGCTGGAAAACATTTAGTCATTTTCTGATTAAATACAACATAAGCATCATTTGTGGATTTATATATTTGTCTAGCAACATGAATCATAAATGTTGATGCCTGCTAGTTATCAGAACAGAAAATCTTATTATTCTGTGGACTGAGTGGATTTTCACACAGTCCAATTTTTGTCCCTCTTTCTTTTAAAAGTCCAGGCAGTATGAAACGTGTAGGAGAGGAAAAGACATTCTAAGTCAACAATAGAAGTAAATAATCTTAGTGCTGGTTTATCATGACAATGAGTTTAGCCTCACAAAGTATATAGAGTAAGACATATACAGCAGGACAAATTTTCTTTTTCATTTTTTTTTTTGCCTAATTTTGTCAAAGCATCCAGATGACCAGGAACTTCAGGGCCTGGAGATTGCAGAATTGCAGAATGGATTAGCAAACAATGGCATTTCACACTCTTCTTAAGGTGGGATCACAAGGTTGCATCAAAAAAAATGCCAGAACTGGAGTAGGCTATTAAAAACAATACTAATGCATTATCACTGCAAATCTATTAAAAATAAATGAGAGAAAACTGCCAGATGGAAAGGTTCGTTTATCTAACACAGAGGCAGTAAGTGAAAGTCACCAACCTAATGACAAAGAACTGCCAATAAGCCTAGCAGCAAGTATTCAGCTTTTTGATATTAAGGTTCTGAAACAGAAAGTTGAAATGGTTTTTGTGTGTTAGAGGCTACAGAGGTAGAAAGCCATGCTTCAGTGCTTCAGCATTTGAGTTTGGGTGGCAGTGGTCCTTGAATGGTCCACTGATTTGGTTTACCATCGATTACCTACTGGTTTAAATTCTTTGCATTGAGGAGGTTGGTTAGCTGTCCCCAGAATGCCACAAAGGCCCTGAATTTGTACTCTAATGTGTTATATCCCAGTGATTTTTTTTGTTGTCAACTGTCTTATAGTTTTTAGCTGCAGTTTTTCATGGCCTTCATTTGTGGAGGCAAGTTACTCAGCTCAAAGTTCTTCTACTGCATTGTTTGATTGCTTTGATTGCTCAGTCTTAATTTCTAGAATTTGCTTATCTTAGTGTGGTGAGAATGACATGCACGTTGCTTCAAAAAGTTCTACTGGAGAAGCAGGGTAGCTTGAAAGCATCTCAAGGACTCCTACCATTGAGTAGCGACAACAGAGATAACAGCATGAAGCAGTCAAGTGGACTGGAAAGTGAAAATGAGTTATACTTGACAGCAGATGGGTTTTTTCCCTCGTCAGAATCATGAGAGAACCGGGAATAAGGATAATTCTGTGCTTTTCCAACTTTAGTCATCTCTAGCTACAGCCACTGGGTACTGACATTAACTCTTATTCACAGTTTGGAACAGTTTTATGAACCTGTCAGAAAGGTGCATACTATGTTACTATCAGTAGATAAAAGATTTTCTCTTTGGACTGTGTCAGCAGCTCCTTCCTGGCCTAGATTAACTCCTGCATTTAGTATCGACTCTTTTAGAGAAGGTGGAGCAAGCATTGTAACTCAGTTATTGGGAAATAAGTAATGTCATTCACTAATCCCTGTCATTTGGCTGGGCTGTTACTTCATTGTGTTGCATGGTTTGGTTTATCTGTGTTGGCTTTTTGAACCAGTCAGGTTTTCAGTTATTTATGTCTGAAATCAGCATCATGTTCTTGTTCTTATGTTGCTCTTGTCATCTCCTTTTTAAACAGAAGATGGAGGCTCTAAAATCACCCTGACACATCAGGTAGACATGGCTGCTCAGGTGGCTTCTGGGATGGCATATCTTGAATCTCAGAACTATATCCATCGGGATCTGGCAGCCAGGAATGTTCTTGTTGGTGAACACAATGTTTACAAAGTGGCAGACTTTGGACTTGCAAGAGTTTTTAAGGTAGGTTGTGAGAGAGTTAATTGTCCCTGTTTTTAACTCTGGAGAACAAGATGAAAGAGGTGAAAGAACGAATTGTAGCCCTCAATTGATGGATTCAGACAAAGGCAAGCTCAGGGAGGAAAGGACCTACGACATATTCACATACTGTGTCTTCTACCTGCATTATCCCTTGCAAGGTTAGAAGTTGTCCTGTACCTTTGTGTCAGTCTGAAGAATCCTGGTGTCTGCTTCCCACTCAGCCACCCAGGAAGAATCCTGGCAATCAATACCCTTTTCTGGACGAGCTTTAGTGTCTGAAACATGGAGAGGAATGATGGAAAGATTATACACCTGGGCCTATAAGGGAAGGCATATAAAAATGTATTGACATATATTCTCTCCTTGTTCACTTCCCCACTGCCTCCATGATACTTGTGATCATAGGTAGTAATTATAAAAGTAGTAGTAAATCATAATTATTCCTCTCCCTAGCTAACAGAAAAGTTCATAAAGTAAGCTTTAAATCTGTTGCAGTTGCAAATTCTTTGCCACTGCACCATTTTGTTTTTTTCTCTAGTCCTTGAAGGCAGAGAATGCCAAGGATCACTGACCAAAGTCTCCCTGTGAAAGAGCTGTGGTTTAGAAATGAGATTTCCTACCTCTGAAAATTATTTAATCAGTGTTGGAAAGATTTATTTTGCCATATTTTATGGATTTCAATATGAAATTCATATTTTCTGATTCTGTGTTTGTTTGGATTTTATTATTTATTTATGTTCTTGCACTGAGAAGGAAAAACAGAGAAAATAGTCTTATGCTTCTCATTTTGTTTTTCCATTCAAGCAGCAGAAATTGAAGTTCATAACAGAATTGGATTTATTGCATACTGAAGTACAAAATAATGATTTAACAAAGGCATCAAGGGAGTTTGAAAATTCTTTTAATTGAATTTTGATTCTCTTAAATATGTATAAGTTCGTATTACAAGTCCTTTGACATAAAAAATATATGCTTTTAAGTGAACAATGCTCATATTGGATATTTCTCTTCTGTCCTCACTAGAAAAGGTAATAATTTACAGCCGTTGGCATTTTGTTAAAACTGAACTTTACTTAAATACTCAGTCATAGAGTTATTTGGGCAGACTGTCTTAGGAATATTTTGTCTCCTAAGCCAAAACACTAATATGGTCATATACAAAGGATTAAGTGTGAGAAATGAAATCTCTATTTTTACATGTGTTATTTAGTGTAATAAAACAATTTCTTGTCTGATTAAGTGTGAGAAATGAAATCTCTATTTTTACATGTGTTATTTAGTGTAATAAAACAATTTCTTGTCTCTAAAGATATGTTATGGTCAAGATGCCAACATGTAAAACCACAAATAAAATACAAATCAATAACTACCAGTATTTTCAAAACCATTGAACATTGCAGCTGAGAAACATAAATTCTGTATTTAAACAATCAAAAAAGCAAAATCTGGTACATGTATACCTGGATTTGCATGTGAAAAACTTGACCAAGGCTTAGATGTGACTTATGTACACTACATTACATGTAGGCATTAAAGAGAGAAGAAATGTTCACAAAATTAAGATGTCTGTGCGATAAACCTTTAAGGACATGATTCTACAAATTTGCAAGTGAACAGTTTTTTTGTGTCTTTCATTTACACTTTACATTAATTAGCTCACTGGAAACTAGCATGTTAATTTGAATCAGTCAGAGTTTATTCTTTCCTCCCCAAAAACCCGCTTAAGTGACTGCTATCAGTCAATGGCCCTTCAACGCCACAATAAATCACAGATGAAAGGTTCCAAAATTCATTAGCTCTTGCTCTTGCATTCTCTCTTTCCTGTAGACCAGACGTGGAGACATTTGGTCTCTAGTGTCAGCAGGATGCTTACACTGCCACTCTTGACAGACTTTTGAAATTTTGCATGCCAGGTCCAGAATTCACAGTAGCAAGTCATAATTAATCAGGAGCCACTCCCATGCTGTGTGCTTGCTTGAAATAAGAAATGCTTTAGAAAAGCCTCTGATGAAGCCTCAACATTTTTCAACTGCAAAGGTGAATCTAGTGATAGATAGACTTCAGAAAATGGATACTTACATAAAAAACAAGAATTTGGCACATGCTGAGCTTAGTCAGATGCTTAAGTGCTTTGCTGAAGCAGATCTGAAACTAGGCTTGCTTTGTTTTACCCTTGATAGGTAGAAAATGAAGAAGTATATCAAGCTAGGGCTGAAACAAAACTCCCAGTGAAATGGACAGCCCCGGAGGCAATCCGCTACAACAGATTCAGCATTAAATCAGATGTCTGGTCATTTGGGATTCTTCTGTTTGAAATAATCACCTATGGGCAGATGCCTTATCAGGGTAAGTACTTTTTGCCTAAAGAATGATGTCTAACTTTTTTCTTGATTTCAGAATGACACAAAAAAAAAAAAAGGTTGAATGCCTGTACTACGGGTATGTTAAAGGGTTTAAAGTTTAAAGAGAGGAAGAAGATTGTTCAGATGAGGTCCATTTAGTGAGTCAGACCTTCTGATTTCCCCAGGCCCCACCCAGCAGCTTTGCAAAGGCTGTGGTTAGCACACACTCAAGCTTCCTCTTGCTGAAGTCAACCTGCACTGCCAGGCACCTAAGCCAGCTGGCTATTTTCCACCATCATCAGATCAAAAATGACAATTCTTGGAATGTGAAGAAAGGGAATAAATAAAGGAAGGGTTTTTCTTTTATTCCCCAACCTGTCCTTTTACAATTTTTTTTAGTGTATCCTATGGAAGAATCGATTATGTATGAAATTCTGCACAAGCACTTCAGGAAGAAGGTGTCTGAAAAATAAATCAGGGTGGTTTTACCCCCTTCCCTCATATTTGATTGTTGCAGTGAAAAGGCTTCAAAAAGGAAAGGATTACAAGAATTAAATAATTAAAAAATAAAATGTCACCAACATCAAAAGTAGATATAGTAGTCTGAGAGCAGCTTCTATCTAGTACTGTTGGAAATGCTCAGGGAACTGTGGCTCTAATAACACGAGGTATCAGTGAGGTGATTGACTGTGACTCATTTTGTGCTGGTGAGTAGAATACAAGGGAAGGACTAAAGCAAAAAAAAGTTATGTTGTATCTGTACAGGCCTGAGGGGTGGTGCATTTGCCATAAACTACATTTCACAGGGTCCCAAACTGATATTTTCTGTAAAAGGAAAAATTGATTTTGCTTTTTGATTCCATCCTCACCTCCTGTGAAATTGTTCTGAAGGAAAATAAAGCAAAAGCAAAATGTTCTGAAGTCTTATATAAACTATAGGTGTGTGCATATGGACACACATGCACATAAATAGATCATTTTAGTATAAAAAATAAGTAACACCATAGCTCTGGATATTGTCTGAAAATCCATTCAGTATTGTCCCTTTTCAAAAGTATAGTTTGTTTGTATCTTGAAAGCAGAAAATGCCATTTTGCCATGGCTATTTGCTTACTTGGCATTACTTTCAGGGGTTCGTTCTCAGTAATCAGTTAGAAGAGGTTATGTTGATTTGTGGTGGCAGTGGATAATGTGCAGAGAAAACACCATTCAGAGATCTAGGGAAAAGAAGTTAACACAATTCAAGATTTAATTTAAAGAGTAAAAAATTGGAAGGGTACAGGACAACAGTCTTAGTGTATAAACGTATAGCAAAGATAGGGGAATGGTTTCCTCTCCATGACTGGCGGTGATGGAGCAAGGAGGATACCATTGCCCAAGCTGCTCTTGAGGAAACCTGGGGCTGACTTTAGGAAAAAGTTTCTAAATGTGAGGAAAATTCAGCAGCAGATCAGGTTTTCTTAGGAGATTTTGTAGCCAATGAGACTAGAGGCATTTAGGAACTATTTAAGCTTATTAGATGTCAGAAAAGTTTTGACAAACCCAAATGGTGGGGGAAAAGCCTCACACCCAGAAAAACCTATTTTTGATGCCTTGCAGCACAGTCAGGATGAGGTGGTTGGGAAATGTTGGAGGTGGTTTTTAATTGCTGGTAAACAGTAAGAGATGAGGTCCTGTCCCTGGAATTGTTCAAGGGCAGGCTGGAAGGGTTTTGAGCAACACTGGTCCAGTGGAAGGTGTTCCTGCTCATAGCAGGGGTTTTGAATTCAGTGATCTTGAAGGTCCTTTCCAACACCCAAACCGTTCTATGGTGATTCTGTGCTGAAGAGAGAGGAACACATGGCATCCGTAAGCAGATCCTGAGTAGCCTGATGGACTCATTTTGGCTTGCAGGAATGCCGGGATACCAGGTGATCCAGCTGCTGGACAATGGGTACAGACTTCCCCAGCCAGAGGGGTGCCCAGAGCCACTCTACGAGATGATGCTGCAGTGCTGGAGCGCGGAGGCCGATGCGCGACCCACCTTTGAGGCGCTCAGCGAGCAGCTGGAGAGTACCATGACATCCATCTCTATGCATTTGCCTAGGCCCAGGCCATGGGGCATGGACCCTCAGGATGCTCCTAAAGGAC
This sequence comes from Cichladusa arquata, assembly GCA_026413545.1. Lineage (NCBI taxonomy): Eukaryota > Metazoa > Chordata > Aves > Passeriformes > Muscicapidae > Cichladusa > Cichladusa arquata. Next base: position 64,141,080 of record JAOTQP010001546.1, read on the forward strand.
ATGTCCTAGCCAACATGGCTAATGGAGGCTGTGGAGCCAGCTTAACCCCAGCTGTAGGGGTTACTTTGGAGGCTGAAGAACCCTGGTACACTTCATCCGTTCCTGTGATCCTCAAAGACTCTTAAAATTTTTGCTGCTGGCAAGTGTTTTGCAAGACAAAGCATCAGGTGGCTGGAGGATGGATGTTTCAAAAAAATAAAGAGTCTTCTATTTATTTTAAAATTACGTGATGCAAGAACAAACAAATTAAATGAGTCTAGCTAAGTAACTATTGTAGCTTTTTGTAATTTCTTTATTGGAATAATTATTTACTGTTAGATTTTTCCTTCCTACTAGTTCTTGTGAGGGAATGTGATGGCTCTACACAGCAGGATCTGTGCTCCCAGAGTCCTTTAATTGTAAAAATAGTAAAAGTAATCCTGTAACTGTGATGGCTCTGATTTGGCAGAATCCAGATTAATTGCCTTGCTTAGAATTGAAGCACATGAGCTTTTGCTATGTCTGAAAATAAACAGATATTCATGGGAGAAAAGGAATGATTTTGTTTATTATTTTGAATGCACAGGCTGATTGTTTTATATTGTAAAATATAAAATATAGATACACTATAGTGCACTATATATTGTCTACTGTATTTCTTTTACAAGAATAAACAAAATTATTATTAGGTTCCTGAAGCTATTTGTTCTTAATATTGTTAAATATCTATGAGTTCTTGTCCATTGAGTTATTGTCCATTGAACTGTAAAGATTTATTTTATGGTTCTTAATTTTAGGGATACTGGAGGAAAATATATTTTAACATGAACTCAAGACTATCTCAGTGTTTTAGAGTGACAGCCTTTTCAATCCTGCTTCCTCAAATCACAAACCCTCTTCAACAGGGCAGGTCTAGGTATTTTGCAGAGTAACTAGCAGTCCTTTCTTCTACCTACTTCAGGTTCAACTTTAATACAGGAGATTAAGATCCATTTTATTTTGTTCCATGGAGAAATGGAGCCCAGGTTCTTCTTCTAGCAGTCCAGGTAGCTCTAGATGTTAAATTTTTTTGGTCCCTTCCCTAACTACAATACCAGTTCTGCTAAAATCTGGTATCACAGATTTTGATCTGACAGTTTTATATTCTCAGTTGTGAGGCTCGAAGAACCAAATTTTAATTATTTACTTATGATTAATTAGTTAATTATTTAACAACATAATTCAGGAATTAAGAGCTGTGTTGTGTTAGTAGTGTGAGGTCAATACAATTGTCCTACCACTTTCCTCTAATATCAGAAAGATCCATTACTGGATCTGGATGTTTTTTATTACATATTTTCCATATGATTGTCTTCACTTTATATTTCAAATATATTAATGTTGTTTGCTTGCCTTGCTTCTAATTTTTAATTTCATTTCCTCCTCCTCTTCTGCCTTTGAAAGGCAGCACGCTGCTCGCTTCTTTCATATACACCTCTTAAGCACTCATTATTCAAAAGCCTTTCCTTATTTATCATTTTTCTTCTCATTCTATCTCTCTACAGTGGCTTTCCAGCACTGTTTCCATGTTCAACTTAATTTTCTGTGCAGTGTTTCTCTCTACTAACTCTCTTTATACTAATTAAATTTGTAAGGCATAATACAGCTATAATTAATTAGCTGTCATAGCATCCATGTGATTTTGGAAAGTAATCATCCACTCTGAAAGAAGAAGAGGTTAAATGGCTTTGCCAAACCCATCTGATAAGAATTGGCATGGAAGGACCTGGGAAATTCCCAGGCAAAGTATCCTGCTGTGTTGCTGTCCTCTGTCCATGCTTGTTTTGAGACTTGTGCTAGCTTCTGGTTCATGGCCTCAACAAGATGTTATTTATGATTATCAAACTTCTATCAATCCATGCATCTCTCGTCTGGCTAGGAGCTGTGTTTTACACTATTACAGTATGAGGTTAACAAATCCCTCAGAGTGGATTTATGTAATAATAATAATATGAATGCTGTTATGTGGAAAGATCTCTGCGTCAAACTTGTGATCTTCCTGTTCAAGCAGTATTTCTAACATGATTTTCAGACTTATGACATTAAGAATGTTGCAAATAAAGGTTGAGTTTGCCCAATTAAAAAAAAAACAAACCCAAAACTGCTGATAAAACATTAGCACAGATGTGTGCATTTCACAGGAGACAAGCTTCCAATTTAAAAAAAAAAAAGAAAAAAAAAAAGAATTGACAGCAGAGAAATAGGAAAATTTTCAGAATTCCAAATTACACCAACTGGTCCAAGCTGCTCTGTGCTGGCCTCTGCCCTTGGGTGGAGGTCCACAGGATATTGCAGAACTCCAGTGAAGTGACACCAGTAATTCTGAAGAAATCCCACCTGCACAATGAATATATTCCTAAACCAACATTTATAGAGTAGAAAAGTCTATTTGCCCAGCTATGTCGTCTTCTTTGTCTCCTTAATTTCTTCTGTAGTCAAAGGAGAGGCTCCTTGAAATGATGAATCAGTGCCCCAAAACTTCATTTCTACTCTGAAGCACTCTTGTCAAGGTTCTCTGTGCTGGCTGCTGTGAAGGAATCTGGCAGAGATGAGACCCTTTGCTGAGGAGGGTGTGTAATAACCCACATGCTGCAAACTGCAATCAGCTATTTCAAGCTCCCTCTACCAAGTGTGGCCTCAGGAGCCACCTTGGGCTGAAAGGAGCAGAAGCAGCAAGCGAGCTGCAGCCTGCTGAGCTGTGTGAGGAGCAGGCATCTGCATGTGATGGTCCCCAGGTGATGGAGCCTGCACCCTGGGCTGCCTGAGACCAGTGCACTTTCTTTTAATAGCAAATTGAAAATCAAGGAAAAACAGGAAAGCAGGCTGTTCATTATTCTCTTGCTCTAATTACACCAAATTTGGTGCCTGGTAGAGTCCCTTTGCCACTATGAATAATCCAGTGGATCCAAGCTCAGAAACCAGAGGTGCTGATCTGAGATCCATTGGTTCCTCTTTCTGGCTTAAATCCATGCACTTGCACTCACTCCCTCATTTTGCCTGTTTGGAAGCTGCTGCCATACAAGGGGAATGCTGCCACCTTAATATGAAGTTCAATTTTTTATTTTTGTTTTTCCTTGGGCTAGCAAGAGAACAAAGGAGACAAAAATCACTAAATGCAACAGACCCAGCAAAGCTCCAGAAATAAAAAGTAATATGGAAAGTTGATAATTTCTTTTCAGCTGTTTCTTTCCATATTTTTGCCATCAAATGGATCCATTATTAAGAAAGACTGGAGGAGGAAGGCAGCAAAGAGTGATAAACCTTCACAGAGTTCAATTTGCTTACAGGCAATGCAACAAGCAAAACTGTACCTTTTCAAACCCATTTCCATTTTATAATAATTTTATTTATGTGACAGATAACAATTACAGTCAGGAGTCTTTTCTATGACTTGTTTTAAATTAAACCTCAAGGTTATCATTTCCAGTTATAGTGCACAGCAAGATAGGTTTAACAGATCTTATTCTATTCTTGAGGCCTTTTATGTTCAAGGCTCTGCTAGAACTGTCTATTGCACTTGTTTTTACCTGATGGATCATGGAGGGAAAATAATGGATTCAGTTATGAGAAACAGTAATAGATTTTTTTGAACTGACATAAATTTCTATGTTTAGATAGAATGAAAGAATCAGGAAGAGATAAGTTGAATTTTGTACAATAGACTGGTCCTTGTGAAATTCACTTCACATAAATTGCACTGAGATGTCTTTTATGTAATGTTTTATTTATGTAATTCAGTTATTCTTTAACAACTAAATCATTTTATGTGGTTTTACAAATGATAACTTAAAAATGTCCAGCCATAAAGAAAAAACCTCTATTTTTCTTAACCTCTCTGTTCCCCAGAAAATTATGGAACAACACAATTGAGACGTAAGTATTAGAGAGTCCCTGGTGTTTATTTTTTTATTTCTATTGGAGAACTTTTCTCACTTAATCTGCTCTCAAGAACGTATGTAGGGGTATTAAACATGATATGGTAACAGGCAACCTTCTGTCTCTTATACTGCTTTCTTTTACTGTCCATTGTATCCCATACTCACTCTCCAAATTACTTGACTCTGAGCAGAAATCCTCTTTGTGTATTTTGTAACTTACAGCAAACAAGGAACTGAACCAGTCGAGTGCATTATTTTGTGCTGGTTCAGACTCAATGAGTTATCAGCACATAGAAATGAAGCTTATGACTTATTCAAGTGATTGCTCCTCCTGTGCTCTCTCCTACATGCTTCTGTTTCATGACTTTAAACATTTCTGTAGCAACACATCCATTCAGTGCCCCCCAGCCATTGTGACTGGTCAGCTACTTTTAGTGTATGGATCTTGGAGCAAATAAAAAAAGCTGGATGTAGGGGCTGCTCCACTATGCTCAAAGTGATATAAGTGAGTGATATATTTTTATGAAAAGTTGGGTGGTTTTCATTCTGTTCCAACAAGATCTGGGCCAGCGAGTGCCTCAGCCACTGCTTCAAAAGTTTGCTCAGAAGAGCTGTCTATGCTTGAACTGGGGTCTATGAAAAAAGACTTAATTCTATCCACGCTTACTATTAGCAGGTCCATGTAATTTATTTTTTTTTAGTCTCAGGCTTCTCAGGAAAGACTAATGCAGAAAAAAAAATCAATGGCGTGTATGAGCAAGCTGAGGAAATCACTGAAAAGTACTTTGGCATTTTAATCTTCACAACAATATTGGGCTGAAGAATTCAGTCTGGCCTTGGTTTGGTATAGAGAAAATTAAAATATATGTTTGAAGCATTCAGTAGTTCAGAAATGTATTTTAGCCAAGTTCTGGATCTCAGCATTGCTAGAATTGAAAACCGTGATAGAACTTGTAGCTTGGATCCCACTACTGTTTCCAACAAAATAAATTCTCCAAAATTAAGCAGATACAAAGAAGACAGATAGAACGTCTTGATTTCTTTCTCCTTCTCCCATTTATTTACCAATATAATCACAGGAAGATTAGAATTGCCACTGGGTAAAAAGACTCTTTAGTTATGCTGGGAGATAAAGAGGCTTCTTCTGCTCTTTTTCTAAGGTGAAAAAAAGAAAAAGTTAAGCCTTAAAGATTATTCCTAAAACTACCTTAACAAAAAAAAAAAAAAAAAAAAAAAAGAGAGA
>JAOTQP010001546.1:64146318-64163330 GCA_026413545.1 Cichladusa arquata
CCTTAAAAAAAAAAAAAAAAAAAAAAAAAAGAGCGAGAGAGGTAAGAATGTTTTTTCATACTTTCACATTTGCTTGTGTCTTTAGAAAGGACAATGGGGAACATTTCAGAGCAAAGAAATTGAACATTTCACAAAGCTGCAAGTGAATGTGTAACTAATGCTCTGAATAAGCTGATTATGCTATTTACACTATTAAAGGAAAGGATATTGCATTGCTTTCTTTTTCGTTAATTACTTTGATATAACTGTCTGAGCATACTGATTGGATTTATGTGTTTTAATATACTAGAAAATTCAAATATATGTGTGCAGCAATATCAAAACACTTTTATTTCCTGTTTCTCTCTGTAGCTGGACAGTTATATCTCTCTGCTTAAAGAAATATCTAAACATTCTAAAGTTTCTGTTGTTGGTCATGATGATTTTCATGATGCTCAATATTATTTTTTTTCCTCACTATTTTTTTCTGTTCTTGATATCTAAAAAATATTTACTTGGATGTTTTTATGCTATGATCTGTTTATTTACATTTTCAAAAAGCAAAACCCACTCATATTCCAAAGTGCTGTATTACTCTGTCAAATGTTAAAAATGATCAAACAAGAACACAAAGAGTTTGGGGTCATTTTTTCTCTGAGGCAGCTTCTTATAAGAAATACCTGTCTGCTCTCTGTCATCACCAGCATCTTAGTTGCACAGCCCTCTCAGAATTCAGAAGAATGAAAACTGAACTTGCATGTTCTTTTAGAATTCCTTAGCTCTGGGTTAATTTGCACCAAAATAAAAAGTTGGAAAAATGTACCTTTCATCATCCCTTTTACCTCATCTTCCAAACATAGGCACTAGTCCTCCAAAGTCAGCAATGTCACCTGAAGCCACACTCTCACCAAAACACTTTGATAATAACTGTCTTCTCTTCTACCATCAGCATTGGCTGTCTCCTTAGCAAGCTGGCTGTCATCCACAGTGTCATCTCTGCCAGATATCAGATCAGTTATGGAAAATGAGACATGCAGTAACAAGTTAGAAATCCAGAAGTCGCCCCTGATTTATTTAACCATCCTTCTGCCATGCACACAGACGTTGGGTTACAATAATAACATAGATTCCTATTGCAGCTGACAGAATGCCTTTGGAACTGATGAGAAATGACTCAAGCAAAATCTTTGGGAACCCTCGACTATGAATTAATAACATTACTATAGTCAGATTAATAATGTACTGAAATTCGGAAGAGATGAGGTATGAGAGCTGCCACTTTACAAACTTCACAACAGCCTTCCCTGAAAGAGAAATGCAGGCCTGTTTCTTTAGGAAAGGTGTTATGGAAAGAGAAATTCATTGATGGTTGGGCACAAGAGATTGTGATAGTTCCCTAAATTCCTGACATCAGGGTCTTATTATTGATCTGGCATTTTTCTGTGCAACTAGAATTAGAAAATGGACTAGACTTTTGGTGTAGGAAAAAGCAGTGTATGACTTTAAGGTGTTAGTAAGCTGCAAACATGGCTGGTGGGAGAAAAGGCTGGAAAGATCTTTTTCTATCTGTACTGTGACTACAGGAGGGTCTGTCTGCTAAGTTATTTGCCTCAAAAAGCAAACACACATACTGGAGACCCAAACTGAGAGGAAATTTCACCACTCTCAATTACCTTTAAGAAAACATCTGCCTTAAAATCCTGTAAGGCAAACAATAGTGACAAACTTTAAGTATTTTTTTGCACACTCTGGATATGTGTAGGAATATCCCAAGTAGCTTCAGCTGTCTGCCTTCAGTAGCTGCTGTCATCTGGTTATGGCATGTGAAAACAGCTGTTCCTGATTGGGATCATTCTGACTTTTGATGTGGATGAGACCTCTGATTTCTGAAATAACATTGGTAAGTGTTGGAGCTCACACTCAACCAAGACTGTATTCTTGTCTCAGAAATTGTGCAGGGAATTTGTTTTGAAAAGTGCTCTTTACCCTGCTCAGCTGCTTTTCTATGATCTCTGAGAGAATTTACAAGACTTCAAGTTGCAGTACCAGTTGCATATTACTGCCAGTGGCTTTCTGTACCAGCAGTAGATAATGACCTATGTAAGTTAGCATAATTTCTCAAGAGAAAATAAATAAGAGATGAAAAAGGAAGCAGAGAGTTCAAGAGCAATAAATGAATTGGATTTTGAATCAGTTATCCACTTAAATCTTCAGGTTTGTATGGATATTTTATTTTACCCTTTAAACCTCGAAGTTTCTAAAGTTTGTTGTTGTTTTTTGGGTTTTTTTCCGCCTCTCAGGAAAAGCAGCTCCTAGCCAAAGCCATTACTATTGTCTGGAATTTCTAGCTAATTTTAGTTTAATTTGGCAAATGAAACTTTTTAGTGCCAAACTGACCAAATTAGATAAAGGTTGTAAGCACTCCCATGGCAAGCTCATTCCCCATCCAGTTTGAAGCTTTAGCTATGTATAGCCCAGTAATGCCACAGATCCCTGCTCAGGGTCACTGGTAAAATGAAACAACTTCAGGGTGGTCCAAGAGCTCTCCCCATCCTGGCACTGCAGTGGTATATGGTTGTATCTCTGCATGCCTGCCTCCTGTGGAGACTTACCCTCTCCATTTCAGGACTATGCAATGTAGCTGTGATTTCCTCTAATCAATTGTCATGCTAATAAAGGAAGGGTATTTGCTAATCCCTGCCTCATACAGCGATAAGAGGTTTCATACACTTGTGGCTTCTGGAGGTCTGATAAGTGCATATCACATTCTCTCATAGGTCCCAAACCTCTAAAATAATTTTGTTTTTCTTAATCATCCTTGGTATAAGAAGTGTGGCTCCAGCCATCAGTTATCATGTGAAATGATTCTTAAGGCAGAGATAAAGCATCTGGAGTATTAGAGAAGAACCATATTTTATTTCTTTAATTCTTCATATAACTAAATTATGAGTTATAATGAGATATTACAAAAGATTTATTTAAGATGGGTTTTGGAACATCATTGACAGAAATATGCTTACAATTATAAGTTGTTTATTATATTGGTCCTTCTTTAACCTGATCTCTGGAATAATTGTATTTTCAACAGTGAATTCTTAATGTACTTTAGAGCAATATAATTTAAATATAGTGCAAGTGTCAAATATTGATCTGGTGTTGACTTATGACTGGTATTTAAATCATAATGCTGCTGTTTCTTAAGGCTACAAACATTTGACCCCTTACTTTATAATCTTTTATATTTTATTAGCAAAATTAAACTTCTGTCCTTTGAAAATGAAAATTTACAGTTGCATACTCTCTGCGTGAACACATTTCTGTGGCTATGAAAGCAGCTTAGAAACCTTCTGGCACTTCAAAAAGGCCTTTTGAAATTAAGAAATAACAGTTTTCTCTATGGTGTTTCCATGCTGCAGGCAAAGGTGTAACTTCATTCTCTGTGGATGAAATAGAGAAAGCTTTACATCACAAGTAACTTGGTACCATTACCAAATAGTTGTAGAAAATTACAGCCTATTACCAGCCTTACTGAGAAAGCTGGAAAAATGTATCACCAAGTTAGCCTCTGCAATTTTGTGATGATTTGGCCTCCCTGTTAGCCTGCACTGTCTGGTGAAGTTATATCAAGTAGGTCAGCATAAGTTTCAGTAACTGCAATGAAGATATATATTCTCTGTACTTTTGAGAAACTGGTCATCCATGTTCAGTGTTTTGGTTTCAAAAGTGGAAGATGAAAGTTTAAGAGTCTCCTAAATTGCATTTTGAGCTAGCTTTCAAAATGCCATTATTTCTTACCCATCACAGGTGACTTGGAGCTTAGTACCCTGCAGGTGTTCAGCTGAATGCTGTTTTTACTCTGTGTTACTGCAGATGATGCTACTGGATTCAGTTAATGGGTGAGGAATGGCCTGCACAAAACATAGACTTACTTTTGATTTACAGTGGAAGCTATTGATAATAATTTGTGTGCCTTAAGTGGATGAAAGCAGAATTAAAAAGACAAGTAAAGAGTGAGAGTACTTACGGGGACAAAATGGTCTTGTCTAAAGACCAGCACTGCAGTCAAGAATGCGACAGCTAAATACCTGGGGTCCTCCTTTGGATATTTTCAAGATAATGAGGCTAAAAGGCTGGGTCTCCTTGTGACACTATGGGAATTCAGTAGGATTTAGGTGTCCTTTGTTTATTTTGGCTAGGAAAAATTAATTTAAAGAAAGTCATCAAGTTTTTTCAAAGGCACAAATTCCTTTGGCAGTTTGACTGGCTTTCCTTGTGTTGTTTCCTTGTGCATGGGAGGTAGTAGTGCTGGGATAAAATTTACGAAAGGCTTTTTCGAAGTTTATATGACATCAGCAAGCCTTCAGCACAGTCTCTGTAGTGAGTGCAGTGATGAAATGTGGTTATAGAGCAGTCTCTTCTGCCTTCAGGCTCTTTGGCACGTGGCAGAGCTGGGGCAAGCCTACATTTCAGAGCATCTAGCAGCTTACATTATCCACTTGGTTTCTACTGTAATGAATAGGAAGCTACAAAATGACAGTATGGTTCTAGTTTTCATACTTGTGGAAAATGTGACCAAGAAGGTAATTCCTCCAGAGTAGGGGTTTTCCAGCCTGACCCTCACCCTGCTGCCTCCTCTGCTTTTTCTCTTGCTCTGTGTTTCAGATTAAAAAGGAACCATCCAGCAGTCCCACAGTCTTTGCAGGTTACATTTAAATTATTTTTTTTGTTTGTTTGGTTGGTTGGTTGGTTGGTTTTTTTTTTTTTTGTTTTTTTGTTTTTTGTTTTTTTTTGAGGCAGCAAGTGTGTGATTGTGATTTTTGAATGTGTATGGTTTGATTTTGATTTGTTTTGTTTTACAATTTTCTACAGCAAAGACATACACAATTTAAATAATAGAACAGTTTGGGAGGAATGTAAAACCCTGTGTGGAGACCCCGGCATGGTCCAACTGTCTCCTAGCCCCAAATTTCACTAAATCATCTTTCAGTTATGATGCCACAGATGCTATTGACATGCAGGTATTTGCTCAACTTGACTTTACCTGCTGGGATCCTTGTAGCTGCAGACAGCCTTGCTAGTCTTGAACTTGAATTCAACTTTTAACATTTCTGAGAGAGAATTTCCTTTCCTGTCTTTCCTGATGCGGTGGGAGGATGGGGATAATAGAGGACAAATGCTGCATGTAGAGGCAGACGCTTGCTAGCAGTTGCTTACTTTATTCCTTCTCCTCCTCCTTCATGGAAGCTTACTGAAGTGCAGGAAAAAAGTAGAGCAGAAACAAACTGGTATAAATTATTCACGGATGCTGCTGTTTCTAAGAAGAATCCAGAAGGAGTCTGCCTATGAAATATTAACATGACATTTTTGAATTGTGATTGGTGGGTTGAGAGAAGAAAGCTTAAGAATGAGCAGAACACTGCTCTAAGGAAACAGACACATTGTTTTAAACTACAAACAAATCTGCTTTATAACTGAGTTGCGCACAATTTTCCAGTGATTATGAGTTTGGGAAAAAGGAAGATGGGGGTGGAACAGGACATATTAAAATCTTACAAATTCTTTTCAATAGGCCAAAAAAGCTCTGTTCGGTACAAGGGTACCAGTATGAGAAATGAGAAAGAGAGTCCAACTGGGCTTCATTGCTATTTCACTCCTTTGGCTAAAACTGGGGATTGATCCACTCGCCCAGCTTGAAATGTTGAAAACTGCTTTTTCTTCTGATTGACAATTTGGAATCTAAACTTGGTTGTGATCTGCCTGATTTCCCTGGAGACTCCGAAGCATAAGAGGTGCTAAGAAGTTGTAATTTTTATTTAGCTTCAGTAGATCGTAACAATAAAATGGTGCCAAATTCCCTTATCTGATAGAGCATTTTTTCAACTGGGAAGCCCTACAGCAATGTCATATGCCCTCTATTTAATGACATCCCTATATCTTAGAACTAAAATACTATTTTGGACAGGCTGAAGGCAATTTTCCAGGTGAATAAAATATCTCTCAGGACTAGAGACAGTGAACAATACCTTATGTTGAATGGAGCAGCTATGAAGAATTCATGAATTTGTCACTGTATTTTTTGGCTTTGTACCTTTAGCTCAATATTTCAAATCTTTGAGTCCTATGATTTAGCCCTATGGCCTTTCTCTTTTTCCCTATAGGTGATTCAAGCTTTCTGTTCCTAATGCAGGTTTTCTGCAAAAGCAAAGTGTGCTACCTATACAGAAACTGGGCATAAAAGTGATACTCACAAAAGGCCAGCCTACAGAAGTAGATTTTCTTCTCTCTCTCTTTCCATATATAATTTGTATATAGTACGATTTCATTTCCCAGGTGATTTCTTTCTTTACTGTTTTTGTCCCACTTGGGCTGACATTCTCTCTCTTCTCTGTCCTGCAGTGTATGATTTTCTTTTTATCTGCTCACCATTCCTTTTTGCCTGAGATATACAATGCCAATACTATTTCAGTCAATTTTTAAAGAGATGAATACATTTAAAATAATGCAAAGTTATCCTTCCCGCTTTGTCCAGGCAGCACAGGAAAATAGCAACTTTGCATAGTTAGTCAAAGGTAAGATTCAGAACTATGTCTTTGATTAAATTTTTATGAAATAGACTCCCCTAAAATGGACCATAAATTTTGTGGTGTAGATCTGCTTTAGCTTCCTCTTGTTATTGAATGCATGGCCAGAAAATACTGGGTTATTTTTTTTAAATGCCTCAAAAGGAGACCTCAGACTTTTAGGCTGGTTTGGCATGGAGAGGCAAATCTGGGGCGCTGAATGTCCTTTCTGAAAAGAGCAGTCAGACCTGCAGACCAGATCCCTGTTCCCACTTAGGCAGGCCCATCATCTCCTGTAAAAGCAAACATCCTTGCTTGGGAATGAGGGGCTATTAACTCACAGGAAATCTAGGCCAGCCCAGGTAATTCTGTTCAGAGGAGTACTCTCTGGTGTTCGAAGCCTGTGCTTGTGAGAGATCAGAAAATACTATTCACCTATGTATTTGTTTCTTCACCACACAGTTTTATTTCTTTGGTATCCCCCAAGGTATCAGCTTCTGCAGCCTTCCCCCCACACAGGTGGTGGCTGAGAGCCCTGCACAGCAGGTCACCCTGGCAAGAGGCAGCTGTTGTGTGAAGCTTCGTGCCAAAACTCTGCTGCTGGACTGCTCCAACTGCTCACTTTCCACTTTTGTCTTGGCTCAAGGAACAGCCACCTCCTGCCACGTCTTCTACTGCAGAGCAAAAACTGGATTCCCACCATTACTGCAGTTCACTAGCCAACTCCTGGTACTTCTACCAACTGCAGAATGGGTGTGAGCAGTCACATTTACTCTGTGTGCATGCTTGCCACATGTTAACCCAGACGTGCCTTTGGCTCGCCAATCACTTGCTCCTGTGCCTTTAGAATAATAAGTGTAATGCTCCTCTGTCTCTTGGATGGAGGTGAGACTGACAAGATCTCACCTGTAAGACAGGAGGCTTCATTCCCTGAATTAAAAACACCAAATCAAAGTGCTAAGCCAAAATCTCTTTTGCTCACTAAGTTTGACATGATGCTTGAAGGTGGTAGGCTGAGTAGCCACATGGGAAATCTGTGAGAGTCTTCAGGCTTTTTCACCCCAAGGACTGGATGTGAGAGAAAGCACAGCTTTAATGTGCTGAGCCTTTGGCATGAGCGAGACAGTCAAAGCAGTGAATGTTTCTTCAGTCCCAGCTGCTGGTTGATTGATGGGAGCTGAGTTGGTGATAACTCTGGAGGGAGATGTTTGCCTGTCTTCCATCTGGAGCTGCTGTGTTATGACTCACGGGGATCGCTATTTAACAGGCTGGGCTGGCAGACTTTCTCCAGAAAATCAGACTGGAAGCTGTGGAAATAAGCAAGTTATCCAGGGGTGCTTGTAGTGAATGCAGTTTGATGTATCTAATGCTGACGGCTTCCATAAAAACACAAAGTGCTTGGAAAGCAGAATGTCTCTCTGTCTTTAAGATGAGGAAACAATTGCAGATGTCATCTCCTAGCTCTAAAAATGATTGTTTTTATAGGGCCAGATTCTGCCCTTGGATCTGCTTGATGCATCACTGTAAAATACTTTAATTTAGCATGAAAGGTGGTGCCAGCTGCCAGGGCTTAAATTACGGACTCGCATTTCTCCTTGAGCTCTGTGTGCTTCTGTGCCTGAGACCTACCATAAGGTTCTGAACCAGATAGGTCATTGCAAAGCATTGTGTAAGGCAAATGGACAAGTGCTGCTGCTTAAAGATGGAATTCTTTAAGCAATATTCATTAATGGATACCTAAAGAAGGCGTAATATTACTAATTTGCTTCAATTTTGGTGGCCCAGAAAAACACACCAAGCTCAAGAGAATCCAGGAGAAAGGGGAATGTAGACATAAAGTGTGCAATATGGTACAATGAAAAGGGATATCCCATGGAGAATCACAACTGAGGTATGATGTCTGGGGTGCATACGCATGTTGCAGAGTACTTGAAAAAACACCATTCAATTTCTACAGCTTTCTATCTATGCTGAGGAGAAAAAGTGTTTCCAAATAATTATACAGAAGAAAATCAGGGGAGACTTGCCCAGACCATGGGGCCTTTAGTCTTAAAATGTATTGAAATTTGTCTATGTGCAGAATTTCTACTGTAGTTCTGTGTGGAAAAGTCTTTCAGGTCTATTCAGAGAAACAAATCCCCACATCCAAAGCACTGGGGATGGGAGGCCAGACTATGGTAGCTGTTATATTAATGCCTGGTTTGGTTATTTTAGCCAAAGGTGGGTTTTGTTGCTTTTTTTTTCAGTGTGGTTTAGGGCTTTTTAAAAATTGTAGCCTACAAGCAAATTGCTGAAAGAATGACATTTTTCACAATGCTCTTCAGTATTCTGTCCTTCGTGGTGCCCTTGAAAATGACACTTTCTCATTGCTGATGGGCACAAGTTTGCCAAGCTGGTTATAGCTAAACTTGAAGAGTTTAGTAGGTTTCTCAAGCTGAGAACTTCTCAAGTGACTTCTTCCTTCCTTCACTTGCAGCTGATGGTTTTGCAAACCTGTAACATCAATAGGATTTAAAATATTTTAACTACTCTGTGTCACACTTTGAGCACATTTTCTGTATAATCTGAAGAAGATACTTGTGTGATTTTTATCAGATTTATTAGGGTAAAGAGGAATTCTAATCTTCCTCCTGCTCCAGATGGTTAAGGTAGAAGAGCTATCACCACTGAAAAGGCTGTTTATGCAAAGCACTGCTTGTCCAGTGTAAAAAGATGACCTTAGATACTGTTTGCTCCTCAAAGACAACAGAACTACTCAAAACTTCTTCACACATACACAAATCTGAAGTACATATATTAATATTATAAAAGACACCAGTTTTATTTTCCCAATTTTTATCAATCTGATTAGAGGACTTTTAAAATGGGTATCCAAATAAAAATAGTTTGTCTTCCAAAGTCAATATGATTTTTAACAATATTGTGAAATACTAAATTCACTTCAGATGTTAAAATGTTTTATTTCTCTAGAAACAGAAACATCTTCACTTCTTTTTATGCTAATGTTTTTGAAATTTGCTCTGAACAAAGACAGCACTTCTGCTTTTTATTTTAATTATAAGCCAATTGGAAAATCTTAAAATCTCTATAGAAATAGAATGACATTTTCCTTTAAACAACTTGATTCAGACAGATAATCTCTAAGAGATTTTCCAATTCCCCTAAAGAAATTAAAACAGTGAAGTGAATGTTTAGACACCTAAAATAATCACAATTTTTTGGTTATTGGAATCCAAAGACTGTTTAAAATTTTGGTCAAATGATTTATCTCCAATCTATCTGAACTATCAAATCTTATACTGCTTTAGAACCATGAATTAACTATGGGTTTATGTAATTTAAGACATTCCAATTTATTTTTTTTCTAATTTGTAAAAAGTGATGCCATTAGAACTACTATTAAAGATTTAGAAATTGCCCAACAAACTTGGATAGTATAACACGAAAATACAGCAACAATAGCAAATTCCACATTAACATACAGTGGAAACCCATTGAAATTTAAATAAAACAAAAAAGAAATGGAGTGTAGTGTTGCACTTTTCCCTAAACACGATATCTCTCCTTTGTTAACTTTTAAAGACTGTAACAGAAAAATACCTAAATCAATGATGAATGAAGTACTGTGCAACATAAAAAGGGAAAGACGTGATCTTTTTTTTTCAGAAAGTGTAAAATGTACTGACTCTCTACCATAATTTTTTTTCATTAAAAAAAATCAACACAAAATGAAATAATTAAATGAAATGGGCATACATTTAGAAAATATGTTGCTGACCATGTATTTATATTTTGCTCCTTACTTTTTAACCATGAATATTTATGAGCAAACTGAGATATCCTTTTGACTTAATCACATCTTTTTGGAAGGAGAAATCAATGTCTGTGAGTTGTTTGTAGTCACATTATCAATTCGTCATGGAATGAAAATTGTTATGTCCACCCTCTGTGAATTTTTTGGCAACAATGGACTCAAAGCAGTGAATTTGGTACCTCTTTAACTCTTTGTCTTGGAAGTACCTTGAGGGCATTTTAATGTAGTTTTACAAGGATATAAAGGTTCATCAGCAGTTTATTTTAGGATTTTGCTATTAGAGGTAGATTAAAGTGTGTGTGCAAAGAGGAATGAAGTCTGTGGAAGTTGGCATTGCCTTTTATTATGACAGACAAAATTAGTGACCTTATAATGGCTTGCAAAAAGGCTTTAGTACTTTCTTTACTTTTCCACAGCTGTAGTAATTCTAATTACTCCATCAATAAACATTATTTGCATAAGTCTAAACACTATTGGCATCAAAATCTGCTATAGTTGGACTAGCACTAAACAATCCAGAATCTTGAGATTCACGATATTACAGCTGCATTTACATTGCATGTCACCTCTGGGCTTAAACCCTGGATTTAAACATTAGATAACTTCTTCCCTACTTATTTCAAATCTTTCCTAGGCCCTCTCATCTCTTGGTCCCTTTGGGGTCAGTGTAAAGGAGCTGAGATTTGGCCAGCTGTTGCTATTTGGTCGGGGTCTGATTCTGGCTGCACACATGGTGAACACGTTTCACCAGTTCAAGACTTCCTGCCAAGGACAAGGCTTGTAAAAGAGGGTGGTAAAGATGCCAGAGGTGAAGAGGCTTCCCTGCCCTCTTCCCTTTCCAAAGGATCAGCCTGTCCAGGCTGAAGCTGGGGGGCAAAGTTTCTACTGCGTATATGTTGAAATCTGCCCAAATTGCCTTAAAAGCTGTAGGAAAAATGTCATTGCCACCTTTGGGGACTGTCTTATCTCTTAATACATCTTTGACCCTGAGGCTCAGAGCTGCTTTTTGGAAGATCTGTGAACTCCTGCAGATTCCTCTAGAGCCGCTGCACAACTCTGATTACCACGTGAACTATTTGGTCTGGTCTTACTATTTAGAAGTCACAAAATTCACAAAAGGCAGAAAAACAAATTTTGAATTCCCAATGTGTATATTTTGACCATGCTCACCTTTTCATTTCTCTGATACACAAGCTGTGATATTTGTGTTCTGCAACTGCCTGGTAAGCCCCTAATTGCTCTTAATGCTTTAGTGGCCTTTTAGGTATGGATTTAAAGTGTCATATGTTTCCAGAAACATCTAATGGAAACTAGCACATGTGAGCACAAACATGACAATGGGCTCTCAGAGGATAGTATTGTGAAAATGGAGTGTGGTTTACTGTTTGCCTGGATAAAATGCAGGTCCTGCTTCATTCTTTCCTATTTTTCCCTTGGTGGAGGATTTATAATTTTATTTCTAGTGTAAGCACAGATAAAATCTATTCAGTAATATAATATTTTCATATGTCTCCCTATTCTATAGTCACTTTTCAAAACACATTTTAAAAGGTAACCGTGGAAACAAACAAATGGGACAGACTCACTGTTTACTTTAATAAAATCAGACTGATACACCTCCCAAAATTTTGCTTATTAAGACACTTAAAGAAGAAAGGATGATTTTCATCTGTTTCATTTATGAAATCTTTTTTTCACTATTTGCTCAACATAAATTTTTAGTTCTATCCAAAAAAGATTTGTACCCCATTACCAAAGGCAATAAATTAGTTACAGTGAGATCTGTAAACAATCAAACTGCATTAAAAGGCTTAATCTCAATTTAATGCCCAAAATTTAACTTTTTTTCTGGATTTTTTTTTTAGGTGCAAGGGGAAGAGATGAACACATCCATATTCTAGTTGAAATGTGTGAAATTGTGGCTCCCATAGGATGCAAAAAGGTTGCAGCTCTTTAACTCCTTACTTCCGGGTAAAGGGCAGAAATTACCATAAGACTAAACAATTTATGACAGAAAATAGGACTGATGGGATGATCTGATTCTGCAAGGGACACACATACACGTTCCTCACTGCAATGCAATACCTCCATGTCCCAGCATTTATCAGGATTAATATCTTTTAGCCCAAACAAGCAACTGTGCTGGTAGTCCTGACAGTGAGAGAAGAGAGATTTTTGACTTATTCAGGAAAATTTGCATGCACCATAGACTCAGTTAAAATATAATCCTGCTGTTTTATCCTGACAGGATCCTTGTTGCCCTTGAAAACCTCAGAAATGCTTTTCCTAAAGATTGCTGAGACTTTTCCTGTTTTTCATAGCTATCTTCACCTCAGAGTGTAACCAAAACTCAAGCAATCAGCTCATCTGACTTGAAGAAGATCCAGCTACCTTCAAAAAGAGTACAATGGGAGACTTGAGTCTTCCACATTTAAGAGGAATATCTTTGTTACACTGTTACTACCTAATAGATGTCAATTTTCTTCTTCCTTCTGTTCTATTTTTGACCAGAATTACACCATGCAAAAATCTGTCCCAACAAGAACTAAATTTAAAGTGGTGTATTTTTATTAGAAGCTTTTATTTCCAATGTAGATATTCTCCAACTAAAACCAAGACAAAACAATTCAAGCAAACAAAACTCACACAATTGGAGATTTGCTATCCACTCAGCTTGGAATTTTCAACTTGTTGTAGGTGCAGCTGGATCAACTCTCAGCTCAACGTGATTTCTTTCCTTCCTTGTATACTAATCCATCTCCTCAAGTTACTGCAACTTCCCTTCAATGAAAAGCAGCCAGTATTCTATTTGAGTTCGAGAGTGATACCTGCGTTATGTAGTTTATTAGCAACCAAATCTTTGTGATGGCTTAAGAATGACAGTGTTGCTTTTTAGTGCAATGCTTGTATAATGCGTCTTCTGAGCCACTCCCATGGCCAAAACAGACAATATTCTGGAATCTCACACCTCTCACATACAGAGAGTTCTAGATTTTGGATAGCAGCTTATTATACCACCCAAAATGAGCAATGCTGTTTACTGTGAGACAGCCATGGGAACTATCAGAATCATGAATACGTTTTACTGGTAAAATGGCTTTTAAGGGAGTTATATAAAATGTGTCTGGAGTAAAATTCTATTATACTTATTTAAGTATTTCTTGTACGTAAGTTCAGCGGTGACAAACATTTCCACTAGTACTCCAATTAGTTCACATTCTAAACTCCATGCTTTGATTTTCCCACTCAGATGACAGGATACCTCTAGGCCTGGCTCAATGTCATGTAAGAAGTTCTATCTTTCCCTTCTGTCATTCCTGCTGAACTTCATTGTGTTACTCAGTGAATATAAATTTAAGACAGTCTTGTTGGAAGGGGATAAAAATGATGCTACACCTCCATTAGAATTTATATACTGCCTTTAGATCTAGCCTTTTATTTGTTATGCCTGTGTTATGCTGAAAGGAGCCATGCTATGAAAAAGCAATACTTACAGGTTGGCACAAAGAAAGAAAGAAAGTAATTTTGATGATATTATATGGGTCACAATTTTTAATATTTTAGGAGGTAGTTTATTTAATATGATTAAATTGGAAATGTTCAGTGAGAAGAGCTAACCTGATAAGAAGCCACTGCAGTGAGTATTTAATCTTTGACACATGGTTGAAACCAAAACAGACATTTTCAGAAGAGAAGTGAAAACAGCCTTTCCCTGTCATCATATTATTGCTTGAGATGAAACATTTCCCCTCAACTGTGTTCTGCAAAAGTCTTCTTAATGATTAAATCTCATTATCACCTGCATTTAAATGAAGAAATGGAGCAAATTATTAAAGGCCACCTGATACTTTGCTGGTAGAACTGTGAATCAAGTTCCTATGTATATATACCCCAACTTTTGATGTAGATTTTCCTTCACCAATCTTTAGATAACAACAGTCTCAATGTTAGCAGTTTGACTAATCATTGCAGCTCCTTTTATAGTTACTGGAGAGACGTGGGAAGGAAGTTTTACATGGTACTTTATGTGATGTAGCTTGGTTGGTTGTCTCAGATCAGGATAGACCACTTCCTAAAGATGCTTTCTTTTCTGTGACTACAAAGATAGTCTAGGGGGATTAACTCGGACATATACATACACATTTGTAGACATCATGCATTTATTCAGGTGACTCCTGCATTTAATTAATCACATTCACACCGTAGTTAATAAATCATATCACACTGAGCAGAAATGTTCAATTCTGAACAACATAGTCCTAAGTAGCATTATGGCCTTCTGTACTTTCTCTTTGAGCAAAGTACACAGCACTTGAAGGATGTCTCACAAAATGAACCAGTGACTCTGCCTCTCTTGCATAAAATCTGCAAGAAATATTAATTAAATAATGTTTTATAGGGTACATGATATTTTAATAATACTATCTATTTATTGGGGCACATTGTGACATTCAGATTTCCTTCAAGATCTTCTAAATCTCTGTCATGACCCACACAAATATCCCATCAAACTTGATTCTCCAGTAACAAAGTACTGACAGCAGATTAACTGAAGCAGAAAATTGTGTCACTTGCACAAAAACACAGCAAGCTAATTAAAAAGGACCAGAATCAGGCTTGATACTGACCGTAGCATCCATGTTTCAATCCGGTAACTAAAATCATCATTATTCTAAAATACTGACAAATTTAAAAAAATCTAATTCAGCTTCAAGAGTAGAATACACACACAAAAGATACTTTGTTTACTTCGATTGATTTTCTTATCATGAAGAGCAGGTGTGACTATTCATTCCCAGCCAGGCAGCTGTAGTCATCAGAGGCATTGCAGAGTCTTTTGTAACTCAAAGGGTTTGTTTTAAAACCTGAATGTTTTCATTTATAAGCTCAGGGGCATGAACAAGCCAAGGAGTGTTTCCCCCTTGTAGTGCTCTCTGGAGGACGCATGATGGAGCCAGTAAGTTCACAAATCTTTCTGCAGAGGATCTGCAGCCAAAACATGATTATGTATGCTGGCTTCTCTGAAATGTGCCCAGGAACAGAGGTGTCAAGGTGCTTCATCAACAGTGCCATTCATGAATCTCCACAAGCTCTCAGAGCAAACAAAAACAATTTTAGAATATCAGGCAGAGTCTAATGTTCCAGAACATTTCTTTGGCAAAAATACCTGTGCTTGGGAAGGTGGCTGAATTGTTAAGATATTGGCCCAGAAGGTCTGGCCTTGCAAAATCCCAGCTCTTTCCCAGTTCTTCCATTTTTCCCACCTTGGGAAGACCCAACTTCAAGAAAGGTGGATTTGAGCCTATATCCCCAAATTATAGGTTTGTCTTAGGTGTTTTTTCTGAAGCTTTGAAGTACATTCTTCATGAGAAGGATTTGAACACGATATAATGATGCTGGGGAAACTCAGGTTTGTCAAGGGAGGAAACAAAAATTGGGAATGTTTTTGAGTCTGCAGTAATAAGAACATCTTAGAGAAGCTAAGAGACTTTTCTCCTCTCCTTCTTGGCCCTTGGGCTTGGTGAGATAATAGAAGCAACCTGAATGGCAGAGGCAGGAAAAAAACACTTGAGGACTGAAAGAGATGTTTAACCCTTGCCTCTAGTCCCCTCATGCTTATGGGTAAGGTATGGGATTACACAGTCAGGACCAGTGGTTAAACACTGCTATGTTTGCCTGGGTCAGTTCTCTCACCTTTTCAGAAAGTTTGGTATAAACTCTTTTTTTGAGTTTGCACTTCAGTGAACCCAGACAATGATTCTGTATTTATCATTAAATGACCAAAAGAAAATTTCAAATATATTTACAAAAATGTCTCTTGATGAGTTATAGAATAAAACTTCCATTCTCCCTTTTTCCTTCACCTACAATCCACTAAGTGGTAGAAATGCAATCAACTTTGGAAAGTAGATTGGACACTACAGCCAGCAGTGGTATCCAGAGAATAATTCTGAGCTGGCAAAAACAATAAAAACTTGTCTTAACATATTTTTTCATCTATTATCTTTGGAATTGCATCATCTCTTTGAGGAGGTTTCAGTTTTTAACTTGAATCTTGATTGGACAAGTTAAATATCACTGCATCTTCAAACTGTCTGCTGAAATACCTGTTAATGTTCAAGGCCTTTCTGGGTATATTCAGAGGAAATTCTGAATTTCCACTGTAAAAAAAACCAACTCTTTTTTTCTCTCCCACAATGTATTCACAGGTGCAAGACACTTCAAAGAAAGTGAACTAGTTTCTTTTATTTCTGTTGCCCTATTAGCCCACATTTATCACAGGGGCATATTATACTCTAACAGTAAAGTAAATTAATTTCAGTCCTGCAGAATTCATCTCCACTGGGTTATCTGAAATTCAGAATTCGAAGGCTCAAAACCATTTTGAATTATTTAGGAAGACAATGACTCCCTTATTTGTAATCTTCAAGTTAAGGACATGCATTTGGAACTAAACATTGAAGTTTAAGTAAAGCTGTGGGTCAGATACCAAGGATATCCAGCCAGTGGAACCTTATATGGGGGGTAAGACAAGTCCTTTGCTATGGTTCCTTCTGCCTCAAAAGTAAGGAAAAGAAAGGACACCCTCCCCGCCCCCCCAGCCCATAAAAACAACCAAACAAAAAATCAGAAAATGCAGAAAGCCCAAGATCTTAGGG
>JAOTQP010001546.1:64163430-64173952 GCA_026413545.1 Cichladusa arquata
GCCCCTGGGTGGGGGGGGGGGCGGGGGGGCTGGCGGGGCGGGGGGGCAGCGCTGGGCTGGCACAGGCTGAGGCTGTGGTGAAGGGGAGCTCAGGGGCTGTGGCTGCAGGGCTCGCTGCTGGGGCTGGCCTGGCTGCAGGGCTCGCTGCTGGGGCTGGGCTGGCTGCAGGGCTCGCTGCTGGGGCTGGGCTGGCTGCAGGGCTGGCTGCAGGGCTCGCTGCTGGGGCTGGGCTGGCTGCAGGACTCACTGCTGGGGCTGGGCTGGCTGCAGGGCTCGCTGCTGGGGCTGTGGCTGCAGGGCTCGCCCTTAGGGAAAATGTGGTTTTCTCTTTTTTTGTGTGTGTGGGGGGGTGTGGGCTATTCTTGGTAAGATGAATCTAAAAAGAATGTTTCAAGCAAAGATAGCAAAGCGATGCACTGGCATATAAAAATAGGGCTGAGGTGTTTCCAGTGAGAAGCACTCTTAATGAAGAATCATATGGAAAAGGCAACTACTCAAAAGAACACAGGAATAAATTATGCTTATGGGAGAATTTCTCCTGCAGTCCCAGTACTTCACTGTTTAGTCTGGGAAACCTAGAAGCATGTAATGCATAACCTCTAACCTTTGCACTTGCTTCCCCAGTTGGAACCCTCCCAATTTCCCAAGGGAATCAGGCCATGAATATAGGAAGGATTGTGATGATATCTTGTTCCTTCAGAACTGCAAAAAGACATCTTAGATGCATAGTGGTACATTAAAAGACTCTGAAGCTGAATGGAGGATACTGCTCTGGATAAAGTGAAATACACCACAGAATATCTACATCTCTGAATGATGCTCCACACAGAGCTGGTATTGCACAGGCCCACTCTGAATTGTGAATTGAATAAACACAGCATTACATCTGAGTAAATGTTCACTGTTTTCAGGGTCTGAGCTAATATCACTCTATTACATGTGCTCTGTTAAAAGATCAACATAGACAGACCTAACTCAAGGACTAGGAGAAATATGCTGCATTTGAAGTATTCACCCTGAATTTAATTGCTGGGTGTTAGGATGATATATGAAATTACTTGAGTCAATACAGGGAGATTGATGTGAGTTATTAAAGACATCTTAAAATATGTACAATGGTGTGATATTCCTTGATCCCTTTCAACCCTGACCATTCTGTGATTCTGTGATCTTATGTGCTGCTAACCCTAGGAGTTGGCCAAATACCAGGAAAATCTGCAGCATAATATAGCCCAGCCCCTGCGGAAAAGCCTTGGAAATTTCCACCAGAGAAATCAGCATCTGTTTTGGTTGTAAATTACTACATAACTTGTAATACTGTAGAGATGAGAAGTTAGCAATACAATGAACAATAACCAGCAGGTAAAATAAAAGGATTAAACCTGATAAACTTTGCCAAGAAATGGTGTTTGTGAAGAAAAGATTTCAGAGAGTCACTGATTGCAACATTCCTTCGTCTCACCCCCCACAAAAACCCAGAGTGGCCCAGTTATCAAAGCAGGACTTTACTATCAGTGTGTGCTTATGAGATCAGTGATGTGAACGAAGTAGTTATCTTGATCGCTTGTTTAAAGCATTGGTAGAGCTGCAGCAGAATCTAAGACACAAAAAACCCAACAAAACAAAACAAACAAAAACAAACAAACAAACAAAAAACCCCAAACCATAAAGAAAAGATGGTTATGTCTAGTAATAAAATAATTCAGATGATCAATTAATAAATTCCATTTTTGAGGGAAAGTAGTGATTGAGGTGATTCTGCAAAGGCAACGGTTTCGCATTGCACTATTGAATAAGTATAATTAACAGGTTCTTTTAATTTCCTTGCTACTTCACTATGACAGACTGAGATTATGAGGGATTATACATTCTTAATGCATAACAAGTATCAGAATTCAAATGTCTGTTTTTCCAGAATTAAATTCACCCTGTTAAAATTCATCATCAGAATCAGCAGGCAATGATGTGTTACTTGAAAGAATTCTAAGGTCTATAATAAGGAAACTAGCCCCTTCACTAGAGGAAGAGTATCAAAGCAGATCAGAATACATGAGCACAAAAACCATTTCTATCCTATGTAGGGCAAAAATAGAGTTATATTCTTTTATGCACATTCCAGTGTATAAGCTCACTCTCATAGAGAGACTGGCACTATTGGATGAATTTCAGTCTTCAAAAACAGAAGGATGAGATTCATGGATACTTGCTATCAGGGGATGCTGAAGTCCAGATCCTCAGATTTATTTATCCATGTATTTCTGTTCAAAAAGTGTGAGAACCTCCTGGAAATTCAAAGGCCTGTACCTTTACAGAACACAGACTTAGCTATGTTGTCATTACTGGGTATTCTGTAATTGCAGTAATTCTTCTCTGTGATTAAGAATTTAGTGAGAGAGATCAGAGGGTAGAGAAAAAAGAATAGATAAACCATGGCTGATTCAGAAAGACAGGAGTATCTCAGGTGGTTTAGAGAAAACGGGAGAAAAAATGGAAAGATGTGTAAAATACAGCTGTGATACAGAAGGCAATAATCTCTCCCTTGATGTTTGTAGGACAAGGAGGGTTTCATTGCAGCAGGTAAGACTTAGATCAGACATTAAGAAAAAAATATTCTCACAGTTAAGAATAGGAGCAGGCTGCTGAGAAGTTATAAACTTCACATTCCTGGGTGTTTCTGAAATAGACTGGACAAGATTTGGTAAGGAATGACGTCAGTACAAATGATCACCTTTGAGCAGGGGGTAAATGAAACAACCTTTGGATGTTGTTTTCTAGTCTTACTGTCTATAATTGCAATGATTTATGAGACATGGAGAAGACCAGGTCCTACACTTGTGCCAATTTGCATAGCTGAGAAGTTGGCTTATTGTGCGCCTAATTCTTTACCAGCCATTAATTTGAAGTTAATTATCCTACTGTTCTTACATGTTAGATTGATTGGCTATATAGCATGGTCTGCATATCCATTCTGGATAGCATTAGTGGTGTGCTTGCAATCTCCTTCCTAGTTATTTTTGTTAACTTCAACATGATGTGGAATTCATCAGAATAGGCTTAGCTTTAGTCTTTCAGTGTGTGCTTGCTGAAAAGAATATGATTTACAAAAGTTCAGCAGTCATTCTGTTATACTGTTTATGAAGTGAAGAATACAATTGCTAGACTGCACTTCTTTATCTTGATTAACCTGTCTAACAAAAGATTTAATTAAAGAGCATGTATATTTTTCAAGCTCTTAATAACCAGATTGACCCCTTTTGGTGTAATGACAAAACATTGTTGAAATGGTGGAATTTTTATCGTCCAAAGTATTTTTATTAATATATTCTATCTCTCAGTTTCTGTTATGCATCTGAATGTGTTCTGCATTCTGTATTTTACACTGTAGAGAAGCATTTGTCTGGAGATTAGAATTTGTTAGAATTGGTTCTAACACATCACTGTTCTGCAAGGATGTAAGGAATATTACTACATACATTGTGGTATCCTTAAACTACATGTCTCAGCAGATACAGCACTGTCAATGAGTAATAAAATCCCAGGAGATGTTGGTGTAGATGGCAGAACTGGGACAATTCAGATTGAGCTCCAGAAAGAATGAAAGTTAATAGTTCGATTCAAATTGAGATGGGTTGGAAGGATCCCTTGTCGTTTTATTTGACTGTGGGTTTTACTCTAGTTTTGGTAAATCAATCCAATGCTCCAGAGTATTTTGTATAGTACTAAAGCAGTAAAATTCTCCAGACCTCTGTTTCAGCTAATAATTTTTTTTTCAGAAAATTGTGGGCTTTCTTAATCTTTAACTTTCAGTACCTACAGGTCTATACCAAGTTTGGTGCCAGAGATTAATAATCTAGAGAAAGGAGTTATTTCTCTGAATGCTGATTTTTGAGGCAGCCTGGACAACTAACCTAGGTTTGGCTTGTAGTGTAAAGTCACCTAAGTTGAATGAGATAAATCCAGGGGTCAGGATACTAATAGACAACCTTAGCCTGATGTCACTCTTTCCACCTCTCATAGCACAACGATTAAGAGCAAACTAATAGCTGTGCTTCAGCTGTGCAAAATTATCTGGTACTGGAGAACACAGAGCTTTTCTTCCACATAAATATTGCTATGGATAGAGCTGGGGGATAGGGGATTGTGGTGGTGATGGTGTTTATTTGCTTTGCTTATTTTTATTTTTCTGTTCTCTTATCATAGGCACACCTTACATCTCTAGGGCTGCACTGCAAGGTCAGCAGAATCATCTTTGGATCTGGGAGGAAGATTGAAAGAAAATGAAAAAGGCTGAAGAGTGCTCTCAGCTACTCAATGGCAGACACTTCCAATTGGGAAGTGTGCAAATGACAAAGTGAAACCTCAAAGTATCATTAGGCTTTTCATTCACTGGACTCTACCTGTTATAAATCAGTTTGCTAGTCCAGACAAGGTGATCAGAAAATAGACCACAGACCATCAGACACTAATTGCACCTACATGGCAGCCTCCGTCCCCATCCATGTCACAGAGCAACCAGGCTTCCCTCCCTCATGGTGGCCCCTCAGAGAGGCTGCCAGTCCCTCTCATGAGCCAGCAGGCTTCCACTGAGACACTTTCTGAAGTAGACTGTGTTGACTTACAGGCACTTCTCCTAAAAGGGTGGAACCCAAGGAATGTTTGCCACCTGTCAACCTGCAAGAAAACACCATGTATTCTTATTGGAACCTGTTCATCCCCTCCTGAGAAGCATGGCTGTCCCATTCTGCAGATGGTGGAAGGAAAGCTTGGAAGGGCTCACAGAGGCAGCTCTTAAGCACTGCCTAGATGAGGGGAAACAGAAGAAACAGGAGAAATATGGCACACTCTTAGGGCCAAGTCTCATCCCTAAAGCCATCTTCATATCCTATCTATCTTCCCTTGTGCTGGAATGTAAATACATATTTCAGGGACAAGTCATAGATGTTATTACTTGAACATGAAGATGGTAGAATTGGTTTGCCAACACCCCCAACATAAAAAAAAAAAAGATGCAATAAGATGGCAGATTCTTCTTTTACTATGTTGGTATAATCATAACTGTCTTCTATTTTAAGGGCTAAGTGACAGTAATCTAGGTTTTCATACTTCTTGTCTTGCTTTTCTGGAGAGGCCACAAGAAAGCCTGAATGCCTGAAAGCCTGTGTATGATTTTAGACGGTTCCAGGAATGGAGGTCCATCCCACGCCTTTAAATGTATTGTGGCTAAATTGAGTTTGCCCTGTTGAAATAAGGTGTCCAATGTGAATATATTCCCCAGATACAGGCTCCATTTAATCTCAGTAGGCATGAAAGAAGTATGGTCTTTTCATTCTCGAAAGAACAAAAGTCTTCTAAGAAATAGACTGCAAGCAGGAGTTCAATGCCTATTTCAATGCCTATTTTCTTCCTAAAAGCCTTTTAATACAAGGACATAATTTCTGCTTCCTTTTGACAACAGGAAAGTGTTTTCTTAGCAATGAAAACAGTAATTTTCTTTTACAGTGGATAATATGTATCTGTTAGCTTAAATCGATACCTGTGAAAACCTGCAGAAATGAAATTTCCCCCTACAGCTCCTAGATGGACCTAGCTGCAGCTGTTTGTGGGAGTAGGTGGTAAGGTTCACATGCTGGAGGAGAATGGACAAAGGTGTAAGAATGGAAGAAGGATATTAGATAGGGCAGCTACACTTGACTCATCAGGGGAATAGGATGGGAAGTGATATCTGAAAAATCTCTAGGCAGGCATTGGTCATGGTCCAATAATTTTGTGTGCTATGATGTAATAGTAGAATGGCAAACAGATGGCAGAATATTAGTAAGACCTTGGAAATGTCTATCCTCCTTCCTGTTATGAACAGAATCAGCTTCACTCGGGGTGAGGCAGAAAGGTGAAGATGGAACACAAATAAAAAAATGCCCTTTTTTTGGCACAGTTTTTTGATCCTCAGCTCCTTTGCATGCGTTAGAGTGCTCTGTGTGTTGTGGTTACAAGTGTTTACTGTGTGGGTACCAGGAGAAAGCAATTATCTTCCCAGGTGAACCAAGCCTTCCCTCTAGAAAACAAAACAAAGCAGGCAGTCTTCCTCACCTTATCAGTGTCCATGCAGTACATTGGAAGAGTAGCACAGGGAAAGGTATATCTGAACTCTGAAATATGCAGATGTTTTACCTTTGCCCTTGCCCTCTAAAACTGGTCTAACTGTGCATAAAAGAGTTGTAATTTGATTTTTTTTTAGAGTTAGAATAGAATCAAAGAATGCTTTCAAACCTCCCTAGCAGATACGGGATTAGTCTCTTATCAGCCTTCTTGTGCAATTGACTTCCCTTCTTTAGGGATGTGCTGATGTTTAGGATGTCACAGATGAGCAAGAGAAAGACTTTGTACACAGTTTTTACACCCCACAGCAATGGACTTCCTGATACAATCGTTGCTGTGCAGGTTCTGTTCGTGTCTGGTATAGATGTCTTCCAAAAGCTCATACCCAACCAATTTAGGATTGAGTTTAGATGTAGAAATAGGACAGATGCAATGTCTCCCTTTGTTTCAGAACACAGACAAATTGGCTTTTTGGTTCTTGGACATTTGTAGCTTCCTGCAGCTGTGAGCCTGGAGTTGTTGAGATACACAAGGTCAAATGTAGTGATCTCCCAAGGGTGCCATTGTGCAGGAATACAGTTTAGTGTGCCTGGGATGAGGTGCAAGGCTGGTGCTCGCACTTATCTGAAGCAATCAGATAATTACAAGGTTATCTGCACAACATGATGTAGTTGTGTGGGAACTAGCTTCTTGCTGTTTTCTTCTACTCTATCTCATATCTTTCCCCTGTGTTGCTAATATTGCTAGGACGAGCCTGCTGGTGCAGCAGTGTCAGGGATGGACAATGGGGTGCACTGGGCTTTTTATTACAATGAAGGAAGTTGCAAAGTGCAGCACAACATAGAGGAACCCAGATGTATGTAATACCATAAAGGCTTAAATGTTACATGCTTGGAATATAACTGGGCTTAGGGTTCTAGTATTATCCCTAAAACCCCTCACCTCTGTATGCAAATCCCATAATGTGAGTTTACTAAGATTACCCTTAGCTCGGTGTTTAATATCCTTTTTCCTTTTGTCTTTTCATTGCACCATAGGATCATTTTTTGAGCATCAGTGAGGATACTTTAATTACAGTTTTCTTGTGCTTATTCAAAATTTATTTAGATTGCCTGCTTAGAGGTGGCTTTATTGAGAAGCAAAATAATAAGTATTTACTCTAGTTTTGACATGCTTTTATGTATGCCATACTTATTTACATTATAAGCATAATGTCTCTTGGAAAAACAAAGATCAGGTGATAGTGGAAAACTTATATGCTTTTTTCATAGTTTTTATCTTTGCACCTACAGGTAATTTAACATCCTCTCTACTAATACTTTAATTTTCTATATTCAATGCATCACATCTTAGATTAATAGCAGTACTGGCCAAAAGAAGGTTGCAATATTTTTTATCTGAATGTCAAGTTTTATTTGGGAAGAAGAATGTGTAGTTATTCACCTGAATTATCCATAGAAAACTTATTGTTGTAGCAACACAAGCAATTTAAATTGTTAATATTTGTATACTAACATAAGATCACCAGACTAATACTTTGCTAGCATGTAAGAGTAAAAATGACATGTGTTGCTATCATTAAAATTAATATAAGTGAACTTGTGCTGTAATTAATCACAGTCAATTGTTATTAATTTTTTTGCAGTAAAATAAAGGTTGATTTTAATTAAATGATTTGACTTTTCCTCTTCAGAAAATATTGGTTGGATTATATTGTCCTAATTATAAACAAAAGAAAAGAGTTACTAGTAGCATAATCCTTACTTTATATTTTTAATTACTTCTGGTTTTTTCTTTGGGATATGCAATTCATGACATCAAGACATTCCAACATCTCTGACAATGCTGCAAATAAATGTCAATAATGAAAATTTTGTGGACAACGTGTGATGACTTTTATTGTAAGAGAAAAGGAAATATATATGTGGTGTTGGATATTAACCACCAGGACTGCTAGTCTTGAAAAATATGGTAAGAAAACCAGATAGGTTTATTGGAAAATGAACTACTGATTATACTTAAGGTTTTTAAAGCTACCTATACTCAACTGTCCTTGGACTGGAAAAATTATAAAGGCCGTTTCACAGAGCACATTCTTAGCCTAGCCAGTGGTGACTGAACGCTGAAACAATGGCTGCTGTCATGTCCACTGACATAGGTGACTCACTGCACACACGATTTTCATCATTTGTGCATCTCTAATCCTCCTACCTGAAGTGACTGGGCTCCTTTGCTGACATATGGGCAATGCTAGCCTGTGTGTCCTCCATGCTGATAATATCAGAGGTAAGTAAGAATATTCACTTCCTACAGTTCTTTTTATCATTTACATTCATGATAAAGAACCAATTCCAGCATATATTTTACCTAACTGTGTAATATGTTAGCCATTTGAAGGACATAAGTGTGATTTTAGAGAAATCAAAGCAGAAGTCCTGCACGCCTTTCTGAACAGAAGTAGTTATTCTTGGAACTGCAGAATGGTTGAGGTTGGGAGACAGCTCAGGAAGCTGGCTTGTCCAACTCCCTGCTCAAGTATGGTCACTTATTGCTGGGTGCCCAGGACTGTGTCCAGATGGCTTTTAAATATATCCAGGAAGGGGCACATCTATAGGAAAACTGGGCCAATGCTCAGTCACACTCATAATAAAAAAGTGTATCCTGATGTTCAGATGGAACCTCCTTTGTTGCCAGTGTGTGCCCTGGCTCTGGTTCTGTCCCTGGGCACCACTGAAATGACCCTGGCTCCACCCTCTTGCCACCCTCTCTGCAGGTATTTAGAGTCATTGATAAGGTCCTCTCTGAGCCTCCTCTTCTCCAGGCTGAACAGTCCTGGTTCTTTCAGCCTTTTCTCCTATGGGAAAGTCTTTCATCATCTCAATGACCCTTCTCTGGACTCTCTTCAGAGTATCTCCAGAGTATCTCTCTTTGTATCTCTCCTGAGCTAAGGACCCCAGAAAAGGACTCAGCATTCCAGGTGTGGACTCAACAGCACAGAACAGAGAGGAAGGATCACCACCCTTGAGCTGTTGGTAATACTTTGGCTAATGCAAACCAGGATACCATTATGCCTTTTTGCAGCAAGGACACTTTGCCTGCTTGTAGCTAGCTTGGTCTCAGCCAGTATCCTCAGGTAATTTTCCCACAAGTTGCTTTCCAGCAGAGTTATCCTCAGCATAAATTGATGTCTGGGGCTGTTTCTCCCCAGGTACAGGACTTTGTACTTCTCCTAGTTAAACTGCCTGAGGTTTCTGTCAATCCATTTCTTCAGACTGTTGAGGTCCTTCTGGATGGCAGCTTGACCCTCTGGCATATCACTGCTCTTCCAAGCTTTGTATCATCATCAAACTGCCCTGTTATCCAGATAATGGATAAAGATGCTGAATGGTACCAAACCCAGTACTGAGACCTGGCGTGCAGGCATCCTTGTCTCAATTGCCATGATCAATCAGAAAGTGGTGTCATATGGTGACATATGACAGCCTCAGGACACTTGGATGCATCCTGTCAGGTTTCGTGGCATGCAGGGTTTTTAAAAAAACCTACAATTATTTTCTACCTGTCTGTCTGTATATCATCTCCTTTTAGTTTTAAAATGAAATTTAATATTAACCGTGCTGTTTTACCTTTTAATTTGAAGCATCTATGTTCTTGTCTCTATCCCAAAACCACAAAAGCTTCCTGGCACTATACTGTATGCTCACACATCCCAAAGCGGACCATGAATTGAGAAACATGATGAGACCAGTGTAAGCTGTAAAGTTCTGCTGCTGAGCAATTATCATCTTCAAGTGGAACTTCAAGAAAAGGACACATAAAACTGTATGCTCTGGTTTTCATGCTTTAAAATATCCTTCTTACCCCTCCCCCAGGTACTAAGAGTTCAGTATTTCATCTTAACATCCCCATTGCTTACCATAATTACGGATAACACAGTTGACCTTATAGCCTGCTTTAGTGATTAAATTTAGTTTTAATTATTACTATACAAAATTCTTTCATGGTAAAGGCCACTTTCTCTCTGGCTCTGAACTCTGCCTTTTTTAGCATTTTTCATACGTGGACAGAAATTATAGGTACAGAAATATAGCTATTTTCCACTTTACATTCACTAAACCATTAGAAAAATGTCTGAGTTCAACCATAATTTCTTAAGGTTATCAAATGATTTATAGTTTTTCTATTGCTGTGGCTCAACATGCTGTTCTTTTTACGTAAAACAGTAAACAGTGTAGTCTGGAAACCACAAAAGCTGAAAGAACAGTGAATTGTAGATGAATGACTGTACCAGAATCTTTGAGAACAAAATCATAGGAACATCTCAGAGTTGCCTACAGGCTAGATTTCAGATGTGAAAGCACAGGTAGATCAGATCTATCTTAGCATTTTCCTTTGTGTGGATTCTCAGGCATATCAGAAATTGTTT
>JAOTQP010001546.1:64174052-64187764 GCA_026413545.1 Cichladusa arquata
CGCTCCCGCGGGTCGGAGCGGTGAAAAGAGGTACATCAACATTCTTCTCATTTCTGGAAATATTTTTTAACAAATTATACTTCATAAATAATAAGGTTTCAAAATACAGGACCTTGGTCTTTGATTCTGTGGAAGAGAAACTTCTTTAGAAAGAGATAATTCTTAGAAAACTAGTCTTTCTCTTGTAGAGGAAAAATTTACCTTTTTCAAAATGTTTACCAAGCTAATCCATTCATTGAAAAATAATGGATAAGAACTGACCAAGAATGACCTTGACTTTTGTGAATTTGCTCTCTACAGCAGGAAGTCCCCAAGGGAAGAAACCAGCTCTATTACATAGAGTTACTGCAATATAAAATATTGTGGCAAAAGCCAGTAAAATCTTAGCACCCCAAACCTCTATTTCTTCAATTTTTTTAGGATTTGACACTCTTGTTATTGAAAAATTTCACTTTCCTCCAGGTCAGAAATTGTCTGTTGTGACCTACATATATATATATACACACACACATATATATATTTATAGTATTTTGAATGTCATCTGGAAATGTTTAATGTGCTTTTTAGTCTTCTTAAAAAAAACAAAAATCAAAACCAGATCAGCCAATCAACAAAACTTAATGCCTTCCCCCTCCCCAGTGTTCCTCCTTTCCTCCCCTTCCCTCCATGTTTCTCATATCTAAATATAGTTCATGGATTTCTGACTCTCTGGGGTAATCTCTAACAGCTGGACATCTAGATAGAGGGAAAAAAAAAAAAAGAAAAGAAAGAAAGAGAAGAACAAGAAAGGGTAAGAGTAACGTTACTTGTGGAGAGCTTTCTTCAATAATTGATTATTTTCTGTAGTTTCCGCAGATGTGCTGGTTATTTGACCAGCATGGTGTGTCTGTTGCCATAATAAACTAATTGAGCATTTGGATGGCAATGGCCCATGGCTGTGTGTAGTATGACAAGTTTCACCACCTGCTCTGTCTGCAGTTTTCGCCACGCTCACATGGGAATTTTGAATCTGCTCCATCTCCTTTCATCTGTGACCCTCTTTATAGATTTTTCGGCATGTGTGATCCTTGCCCCAGGAGAGACAGTTGCTTCAGAAAATTGTCCTGTAGGTAAAAGCAATAGGCCATCCATTACTCTCTTCTTTCCACTCTCAGGTTAATGACTATATTAAATATTAAACGGGGTTCCATCTCCAGAGTGTCTGTATAAGTGATTTTACATTATCTCATTCAGCCCTTCTCTGATTTCTTCTAAAGTGTGTTGCTTCTTTCTAGAATAACTCTAGCAGTGAAAACCACGATTGATTTGACAACCATTTACAGAATGTTTAGTACTAACTTTCCTCATAAGTAAGTGAAGAAGATGGTGAAAATGGAAAGAGGAAAACAGGGATATATGATGTGACGTTGATTTCCCTTATTTAAAATGTTATTTCATAGAGTTTCTACAAGTTATCAACAGGTAGACACAGACTGCAGGTTTGCTTAGAGGGATGACTGAGATATAAATAGAACCTTTTCTACCAACTGGGATTACATTCATAAGCAAATTATTTGGTTAGCAAATCATAGAATATTGGTTAGAAAAGACCTTTAAGATCATTGAGTCCAACCATTAATCTGCCAATTCTACCACTAAACCATGTCCCCAAATGCCACATCCACGCATTTTTTAAATTTTCCAGGGACAACCACTTCCCTGGGTCCAGTGCTTCACTAGAGTTTTGGTGAAGAAATTTTTCCTAACATCAATTTAAGCCTCTCCTGGTGCATCTTGAGGCTGTTTCCTCATCTAATCACTTGTCAAATTGGAGAAAAGACCGAGCAGCTCCTTGCTCCAACCTCCACTTAGGTAGTTGTAGAGACTGAAGCCCTCCTGAGTCTCCTTTTCTCCAGGCTAAGCAACCCCAGCTCCATCAGCTACTCCTCATCAGAGCTGTGCTCCAGAACCTTCCCCAACTCCGCTGTCCTTCTCTGCACCCACTTCAGCACCTCAGTGCTCTTCCTGGATTGAGGGGCCCAGAACAGCACATGGGATTTGAGGTGTGGCCTCACCAGTGCTGAGTACAGAGGGGCAATCCCTGCCCTGGTCCCCCTGGCCACTCTATTGCTGATCCTGGCCAGGGTGCCATTATCACCCCGAGAACAAGTGTCAGGACAGTGGGGCCCGGCTCTTTTCAGCTATGCCCAGCAACAAGAGAGGGGGCAATGGCACAAACTGAAACACAGGAAGCTTCATCCAAATGTAAGGAAAAATTTACTTACTTTGAGGCTGACTGAGCACTGGAATAGGCTTTCCAGAGGGGTTGTGGGGTGTCCTTTCCTGGAGATGTAGAAGACCGGTTGGGATGTGATCCTGTACAACCTGCTCCCAGTGAGCCTGCTTTAGCAGGTCCCTTTCAACCCTGGCCATTCTGTGATCTTATGTGCTGCTAACCTTGGAGTTGATCAAATACCAGGAAAATCTGCAGCATAATATAGCCCAGCCCCTGAGGAAAAGCCTTGGAAATTCCCACCAGAGGAATCAGCGTCTATTCTGGTCGTAAATTACTACATAACTTGTGATACTGTAGAGATTTTATTATATATGAAGATCTTTGTTTGGATATTAAAAACTTTTAAAAATTTTATCCAAACAATAAAGAAGAAACCTCAGGTTCTGTTTTAAAATCCTTTAAATCCTTCCAAAGTGTTCACTGAACATAACAAAAGAAAAAGTAATTCTACTGTCCATAGAATTTGTATCTGTAAAAACCTATCGAATACCTCCACTTCCACTAAAACATTTAGCAGGGGTAGTCAGTCTGAAAATGGGCACCTCAGTGGTGTAAATCTTGATTTATAATGTTACAAAAAGGTGAACCAAGAGGGTTGCATTTGAAGTACACTGAAACTAAGAGTAAATGCTCTGCTCATCAGAAACTACTCACAACTGTATAACCAGCTGTAGAGCTGTTGAATGTTTGAGATTTTTTTATCTTAGTCCCTGACAGAAACCAGAGTTTGTTCTTCTTTCTGTGA
The DNA here is from genome assembly GCA_026413545.1 of Cichladusa arquata. Lineage (NCBI taxonomy): Eukaryota > Metazoa > Chordata > Aves > Passeriformes > Muscicapidae > Cichladusa > Cichladusa arquata. Next base: position 64,177,073 of record JAOTQP010001546.1, read on the forward strand.
GCAGAAGTTGTCAATGTATCTTTCTGCTGTCTCGACCTTCTCTTCTGGTTTAAGCAAGTGCAGTGAGCACAACTCTAATGCACAGACCCAGTCTGCAGAGTTAAAACTCCAGTGAATGACTGGAGGCTGAAAACAGGCCCTGACCTAAGAAGAAAGAAGAAAAAAAAAAAAAAAAAAAAAAAAAAGGTCAGACAGCTGTGAGGAATCCAGTGTCTTTGATGTTGCCCTCAGCAGCAGGTTATCTCAGAGCTGGCTGAATCTGCAATCTCTGTGTGGCTCCCAGCACTCTCTGCTGTAGGCTGAACCCCACAGATCAGGAATAAGGTGCACTGATGGGACGGTCGAACACAAAAACTCTGTGATGGATCTTCACCGCTCTAATTCTAATAAAACAATTGCTGCAGAGCAAACTTAATTTTCAGATTCCTTTCTGTTTTCACCACTTAATCATAGCTAAGTAAAAGTGTGTCACATAGTTTTATTTGTAATCTTTTCTTAAATCTCTGTGAATTTAATGAATAACCTTTAGGTTTGGGGGTCTTTTCCCCTCTCCTTCTTATTCCTTTCATTTCACCTTTGGTTTGGTCTACTCAGTATTACATCTGTAGTCAGTCATCCTTACCAGACCAGCTTGCTAAATTATCCTCTGAATGTCAGAAGAAAGCAGCCTGAAATGATGATTTAAAGGAATGATGCTTACTTGGGTCAAGTAAAACACATAAAACCCAAGGAGGCATTTTCATACTTTCTTTAGCTCCACTTAAATTTCACTTCTCTTTGTCACCTCCTTTGTCATTACTGTCACCCTTCACCAACAAAGCACTGGCAATTAACACTGAGGTAAATTGGTGAGATAACATTTACCTTGGCATTGTCATTATTCTGTAGTTGATACATAGGAAATCACAAGCAAGTGACCAACTGGGTTAAAAGGTTAGAATTTAATGGTCAAAATATAAATAAGTAAAGGATAAGAAAATGCCAGGTATTTGGTAACACCTTGTAAATGGGGCTAGTTGTTCTATAGAAGAACCAAACAGATTTTGCTTCATATTTATCTTCATTTGTTGTTAACTGAAACAGGCTGTGAAAATCACAAAGGACACACACTGTCTATATAAATTTAAAAAGCCATTTTTCCCCTTAAAATCTAAGCACCAGTTAAAAAGAGTAAATCGGAACAGATTTAATTGGTATTTACACACACCAACATTAGCAATTAGCAAAGCAACAGCAGGGGGAGAGGAACAATTACTGCACCCAGTCTAAATGGTCTATTTTAATGAATTAAAGAAACCAGTGAAACTTAACCAGCTGTTTGCAGAAAGAGTTTTTATTTATTTTCATAAACATGTTTATTTGAATGAAATTAATCCCCATTGACAGTAGGGCAGGATTAGAATTGTTTTCCTCCTATTAATTTGTGTATATTTTTGGGGAATATCAGATATTGTAAACATTAACAGATTGCTTGCTTAATGATCATCCAAGTATGATGAAGAAGGACAGATTAATAGTATTTTTACTCATGTAAAATAGCATTTGTCCACAGGTTTTCTCGGTGTGGATTTCCACCCAGTTAGAGAGATTAGGAGAAAGCACTGGTTTGCCTCCTCCCTCCTTTCCTTTTAAGACATTATAAGTAAAAGACTAAAGGGTGTTTGAAGATGAAGATGCCTTTGATCCTTAATTCTGAAAGTCAATACAACATGCAGAGAGCTTATCTTGCAAACATGCAAATCTCTTCTAGCTGGGAAGGTGAAAAGTAGGAAACTGAACTAATTTTACTGCTCCTTCTCAACCGCTTTGACCAGGTGGTTGTTGTTGCATTTGTCCTTCACTGTTTGTGATTGATGAGACATGCTGGACATATTTTGTGAGAATTTGACAAGCTGATGCCCATTCCCGGGTTTACAATTCTGGATGCTGCAGTGATGGATAGCAGACTTGCTGTTCTAAGAGTCAGTGCCATGTGAGGGGATTTGGGCTTAAATCTGAGAAGTCTTTATGAAAACAGCTGACAGTGGCTATTAGAGACAGAGTTTGGAACAGGAATTTCAACTATGCCTGATTTTTTTCCCATGAATATTTTATTTGGTTTTAATTAGGACTTTTATTTAAGGGGGCTCAGGGGGGCAGGTCTGGGAATTACTGTAATTTTTTTTTGTATGCCATAAGTTTAAAATGAGAATATGTAAACATGCACAAAACTAAGGAAACATTTACACCAAGATATTATGTTTTCATCACAGAAAAGCTTGATGCATGGGAGTGACCTAAATGTAGGCTTCATAGACAGGAAGGGAGCTAAGACATCCCTGAAATGAATGTTATGGTATATAGTTTGGAAACAAAAGGATATGGTCAGCATAATTCTTTCAGCAAACTCTGATGGTTATATAATATATAATTATTTAAATATTTTTGAAGACTTTCTGCATTTCTTAATCTTAGCAAATTTTAGAAAAAGGATACAAAGTGTGGCAATGATATTATCTATTTTAGAAAAAAATCAATCACATGCCCAAATCCATCAGGTGCAGAAATTCAGTAAACCAGGAAAGCAGAAAGCACATCTGTTCAAACCTGTGTAAGAAGGGGCAGCAGCCACAAGGGGAGGAGGCACATGAGGAGATATGTGGTGAGTTACACTGGGAGAAATGCAAAGAGGCACATAGAGAGAAGGGCACTGCAGTGGAAATGTGCAGCCCAGGGTGCACACTCTGAAGGGGCTTTGGCCTTCAGGTAGACCCAAACTGGGGCAAGTACACCCCAAGAAGGCTGTTGCCTATGGAGGAGAGGAGAAAACCCAGTGAGGAGCACAAAGGAGTAGGGAAAAGCTATTAGGGCATTAAAAGCAGGGGAAATGAGTACCCTGCTGTGCGAGGACATGAAATGTAGTAAATGACATGATATTCAGATATGTGAACTGTGAGCATTTAGCATCTCTGAAAATCAAGTCAAAGACTCCTGCTCAAGGGAGATTTGTTTTGTGTGCTTCTATTCTATAACAAAGACTGTGAAATTGAAGGCAGGTGAAATACATGAAAATAGGTTTTACAATATCGACACACACAACATGATTGATTCAAAATAGAGTGAAGTATGACAATAAAAGAAATTAGGGTCACTGTGTGAAAGAAATATAAATAGTTAGGAAGAACTATTGCTCCTGGGTTCATGAAAAGCTGCTTTGAGCTTTGTGGAATGCATTTTTTCTTCCAGAAACTTGTTTCTCTTCTGTGATCCTACCAGAAAGAACTGAGTCTCCTGTGCAGAATTCTTTTGTTGTGAAAGTAGCTAGAACGACTGTTTTATTTTGAATTTTAATTCCTTTTCATAAACCCCAGACCTTTCAGTGTGGTCATTCTCAATTTGTCTCAATTTCTTCCTAGCATTTCTTTTCCATTTTGTTCATCATCTCAAGTAGCCATGTCACTTGGTTGAAATCTGAGGACTGCTGCCAAAAATAATTCATGGAGGCAGGGAAACAAGATTGGTGTCAGTGTGTATTCAAGGAGAACTACGCAGGCGATGGACTTTCAGCCATTGATTATTAATAAAATCAGTATCTCTAAACTGATGTACGACTTAAAAGTTCATTAACCAAAATACAGGACAATGAGGGGAGCACTGGTTAAACGGTCATTCCTAGTGACCTGCTATTCAAAAAGGCCTCTTCTCCCAGAAAAGTAGGACAAGAGGGGATATTTAGGCTGAACATTAGGAAGAATTTCTTCACAGAAAGGATAATTAGATATTGAAATGCTCATGGTGGTGGTGGAGTCACTGTTCCTGGAGACCCTTAAGGAAAGACTGGAAGTGGCACTGAGTGCCATCGTCTGGTTGACATGGTGGTGTTCAATCACAGGTTGAACTCCATGGCCTTAGAGGTTTTTCCAACCCAATAGATTCTGTGATTCTGTGATTAATGATTTGACTCTAACTATTAGGAAAAACTTCACTAAATTTTTCTTCCTATAAAAAAATTGCTGTTTCATCATTCTCCCATTAAATTACGTATTTTTCTCTCACACATTTTGAAAAGCAAACTGGATTTGAAGTTTCAGATATGTGGCTTGGAGTTGTGACTGAGATAACAAGAGTGGAATGGAGAAGCGTTAATTCTCTTCGAGGAACACGGTACAACTGACATTATTAATGGGTCATGTATCTTTCTGCACCACAGTCCCACAGTGCTGTGAATGTTTACACTGACGTGTACAGGAGACAAAAGTCACCTGTCTTTTATTGCATAACAAAATTTGAATGCATTCATATAAAATAACCTCTGCTGAGTCCAAATTTATGAGATTTTTGGGCTGATATTCCCAGAAAGAGGGATTCATCAACATACCTGACTTACTGAACAAGATATGCCAAGGATTTCTCCTTGGTGTCTTGCTGTGTCTGGGATATTTAGTTTTTCATATTCTAAACTTTATTGTTCAAGGCCAGTTCTCTATTTCTCACTGGACAATGGAGAAACTCTACTGCTGGAACACAATGCTTGGTTCAAATATTTGAGAAATGAGTGACCTGTTTTGAAGCAGGACCTGAATCTGTGAGGACTCAAATTATTCGGGCTGTTCAGCAAATGGTCAATGTATAACATAACTGCCCTCAAATGCGGTTTTGAATGTTTCATCTAGATTCTCTAGATTCTTCTTTTGAAATTACACTCTTTCTCTTGTATCTGGACTGCCTTTAACTTTTGCCACTCTTCTATTATTTTATGTTTCACACTTTGAAAACAGTCTGAATTTCTGAAGATCTGAATTTCTGCCTCTTTGTGTTTCCAAAGTGGACATTTATTCAAAAAAACAGGAACCTAGATTTTTCTAAAAATGTGTTGTTTGATTAATGATATTAAAGAAACAGTAAAAAAGTTTTAACCTTTTGACTGGTTTGGAGAAGAGTGAATGACAGTGTACAGGAATTTGACCAAATGTTGCAAATGTTACAGAATAGGTTAAGCAAGAATGTGACATGGACAAGATGAAGAGGTTAATTAGCTGAATTTGGCTAGAATGAACATTAGGAAGAATTTCTTCACAGAAGAGATAATTAGATATTGAAATGCTCATGGTGGTGGTGGAGTCACCGAGTCACCATCCCTGGATATCCTTAAGGAGAGACTGGAAATGGCACTGAATATTTTGGTTTATTCTCTGGTTTGCTTAATATTCTAGTTTTCTTCTCTGATTTTCTGCTTCTTCATTTTAAATGCAAAATACATAATTTTACTGCCCTTAAAACTAGAGTGACATACTCTTGATTAAAAGGATTTTGACAATAAGGATTTTGAAAGATGCAAATATAGGTAGAACTGCAAAGCAGTATGTTTTGATTGAAATTCTGTGTTTCTCCTGTCTACAGCTTGGTTTGTGAGTGTTGTTTTCCTAACACTGACAGTTCTGTCATATCCTTTGTTATGATAGATGGCCATGTATTTCTTAGCAGTTGTAACTGCTCAGTGATTGGCAGGTCTGAAAAGTAGAAACTATGGAAGGCAGCTTTGCTTCCTTTTCTAAACAGTTCAGTACAGTCTTTATGATGAAGGAGATGAGAGTTTTGCAGCTTGTGCTTGCCTGTCTCTTGCCTCCTTTTTAGGAGACTCAGTGTTCTCATTTTTTTACCAGTCTCTGACTCTGGAAATTCATTTATTCAGGAAGTTATTTCAAAATTGATCCCAGGCAGCCTCACCTAGCAAGTTAAATTAAATATGCCCTGTCTGAACTAATATAGGGAGAAAGGAAATCTATATTGGTTAAGCCAGATAACTTCTTTTGCTCTTGAGAAAGAAATCCACTTCTCTACAAGACTGAAGTACCTCCTTATCTGTTCCCACTTGTGTTTTCTGAAATAGCAGACATACACCAAGACTGGGAGAGAAGCTCAATATTTTTGAGTTTCAAAATGGGAGCTATTATGGGCTGGTTCGAAATGAATGGACAGACACGTTTACTTCATGGCATGAACAGGATATTTAAGGCTGGCAGACTGTCCTGGTTTTGTCCAAGACAAGGCTTATTTTTGCAGAAGCCAGGAGGGGGCATGGTCAGGACCAGAAGGTTATTCTACCAAATCACATCATTGTTGGAGGTGGGGAAAAGGAACTCTTTGGGGGAGAAGAGGTTACTTCAGAAGTGAGTGTGGCAGAAGGAGCCAGGGGATGCTGTGTAAACTGTCCCTCTCTAGTACCCTCTGTCATTAGTATTGTTGCTCTTACTGTTCATTTTCTTATCTCATTGCTGTTTCCAGCAAATTGTTCTGTTCTCAACCCATGATGTTTACCTTTTGTACCTCCAATTCTCCTCTCCATCCTGCCACAGGGGAAGGAGGAGGGGAAAGCAGGGGATTGAGTGAACAGCATGTGAAGAGTCTTGGTAGGGGCATTGAACTGGGGAGTATCATTCCTAGACCATGACAGGGAAGCCATTAGAATTCTCAAAAAATAACTAGTTTAATTTTATTTAAGAGTTTTATTGCACCTTTCCACAGATCTTTGAATTACCATCTTTATTAATTATATTTAATTAATAATATAATAATTAATATCAATAATTAATATCAAAGCCAAACAACCCACGGAAAGTATTGGTGTATTGGAAGAACAATGTAAGATTTATTCTTCCCTCCAATTATTATATTCACTCTGAAGAATCTGCAATACCTTGTTTAAATCTTTCCTGAAGTGGGTCACACAGTGAAGCTGATTGATAAGGAGTTGGAGAATTGAACTTTATGGCTGATCAGCAGACCTCTATCAGCTATGGCAAGGGAGGTGTGCCACAAATAGAGCTGTCACTGCAGCAACCTTGCTATTAAATCTTTAAAACTGCCAAATTTATGGCCTGGAAGAAGGGGCATGGGCTGATCCACACATACAGATTCAACATATAAGGAGAATACTTTGGAACTGCAGTGAGTTTTTGGCAGGAGACTTGAACTGTAGTGAACAAACCCATCTGAGCTCAGTGGGGAAAAGTGCGTAGTTGTGCTGCCTTTCATCAGTTCAGTGACAGGCTGAAAAGCATGCTGAATCTTCTAATACAGAAGCATTAAATTCAGTCTTTTTTCTTTTTTTTTTTTTTTTGAGAGCATGAAACCGTGAGAACAAAAAGAACAGATATAAGCTTCTTCTTCTTTTGTGCCAAAAAAAGAAAAAAGGAAAAGTAGAAAAAAACATAAGAAAGGAAAAACTGCACATATAATAAAGACACATGCACATGCAAAGGAGTAAAGAGGACTACTTTTATTCACATCTCATGGCCTCATATACAGGCAAGTGGAACAGGAACCTTCTGACATTTTGTGCTGGAAAACTGGAGGTGGTTGAGGTGTTGTAAACCTATGACCTATTTTGAAGAAACAGCTTAAATCTCCTGTTCACCAGGATGAGGCAATTGTACATGTATGACTGAGAAATGTTGTGATTATCAACAGATGTCATCAGTTCGGAATGAGTTTGAAGACATTAGTTTTTTGGGACAAGGGTAGAGCATGAACTCTGCTGACAGTGCAATTCAGTTTAGCCAGTGTAAATATAAATGCCTATATCTAATCAAGAAAAAATTAGATGACTATAAATTCTGGTAGTAAACAGAGCCTAACAAAACAGAATAAACAAACTATCACTTTAATAATAACACTACAAAAGAACCTGTCTTCTGTGTTTCATGTTTTCAGCAGTTTGCTATACCATAAATTTAGGAAAGGTAGCTACATTGTAATACAAATCATTATGCAGACTCACTGAATCATGTGCATCATTTCAATTCTGTCTCTTTTTGTTTCTGCTCAGTGTTATAGTATTGGCTATGCCTGAACTGCTGAAGTCATCCTGTTTCCTGGCTCCCAAGACAAGAGAAATTGTGTCTTTTTGGAGGAAAGTATCCATATCCATACCTCATAAATTTTTCCAGTGATCTCCTATTGAGTAAGTCCTGTGATCAGAACCTTATCCTTTGTTGTGCATCTTATCTAAGTTATTAAGTATTGACTGATCTCCCTGAGAAACCAGGAACAGCTCACATTTTCTTTAGTAGAAGTTTTCTGTATGTCATTCTGCCATTCTTGTCAATCACTTCTGATTATGACCTATACTTAAATCTTTTTGCAGGATCAAATCAAAGATCAAAATTATGTGCTAAGCCCCTGCTATATATAAAAAACTTACAGATTTTTGAGTTGGTGTTTGGTGGAAGTTGAAGAAGAGAATGGGTAAAGATGGATATATAATTTATAGTTAGAACTTTATGGGAAATGGTTTAAAAATCCTTTCCATGTGAATTGAAAGCTAAACTTTATCAAGTTAGAAAATAAAGAATGAAAAAATAACTGTATTTCATTTCAGATTAGCTGTTAGTTCAAAATATTTGTGCAGATTCAGTAAGAAGCACAAGTCTTTGTTTTAGCTGATTCAAAACAGGGACTTGAACTCCATTACCCCTCATGCCAAGTAAATATCCTATCAGCCTTGACCTTTCTGGTTGCTAATGTCATTCTTGTCTCTAATTTTGATCAGCTATTCTCTCTTTGCCGAAACTGATATGCTCATTCCTGCAAAAGTCTGTTTTAATGAACCAAAACCTTCTAAAGAAAAAAAACTCCATAATAATCTCACTGGAAATTCCTGAACTCTATTTAGAGGTGTATTCATTCTACTGGTGCAAATCTGTAGTTATATTTACACAGCAAATAAACCAGAGATTGTTCTCTGGCCCTGAGGCTGCCTGCCATAGCAGAGTTTGAATTCATATGGCCAAGCTCTCCTGTCCCTTTCTGCAGTGACCAGGTTTGTTAGCCTGATAGTTTCCAGCCTGATGAACTCTAGAAATACCCTGGGCATTCCCAAAGATATTAGTGGTGGGCTCAGGCCAAAACTGCACTGTTCATTTAACAGTATGGAAAACTACATGTGGAATTGACTTGTATTTTTAATTCACTAGCATAGATGTATCCTGTGTTTACAGCCTGGGTCTTGTTCTGTGCTTAGTGCTGCCAGTGCAAGTTATTGGGCTGTATGTCTACATCAGTGCGTGGGTGAGCAGGTGTGCATCAATTTAAAAATTCATAGGCTCATTGAATCCCTTAGCTAAACTGGAATTCTTTTTGTTGAAAAAAAAATCAATCAAAATCTCTGTAAATCTGGGCAAGTATTCACTGTTCCTGTCTGTGCAACCTGTAGACTGGTACAATCTGAAATTTGAGCAAAAAGTTCAATGTTGAGGACAAAAATTTTAGGAAAAACAGCGAAGTATCAAGAAGAATAGTAAAAATATCCTTCATGATATTTTAGAATCTGACTAATACATAGGATAAACATATCTGAATTTCTACAGCATTTTGCATATGCCACTGGCACAAACAGTAAGAACTATGGATGACATTTCTGATATACTAGAGGAGGTTTATGTTGCAAAATTAATCTCTGTGAATTTGTACACAGGTAATTAGGAAACAAAATTAAGAACAGTTGTCCAGTTGGTTTTACTGAAAAGGCAACTTGTACTTGGATAGGCTGCATGTATTCTTCAATGTTATCTTGTGTAATATTTCTATTAAAGGCTTTGGCACACAAGTAGGTGTGTACTAATGAAATTTGATAATGACACATGGGTAGGTGGCTGGCATTTATTCTTTTAATACTGAAGCTAGAATATATATTTGTTTTATCCCTCTGGGCACATGGGGGAGTATATGTGGGCCTTAGAGAAGGATTTTCTTTTATTTCTTTTTTTTTTTTTTTTCCCTCATTTTTTGTGCAATTAAACTGAGAGATGGAACTACTGACCTTGGCTGTTGCTGTTGTGAACTGGCATTGCCTAAAGAATATATTCTTACCATACTGCAACATTTCTTAATTTATAGTGCTAATTCAGCTTCTCTTAGGGCTCATTATTTAAAGTAACATAAAGTCTGAAATTTTTTTTAGGTCATTATTTAAAGCAACATAAATGCCTTTTTTGTTAGTTTTTTATTGTGATGGTGCATTTAACTAATGGCGTGTTATGAGGGAACTCTTACTGGAGGCTGAAAAGGGCTTTACTTGAATATGAAATTAATTCATCATTCTCTATGCTAATATGAAAATAAACGTAAGAAATTAATTCATAATGATGCTACTTAATGTTCAACTTTTTCCTCCTTTATTGTCTTTAGAAGGTGAGAGAAGTGTTGCAAATCAAAGTAATATTGGAAATAGTCTGCTGTTGGTGCAGGAGAACAGGCTTTTAAGAATGTTTAATATCCGTATATCTTGTGTGGGATCTGTATATATTTGAATAGGCACATATTTATAAACATACACAGACAAACTTGGGTGTCACACTGTGAACATTTACAGAAATATACACACATACCTCGACAAGGCCATGCATATGGCTATGGTTCTAGACTAGTGTAAGCCCCCAACACTATAACCTTCTACTCGGGGATGAGGAACTATGAGGAAATTCCAGAAATCCATCAGACTGGTACAAAGAGCACACCACTCAGGGTGTACTCTCTAGTTCTGGCACACACTCAATTGAGGCTATTTCCATATGAAAAGGGGAATGCTGCCTCACCCAACCTCACAGTGCTTGTATCCTGGTTTTAAGGACAGGTATCTGCCAATAGAGGCAGAAGCTTCTCTTTGAAATGGAGAATGTAAACCCCCTCCCTCCAAATTATTATAATTTTGAA
>JAOTQP010001546.1:64189860-64231846 GCA_026413545.1 Cichladusa arquata
CTTTTTTTTTAATTTTTTTTGTCTCCTCTGGAAGCACAACAGGGCTTTATTTTTAGTTCTGTTTTTCTTGAAGAGAGAGTTCTCAGGAGATCTGTGGTAGACATCCTTTCTTTACCCTTCTTGGAAGACAAGTCCAATACTTTTGTCAAAATAATTATTTGAGAAAAAGAATATTTCTACATATGAAGTTTATGGATTCTAGAACTGGTTGCTAAAACACTTTAAAATTCAATTAAGAGAATCTGTGTGTTAGCAAGCTGTGAAATCCAGTCTATGGTTATATAAAAGTTGGGCTTTGGTGGGCTTTAATTAATTAACTAATTAGTGGAATTTATTGTGGGGTATTTCCTGAACTCCACACTATATCTTATTTTAGTTTTGATCATGAATCTTCAGCTGGTCATTCCTTCAGGACTCCTGTTGTCTTTGGTGGGGTCTGACTTTACACCAGTTTATGATGAACAGACATGAGTGCACACAGGAGGCTGCAGGATGTCCACAGGAGGAAGTTTTCAGCAGTAAGAAAGGGTGTTGTAGAGGTGGAGAGATTGACACTCTGCCTCTGAAGACTGCCTGAACCTTGGAACAAGGGGAACGTTTGTACTAGGATGTTATCTGGAAATTTCAAACTCTACAGCAGGACCAGAAAACACTGACTGGTATTTTTAGCAGCACTTTGTCCTCGTTGTACCTCTGGATTTTTAAGCCACATAATATTGCTGCCAAATGATCATTAGTAAGCCTGATCTGAGTAAACATAAACACCACTTAAATGGGAACAAGTAGTATGAGAAAATGAGAGATATGAAATTCATTATTTCACTTTGCAAATCTCTGACTCTGGGGAAATTTCCATTTTAGTATGTTGTTTGTTTATACATAATGACTAAGAGGTTAAGATCACATATATCCTGTAGATAGTGTAAACAAGCATTTATTTCAACCTCTTTTATTTTCTGAACAGAGGCTCATAGGCTGTAAGGTTAGTTTATTTATTTACTTACTTACACGCTTACTTTGCCAAGTACTTTGATATTTGTCATACTACTGTCCCTCCTTCTACTGTCTATATTCTTAATTCCTGCTGAAAATATTTGCTAATAATGGTGTTGTTTATTAATAAGTTGTTTTATTGCAGAGAAAAGAGGTGCTAGAATATTATTTTACCCTTTACCTCTGTATTTTATAGAAACCTGTATTATCTCTGGACATATGTTATTTACTACATTGTGAGGTTTACATCAGAAGATCAGTGATCATGCCCAGGTATTAGTAAATAAATAAGGCTGTGAACTTCAAAGATGCTTTGTATGACATTCAAGACTCCATTTTACCTTAAAATCTCACCCTGCTACTTTGCCAATGGCTATTGCAGTGATGTTAAAATCTTTAGAAAAGGCGAAGGCTGTATTTTTACAATTCAAACCAGAATCTGTTCTATGTATTTTCCCACCTATTTTTTCCCTTCTATTTTACTGCTCCAGGGTAGAATTACATTAACTTTGCAATGTTGGGAGGAATAGGAATTGTATTAGTTCAGAAAATATCTTCCATGATTATGAATAAATAATTAAATAAATAAAGTAAAAAGATTATTTGGAGCACTGGCAGATTGATTTAGCAGAGTGACTGGGGTCAAAGATTGTTACTTGTCTTAATGGTCTTCATTAGGGAATCAGAGCATCCTGTTGAGAAACACTGGCATGCTTTGGCTCCACCAGTGTCAGATTGCACAATAAACATGCTAGTACCTGACTTGTGAATTTCTTGCCACATGGATGAATGTTTGTCACAGTCACTGGGACACAGATGTCACAGCTAGGGAAGGCCTGCTTATCATTCATGTGGTCACTTCTATTACCTCTGGTCGTACTGTGCTGACCCGCTATTAGTGACTCTAATTTAATTTCCCCCACCAGTGTCATGGGTTACTTCTTCCATTACTTTAGAGATTTAATTTACAGGGTAAACTCCATCACTTGAACAAAAGCATTTTTCATGACATGAAGAACAAGTTATTTTTGAAGATTAACATGGTTCTGGCTATTTATCTTGGTCATCTCTAAGGCATGAGGCTTAAACACCAGTGAATGACATTATATTCATATGCTGGTGCTGTTTCCAAAACACATGAAATATTGTATTTTTTCTCATTTGAGCAGTATACTGCAACATCTAAAAAGGATTCTGTGAACAGTATGCTTGTTTTCCCACATATTAGTCATTCCGAATACTGGAAAAAAATGAGAAAGCACAATCCTAAATATTATTATATTAACTTAATATAATTAATATAATGATATACATTTCCTAGACTAAAAATCCCTTTTAATCACGAATTGATTTTTCAGTGTGTTCAAATTCAAGTGCTCGCACCTCCTGGGAAAGTGCAAACCTTGGATCCTTATTTAAAAAAAAACATAAATACTTCCTTACATAATCAGAAGTGTCATTACCAGAGCTTAATATAATTGTATATGTTAGTGAAATAATTTTAACTGTGTGGCTAAGACAGTTCTTCAGGAAAATATTTGCTAGCCTTTTGGGGTTACTTTTTTAGAAATCCTGAATTAATTTCTGGTGCCTCAGAGAATTTCTATGCCTTTACAGCCCCCAGTCTGAGGGCACAACCCAGGCCCATGAAAACACATCAGGGTCACTGAAAGGAAGAGGGCAGGGCTTTCTTCATACAAACCTAAACAATGAAGAAAAGAATGAATGGGAGAAGGTTGTTTGCTAAGTTCTTCAAGGGCTAAATGACTGAGGTCAACAGAGAAGACAGTGAAAGAAAAGGCATCCACGATCACTTTGGCTTCCAAGGAGAAGGGACAGCATGGGTAGGTATATAAGAGGGTTGACTAAAATTTATGTCAGATCATTTGGACACCTGCCATGGCTTCAGCTGAATCAGCCCAAAGTCTCCTAGCACACTGGGACTGTCTGTAAGGAGTGAATTAAATGATCTTGTACTTGGATGTCTTCACCCACACTCTGCCAGTCCACTTCACATCAGTTTTCATAAAACAGAGAAGCAGACAGTGAAGAAGTCTAGTTTTTCTCATTACTAAATTACAATTCAATGTTATTAATATATATTTAAATGCACACATATTCAAGTACGTATGCAATGTGTATGAGAGCATGTATGTATTGTATTTTTTGCTTTCAAAAAGGCAAATAATTATTAATTTTTCAAATTGTAACTAGCAATACACTTAGAATATATGGCATCCATACAAGTTCCATGGGACTATTTATTATTTAGAAAAAACTATTTTGACAAGCAAAGTAGGTCATGTTGCTCTTTCTGTTCACGTGAATCTCAGAGGGAATTGAGTTTTCACTGTGAAGACTTGTGATTATTAATTTATAATTTACCTTATGTAACTACTCTGTGTTATTCAGAAATTAGGTTGTCTTACAAAGATTTTATTTGGAAGCTTTAAAAAGAATTTCAGAGTTTAACTGCCTCTTGTATTTCTCCTTGTGGTACCTTGTGTACCTCTTGAAGTTTGGTGCTAATTCAACCAGCTGGGGTGCAGACGTGGATTAAAGCAGTAGAATTGCGACACAGAATCTTATTGCCAACTGTTTTTTTTCTATCAATGATCTTTGTCTATCTGTCAAAAAGACGGTCTTCTGTTTATATTATCATACAATTGTCGCATTTGAAGAAGAACACTTCAGCAAGGAACATGCAGTAGGGTGCAATTATAAGGAAAGTTCCAATTGTTATGCAAATTATTTTGTTTACATAAAAGCACAAGAAACAAAAGAGTAAATATCAAGAGTTATTCTCTGTTCAGTGTCATAGCTCTACACAGAGAAATGCAATTGAAATTTTCAGGGAACTATTTTTATTTAGGATCAGGTTTCTTTGCTGGTTGCTTTGAGGCACATAAACCACTGGAGAATAGGCAGAAACGAAAGGAATAAATCCTCTGTGTTCTGGTACTCCTCCCTTACCTCAACATGTGCAATGCAACTTCTGTCATTTCAGAAATGAGGGATGTGGTCCAGAAGGTACTCCTGACTACTGAGTGATATAAAGGATGCAACTACAACTAGAGAATATGGTTCACAAATATCCTGTATGTTTAACTATTTAAAAATATTTTTCAAACTCTTCAAGCAGTTCTTGCATTTATTTAAATGCCAAAATCACTGCTAGCTGTACATTCACTTCAAAAGAATTGTGAAATCCCTCTACTGAAATAACGAGTCAATGCTGAGTAAACAGCTCTGTTTTGAAGTCGATCTGCAAGTAATTTAGCACAATGAAAGAGGTACTATTCTTTTTGTTTTCTTACTTCAACACTTCAGGGAATTACATATATCCTGGTGATCGTTCTCTACCTTTCAAGTGCCACTGAGGAGAGGTGTCACAGCAAAAGCAATGTCTGTAAGGTAAAAGCCAAACTAACAAAACTAACACTTTCTGAATGCACAGCATTTGAGCAACAAGTGGGTATTTTGAGGTAGTCAGATCCTCAGATTCAAAACCTAAGTGAGAGCTTTACTTCCAGTTTCTGCTGACAGAGCATCCCAGCTTGACTGCAACAAGATTCTGAGCCTTAGGCATGACTGAAGCTTACTTGACAAGATCACTTGCTAAGCCCAATGTGCCTGATAAGACTCAGTCACAGTGGAGTGTGACCACAATGCAGGGTAGTGAAGAAATAGGAAAGGTAGCTGAGTCACTATATTTACAAGTCACTAATCCGCTTCGGGTATAATTACTTAAAAAGCCTACGGATTTGAACAAAATATTTGTTGGCTTTTTTTTCCCCAACTAATCTTCCTGACCTAATAGTGTCTGTTAAAAAGAAATGGAGTTTTCTAATCAAAAATACCAGAGGAGGAAAATAATAGGTTTATTTTGTGGTGTGGAAAAAATTTACTGAGCTAACTGGGTTAGCTGTTATTGACAAAGATCCCTGAGGAATGTATAGCCACATAGATGTAGCCAGTAATATTGCTCATACATATCTTCTAGTGCTGACACAAAATACCTCAAAGAAACAGCAACTAAACCTAAGGTTTTGCTAAAAAATGCAGATCATTTGCAAAGAAGTATGTTCTAAAGAATATGATATGAGTTTTTAATGCAAGATGAAGTACAATTGCACCTGGAGCCCTTTAGGCTGTTTCAAATTTTTATGAATTTAAGATTATTATAGATTGGTTTGTGGGGTTTTTTGGACACATTATATTATTCATCTCCTGGAATGCTCTTTGCATTCCTTGTAAGAAGTATCTACTTGATATTGCTGCCAGAAACATTTGTGTTCTGCAAGAAGGGCCACGGAACACTTTTGGCTTGGCTTCAGCTGTCACCAATCCTTGGTATCAAGCACCAGGATCCTGGGGAATATTGTAAGTGGGAGGTTAGGAAGGAGTTACTGGGGAGCTGAACCTGAACAAACAGGAGGCAGAAGGAGGAAATTCATGTATTTTTCATAGATTTTTAAACACAATTTTAAAATAAAATATATAATTCTCCTCTCATATTTTGATATTGTGAGTCATAAACTTTAGGGTACTTTTAAAGGAAAAGTATGGGTAAGGGGCTTATTAATACACTGGAGATGTAATGAATCTGGGGACATGATGTGAAAAGAGAGATGCAGTTCACTGGGTGAAATGAATAGGAGTTTTGTGGTAGGCCAGGGATGCCTGCTCTGACTGGGAAAAATGGCAGATTTGAGGCAGGAGAAATGGGAATGTGGAGTATTTCATTCCAGGTTAAGCATGTCAAGAACTGCCTGGTCCCTGCATGTGCCCTCTTTCCTGTTAGAAATGCAGTAGCTCAACATAGGCTGAAGATTAGAGACTGGATGAAATTCAGTAATGAAAACAGTTGAATGGAGGAATCAGAATTGATAGAAGAGTGCCTTGCTGATAACCCAGCAGGCTGTCATAGGAAAAAAAAAACCTAACAAGAAAAAATGCTCCCTTGAGTTCTGAAACAGAAACGAGAAACCATAACACAAAGATTAATTCAAGAAAAATCCATAGGATAAGACTGATTCAATCTCTGAAGAACATCTTGTTCCTAATTAGGATCAGGCTCGTTGACAGTGTGACCTGCTGGACATAAACAGTCCCTGACAACTGAAAAAGGGCAATCATATGTGTTTTAGTTTTAGCTTGCTGTTGTATTCCATAACATCATTCCATAAAAAATGATCTTCTTAAGGAAGAGTTCCATAATTGAAAAACAACCTTACACAAAAAGGAAACAATCTAGATACAAACATATAGACAATAATTTTAAAATCAATATATTTTCTTTTGAATTATTGTAAATGGCAAAGTAGTTTGCATGTTTAATACTATCCTTCCTACTGACATTGGATTCAGAAGGGAATTGTCAAAGGGATAAAAAGCAGAAAATGAAATTATAATGAAAGGAGAAACCAAGGTGCAGGCAGGCTATAACAGCTACACAGTTAACTTGGAAAATGCTATATTCCGGGTGCAGGGTAGAATTACACATTTACTTAGCCAAGGCTGGATATACAGAGAGGGCCAGCATTTGCTTCAGAAAGTTCCCAGTAGATGGGAGGAGACAACGAAATGAATAACAGGAGCCTCTGAAAGGGAGTGTTTGGAAGAAGTAGCAAAGCAGTCTCAGCCAAAAGTTGGTAGTAAGTGGGCTGAGTAAAAATTACTGAACATGCAAAGCAAGAGTGAGCTTCAGGAGGAGGAAAAGATACAAATAGCCTACATTGTACCTGGTTTTCTGTGGATTCTGAACACTCTTAGGTAAATTGATACAAAGCACTTTACTCTGAAGTGGTTGCTTTTGGTCACTTTCAATCAAGCAGTGATCATAGTGGCAAGAGAGGGAAGGGGTCATTTTTACAGACACCAGGGAGCTGCCACCTGGGGATGTAGTCCTTGTGCATCCATCTGTGGTGTTCAACTTCAAAAGAAGTGCTAAAGGTCAGGGCTCTCACTCATTTGGACTGAGAGGAACTGAACTGCCTTTTCCACCCATAACTCTGAGAGAACATGTCTGGCACACTCTAAGCATGGGAACTGTCTATATGCTGTAATTAAAAATATATTCTCTCGACCCCTACTGACAGGAGAGAAGTGGGAATAGACTGGAAATAGCACTGGATGCACCTATTGCCTCACTATGCAGAGGTAGGAGTCTTCCTTCTGAATCAGATGCAAATACAATATGTACTTTGATCTCAAATATCGACAGAGGACTACTAAATTGTGATGGTTTATGCAATCTCTTTAATTTTTGGACTCTGTCCTTTCAGATTTTATATCTACACATGGAACAGAAAACCCATTGTTTCCATCGGCCTTCTATTTGGGGTGTTGACAAACTGCACTAATTTATTTTTTTTGATCTGATTTTTTTTGATTGATTTATAATCTCCTATTATTCATGGTTTGTTCCAGATGCACATAGCCTTTTAAATGTATAAATATTTATTTGACAAGGCAATTTCTGATTGTTATAGAGTGTTTCTTTGTCTTCTTTACACTGAAGTATTTAATTTCTCTGCAATACAGAGAAAATAGAGTTAATCTTATTTTGAAGCCAGAGACTGGACAAAACAATCACCAGTAACTGAACAATGTGATTGTCAAATGTGACAAAATGCAATAATTGGACATTATTAGATCACAGGCTTCCTGGAGCTGGAGGTAACAACTATGGCCAGAAGTGTCTGGTACATTTGGTTAGAAGAGGTTGATGATTCCTCTTGTATTTGGAACCCCTCTTACATTCACTGCAATCAGTGAATTTTATTTTTAGGTTATTCACATTTCTTCTCTTGGGGTTGCCTAGTCAGGTTGTTTCTAAAGAAACTAAATCTTCACAACTGCTTTTTTACAGTATTAGCACACCTGTAATTTAGAGTATTTAGGAGTGATGTGTATTGAGTTTGCATGGCCAAGCTTTGGTAGCAGGAGGGCTACAGCGGTGTCTTCTGTGAGAAGCTGTCAGAAGCTTCCTCCATGTCCAGCAGAGCCAACGCCAGCTGGCTCCAAGATAGATGTGCCACTAGCCAGATGTGCCCATCAGAAATGGTGGTAACACCTCTGGGATAATGGATTTAAGGAGGGAAAAAAAAAAGTTACTGCGCAGTTGTAACTGGAGGAGAGGGGTGGGAACATGTGAGAGGAACAGCCCTGCAGGCACCAAGGTCAGTGGAGGAGGAGGAGGAGGAGGAGGAGGAGGAGGAGGAGGAGGAGATGCTCCAGGCACCAGATCTGAGATTCCCTTGCAGCCTGTGGTGCAGACCATAGTGAGGAAGGTTGTTCCCCTGCAGCCCATGGAGGTCCACAGGGATGCAGGGATTCACCTGCAGACCCCCACACTGGAGCAGAGGAAGGACTCCTCTCCCTGAGCAGTGGAAGAAACCACGACTAATGACCTGACTATAACACTCATTCCCTGTCTCCCTGCACTGCTGGGGTAGGAGGTAGAGTGGGGAAAGAGTAAGGGGTGGGGGAACGTGTTTTTAAGGTCTTATTTTACTTCTCATTGTCCTGCTCTGATTTTGTTAGTAATAAATTCAGTCATTATCACTAACTCTAGCCTGTTTTGCCTGTGAAAGTATTTGATGAGTGATCTCTCCCTAATCTCAACTCATGAACACTTTGTTAGATTTATTCTTCCCCATCCAGCTGTGGAGTGGAGTGATAAAGAGGCTTTGGTGAGTGCCTGGCATCCAGCCAGCATTAAACCACTACATGGTGTCATGTAACCTATGTCTTGTCTCCCTTTTGGGAAGTATTTTCCTCTTAAATCAAATGTGGTAGCTTCCTGCAGATGCTGAGTTTGAGACCAATGAGCTGGATTGAGATCTCTGTTCTTATTAGCACTGATTTGTTAATCGGGGAAGTGGTGAAGTTTATCATGGTATGACTGAGGGTAAATGAATTGTGAAACTAAATATATTAATTTTAATATCATAAAGTGCTTGTAATACAAATAATCTGCCACGTTATGATTGAAATATATAGATGAAAGGTTTTGGCAGAAGTAATTTTTATTTCTTACAGCTTGCTCTTTCCCTTCCATTTTGATGGTCAGCTATGTATTAGCCACCGACCAATCAATCATGAAAAGACATATCTGTGTGCTTAAATTTAAATATACATATATATGAATTTGATTTTGACACAAAATTTCAGCGTATTTTTAAATTTGGAAACTGAGAACAGTTCTGTTGACTTCCAGAGACCAAAATTGAACTTATGGATCAATCCTTGCTCTTTCTTATGCCTTCTACTGAATTATCTAGTAATAGATTCTCAGATGGAATTTCAGATTAAAACCCTGGACTTTGAGAACAGCCAGCTATTTCAGCTTGGCAACATTTGGGCATAGAAATTTATTCCATGCATCATCTATGCAAGAAGGAAGTTTGACAAGGAAGAAAAAGATTAATTATGAAAATAAAGCTTTTAAGACTTTCTAGTAGCAAGACTATCTCAAACAAAGTATGCAGAGATTTTGCACAATGCAAGAATAAAATTATTTTATCTCCTATTATAGGGAAGAATAATAATTTAGTTCAGGAGCTAGGTAAAAAAGAATGTGATGACAAGGAGAAATTGCAGGTTGTGAATATAATGTAATCAGATATTATTACATAAAAGAGCTGTTATCATTAAGGTTGCACAAAAACTCTAAGTGAAAAAAAATCTGAGACAGCCTAGTTGGGTTTTGTGTCATGGGCACAAGGCTCAGGGCTATAGAAAGGTTTGGCTTACAGGGTCAGCAGGTCAGTGGTGGCCTGAGCTGGGGGTCCAGGAGGGGATAGCAGGACAGGCTGGCAAACACTGACCAGGGCCACCCAGGAGTCTGGGTCATGAGACAAGTTCATGGTGCCAAGTTCAAGTTGCTCTCAGGTCAGGCTGGGGAAGTGACATCGCTGGCTCAGGGTCCTGAACAATCACCCAAGGGCCAAGCACCAGGGTGCCTGTGGTGCAGCTCAGGCAAGGAGCAGGAGCAGGAGCAGGGCTAAATCCCAGCTCCTGAGTGATAGCAAAGCCCAGCAGCCAGGCTGGTAGACTTCTCCCAGCCCAGCTCTGCTGCAGTGTCTGGACCTCGCATTGATAGCAGCAGAGCTGCCTGTGGGTGTGGTAGCCAGAGCCCCAGGGAGGTGGAGTAGCTGCCTCTTAAGAATGATTTGGGGCCCTGGGTTAAGTGGCCTCACATAGCAAAGCAGATTTAGTCTTTACTGAAAAAATAATCTATAGAGTTTATTTTATGTGTAAACCCTTGATGTCACACAACTTTCTTACATTTTATTTATTTTATTTTATTTTATTTTATTTTATTTTATTTTATTTTATTTTAATTTTATTTTATTTTTCTTCTGTTTATCTTGTATTGAACTAGTCCAGTTATTGATTTCATTTACATGAAATAATATTTACCATAAAAGAAATTTATTTTAGAACAGTAACTGAAGGTTATATTTCAATACCTCAAAGCTAGATGAATGTTTGGACTAAGTGCTTGTGAAAACTTTTCCAATTTATGTCTGTGAAACCCGGAGGCAAAGAAGCTTCACACCAGTCTTTATCCACTCAGGTCCTGTGATATCTTTCAAAGATATTGTCACAGCAGTTGGCTTCTGACTGACCCACCACTTCAACCAAATAGGTCTTTAAAATTTTCCTGGAAGAGAAAAACAAAGCACCAAAAGTACTTAGTTGACACAATTGCTTCCTTTTTCAGTTCTTCATCTCTCTCTAGATAAGATGCATATCTCATAGTAATCCTGCTCAAACAGAGAGGGGGATAGGATGAGACTGTTTGTGCAGTTCAAGTGAGTGCTGAGTCCTGGCTGCAGGAAGGAAACAAAAATTGTGTGGTTTCTTTCCAGTGCTATGATAAACCAACATTTTCCATTTAGTAAATTGCTTTACTCACAACCAAAGCAGAAGTTGTAATTTTTATAAAGGGGATGCTTTTTGTTCTATATTTTTTTCTTGTTGCTGAAAGGCCACTGCCTCCTTGTTCTTTCTAATTTCATGATAGAAGACAGTAAATCCATTAGGTAGGCTGGCATTTAAATGCAGGAAAGCAATCTAATGCCTTGCCATGAGAGTTTAAAATTCGACAAGCATATTTTCTCTGGTTTAACTCAAGTTTAGTCACAAATTCAATAATGTAACTGGGCATTCAGCAGTATAGCTTGTCTACTGTGTAGTGATTTTCAAGTCCTACTGACTTCATACCCTTTTTGAAATTCTTTAGTTGCCTATTTACAAAAAACCAACAACAATGAAAACAAACTTGGATTTGTTTGTATAATAGTGGAAATAAAGCATATTCAAGCTTAATTTTCAGAGAAATGCTATATGACTGTATCCATACAGCATTTGTCCTTCTGGTGACCCTTTCTTTTTGTGGTTGCAGTTTTGACAGGTGCTTTTGCTTCAGGCCACTCAGAGGCTCTACACTATTAACTGGGGTGACATTTTTCTCTCTTGAATTGTTCCAGGAAAAAAGCTGATGAGAAAGTTCGACTTTCCTTTTGTTTCACTGTGTGTCTTAAGGGCTTAATGTTAGTGCCATGGTGACAACCAAAAAGTTAACATTTGACCCTAATTTTTTCAGAGGGATATGTATCTTGGCACAGCTATTTCTGTGGGTTATGAACACATGATAATGTGTGCGTCAACATATGCAGAAATAACCAATAGTAAACAATCAAAAACAGTGGGCTGGAATCACTGTTATTGTTAAGATACTGATCTAGCTCTATAGCTCAAAGAAATAATCTATCTTCTTTTTATCAGTTTCAAGGGAGTCAGGATCAGTTTTTTAGGCTTTGATTAAAGAAACCTAGAGGACTCAGTTGGGTAATGATCTAACTGCAATGTTGGGGTCATTTGAAAAAGAAAATCTAAGAAATATTATCTATTTATTTAATCAGTCATAACACTTGCTTTAGTGGCTTGGGCAGCATTTCATGAAGGACTTTTACTATATATAAAATTTTACCATTTTGCCTCTATTTCTTTATTTTCTTTTCTGACTTATTGCCTCTTTTTTTTTTTTTTCCTTTTCTTTTTTGTTATTCTGGACAGGATAACAGCACTGGAAACACCGTAAATCAAAATGTTTGTTTTTGCCACATTCACTTACATCACATATGTCATAAAACTTTTGATAGTAGTTGGAAGGTGAGAAAACAATTGCCTATTGAAAGCTTGATATACTCTCGACTTAAGAATTCAAATTAATTTTTTTATGCTATTGGATTTGGAGAGACTTCACTCACATGAATAAATGAATTAATTAGTCAATAAAAACACAAAAAAACCCCAATACTCAAGCATTTTTTTCAAGTTACATACATATTTAAATCATCATACATGGCATTTCTTAATATTCCTTGACCTCAGGTTGAGGAGCTAAATCTTATTTTATTTGCACTTTTATTTGCATTAATGTATCTAAAGCACTGGTTATTATTAGGCATCCTAGTGGGACTGATGCTAAATGATTTTGTATTTCTATTTTAGAGCTATTCTGGCTCTGAAAATTAGTTGCTTGAAACTTCTCTATGGAAAATGGATAATGTGTAAAGAGTGTGTCTAGCTCGATGTTTATCTCATTAATCTGGCTCCAAGGAGACCTGGATATGATTCTTTGCTCCACCACAGGTATTTTATTTGACCCTTGGCAAATTGCTCTGCCTCTGTATCTCCATTCTTCAAGCTGCCAAATGATTGAGGATGTGTGTTTATCTCTCTTGGGAGGGGACAGGGTAGGCAAAGAATAGAAGCAAGGAGGAAGATTTTGAGGATAAACCTTCAAACAGCAATAATGGAGATATGAAAGACTCTCATGCCCCTGTCCTTCAAAAAGCTCCCCCAAAAACCCAAACAAAACAAAGACATAAAGAAAGAAAAAAAAAAATGATCGATGTAAAATTTCCTGGGGTTCTATTTTCTCAGGCTTGTGCTCCAGTGTTGTCTGCCTTGTACTGTTCATGGTGCTAATGTAACTGAAAAAAAATGCCATCACTCCATTCATATGGGAATTTCATATCTGTGAAAGGAATATAGAAACCCAGATATTAATTCTTAGTCTGTTTTAGATACCATAACTTCAGGACTATAGGGTGAGCCTCATTAAAATCTTTGGCTTTATCCTCTCCATGCTTCCCTGAAATTTGAATTGAATGGAATGTCCTGTACTTATATGAATCACTCATAATTTCTATGTTAAACTGGTATGTCTGGATATATAGAATGAACCTCTTCCTGGAAACCACAGGGGTTCAATAGCCTTGTTAAGCAGTGCTAAAGACAAAAAAGGTGTGCTGCATTATAGGCCGCTGACTGGAGGTTTATCATTATATTAAATTTATTTTCCATACTTTTTATATAGACACTTGAGAAGCAATCTTCATTTGTCAAAACCTACAAAAAGGCTGGGGATGGAGTTGTAAATGAGTCTTCCTGTGACAATAAAGGTAGTTACTTCGAGCTCCTATTATGTTATATTGAAGCAGTATGTCACTTGTTAATATAGGTATGACCCATTATACCTTTATTTATGTATTTCAGGTAGTGCTTTCCTCTGTGCCAAACAAAACTTTATCAGTATTAGGAACTCATGATCAGAAAGTCTCCAAAATATCTCAGAGGATGTAACCAGTCATCTACCATGACAGAGCAATGTCTTACTTGAACCAATGTTTTTAAAACACTATGCCTAAAGAAATGTCCCTGAATCTGTATTTAAGCACTAAATAAATAAGATCTTGTTTACAGAGACATTGATAACCTATTCATTGGAGCTCTGTTGCTCACATATATATTAAAGCAATAGACAAGACTGAGGCAGAGAAGAAATCTATGATTGCAAAGATCTTTGAAACTTTTCTTCTTGATGTTTTCTGTGTCTGTTTTTTTTTTTCTGGATGTGCATAGCATATGTATTTTTAATATTTTCATCCTGATCATTCTCATAAAAATAATTTATTTTCATCAAAACATAAAGGAGATCTCTTTCAATTCTATGCTATTACCTGAAATAGTTTCTTTAAATATAAACTTTTATGTGAGACTTTCATTTTATCTGAAGATCATGCATTAGAATTGCAGTGACAGAAACGTCATTTACAGCAAGAAGGAAAAAAGAATGTCATAACTTAAGTAGACCTCCAAATAAAGACCAATGCTTAAGAAGGAAATAATTTAACTTACCTGTGTCACCCTTGCCTTTCTCACTGGAAGAACTGGCTTTAACTTGATGAAATCATGAAATTTGTAGGTTAATAGCAAGAAAACTGGCAAGTTCTTCTAACATAACAAAAGGTAAAAATGATTAAGTCAGTAGGCTCTTGGATATTAAAGAGATTAATAGGCTTTTTAATGGCTGTATGAATTAATTTGCATGAATGATACCTGGAACCTGGAGAAGAATGAAAAGCTCTTAATGCCAGCATAAATGATCTGTATTCTCTTAAATGATCATACATTGAAAAACAAAAGGGAAAATTCTCTGATGCAAATGTCACCTTTACTGAAATTCCCAAGTTCATAGAAAGTCTAATTAAGGTGCTGGCCAAGACAGCACTGCTAATGATTTTCTAAAAGGTCTCATCATTCTTCGAGTGATCACAGGATGATTAAGCAAGGTTGTTTTAAAACAAATAGTCATTGTTCAGATTTTGTACTTGATTCTGGTGCCACTGTGATTACTAATTATAAAGACTCTATTGCATCTTATTTGCAATCTTGAAAACATGTAAGAGTTTCAACATCATAGCATTTAGCTTTTCCCAGATTATCTAGATGTCTACTTCAGTTTATGCTCAAACACCCCGTGTTTTTGTCACGGTAAGGCACCTACTTCATCAATTCAATCACAGAGAATACTGACCCCTTTGGAGTTTCAAGGATCTCTTTGTACTTTCAGTCATCTAGTAAGATGTTATGCTAATATTGTGATTCACAGGAGGTCTTATTCATTGTCATCTTCACTTGTCATACGGAGAGAGATAGCTTGAAGACTGTCACCTGAATGGGGGTGTCTCTCCCTGCTTCCCCTCCGTTTTGAGAAGAGGTTCATACACAACCTCAGGTGGTAAGAATAATCTCTGGGTTCTGAGTTCCTCTATGGCTGCTGCAAAAATTAACCCTGTCCTGGCCAGAACCCAGACAGGATTCAGGGAGAGCTAAATGAAAGCCACTGGAGTCAGCACCTTCAGTGGAGAATATGTCACTTGGTTTAAGAGAAAAGGGGTTGGAGAGAATCAGTTCATTGTTTAGAACAAATAGTCATATCAGCTAATGATATGTGCTAGAAGATCAGCTCCTACTCTGGTTTTTCAGACTGCACTCTATGGAGGTGAAAACAAGTTCCAGAGGCAGCTTTGTCTCAAGTTGAGTATAATGCTCAACAGCTGATTCTTCAAAATGGCACCCGGCTATAGAATTCCCACAGAATCTTCAGCTTGACATACGGTCCACAGGGAGCTATTTTATTGCTTTGATCAGTCCCAGAGGTTTCAGTGATATAAACATATTAAAAGATCTGAAAGGAGCCTCACAATTGCCAACAGAACAGGTCAAATTATACATGCCCAGGTATAATATTGTCCAAGACAAATTTGAAATTTTTAATGAAGAAAAATTGCTACTGAGGGAATATGGGAGAGAATAGTTTGTAATGGGACTGACTCAAAAGGAAGTAAAGATGTCAGAAGTTAACTCATTAACAGCATTACTATTCAGATAAGTAAGAGATCTATTTACACTTTTTTCCCCTGAATTTTATAGCAGAATCAGATTTCCAGATCATGCTTTTACTAAGACATAAAATCTGACTGACCATAAATCTTGAAAACTACAGGCTAAAATTGTAATGGGCACTGCAAACTTTTACAACCACAAATACGCTTTGATATAAAAGGTTTAGTTATAGTGAGTATTCTGTGCCTAAGTAAGGGTCTAGCACAGATTGTCATAATAAAAAACTTTAATTTTTCATATTTCAGTGTTTTTAAACCAATTTTAAATAGATGGGAAAATATTTGTATGTTTCCTAATGCAAAACAGATCTACTTTTTTAGAAGTCTTTATTTGGCAGTTTGTGTTTTGGGCCATTTTCAGTCTTCTTTAATAAAAGAATTACAAGAAAGCAATTTCTACAATGCGGCTTCATGGATCCCATTTGTTTAATGTCAAGTTTATACTGCTATGGCTAGCAAATCTGTGTTAACCAACTGAGGTAATTTTTTTTTTTTTAATTTTTTTTTTAATAATTACAATTATTAGGGAAAAAGCATCCTTTTTAAAAATATAGATCTCGTCTGAACTTGTTTTAAATTTTCTTGCCAGAATTTACCTGCCTGTGACCTTGAAATTCATTTTTGCAAGCAAAACTTTGTCATTGAAAGGTTTTGAAAATCATCACAACTTGAGCATGACCTTTCCCAATGTTTTTTTTCCCCCTTATTTTATGAATGCTCATAAAACACTCAGTTATCTTTTTTTGTCCAGTAGACAAATTACTGAATTAACTATTTTGGTTTCATAAAATGTATAAATTTATAAATCTTAAAATTAAACCAATGAACTTAAGAAGATTAAAATCAGCCTTTAATTATAAAGAGGATTGTTATAGATGAATAATTATACTTCTCTGCATTACCTCCATACTTCGTGTCAAATTCAAGCCTCCCTGACTAGGTACAGGCATGTGACTGAAAATTCCCTAATTTACTTAGTGGCCTTCCCCTAGGATACTTTTCTAGGTCAAAAGACTGAGAAAACTGGGTTTTTACCATTTCATTCCAGCAGTAAATGCATTAATGGAATTCAAATACAGTTGATACATAGATTGAACTAACAGACTCGTAAAAGGCACTTTTACAGTACGCTGATATCTGACCCAGTGTTCTATAAAGGTCAGGCAAACTGGATAGCTTTTATGGAGCTCATTATTTAATCTTAATATTAAAGAGAACTTAGCATAGAAGACTCTAACGAAGATTTGTAATTACATGGGAACATCATTCTTAACCTGATTATAATTGCAGGGTTTTATAACCCTTTTCCAGAAATCAGTCCTTTGTTGATGTAATGCAAGGAGTTTTATAAAAAGCATGTCTTAGACTGTTTGCAAATCAGGTATTAAATGCATTATATGGTTTTTTAATCTATAGTGTTTTTTATAAAATGTAATCTCACTGAAAAAAAATTAAGTACTTCCCAAACCATGGCTTAAAGCAGTAAGTAAAGGAATAAAAGAAGCCAAAATAGTAATTGAATTATAGTGTCCCATACTCAGATTTTATCCTCCAGTCAAATGTGATTTTAACTAAAAAATACAAAGCATGCAACCATCCTCACTGTGCTTTTATATCTGAAGTCTCCTTTAATACACCTCCACAGCATTTCAAGTCAACTTTATGTGCAGGGAGTTCAACTGTCATATTAGCTCAAGTATAAGTCACTCTCTACAGTACAATGGCCCTGAATCTGATTAATCTGAATGCTCTTTTTAGCAAACTAGATCATAATAGCTCCCTTGGTGCCATTAATATCTAACTCTTCTAAGATCATGATATCTCAAAGATATTTAGTTCATGGATTATACATCCATTAGGCTAAAACATTTCTACTAATATATTGTGGTCATCCATTCATCATGACTTCACCAAGAAGAATATGGCACAGGGTTCACACTGAATCAGACTGATTACAAAAGAAAAAATTTCCTTACAAATCAGTTGAAATTAGCTAATTTAATAATGAAAGCTGTAATAATTTCAGATATTTTTAATCAAGAGTAGCAACTTGGAGTATTTTTTTTTTATATTTCTGATGGCATGAGGCAGCTAAGTAAGCATTTTCCTTCTTCAATCCTTTGTGTGCCTGTTTTCCTTTTCTTTCCTGTTTTGGTGGTTCTGGACAGATGTCAAGTAAATTTATAATTCTCCAAAGTAATCTGTCACCTTTTCTTATTTTTAGTTTCAATTCAACCATATATTCTTTCCCTAAAAGTTGTACAAATATACAACTCTGAATCCATACAGATAATGTGGATTCCAAGAAAAATCTGTAGTGACTGAAAGTCTAAAATACACCAATTTGGTATATCTCAGTAGTACTGTAAACGTGCCTGCATTGTGAATGTATTGTGATAATTAGAATTACTAGAGTGTTCCCTGGATAATGAAAATGGAATTTTGAGATGTGTGGCACTTTTCTCCATTAACAACGTGGACATTTTAATTTAAAAATGTTAGATTTTGTGAATAAAGACTCATCCCACAGAATCACAGAATCAGGTTGAAAGGGACTTGAGATCTAGTTCAATCCCTGCTCAGGCTGGGCTAACTAGACAAGATTGTCTCAGAGTTTCCAGTTGGGTTTTGAATATCTTGATGGAGAGAGAATTCATAATCTCTCTGAGGAACCTGTTCCAGTGTTCGACCATCCTCACAGTAAAAAGAGTACTCTCCTTTGTGCAGGTGGAGTCTGTGCCCATTTCCTTTTGCACTCAATCTCTTCTATATGAGACATTACAGCCCCTTAATCATCTTTGTGGCTTTTTGCTAGACTCTCTTTATTATGTATTATTTATTTATTTATTATTTATTATGCATACCTGTGTGTGTGTCTGTGTAAGGGGGTCTGAGTGCAGCCACTGGAGAGGGGTCAGGTCATAAGGAGCTGTGAATGCTGTGTGGATTCAGGTTCAGGGAACCATAGGGTGCCAGTGACAGTGTGTATCCACTGGCAGGCATGACATGGGCTGTCCTGTGAGTTAGGTAAGAGGTTTGGGAGCCAAATACCAGAAACACCTCTATATCTGGTTTATTTATTTATTTAGTTACTGTAGAAAGCAGTGTCTGTGTGACAGCTACTGAAGTGTCCAGAAGGCCCATGCTGGATAGTGGAGAGACCACGGGATCTGGTGGTCAGCTACTGTTAAGGTCATGAGTCTGGGCTATCTGCTGGAGAAACCTGTTTGCATGTGTGTGTCAGTGGATAAGACAATTTAAATGCTTCCCGTTACTTGCTTTGTACTGGTTTTGACCAGAGAGGGAATGGGATGAAACCATTGGGGATGAAACATTGG
Organism: Cichladusa arquata; assembly: GCA_026413545.1. Lineage (NCBI taxonomy): Eukaryota > Metazoa > Chordata > Aves > Passeriformes > Muscicapidae > Cichladusa > Cichladusa arquata. The sequence continues at coordinate 64,208,963 of JAOTQP010001546.1, forward strand.
TGATGTCTGTGTTTGTGGTAGCACTGAATATTTCATTTTGTGTGAGGCTGGCTGCTCCTGTGTATATTCCTGTATGTGTGTGTCAGTGCCTCTTGGGAATACATGTTCAGTCTCAATACTGTCTTGGCCTGAGGATATAGAGCTGTAGCAACCTTACCTCTGTCAGGCTACTGGATCTGGTAATCCTTAACACAAAGGAAAAGAACTGTTGCTGTCTCTATTCTAAGTTAACCTAAAAAATCTGGAGAATGCTGAGCTTTTTAAAAGTTTTGTGATTTTTAAACTTAGCAATTCTAACACCCTGATAACATATATGTGCTACTTATTGACTTAATATTGGGTTCCCCAATGAAACTATAAAACACTTTGATGAGAATTTAGAAGGATGCTTCAAACATAATCCTATCATGACTTTGAAAGGTTACTTTGAAAGATAGCAAACACTCTACAAGCCAAGATTTACTCTTCCAGATATCCACAGTAGCTTTGAAGGCTTTGTGACAATAATCTGAGAACTACAGGCAATCTGCAAGGCTCCTGATCTCTCTCAAATGTTTTTAACTTGAGAAGTAAGAAATTATATAAAAAACTCACATGCAAATCAACCAACCAAACAGAAAAAAAACCACAGAGCAAAACAGGACAAGATAATATAATATGCATGTAACAATTTTAAGATTTAATAGCATAACTTTAATAGCATAACAAGAGCAGTTAAAATGGCTTTGACGTACAGTGCTAACAAAGTAGAATATGGTTTGCAATTCCTCTGTCTTTTGTGACAACAGCTTGAAGCATGTGCTCATTTTCAGAAAAAGCAAACAAACACAGAAAAGTTATGCAAAAGAAGACAGAAAAGAAAGATGATGGCCAAGCTAGATTTTTTAAAGTGCTTAAAAAGTCAGTATCAAAGTGCAATGTGACAGATGAATATAACTACACTTAAAAAAAAAATCAGTATCTGCATCATTCTTCTGTTAAGTGCCATAAAATATTAACAGAATCATCTGTAATTAGTGATAAATGAGGACTGCTGTTTTAAATTGAAGCACTGTGTAAAAATTAAGTCTTTGTCAAACCCCCTTAACATTAAAATGAAGTTTCTTTAACCTTGAAAATTGGCAGCTATGAGGAATCCTAAAAGTCTGTAGTGTCATCTACAGATTTCATTAAAAGCCATCTCAGAGAGTTGCCCAATGCAATAGTAATGGCTGTGATAGAGATGAGCTTTGTCTTCAGAATTTCTTATTGTAATACTAGCCCAAAATACTAGCCTTTATTAATGAAATGGTACTTCATAAGAGCTAGTGCCACCACTTATAAACCATTTTAATTTATCCTTGTTGAAAAGCTGAAACAAAACAGGATCTGCAAGCTTCTTTATATTATTATGCTAAGCTTCTTAGGCTCTGTTGCATAACAGTCAATTTTAAAATCTAGTATAATTATTAAAAAATGTAAATTAAAAGTAAAAAATTGTGATAATTTTCTTTTAATCATAACAGTAATTATGTTGTTAACTACTGATCCTAATTGTCTTCTTTGCTGATGAACTGAAAATTCTTTCCCTGTCCAGCCCCCACTGTGAGAGCTTCTTGCCAGGTTTCATTGGTATATGCTTAGCCTTTTTATGTGGCTTCAAACGTCCAGGTTTCTAATGGCAGACAGAACAGAGAGCAGCAGGGAGCAGGAAGAAGAGATAGGAAAACTGGTGTGCATGCCTAAGGGATCATGCCGTGTGTCTTTTGTTGCAGTGGTCATTACTGGTCTCAAGGGTCAAATATTAAAACTGTCCAAGGAGGCTTTATCATGACCAGAGCTCTGCCTAACCAAAGAAAAAGAGGAGACCTGGGGGAGGAGGTTCTGCTGAGTTCTGCTGGGCTGCTCTCCACCTGAGAACTCACTGGTTACCCTGGGATGAGTTGCTGAGGTTTCCTGTAAGGGTACGTGGAAGGTGAGTTCATCTGATTCCCTATGATTATCTAGTCAAGGAAAACAAATTAATAGTAAAGGACATAATAAGTAAGGAGGCAAATAAACAAAAAATGTACAGTGACACAAACCTCGTAGGCACGGGTTAACCGAGGCAATGACTGTTGGGCTGAGAAGAGGGGCTGGCTAGTTCTATATTATAACAATTAGATGATTTCACTGTTTGACTTGTGGTGGTTTCTAGTTTCAAGGCATTAGAGCCAATCTATCACAGAAATAATCTTTATAGCTTGAAGGGAATCCTTTCAAGATGTAAACCCTCTTTGGGACTTCACCCATAAGAAAGTTTTCAAATCGTTTTTGCAGCCTTTTTAAACATGTCCATAGATTAGTTGTCAGAAGAACCAGAAGAAAATACCTAGAGACTGGACCAGCATGCACAGACCTGTTCTCAGTACCAGGCAGTGAAAATGGCAGTTCTCTCCTTTTCAAATCTTTGTATGACTTCATCTTTGGGGGTTTTGTATTAATCATTTAGCCTTAAGAAATTCCACCTTTACTTCAGAGCTGCTACAAGTCCTTAGTCTTTAGTGTTTTATTTACTCACAAAAATATTTCTGCACTAAAATTGTTTGTTGTGTTGTTTGTCAGTCTCTGGAGAGGGAAAGTGAGCAAGATTTAGAAATAAATCTCTGTTGAAATATTCATGATGTTGACCATTTATTTTAGTCAGACCAGTGGGGACACTATAATGACTTATGATTTTAGCAATTTGGATATAGCATTTATTAAAAGCTGTATTTAAAGTTCCCTGTGGGACAGTCTCTCCTACTGCCTGATTTTATGATTAGGATTTGCATTTATAAGGATTTTACCACATGAAAGAGGTTTCACTTGATTGAACAGTTGATTGTTATAGAACTTAAACTCACTTTCCAGCTGAAAAAGGACTACCAGCTACCTTTCTTGTACATCTGTGTTTTCAATTTTTTTTCCTGTGTTTCTGTCAAATGTAAATGAGCATTACTGATCTAGAAAATAGCATGGCATTTTAAAATTGAGGAACTGCAAGGGTTTTGATTTTGGACTGGATAGTTCATGAAAGATATAAAGTGTTTGTTAGCATTTACTCTTTACATACAACGCAGTCCTGTGCATGTTCACACGTTCCATTTTGTCCTCTAGTCTCCTTTACTTGTAAAGGTTGAGATAAGGTTACTTTCCCATTCACACAGACTATTAGACATTTTAGATCTAATTTTATTTCACAAATAAAACTCTTACAGATCTCTGCACGAGGAGAAACAATTGCCTGGACCATAAAGGTGGAAATACATTGCAATTTCTCACTTTCTAGCTCCACTATTTTAGTTCTTCTGTTTTTCTAGTCAGATGCTGATACGTACATTTCAAAGCATGATGGAAACAATACAGAAGGCTTGGTTCAGGTAGTTCTTCTGTTTTTAGCAGTTAACTGTGTTATTGGACTGCAGCACAGAAAATCTATGACTGGATTAGTAAAATGGGTGATGCAATGGAGAAGGATCTGAAGGCAAAACCGTTGTTGTTGAGAATCTGACATCCACATTACTTGGGAGCTTTACTGCAGATTTTTCCCTAATCCAAGATTCTGCAGTGAGTATCCATTATTAACTGCAATCCTAAGTGTCGACTTCCTGGTTTGTCTCATCAGAAAAGTAAATGAATTTCCGAGGAGATGATTGAAAAAAATGCCTCAATAACTCAATCCCTGGTCTGCTAGCTTGCTGTAAATTAAATTTGTTTCTATTTATTAGAAAAGCCTATACTATTATGAAGTCTGAAAAGTGTTTTGTTTAAAATACCCTAAATTTATGAGACCAGAGCCTCGATCCATGTTTTCTCTCTCATTGTTTCACTAGGTTTTCAATGATTATCTAAGAAATAGCACTTTTGCCTCTTTGCCATCCATTCTTCCTGTTCCAAGGACAGTTTTAAAAAAGGTGAAAGGGAATTAGAGAACATAAGAAAATGACTTGTAAGGATGACTTCTCTTTATATAAAGATGCACCAGTGAATCTGAGCTATACCACAGAAAGCTATGTCCCAGGTAGACTGATGAGCACCCCCTAACCCAGAGGATACCTGCAAAGCTGGGCTCTGTCACCCCCTGCATTTATCCACAATAAGAGGATGTAATTGGAAACCCCTCACAGAATCAATGAAGAAAGGAAGAGCAATTAGGTAGAGTAATTTAGAAAAAAACAAATGAGTCTGTTCTTGACCTTCATGTAGCAAGAAAAGGACTGTGTCACAGCTGCAATTTAGTACAGTAGTGTCTTGCAGAAACTAACACAGGTTATAGCAGAACATAACTCCAAATGAGAAAATGTGTAACTGGAAAAATTATTCAGCATTAGATAGCAATTGCTGCATGAGCTGCAGCAAGGGAGAGAGAGCCAGGTTAATAGAGAATTTCAGAAAGTAAATGCTCATGAAATAGTACTCTCATAAAAGAGAGGATGTTCCAAGGTGTGCTGTTTAAGAAGTAGTAGGGTTTCCATGCTTTCTAAGAGGAGAGAGTAATTTTCTCCCTGTGAGTTGACTTTGTGTATCTGCTACTGTTGGTTCAAATCGAAGTTACCTGTAGGGCTTCCTTGTTCCCTATGGGGGAAAAAGGAATGTAAAAAAGTTTTAAATATTCACCCTCCCTCCCCTCCTGCCCTTTTTGTTCGGGCATTAAGCAACTGTGTTGCAACTTCTATTCCTGCAACTAATGGAAACAACTGAGACAGAAGTTGAGAAAAGGAATGAAGCAGGGTGCCAAGCAAATTGATTGACTGTGTTTTCCTTCAAAGAAGGTATCAGATCCCAGCTACAAGATGAATCAGTCAAATACTTGCCGAGCAGTATTTAGCTCACTTAACCATATACTTTTATTTTGCTCTACAAGATTTGTGACTTTTAGTCACCTCTCTATAAGCTGCATAGACAAAATGTGTATTTATGGTAAGCTGGATGAGCAACCAATGTATGAAGGTTATCAGAATGGTTATTATCAGAGGAATCCCCTGAGTTATCACAGTGATAGTTTTGAAATAGTTTTCTCTTTCTGTCTGCAATGTTTGAAAAATAAACATGAAAAATAAACTTTTTCAGTTATTTAGGAAGAGCTCTTTTAGGTTATTGGTAGACAGTTGCCACCCCTTTTCTCTTGCTGTCAGACAGTCTGGGCCATTGAGGTGGAAAGAAGTTAAATTTCAGCAGTTTTGTCCTCTTGCCAAGAAAGGGAGGGAATTGTTCACTCTAGGCTCACTCCCCTGATACAGCAGCAGAGGCTGTGGAAACTCCAAGTAGCCTTGTAGATGGGCTGAACAAGAAGTTAGAAGGATGCTTAGAGTATGCTGGTGCTCTTCCAGAGCTTTGTGCTACAGCAGGGCACATGAATGAGGTGAAAAGCAGCTGAAGGCAAAGCTGAAATTTGGCAGCCCCAGCAGAATCTGGGAGTGTAGCAGTGACTGCTGGGAGAGCTGTTCCTAAAGGCTTCCAAAGCCTGGAATTAAACCTTTGCACTGGTAAGCCCAGATACTAGATTTTTTTAACTGTGCACCAAAACATCACTTAGGGTACTACTCAGCTCACTCACCTCTTGTCACTTACTAATCACACCCTTTTTAATGCAAGTATCATCTGCAGTAACCTCTAACTTGCTTTGGAATTGCATATACTTCAGCATTGGTAAATTTGGAAAATATCTTGGCCTGGTTTGATTGTCTAACTCCTGCAGCTGACTGTGTTTCAAAAAACAACTTGCTTCTTTAAAGCACTTTGAAAAAGTTGTTGTCTGAGAATGACCGGTAGTAAAAGTGCAGTGGACAGAAGAAGGAACCATAAATCATAGGTGTGCAAGTAATAAATTACTATACTGAGCAATCAGCTCCCTAAGAACATAATATTCCCAGTTTACACAGTGCGAATAAAATCTCAAAAATATTAAGTCCTTGAAATATGAGTTTCTGTTTTCTTCTTTCCTACAATATATTGAGACAAATCTAACAGCAGACAACATGAGTTTTAACATGACTATTTCTTGAGATGGAAGATCAAACTAAACTGCAAGAAAAAAAAAAGAAAACCACTAAACCAAAGACAATACAGAGGTTTTGATTGATAGGGAAATAGCCAAGTGGTGACAGTGAATGAAAGAGATGATGGAAGAGAGAAAAGACTCTAAGAAAAATAAATATGAGAGCTACATAATTATTTGTCACCAAAACTGTCATTGCCTTAGTTTTGGTCCGTTTATTCTACATTATGTGTGTTACAAACACTACTTTGATGACTTCATCAGGGTCTCACTGGAATGTCTCCCAGACATCATCATGAGCATTTCTTGGCTGAAGCCACACCTTGTAGGGTCCAAAACTTGACCATGGATCCCACAAGTGACAGAGTGTAACACTTTTACCAGAAAAAAATCCCGTTATAAATGAATATTCTGAAATGTTATATTGTATTTCCACAGTATCAAAGTGTACTTCTGTATTGCCTAATACAATATATATTCAATATAGGAAGGGAAAGATACAAGTCACAGAATGCAAAAGTCTAAGAATTTTTTAAGTTCACAGAATGATTATTCTGGATTTTCACAGAACTGTATGTATAAATTACTCAGTAAATCTAACAGATATGACATCTATTGTATAAATAACCCATTTTTTATCTCTTTTTACTGTTTTTACATTTGGCCATTATTTGTATTTCTGATATTATACCTTTACAATTCCCATGCTTGTTTGACCTTTTTCACATTGCTTAAATAATTGTGAAATCGTATCATATTATCCCCACAGGAACTGAATTTCAAATTCCTTTATTGAGCAGTTTACATTTAACACACCCAGAAATGCTTTTATCACATGAAGAAGCAAGAAAAAATGAAACTGAAGAATTCAAACTGCACCTCCTGTACAGGTAATTTCCCTTTAAATTATCTCACATCAGTGTGGCTACTTTTTCTTTTTCTTTTTTCAGTGAGAGGACTGTAGAAGAAATTTGCTCAGCAGCAAAGGTGCTTGGGAGATAGGTGTGATAGATTCAGACCCACACCAATTAAACAGAAATCATGCTTATCATAGTGCTTGTAGATATTTTAAAGCCATCATAGTTAATGCCATAAGAATAGCCTGCCTATTTCCACTGTCCATTACTCTTGTGTGATGAAGAAGTTTAACTAGGAGACATTAACAATTTTAAGATGTATATTAAATTCCAAATGCCTCTGTCATGCTCGGGGCCCTATATTCAAGATAAGAAAGTCTGAGGAGTGCTGGCATAGGAAGATGCCTAATTCTCCTTGTTTGTTTCCTTCTGGTCTCTTAGTTTGACAGTATGTTTTTGGCAGGGGAAATGCAGATTCAGCCTATCCAGACTGCCTGATACTTTACAGTGCAGACTCGTACATCTACTTTACTTAGCTCTGCTAAACTTAGATTTAAATCAAGGTTGAAAACTTTCATTATCTTCAGTTCAAAATAGAGTGTTTTAGAATCAGTTCCAAAAAAACCTCAGGTTTTTAAAAAAATATGTAATCAGAAAAGTGTATGTTGTTTTGTTTGTTAAATTGTTCTTCTTTCACTGAAAATCTTTAGTGACTCCAATGTAATCTGGATGTGACACAGGAAATTGAATGCCTTGCACGCTTGGATGGGGTTTCCGCTGAGTAGATGAAAATGTCCCTCCATATGACTAAGCTGCTCAGACCAGACTTCTCAAAGTGAGTAAGTCAAGATCTTTGGAGACACCATTTGCATGAAGCCCACATCATTTTTCCACCATATCTACCCAAGGGACAAGCTCTACATACACATTGTGGCTTCCATCTTCCTTACAGAGGTGCCTTGGTGCCTTTCTGCTACTGAAATGGGTCTTTGCTGTGGAAGCTACCACTGAGCAAAAGACACAAAGATTAGAAGATGGTCTCACTCTTGGCATCCTTACCCTTCAAGCAGACTCAATGAGATAAAAATCAGAAAAAAGTTATGTCTTCAGATTGTATAGTTAAGAACTTTGTGTCATAAAGCTGGAATTTTGGAAAGGAAATGCTATTTCTTCCATTTATTACTTTTCCAGTGTTGCTTGTAATCCTTTTTCCCATATATTAATTTTGATGCAATATGTCTTTGCACAATGGCCATGATATGAATAGTTGTGCTCAGACAGGACCTCCCTGGTATCAGGAAGGAAGTCTATATCTAATATCTAATATCTAATATTAGAGGATTTGGGCTCAGATTTAGAAATGCAATAATGATGCTGTGAGAGATTTTAATACAGGGCAGAACACTCATCATGAGATCAGAAACTATATCAGTTATGCATGAGAGTTTTTTCGGACGTCTTTTACATTTCGCTTCCTATTCTACTTTACACCTTCAAGCACATATGTCTTTTATTAATTTTCAATAATTGTTTCTCTGCCTATTTAGCCCTGGTAACAATTCTACACTTCTATATTCTCTACATACTTAATTTTTGTATTGTTATTTGTTTCACAGGAACCAAGTCAGAAAGGAGAAAACTGACATAAACTTATTAATTTTTCCAGTCTAGCTGAAGAATTTTTTCTGGCATGACCAGAATTTAGAATACATCTTGAACAATGGCATAGCAAAGACTGCCTTTTTTTTTTTACAAGAATGTATCTTTTTATTTTTAATTGCATATATTTTCTAGTCCTTGGCAATAGCTCTAGATACTTGAGCTAATCAATTTTTGAAAGCAAGTTTTTCAAACTCTCCTAGGTTTGCAAAATATTCTTGATTTCCCTTTATTTTTAGATAATCTTTTTAGGGTCAAGACTGGAAAGGAATAAGATTAATGAAAATTTGAAGAAGTGCTACTTTCATTCTGAGGAACAACCTGCAATTATTTGAGGAAGATGAAAGCTGAAAGGACCAGCTGTCCTCAAAAGAAAAATCTTAAAACCATTGTGCCTACTACAGAGCACAACACCCATCTTTGTTTACTGCTTTTCAAAAGTGAGCCTCTCACAAGGCCACATATTTCAGAAGATACATGAATACGCACATGAATAGAGATACAGATGATATAAATATATAAACTTTGACCCTGGACCCTGATGCAAATTTTTCAAGCAGAAGCTTCAAATATTTTATTTTCATTTACTCAAAAGGACACAGTAAGACTCAACTTATGATTGAAAATGGAAGGATATTTTTTTTACATTAGGCCCCTGCAGTTTGGTGAAGTCAGCTGCTACTTATAGTACAGGGCTTTTAAAAATTTTTATTGCAGCAGCAACAGCTCCATGCATAATGGTGGTTTACACTTGAATAAAGAATAATTGCAGATAATGGGTCTGTCAGCATGAATGGATTAGGGGTCTCAGCAGTGGTTCCATCACCACAGTGAAAATACTTATTTAAAATCTCATTTCCTTTCCTTTGACCTTATGCCTCATTACTTTAGTGGTATTAAGAGTTAATTTCTTGTGGAATAGTTTATTTATTTATTTATTTATCTATCTATTTATTGTATTACTTTGCTCGGTACATAACATTGCATTTTTCTGAAAAGGAGCTTTATGTCTCATATGGCATTTGGCATTTGGTTTAGGTCTAGGAAAGCTGTCTGCTTTTTGCCAGTTTGAGGGCTGGCCATGAGCAGATGGTGGAAGATTTGGGTAGTCACTTGAAGTGAAACGAGAATACAAAGTCTGACGTCAAGACAGCCTCTTCACAGGTAGGCACAGAGAAGAGATTCCTACTCCCACCTTTTCATAGTTTGCCTCTTTTATAGGAACACATCATGAATTGGGCTTTTCTAATGACTATTCCACTATTTATACAATTAGTTATTTATAAATCCAGCATGCTTATTATTTTATTGCAATCGTGTAGAATTCTATTTTTGTACTTGCAGTCTCCTATTTAAAAATATGAACTACTAATCATACCCTTAGTTTCACGTATTGTTGACATTTGAAGACTTTTTTGCATAGAAATGTAGAAATTAAAGTACACTCAGAGACAGGATATTTTACAGCACATCCTGTGAGTCCAATGAATAGAGGAGAGGAGAATTCAAGGCAAGATTTTTATCCTCTCCTGAGAAAAATACGTAGCATTTCCTGGTTTGCCTCAGCTGCTGGTACCTAATTTACCTTCCCAGCAGATTTGTGTGACGGCTGGTGAGGGATGTCTGCCACCAGGTAAAGCAACTGTGGGAGGAGGTCAGTCAGCACACTGTGCTGCATCAGATGTAAGGAGAAAGAGCAGATGGATCTCCTCTGAGACCCTACAGCGTCAAGAGTCTGAACCCCCAACCACGGTGAAGGAGCAGAGCACAGTCTGTGCTTATCAGGTTGGAAAATGGAGACTCCCATGATGGTCAAGGCTGGGAGCTGGTGACCCCAGCTCCTGCTCCACCTGCAGATTTGCAGCTGCAGAATGTGACCAGACAGGGAGCCTGGAGCTGTGTCCAGGGATGCATCAAAGGCAGCTGAGACTGAGCCCTGCAATTGCACCTTGATCCGGTTATTAGGCTTTATTTTTATTAATTCACATATTTTTATCATAAAACAAATTTCTGGCAGTTTTCTGACATATAGAAACTTCAGATAAATTGATCAGATTATAAAATAGCTAAAGGAATATTTGATCAGAAAAGGAAGTTTGTGGTTTTTAAAAAAATTATTTAACATCCTTAAATTTAGTTTCCTAATATTAAAATCTGTAGTAAATTTAGAGAGGTTTTTAGCTGAGTATGAGCTAAATTATACTGAATGAAATGAAATCTAAGTGGTCAAAGAGAATAGCAATATAGCTCCCTGCTTGTAATAAAAGATAGTGAGCCAAAACAAGCATAAGAATTAAAAAGTCCTTAAAAAAAAACAAGGACTGAACATTTTATTGAGCATTTTAATGGCTTAACTGCTTTTAAAGTTAGGAAGTAAGGAATTTAGTTGAAAGAAATTTCTCTATGACTCTTCATTATTTTCTAACCCCAGACAGTATTTGTCTCAGCCTTTTAGAGGTCCTACCCAAACAAAAGTCTGCTTTCCATTTCATTACTCTTCTGTTACTCTGCCAGTAAGAAAGAAGAGAGACAGACAGACAACAAAGGATAAAGACAGCAGCTAAGTGTTGTAGGAATGAAGGAAGCCAGGCCAGAGCAGAAAAAAATTGAACCAAATATCCAGTCAAAGAAATGAAATGGAAACGAGATGTAGAGAAAAGCGAATAATCACAGGAAAAATTGTGCTGCTCTTGGTGAAGTCAACCAAAGCTGCTTCTTAAAACATGATGAACGCTTAAGAACTGCAGGAATCAGTCAACAGATTGTTGGAACAATTGAAACAAACCTCATGGAGGGAAGAGAAAGGAAAAAAATCTTAAGGAGATCGAAAAAAGCCCAAGGGGAATGTGAGAAAAGATATGTCTAGAGAGACAATCAGTAAAAGACAAAATCAGAAAGAAACCGGCCAGATTCTAAGCAGAGACTGACAATTTAACCCTTCTCATGGACTGTTCCTGTCAGATATGCACATTGAATAGTGGTAAATAAATTATAGAATCATAGCAAAGGGTAAAATTTATTACATTTAATATCACTAGCAGGCTAAAAACTATATAACTTCTCTGGAGTATTATTTCAAGACATATTATATTAGGGGAATTACATATCTTTTCTGGTATAAAACAATTAATAGGCTGATATTGTTAGGGTTTTTTCCTTAGTATTAATTGAAATATTTGCTGTGAAAGAATGAAAAAAAGAAAAAAATTAAATACTGTTTATTTTTAATTTATTTCTGATTTACAGGTATAGTTTCTGTCCTCTTTACCTGGTAGTTCTGTCAGTGACATTTGCCACATCAGATCTCTTGCTATGTGATAATTTGCTAACACCACATACTCAGTGGTCTTTTTGTAAACCTCCTTATATTTTTCATCAGTTACTTGTTAAGATTAGGTGGTTTTGTAAATTAGTGTTTAATTCTGCAAATCAGTGTGATTCTACTAGATCCAAGGGCTTCACATAGATCCATTGTACACCTGTTATTCCAAGGATGATATATGTTAGATATTACTTGATTTGTAAGTTTTTTTGAGAGAAAGCGATATAATAAAAACATTTTTAAAAGTAGCTGTGAAAGAGGAAAAATTATCTTAAATGAGCAAATATCTATTGTGAGTTTTAATGGGATTATGGAAAAAAAAAAGTGCAAACTATCCTGAGGATCCTTACAGACATGTTAAAAAATTATTTTAGAATCTAAATTAACTATGGTTATGGTACAAGATTTGAGGGTGTTCTGAAATCCATTCAAACAAATAATAAAACCATCATCCAATCATTTAGATTCCTTGCATGAAGCATTTTTGCATAGGAACTAATTAGTCATAACTTCTCAAATCCAGAACTTCTGACAGTCCCTGGGAAGAGTAAATATGGATCATCCGATCTAACTTCAGGAATTCAGACATGGCAACAAGGTTATTCCTTACCATCTCAAAAGTAAAGTGCTACTCACCTAATTCCTACTAAGTATTCTTGGCTTTTGACAACAGCTCCAAACTTAATTTGGTAACTTGAGATACCAGAAGTAACTGAACCAATTTTTGTTTTTTTTTTGTTTTGGAGATCAAAACTTAATTAATCAGTTAGTTAGGATAAATTAGCAGTAAGTAACTCATGATCATGAAGAAATATTCCGTGTTTTCTCTCTGTGTGTGTTACTCATGGAGAGGTTGTTTTATGATGAATGTTATTGCAGAGTGGTAGCTTGGTTGTTACGTTGGCATCCATGTGACAGTGCTGAGGTTTCAATTATCTACTTGCATCAATCAATCTTTTAGTTTCCAACACTGTTGCCTGCAGTAATGTCACAGCTTTTCTGTCAGACAGGAGAACTTTGCAGGAAATGTTATTCATTACAGCTGCAAATCTGTCACTGCGCCTGGCATGGTTTGTTAATGACAACATTTATTTCAAAGAGTCGTGTTTCGCTTTGTTGCTGGAGAGTTGATTTTGTGATCACACAAAATATAATGAAATGCCAAGAAGATGAAGTGAATGAAGTTTGCCAAAAATGCAGTTAAAGTGGCTCAGATCTACAAAAAAATGCACACAGAAATACACTCTTTATATTCTATTGAAAACGTTTAATCACTTACTAGGAACATAAACATGGGCAGTGGAAAAATGTTGGTTAGAATACAGTAAGTAGAGCAGCAGGCACAAACAGCAAATTTGACCTTTATTTGGCTTCTCCAATCCATAGTACTGGAAAGAAATAGACTTTTCAAGCAGTCTTTTAAAACAAGTAAACAAATACAACATCCAGCTCTTCTACCACTAATATTGAGATGTCATCTTTCTCCCTCACCTCTTCCTGAAATACTGAAACATCTTTCATATGAAGAGAGGCTGACACAGCTGGGACTGTTCAGCCTGGAAAAGAAATGTCTTGGGCGAAAGTAGATAAATCCCTGATGGAAGGGAATGAAGAAGAGGGAGCTAGACGCTTGGTAGAAACCAGTGGCTTCTTGCCACTGACAGGATTGGGCATTGGGCAGAAATAACAACAGCAACAAAAAACACACAGGAAATGTCACCAGAGAACAGAAAACCACTTCTTTACTGTGAGTGTGATCAAGTGCTGGAGCAGGCTCTCCAGAGACATCAGGGAGTTTCCAATCATATTGATACTCAGATTTAAACTTACAGAACATTTTCCTGTACAGCCTTGCCAAGCTGACCATCCCTGGGCAGGGAGAGTTGGACCAGAAAACCTCAAACCTCAATCAATCTGTGATTTATGCAATCTATTCACATACAAGCAAATCAAAACGCAGATTAATGTAGGGTCAATACCTGCCAGCTGTTAAACAGTACACCAGCAGAGCATGGATATAGAGATGTTTATTAATTAAATGAACAAGGAAGAGGGGATTATCAACAAATTGATGATTATATCATTGCTATAGCAAGCATACATTTTGCTGTTCCTCACAGTGTTCTCTTTATAATATCTCTGCTGAAATAGATAGAAGGACATTTTTCAGGCGACAGAAACTTATCAAGTACTCTTGAACCAAACTTCAGACATACTCTCAAACTACGGTCTTGCTCCTTGACTTTATTTTTTTGAATTTCTGTCTACTCATCCATTGCATATTCCCCCAAAATACCACAAAAATAAATGAAAAATTGAAAAAAATGTCCCACTGATTTAAACAAAATTAAAAATCAAGTGCAAAATCTTATGTATAGATATCTACAAATGTCTTTTGAATTTTTTCTCAATACTGTAAAATTAATGAAGTTCAATAAGAAGTAAATGATACCAGATTTACAAAATAGGGCAGTTAGTTAACTCTCAGGATATGAGTAACTGCAAGAGGTTTTATTTCTGATTCTTTGTCATAACCAGTAAAAGAATCCATTTGCCTTTAGAAATAAACTTTCTATTACATTACATTAGATTGGAATCATTCTATTTCTCTGTGCAAAGCTGTTGTGTGGAGAAGAATCAATAACATATAACTGGAATTTATGCTGGGTCTCGCCCTATGCCTCTACAAAAAAGTGTAAATATCAGTGATAATAAATTTAGTACACGAGTACATGAAATATGAAAATATTTCTATTCTCTGCATGTAGAAGGGAATTATTTAAATCTTCTCTACACAGGATAAGCCAATCAAATGCAATCAAACCAGTAAAATTTCCTATTAATTACCTCATTGCTTAATTTCTTTATCTCCCTGATAGCTCCAAGCAATTTATTGTGTACCACTATTGACCTTTGTCATCTGGGAATGGTTTTTTTGTTACCTTCTGTATTCCCAAAGCATACCTTGTTAAATAAATAAAGGAATAAATTTTTCTTTATTAAAAATGGACAAGCTGAGTAATTGTTGCTTGCGTGTTTACTAGGAGATAAACATGAACTTTGTCTAGATGTGCTGATTGTAATCCATCAAGCAATGATTAAAGAGTAATACTCTTCATTATTATTAGGAGGAATATTAAAGACTTTCCTGAATTACAATTACAATTCTTAATACAAATAATAAAGACATGTAATTTTCTACATCTTTTCTCTGAAATAGAATTTTGTAGGAATAAAAGTGAGACATGTACAAGTGGATGGCCTGTTGCATTCAGTCTCAGAATTCAGCAAACACTTAATTTAGAATTTAAAATCCGCTCATTCTCTAAATAAATATGGGCTACATTTGAAAGAAAAGTAAGTGTAATGTTAATCGAGATATAAACCAAAACTTTTGTGAATGGTGCAGTAAGAGCATGGCCATTTTCCAGTAGAGGAAATACAGAGAACATTGACTTTGAATGATTTTACATTTATATTGGGGTGTATAGTTAATTTTGTGCAGTCTATTTGAGAGGCAACCTTGCTTCTAATCACACTACATGGTACTTAATCTTAAATTACAAACTGCATAATCAAAATGACTAAAATGTTAAACAGACCAGCTGAAAATATTGGAACAGATTTTTATCTCAAGTCTCATTTGGATTCCTTTGGAAAGTTCAGTTTAATATGGAGCTTTTTAAAGGATTGTAAACAAATATTATACAATCCTTTTGTTTCTGCAACAGTATTGCTTCATACTCCCTTAAAAACTGTTTTCTTGTATTTCGGAGGGGCAGATGACTGGTGATCATAAATTAAACCCTGTTAAGTCAGTAATAACATCCTGTGTTTTAAGGTCCTCTCATGAAGATACAGAAGGGGACATCTTACAGTACATTTTACATTTTACATTTTACATTTTACATTTTACATTACAGTAAAATAATATATTTAGACAATTAACAATTCCACTACTGCAAGTCATGGCTTACGTGGTCTCTACATCAAGAAACATGGGGAAGAAACATGCAAGCAGTAACAATTGTTAAACAGTCTGTCCTCTAATTTAATTGACCATCTGAAGACCAGACCAGCAGCCAGCCTTCACAGAGGAAAAAGACATACCATGGCAGACACCTTGGAAAATGCATAATCTTTTCAATTTTTTCCAGATTTACATCGTCGTTCCTTATACTCAGAACAGCCAAACTACTTCAAAATATTGGCTACCTTCTCATCTTCTTTTTCCTAGTATCCTTGTACTACATGTACAGGCAGGATTGATCCTTCCCTGGATATTTAAAATGCTTTTCTTAACAAGTTGGTGTTTTGTGCCCTTTAGTAAATTGCCCATTTCTCTAGGAAATTTATTACAAATTGATTTAATGTCTTGTGGCTGAGCTTGACCCCTCGTTCAAAGCTGAATCACTGCTCAAAGGAGGTCTCCCATTCACTACTAGAAAATGCTAAAGGCATTCTGATAATTTTTTAGATGACCTAGACACTGGAGTTTAAAGAGCTTTGCTAATGCTTAGGATATTTTTATAGACCTGTTCTTCAAAAAGGAAGAGATCTGTTCTTGAAGAACAGATTTGTATTTGCAGATCTATGAACCAATATGGATTTATTCCTCAGAAAATAAAACCTCATCCAGCATATCACTTTCACTCTGATTTGCAGTGCTGCCAACGTAAGCTTCATTTCCACTCTTGTAACATGCTAAACTGCAGATCTAAAAACTTAAAGCTTTATTTCCCTTTGTGATAGCAAAGATAATATTCAGCCACTGAGAAACAACTTTCCTCTTCCCAACACAAATACATATGAATAAATAATTTCCTGGCCTGCTAGCAATTTTTCTCAATTCCTAGTGAACTTGTGATTCTTATTTCTAAGAAATATATCAAAATGACAAATGTGTTTCTAGTTATTCTATTTCTAGTGTATAAAATTTTCTTTGTTGACATATTAGCCCAAGAAAGGTCATCTTCTAAGGGGTCGCTTTTTGTGCAACTTGACTTTGTGCATAGCATAAACGTTACAGTATGGTTAATTTTTCACCATAGGAGGGTGGGCTACTCCAGTCAAACAAAAGTACAGATAAAATGGAAATGAAAACAAAAATGCCCACGGTTTACATGTCACCTTGGTCTACCTGATCTTGTTATCTCTACAAAACGTGAGTAGCTCTACAAATGTGTCCAAGTATGCCTTTGGTTTGGAAACTCTGCCCTGAAATTACTCAGGACTTCTCTGCAGATTAGTGTAGGTGACCTGTATAGCACATTTCCTCAGTATGTTTTTTCATGCACTGCATTTTTCCTCAACCCCATGAACTCCCTTCTTCTGCCCATATATAGTTTTTATGCTCTGGAAGAGTACCCAAACTATCCTTTCTTTAAGATACAGCCTACCTGCCAATACAGCCATCTTTCTACCTCAGTGATACACTCCTTTAGAAGAAAGATGTTGTTATTCACTTGTATGCAGGTCTTTTATATGTTAGCTCCCCTCTGGAAGTGTCCAGTTCTGCAATCTGCTGCTCCACCACAGCTTTCCTTCTGAAGGTAACAGAATCCTTGCTCTTTGGGCTTATATGTCTCTCCCAAAGATCTTCTCAGAGTTTTCCTCAAAAGAGAGTGAACAAGCACAGAGACATCAGGTGCTGCAATAAGTGGAGAGGTCCTCTAATTTGTGACCATATTCAGTGACACTATCTTTACTCTGACTATCCAGCCAGTATTGATTGGCTGGATGGTATTTCCAGAGTTTCACACAACTCACCATGGTTTTGTTTGTAGATTAGGTTATGCATGATTATGTCATGTAATATTCTATAATTTTAATGAATTTTGCCATGGAGCATGCATTTAGCTTGTTATTTATCCACCTTTATCTAGACTAAGAAACACGATTGGTGTGAGAATCTAATAGCTGTGATCTTATTTCCTGTGTATTGCAGCTTTTCATTCCTGAGAGCTTGTTGTCTTCACTATGTTTTGAGCTATTCTAAAAACAAGAGAAAGTTTCAGGAAAAAAAAAAAAAGAAAAAAAAAGAAAATAAAGAGAGCTGAATTAGTGTAATTATACTGTAATCACTCCTTGCAAATGGGAAGTTTATTAAGAATTCCCATTACAAAAATAAGAAAAAAAAAAAATAGAAAAAATAGAATAAAAAATAGAAAAAAATAGAATAAAATAGAAAAACAGAAGAAAGTCTGTGTAAATCTTAGGAATGCAATGTACTTTTTCCAGATGGTTAAATCATATCCTCATTTCTTTCTAGAAAAACGGTCCTGCTCTTAGAAAATGCTATTTACTATAAAGAAGAATCTTAGATCTAGTGAAGTTTTTTCGTATGTTAAAACTTCTTGTGCATACTAAGCCTGCTAAATCACACAAGCCATATGGAAAGTGCAAGAAAATGAAAGATCAATATGAAGCCATCTTCCTTTAGATTTTATATTTAATTTAATTTAATATATTTTAATGGTGAGCCATTAAGTTCCTTGAACATGATTTCATCAATATCACCCAGAACACTGAAGTTTCTTAAATTAATCTCTGAAATACTTCAAATATTTTATTAAAAAAATAGTCTAAATAAAAAAATTCATTCAGGAAAATATTCCTCTTTTCATGCCATGCTTCCAACACTCATAAAGTTCTTACTATTTTAGAAAAAAAGACTCTTGCAACCAATATGAATTTCTCTTGTTCCAAATTGTTGACATGAGACGTTTATATAACAGGTATGGTAAGCAGGAAAATAAGTAGACAGTAATTTTGTGGCCCCCATCGATATATAAACAATAATAAAACCAGCTGCTAAATTAGTATTTGAAAAATGAAATAATCATTACTTGTTTCCAGTTATTCTGTTTTTTCGGTGATTTGTCTTTAAAATTCCAGTTTATGAACACACATCTTTAGTTATCTACATCCAATCTGAAGGTAACCGAAAGACAAGACATGATGTCAGAAATGG
This sequence comes from Cichladusa arquata, assembly GCA_026413545.1. Classification (NCBI taxonomy): domain Eukaryota; kingdom Metazoa; phylum Chordata; class Aves; order Passeriformes; family Muscicapidae; genus Cichladusa; species Cichladusa arquata. The sequence goes on from JAOTQP010001546.1 coordinate 64,227,772, forward strand.
AAGTTGCATAACTTAATTTCTCTGGTTTATGATTCTGCATATGTGTTCAGGTGCTGAATTAGTAATTTATATTTTACTCTTTAAATTTTGTCTATTGATGAGAAACACTGAAATTTCTCAGAAACCTTTAAGTACAGTTAGCAATCTTATTCCTAATTATATGATCCTGAATTTTTTTTATTGATACATACTCTTAATAAGAAATTTATTAAGAAATCTCTGTTGTTCAATATCAGTGGCCTGACTTTATTATTTACAATCATAAATATTATTGTTTGCCAACTTGACCACACAGAAATGCATAGTTTCTCTCAGATGGCTAAAAAAAAAAAAAAAAAAAGTAGAATTAAAAATCAATCTTTCTATAAAGTTTTTAAACTTTCTATCCTTTACATTTATTTTTAGAGATGTGCTGGCCTGATTTTATTGCATTTACTATTTAATCTATGCTACATTACTTTTATATTATATTAATTTTGGGTACCAAGTTAAATTACACAGTTGCTGCAGCATATTAAATTAAAACTAGTGCTTTTATCAGTCTCTTTAGAAATCTAACCCCCTCCCCCCATATTATGTTATTTTGACAAGATCTGATTGATATAAATTAAATTATTATCCTACTTTAGTTTTTAAATTAATTGAGCTTTATACCAATTGTTCTATCCTTCTGCCTATAAATGATGCTATGATGACAGGATTATAATTACTTGAGTCACTATGTAGCCTTTTAAAATATTGGAAGAAAATTAGCTTACTTTGACTACTCTGGAATTTCCTCAGTATTCTAAGATTTATTATGATTTTGCATTAGTTTCCAAAGATCTTAACATTCAGCTCTGTCAAAATCTTAGTTGTAAAAGTTTAAGTTAATTATCCAGTATTTGGAGATGGGGAAGCACATATGCCCTAGGGAATCCTTAAACTTTCCAAGAGTTCTTGCATTTCAAAAATCCTGCACATTAGTTATATATTTTTCCATTGGGGCTTTATTTTTAGATCTATTTCCATATACTGGTGGTTAGCAAATGATTTCCTAATAAATTAGCCTTGCCTTTTAATTTCCAATTTTCTCCTTAATTTAGAATTTCTACTTAATTTAATACAGTTCTTAGCCATAAATCAGGGTGTTGGTGTATAATTTAGCTCTAATGTACCACATTGTTCACAGGGCTGCCACTTCTGCAATGAGTGCCCCTGTCGAGTGATCAGCAATAAGCTTACAAACTAAGGCTGGGGATTTTTGTGGGCTCTGCTTGTCAAACTTCACTGAATGCCCCAGCAGTTTGGTGTAGCTCTTCTTCTATTGCTTTAATTTCCCTCCACAGCTGAAATATTACTTGAACCTCTAAAGGTGTTGTTGGCTGTCCCTATGTACGGTATACCCACAGAAATACATTGGCCAAAAACAGGGTTATTTTTTTTTTTGCAGTAACCATGAGGGAGGCAGGGCCTGGAGACTTGTTGATGTGGCCAAGACCTCAATCTTACCTCATTGCCAGAGATGAGAGAAAGGGACTCCCCCTCTCTCATCTCCTGGAAGAAAAGGCTTTCTTTTCCTGTGCTGGGAAAGCGCGGCAGACTGAGAGTCTGTCCGTCATTGTTTTTTCATTGTCCTGGGCTTAGTGAGCACTTTCCCTGTATCTTTGAATGTTTTTGTTATTGGCATTTTTGCTGCTACTGTTCATTTTCTTATGTTGTTGCTGTTTCCAGTAAATTGTTCTTACCTCAACCCATGATGTCTGCCTTTTGTCTCTCATCAGAGAGGGCAGGGGAGGGGCTTCTGGTTTAGGAATGGTTTCCTCAATACAACACTCACTCTTTTAAGTGGGAGTTATATTGGGGAAACCATTCCTAAACCATGACATTCCCACAAGAAGGAGTCCATATATTCATCACTACATTTTTCTATTCTCCTCTTATTTCTTTTCTCAGTAGTGGGCACACACAGCAGGAAAGACTCACAGAACAGGAGCCATGGCATGTAGCTAAATATTCCATGAGTGACTGCATTGGCTATACATGAGGAATAACAGATGAGCTGTTCAGAGTGATCTACATTATCAGAAAAATTTTTGGTTAAACATCACTGGTAATTATGGTGTTAGTCAAAAGTTGTCCAGGGTTTAAGAAAATGCAAAGTGAAATAAATAATAAAACAAGCATTTTCTTGTAAATGGAGGTGGACCGTAACAAATGAGCTCTGTAAAATTATCGCAGAATCACAGGATCACAGAATGTATTTTGTTGAAAGGGACCATAAAGATCATCTAGGTATGGCCACCTGCCATGGGCAGGAACACCTTCCACCAGACCAGGTTGATCAAAGTCTTATTCAAACAATATAAATAGAATTAGAATTACTTTTTTGGTGAGGATGTAGCTGCTAATATCTTAAATTTTATTTTATTTATGTATTGTTGTGTGCAGATGATATTTTCAGAGCTATTTTAGATTTAAAATACAATTGTGGAAAATCCCAGCTGATAAGCTGATATGCATTTTTTTGCTTATTCATGATTATATATGTGCAAGTCCTGAAATTTCTGTTGTACATGACATATGCTATTAGTGCTTCTATTTTAAGTAGTAATATTTTATTTTTTGAGGTTGATATATAGAAGAAAGATCATCAGTCCAAAAAAGAAGTGAGATTGTTTAACAAAGCTCTAGCTGCATCTGCTCTGGTTCAGATGGCACTTTTTCTGTGGCATGTCCAACTGCCGCTGTATTTCATGATATTTCAGGCTAAAATAGCACCCAGTGCTGTCGCTGCAAGGTACTTTTTTCTCCCTCTTGAATTGCATCAAATAGATGTGATGGGACTGCATTCCCAGCAATGAAGTGCCTGCTGGATCAACCACTGTGTGATGTTAGTGTCTCTGGGACAGTGGAACAGATCTGCCAATAACTTAACCCTGGATCCCTTACTGCCCCACATCTTACCCATTTGGAAATTTAAGTATAAACCTTCAATTTAGACACTATTAGTCCCTATAGACAATGTTGCAAATTTCTCTGTTGGTTGCTTGAAACTATATTCAATTTCATTAACTGTGCTTTTATCCTGTGGATATGAAACTTTTATGATATTTTGGGGCAGAAAAAGTTTATATGACTCATTCGGTACAGATAGAGGTATTTTCAATGTCTGAAATGAGTTTTCTTGCAGATACAAAAGATACTAAGAAGAAAATATATTTTTTTGTAGTACTGGACAATAGTGAAAATAAAATGTAACAAAACCTGACATTAAACGTTTTTGTTGTGGGTAATGAGAAATGTTCCTGTGGAGGAACATACATTGGAAGGTGAGAGATGCACCAACAAAAGAGTCAAAAAACATACATAAAGGTAGACTTAATTTTCCTGGGTTTTTTTTAAGTGTTCTTTTTTAAGACCACCTCAAGCTAACCAACTAATATATTTTGCCTTGTTCTGGAAAAAAATTTCAGAATAAGGGAGATGTGAGCAACTCTTTTGAGCGTAGGCATCTCAGATGTATTACTCAGCTTGGAACTGGGGGCTTCCAAGGAAGTGCATTTGTGCGTTTGTGTTTTGCCCCTGAAAAGAGCATATCAGTTGTCAAGGTCAGCCCAAAGGCAGAACACAGCTTCCCCTCCCGAGGGGGAGTGTCTGTAGGGAAAAGCCTGTTTGACCAGAGGTAAAGGAAAGACCTGGGGCCTGATCCAAGCAAAGCACACCAAGCTTGATAAAAAGACCCCGGACAGGCTTTAAATCAAACCTTTCATCTTCAGCATGATATGTTGGCCCCATTTGTCAGCACTAAATGTCATTTGAAAAAGAAAATAAACGTTGATTTCCATTAGGTAAGGAAAACCTTCTGGTGTTGTCGACCTTGACAGCATCAACGTTCCCAAATGAGATGTATCCCATTCCTCTCAGCTTGAATTAGACATGAGTGAACCAAATAAGGTGTGATTACTGGTATTGCCAGTAAAATTTGTTCTTGTGAAGTATTGATACTTTAAAAATTTTATTTCTCCTCCTTTTTTTTTTTTTTTTTTTTTCCCCTGGAAATATCTGAGCTCATACCTTGATCTGAAAATTTAAT
>JAOTQP010001546.1:64234540-64245641 GCA_026413545.1 Cichladusa arquata
TTAAAAATTTTTTTTCTCCTCATTTTTTTTTTTTTTTTTTCCCCCTGGAAATATCTGAGCTCATACTTTGATCTGAAAATTTAATATATAAAAGGAAAGACAGGAATTTTCCTTGGTGTATTCTCTTAGATGTGTAGAACTAAAAGAAATATCATTGAAATTGCAAGAGCTGAAATCTTGTTAAATTTTTGAACTTGCAAGAAGCAATTTTCTTCCAAGCCTCTAAGTTAAATATTGTAATTTCTCAAATTGTCAGGAAAAAAAAGAGAGAGAACAGGATCTCTTTCATTGCAAAGATGTCAATATGCTTTTCTCATTTTTATTTTCATTCTTTTTATAGAGATTACTCTTGTAAAATATAATATTTGTTTTCTTGACAATTTCTGAGGGAACTATTTGACTGCCTAACAGGTTTTGAGAAAACCTAAACATTGCAGGAATTTTTTTTACATAGATGAACTTTCACATTTTCATTACAGTCTCTCACATTCAATTGTTTAACATAATGACAAATTTTCTAAAGATTATTTTTCTAAAGAGTGTTGATCTACTTAAAGTGATACGCTGCCAATACTGATTTTATTTGTTTAATAATAATTGCACTCTTTATTGTACATTTTGAGCTAAAAAATAGAGCATATTTTGAAGAAGTCAAAGTTATTCTGGAAAATGTGTACGTGGATCTAATTATTTACTTCATGAATCAAGAAGCAAATTCTACAATAATTACAGTGTTACAGTGCAGATGTATTCCTGTAGTTACACCTGTCTGAGAGGACAGGTGGAGGCAATGAATGAGTAACAAAGGAAAGCAATAGACACAGAACCTTATACTTAGTCAATATGCATTAGCTGCAGTCGTGAAAGTTGATTTAACACAAGAGAAATAAAAAATTGCCATCCAAGCACAAGGCACTATTGTCCATTTCAGAGGCATCTAGCTGCCTGTGGGTCTGCCCTGTGTAGCTCCCAGTGAAGGATTAGCAGAGAAATAATGGAGTACTGCTTATGGGTAAGTGCATTATGTACATATGGGGGGAGAAGGTGGAACATAAATAAGCGTATTTCTTCTTCCCATCATCTGCTGTCAGCAGAAAAGTTTTGGCAAAAGAGATGTTTACTGTGATTTAGCAGCATCAGGAAGTAGGAATTGACCTGATTATAGTAGCAACTCTCAGGCTTCAGCACTTTTGTTAATCATGTAAAAGCCTAAAGATGACTTGGGAACTAAATTTAAGCTTCAGGGTGGAAAGCTCTGACCGGAGAGTCTTAGTTGCAGGAAGGGGATCGAACATGTGAGCCGAGGAGGGGCAAGCACCAGACCTAGCACTTAGAGCCCAGCCTTCTGGCTGGGGCTGGGATACCTACAGCTCCTGCCAGCTGCCTGTGTGACCCTCTCCTCACCAGAGCAGCAGCACTGCCACGGGAGCTCTGATGCAAGTTGGCTCGAGTGGAGCAATTTCTAGAAACTGAGTATCTATTTTATCCATTTGCCTTCCTTCTTCTTTCCAATTACACAGGCCAGTGCTTGAATAAATTTTCAGCCTGGTTGTCAGATACACACTGGTATATCACCATATTCCCTCAAACATTCCTCAAACATTAATGCAATGACTGCATTCTCAGGTAGGTATTACTAGGGGGCATAAATAGGAGAAAATGTGTTGAGAAAAAGATTGCTTAAACACAGGTTTGCCTGTGCTGTGGCAGAGCTGAGGTAACCATGGCTCAACACTATTTTGTGCTGTGCTTGAACAATGAAACATCAGCTTATCTTGGAGTTTATGATGTGACATTAGAAAAGTACAATTACATAACTACAATAGCATCATTTTTTTAATGGCTTTTAACCTCTGATTTCATTCTAGAATTTTCAAGATATTTTTTCTATGCTTTTACTACATGAGATATTTGTGCCTACAACCTCCACATTGAATTTTATGTACTGGAAACAAGATATTTTCAGAGAGACGCTCTTGGATGAATTTTCTAGCTCTTCAGACAGGGAGAGAAATTTAACTACTATTGTTAACTCGAGCTTTTAACCATTTATTATAATGGTATCAGATGAACTTGGAATATTTTTTGTTTGCTTGAAATATAACTGCTTTATTTCTCTGCTGAAAAGAGTTTCCAGTTAATCACTTTTGCTGATCTACACCCCAATATATCTAGATTTATGACTTTAGTCATTTTGACCTGAGCACAATATTGTTCAAGTAATTATTGTCCACACAATATGAATCACCATTTTTGAGCTATCACATGTAGATGAAAATAATTCAGAACTGCGTGACTGCTGCCAACCACCTGAGCTAATAAGTCTCTATTTCTGAACAAGACAGACCTGTGCTCCCATACTGGCTGGGGAAGGATATGTGATATTTATCTGGTGTCTCGGACAAGTGATGTTTTTAGAGAGTGTACTCTATAAAGCTCAGGTTCATAAAATCCTTTTCATCAATTCAGAGAATGTTTTCCTGTTTTAGGGTATTCTAATGTGAAGGGATAATCTTTCATTTGCTATCTGGAAGAGAAAACTAAACTGAATTATGGAATGTTAATGTTATATTATGAACACATATAGAAAGTCTTCCTAAAAATATAATCTGAAAAAATCATTATCATATCAAATTTAGATGGAGCGTAATCACTGAATAATATTATTTTCATCCATTTGTATCTATATATTGCAACTACTCATGTTTTTAAGGGCATGGAGAGACTAATTTTTCCATGTTACCAAATACTCGGAGTTATGTGTAAATAACCTGGCAACTTGCCGTAGCTATGAAATGACTCCAGCCCTGACATTTTACTGTACTTGCTTTTAGCATTCTGCTTATAGAGAACTATAAACCTGTACAAAAGAAAGGGGAAGCTGACAGAATACCCGCAGTTATAGCTCTAAAGTAAAAAATGACTTCAGGAAAGCCATTTTGGAGAACCATTTCAAAGGAACAGAGGAGGCAGAAAAAATGATATCTTTCTGCTCTCTGCTTTACAGTAAAACTACCTACTATTTCATTCTGTCCAATTCCCTTGGTCTGTTTGTGTGTTTTTTAGCCTGAGTCTATTTTTTCAATATGATACACAAACAAGAGAAGATGGCAAAAAGAATAGGTATAAGTAAGTGAATAGTCCACCTTCAAAGAGCTGCCTCCTTTATGGGAATTTAGTTGTAATCTTTAATGGAGAACAGAGCTAAAGAGAACAGCTCCATACAGCAGCTGAAATAGGAACTAAAATGAAACATTTCTGCTGAAAACTAACTTCCAGACACTTAAACGAGGTGCTATTATGTTTTAGCTTCTAACTGTTAATTTTATCAGATGAGATGTTTTTATTACCATGATTTTTATTTTCCTAATATGACTTGCATTATTTTTCTCTCCCCTCCCCATTTTTTCTCCCTTGCTGTGTACGTATGCACACACAGTGACATGCAGAAAGACATTCTGAAAGAATGCTAGAGCACTTAAGTAATGCCTAGATAATATTAACATTTATTACTCTGCAATAATGACATAAAACAGGTCTACCCAAACACCTGAATATATAGGTCTATATGCTGTAGAATCAGAAAAAAAGGCCTTTTTGCACCTCCATGACCTTAAAATATAAGTAAGTAATTTGTGATTTGTATATACCATTTTTATGCTGAAAACAGCTGTGTGTGTCAAGACTATTTGGATAATTCTCTTATATCTATGGTAGTTTTCAGGCAAAATTTCCAGTTGTACAAGATGTAGGATTACACTGTGAGGAACAGATCATCTGTGACCAGTTTAAATGGAGTAGCAGGAAAACTTAATCAGGAATTAAATATCAGTTAAAAATGGGTTCATCCATACATTTGTAAGGAAGAAGTGACTGTTGCCAGCTACAGAAACTATAGACAGGTAGTCAAGGTTTGGCCACAAATTTAAATGTATATAAACCTAGCCAGGGAGAGATGAACCCCCTAGGAAGCTTCAGCTGCATTTCGTAGTCCTAGAGCACATACAGCACTCATCAATGCTAGGTGAGGAAGAACAAAGGAAGGACTAAGGACTATGTCGTCTCCCTTGCAAACCAGTTGTCACTTACAATAAGATTAGAATCAGCTGTTTTTTAGGAAGTCAACTGTAATTTTAAGAAAAATGAATGCAAAATTTTTTAGGATCTTGAATGGGACAATTCAGAAACTTAAGATGAACAAAGCAGTACCAGAGGGTGGACCATTTCTAGTTCATCATAATTGAGCAGCTAATGTATTTAAATAAGATTAGAAGAGATGTAATCAGATAAAAGAAGGACTTGTTCATCGACTGCATTATTTAAAGAATATTATCTTTCCCAATACCTTCACATGCAGCATAACTAGTTTTTAAGATAAAAATGAAGCAAATGTAAAAATGACTGTACCAAAGAGCATGTGTTCTATGGGACACTTTTAGTAAAAGACACCCCAATGTATTTTCCTAATGCCGCAGCTCATGCTGATGTTAAGTGATTATACTTTCCTAAAAGATTTATTGGTACGGAATAAAACACTGCTTTTCTCTGGTTGTGTGATTAGAAATACATGCTGTCTGATGCTGCCTAAGATCTTTTGTTTTAACAGCATATTATTTTTTCCCCCTGATTTGGAGACATCAGGCAAGATCAAAAGACAAGATGAACTACTGGACGTTAGCCTGTGCCTCTGGATGTTTGACTCACTTCTTGGCCTCACCCTCAGTGTCCAGAGTTATGGACTGCAGGAATGAGTGTCGCCACCAGTCAGTAGGGTTGTGATGCTCCTTGTAAATTCTCAGGCTGAACAAAGACACTGGACCACATGTCAGTACACTTGTGTTTTTATTTTAGTCACCATAACTCCAGCAATCAGCCCACAAATTAAACGGAAAAGGTGTTGGGTATCAGGCCCTTAATACAGGTACAGGGCACTTATGTTCTCAGTAATGAACTCCTCAAAAGGTGCTGGCTCACAAGCCTCAACACACCTTCAGAGAACAAAAGTGTGGGGTAGAATATGATAGCCATGCTTTGCCTCAGAAGGACTGATCCAGGATGTGGGGAAAGATGCTCCTCATGTTATGTGCCAGATTTAGCTATGGTTAGGGTGCTTGAAGATTTCCAATTAACTCAGCTTAAGGCGCATTTTAAATGAGAGGCTGTGATACTGCACTTGCCTTATAAAATCACTTTAATCCCTACTCCAGATTAAAGTAAAAGAGACACCAGACGTTAACTAATATCTTTAAATAATCTCTGTATTATATGTCCCTGTTCTAAGATTTTTTTCTAAAATTAGTTTAAGCCCTTTTGGTGTATTTAATTAAAAATATTGTTCTCCTTTTAGCTAAACATTATTCAGAAAGAGGGACACTGAGAAGCAAAGAGCACAATCCTTAGGAAATAAATTTCATCTTGAATACCAAACTTTCACACTGATTTTTTTAAGTGGCAAACACTTCATATTGTACTTCAGCATCACACTAAAGCATTCCTGTTGCATCCAAGCTAAATATTAATGTAATTGGTAGCAAGGCCAAATCTATCATTGCAGTATGGTCTATTTCTAAATAATTTTCAAATATCAAAATACTCAAAGTAAATATTTAAATTGTGAAATTGGCTTTTTTTTTTTTTTTTTTTATTTCAGGAAGCACTCTCAATTGAATAAAAAATAAGGGAAGGATTGGCTAAATATTTAATTTTTTTCAGTGGAAGGAACCTTTCCAAATCTGATATGTCAGCAGTCTTCAAATCCTATTTCTCTGTCTGCAAAGGCATAAAATTGAAACAATTAAATGTATGTTTTCTTGACTTGTTTTCTCTGCAGGAATTGTATTTAAAATAATGAAATGGGTAAACCATGACTTATTTTTCAAGTCTGGTCCCTTACTGTCCCTTTTCTAGATGTTCATTAGAGAGAATTCATCAATGCAACCAGCTTTCCTCCACTTGTTGAATGCAGATATGTCTAAATGTTTTGTGTATACCTGTTGAATACAAACATGTCATATAAATACATTTTCTTGCAACATAACTCTGATAGTAGTTAAAACTACCTTGATTATTCCCCAATCTATGTAATAACCCAATAATTGGAGTTATCAGACCTTTTAGATGAACAAAAGGTATACTCTGGAGTCCATTGACTTCAAATAGAACCTTGCAAATTGAGCCTGAGACATAATGATATATTCAGAAAGAATATAAATAGTAGATTAGTCACTCCTCAGTGAATACTGTGAATAATTTAACTTGTGCCTATTACTGTTCAATTTGACCCATATATTATCTCTCAGGTACCAATCAGGAAGAAAAATGTTGCTTTCATTAAATGTCATTATGGGCATTGTCATTCTATTTCCTACTCCATTTTAGAGGAGTAAGCCAAAGCAGACTAAGAGGTTTTAAACGTTGTCACTAATTTGTTAACATCACATGTTCATTTTTTATTGTCTGCAAACAGAATAGTAAGGAAAAATAAGGCACACTGGGAAAAAATTTCCAAGTGCCATCCTGAACATATGCACACACATATAATGTTTTCCCCTTCTTAAAAGTTGACCTCTATAACCTGTTAGGAATATACCTCCTACTTCACATTCATATTTTATTGGGGGACATTTATCCTGGTTTTAGTGAGATCTCAGTTGAAAACTCAGTCCTAAATTTTAGCTCCCTTGTTTCACTTTTAATTCTGGAATTTGTAAATATACACCCATAAGATTTTAGTTGCCTAGAAATCAATGCAGCATCCTGGCATGCAGAGCTGTTACTGGGAAAAGGGAAACAACTTATAATTAAGTACATTGGTATTACAATTGTAGCAACAGTGTTGGAAAGAGCATCTGGAATTGATTTGAATAATAAGGCAGATTTTTAGCAAAAATTTAGCATATAAACTATTTAATCTTAAGAAATATACTTTTGTGTATAAACTAGGATATTGCTTATTTTGTAGATCTGGAACTGTATTCTGGGCTATGATTGTGAATTAATACTGATAGTACTGCAGTGAAGTCAATGTATAATATGAGAGTATTTGCAATGCTGCTGCTGCTGCTGATATATCCTAGGAGATTCCAGAGGCCAAAATAATTCTAGGAAATAATTCCAAGGGTATTTTAACAATACCTTCACATAAATATTTTATTATTTATATGCTGGGTTCCTGTTTATAGTGTATTTTTCTTTATTTAGATCCTTTTCATGAATGAGGTCACAGGAACTTGTCAACTTTTACTCCGAAAAATCGTATAATAACATTTTGCAAAACTAGAGCTTCCAAACACTGTGGAAAAATAAACAAGTAGATAAATCTCCCAGAAAGTCCTAAAAGGCAGTTTTTGAAAGGGTCAGGGCCTAAAAAATATTAAATCTACTCATTATGTTTTGGTTTTTGCCAGAGTACTTTCCCTTGCTGTAAGGGAGTAGACCATAGAAAAATAAATCCCTTAGAAATACAGAGTAAGTCAGACACATTCAGCGAACAGGAGCTCTCTGCCTGGCAGGAGCAGATACACCTTTCTCAGATCAGAGAAGGGAGCAATGAGGCCTGTATGAGCATCTTTATCATAGATTAACAGCAGGTACTGAACAAACAAATCATAACTTGATCACCTACATTGAAGAATGAATTTTTATTACACTGACGTTTATCCTCTCTGTAGAACAGGCACAAAGAAAGCTGTGGAGTGAAAAGAAAGGTCATCTTCCTTTTCTAATTCCTGCAATGATAATGGTGTGATGGAAGAGGACTCTTCCCAAAGAGGAAGCGGAAGGCACTGGCAGAGGAGTTTAGTGGGATGCTTGCAACAGAATGGTTGTCTCATTTCACTTTTCACTATTCAGCTATTCTAGTTTTGTTTTCAATCTTTTTCCAGGGCAGATTATCTTGCTCAAGGATTTTGCCAGTGCAAAAAGGGTAGAAGAAAGAGTTCTATACTAGCTGCTGGCAGCTAAGGAGAACTCCCCTATCTCTTCACTCTTGCATCTCTAATGTGCAGTGGTTTTCTCCCTTTTCACCATTCTTATGGTAAAGGACCTTTACAAGCGGAGCCAGAAGCATTTTAAAAACCATCATAAAAACCCCAACACACTTTATGCTAAAATGAAAGGCAAGCTTGCTACATTATGGTGAGTATCAATAGATTCCAAGGCCTCCTGGGACAATAGATGACCGAAGAAACTAGAGTCCAAGTCGGACCAGTGAAGAGATACTCAGAAGCATTCACCTGAAAGAATCAGGTATTCTTGCAGCTTCAGTAAACACTACTATTTCATAACAAGACAGATTGTTTTCCAGAACATTATGGTGTTACAATAAGGAGGCAAAAAGAGAAAGATTAATTTAGCATAAACTTATGTGAAGTCTCTGATCTGAAATTAAATTTGATGCTCATTACTAAACTTGTCACAGTGGGAGAGAGAATTTTAAAGGGGCAGTTGAAATGGGGTGGCAGTAAAGTTTCTTGAAATTTTCCACTGCTAAAAGGTATTTCAAAGAAGGGTTTAATTCACTGTTACAGAAACTACAGAATGGGTTAAAACTTCATCTAGAAATGTTCTTGAGTCTTTTCTTATTAAGAAACACCTTTGAAAGTCACATAAAGTGAGAAAACCAAAATTAGGAGGCCAGAAGTTAGTTCATGCTGGAGTACCTTAGAAGCCTGAATAAAAAATTCCTGAAGGTTTTATAAATCTGTTAGCAGTGTCCTGCAGGGCCATTAACTTCCAATAAAAGATATAAAAGATATACTGGATCTCCAGAGATTGGTAATGGGATGTATTGCATTCACCTCTAGCTTGTAAGGTCAAATCCAGCCCATGCTCAAAGAGCTCTTTCTGATGCTGGTGTCAAAGTTGGTGGGTCAGCTACAGTTCTTTTCTAAGTCCCTCAACTTCAGTTATTGTTATCTAAACCACATGCCATGAGCAGATCTACACAGAATGATGTGATTCTCTTGAAAGAGATCATGAGAGTCTGTGCATTTATGGTTTTTGTACCACTTGGCACTGTACTTCTCCAGAGAGAGAGAGAGCTGGCTATAACTATTTAACCTGATACTTCCAAACCAAAATCTTACTGTATTTAGAAGTAAAACAATTTGCTAAGAAACTTATGCATCTCCACTCTCAGCCAGTTATTTAGAAAATATTTATTAATTTTTCTTCAAAGTTTGTTCAGTCTTCACTATTACTTAGCTTACAACCCCCTTTACATTCTCAGGAAATATCTCATTTAGAAGCTCCTCGCTCTAGATCATAATCTCTCCCAGGTTCAACTCACTCTTAACATATTTTTTGATTGCTGGTTTCTTCAGTTGCCCTATAATTACCTATGAGTGTTTGTTTGGAGGCAATTGTGGCCATCAAGTTACTCCACTGCTTGCTTCCACCAGCATCACCCTATCAGCCAAAATCAATGTGTTGATACAGAAAAAAATCCATCAACCCAAGATAAGAATGAATTACTGTCATATTGACCATCTCTCTCATAGTGTTCAACACAGCATTACACGTTTCTATAACTAGGTAGTGCATAACATCACCCCCTAATTTCCTATAACTGGAAACTTTCCTATATCTGGTTGGCTTTAAGGTAATTCCCAGAGAGTGAGAGATGTCTTCCTTACAACACCAGGCAGCCAACAGTGCTAATAACAGCAAAGAATGCTTCAGTAGCACTTGTCACTTCTGAAGTGATTACATCTGAAGTCCTAGTGGAAAAATGGAGGATGGATAAAGTCAGTTGCCACCCTCTGTGCTGTTAGTCCTCAGTGACTTCATGTTTCAGGGCTGTGATCCACAAATCATTACAGTGTTAATCACACACATAAATGCTGTACACAACAGTAAAAATATAAACATAAAAGCTCTTTTTGAGCTTATAATGATAAGCACTCAAGAATTAAATAACATCAAGATTAAAAATGTTTGAACCTAATTTGCATCTGAGCTCTCCTTTGTGCAAATGCATTATCATACTGTCTTTAATCACATGGTGATATGATGTTTCTTCTGTAAGATTTTCATTAGGTGTAAATCTGATAAGCTGAGGAATCTTGCTTGTTTAGTAAACTTTCTTTCAGCAGAAAATCTCCATAAATTCTACAAATTTAAAAAGTTTTCTATCATAAGTGTAGTTTAATTCTACAGAGGTTCCATGATGGTTTCAAGTAAAATAAAGAAAAGCAAACCAACTAAAAATCCATATAATTAAAATTATCTTAATTCCAATCCAAAATAAGGATTCAAGTGTATTTCAGGATCAAAATTTATCTATAGGTGAGCCTGGTTAATGTGGTCATTAGATGCTGAAAAGCTTATTTTATTTGTAGAATATTATTTTTTCTTACTTGTTTCCTAATACTTAACTATGTTAACAATATTTTAATTTAGGTTTGCTCTTCTGGTGCTCTTTAAAATAATGTCTGTTACATATTTCAAGTGATATTATTTGCACAAAAAAACCTAAAACCCCAAATCAGGAGTCTCCCACTCACTTCATGGACCTTTTTAAAAGTTTTTAAAGAGCTGCGTGCTAAATGTACACCATGTCCATCAAGGAACTTTTTCTCCCACAGTACAAACATGGCAAGTTCTGTCAATACCATTCAAGGGTGTAGGGAATGCTGTCAGATTATTGGTAGCCTTTTGCAATAAATTCCTAATGGATTGTGGTCAGTTTGGCTGAGAAATTGTCTGGTTGTTCTATATCTAAACTCATTGCATTTTGCAGTTATTTGGTAGTATTTGGTATTTACTGTTTGCGAAATTAATAGCTAAGTGCCTTCCTTCAAAATGTGCTGTAGTGAGATAACAGAAGAAGAAATACTCAGTTACATGGTCACACAGGATCCATTCATTGCATGTCATGTCTAAGTGCAGGTGTATGAGTATAAACATATTACAAATGTACTCAGGCACTTCTACTGCAAACTTAAGAATATGAATAGAAGCAGGCATGAGCTATGTGCACTTGGGTCATCTTCCTGAGGGGTTAAATTGGTCTTGGGAGAATCCCTCTCCTCTCCTCTACTCTCCTCTCCTCTCCTCTCCTCTCCTCTCCTCTCCTCTCCTCTCCTCTCCTCTCCTCTCC
>JAOTQP010001546.1:64259890-64317043 GCA_026413545.1 Cichladusa arquata
TTTTGTTTAAACAAAAAAAAAGAAAAAAAAAAAAAAAAGACAAAAGAAAAAAGTAAGAAAAAAGAAAAAAGGTAGTTTGAGAGCTTGATTCTGTTATTCCTGCTTCTGATGAAGAAGATTCAAGGCTTCCTTTCTACCTACTGGCAGGCAAAGGTGTATCTGGTAGTTGGGACAATAGAAGTTCATAGCCAAATGACTATCCCAGTGTGCATTGAGACAGATTTGAATAAAGTAATACTCTAACTCCAGCAGATTTTACAAAAAATATTTGAAATTGTTGAGCATCTACATTGCATAACTTATGCACAGGGGAACACTGATACTATTGGTGTGCTCTTGTGGTATTTGATGTTTGTAGATAGAAAATATAGCTAATGGCAGAAAAATTGAGCTCTGAACACAAGAACTGGAAATATATAAACTAAAAGTTTTCGTGGGAGTGGTGTCACATCTGTGTATCTGTGTTTATTCAAATGATCTGGAGGTGGCAAAACAGTGTGTGAGTAGTGAAATGCAACTCCATTTATCTTCTCTGCTTGTTCTTTCCATCAGTCTTTGCTGATAATTTCTTGTCTGCAATAAAAACTGCAAACACTTCAATGCCACTACTATCTTCATATGGCCTCTTTGGCCAAGGGATCTCAGTCCTCCCTACCTCTGCAAATGCCACAGAATACAAACCAAAGCAATTTTTTGCAATACTGGCCATATTTATCTTTTTATCTACATCCTTTTAGGCAAGGGCAAATCAGTCCTTTCAGCTGTTTATTGTTTCATGTGCAAATATGAACTACCTCACTCACAGCACAGTCTGAAAGATGATTCTCTTATGAAAAGTCATTGACGTTGCCAGACATTGCTACATGGAAATTTGCTCCAAGAAGAGGACTTCTGCTTACCCATGCTGTTTTTGTTATGAACTGGAATGTATACACTTCAAAAACAGAATTACAGATGCTGGAGTTTAAGCTGTTAAGAATAAGAATAGTCTGAGAACATCAGCCTCCTCTTTTATTCCATATATGTGAATGATAATTGACATGCTGGGGAATAAGAGACTTAACTTTGTCTAGTAAAACTCATTTTCCACTACTCCTTTTTAAAGGTCAGGAATAATTTGTTTCAAAAGGAATTTTAAACGTTTCACATATAATGTGGACAAATTCAGTGACTTATTTTTCTGAGGTGTAGATTCATGTCAAAAAGGAGCTGGAAACACTGAAAATTATGTAATACCACTAACCATTTTTCCAGATGACAAAGGAGGGGACTTATGACCTCAGCCCCAGCCATTTGTCTTATCAGATATTCATTCCTTGTTTTTTTCATTATTATGGTGATATAAAAATATGTGTTTTGTATTCAGAATTTTCTCCTGCATTAAGAGGGCATTAAGTTTTATTAAAGGTTTCAGTGACTTTCTCAGCATGGTGAGGTTCTCTAAAAGTGTATTCCACTAGCCATAAAATTTACCTATGATCACTGACTATAGGGGAAAAGAAAAGCTACTACCTCAGGCTGTGATGTAATCAGATGAGCTATCTGAAATTATCAGTGTAACTGAATGCTTAGAAGAGACAGAAAGAGGGAAAATATATGGTTCTTATTTGTGCCTCAGAATGACTTGTTCAGAGAATGATTCACTCAAGTATCTACTTAGTATTCAGTGAAAAACATTACCCAAAAATTTTTGAAATAACTTGAGGCCTTTGGAAAAGTAATTTCAACATGGTTCACTGCATGAAAATAAAACAGTAAAATCTCTAGATGAGAGAAGTAATACTTTAACTTAATGAAACTTATATTAAAAATACTCCAGGTTTTCTAGTCCAGCATCTTTACCATCTGTGAATTCATATATTCCAGATGTTTGCACACAATGTATCATGTTATGCTCAGTATTTGCTGTAGCAGAGAACAACGATTTATCGATTTTTGTAAGAACTTTCTTAGAAACAAAGATGTAGACTTTAAACTACTTTTGAATCAACTTCCCAGTAAGGCATTAACCCTAAATGGTCCACAATTTAAATTGCTCATAATGATAAATATATTTGAGTAGCTCCTTGCATTGAATCCTTACATTGACAAATAAAGTCCTGTTAGGAGGATGATAATGACTCTATCAGGTAATTTGTGTATTGCATAGTGCCTTCCTTGTTAGGGGAGCCATTTAGAGCTTTCTGAAAGAAACCTGCTGATATTCCGTGCTAGTATTGTATGGAATATGAATGTGAACATATGGATGACGCCTGTTAAATTTCACTACAAGTCATCTGGAAGAGAAGACAACGTATGTTTGAGTAAATACAGAATTTGGTTGGCAGTCTACTGTCATTCCAAAACCTAGGCCGTCTGGTATGTCTGGGAAGCAGAGGAAGAGGCACATCCCGTGTGCTCAGGAGAACACCTTCACCAAACAGCACAGAATTGTGTTCTGTGTGTAGCTCCAGATTGGTGAAAGACAGCTTGTTTGACATTCAAGGGGATGAAATAGCACCAAGAAGAGCTTTCTCGGGCTGCTTTCATCTTTGCCAGCTTGCAATGTCATCATGTGTTTCTGGCAAATAGAGCTTGCATCAGTTCAGTTGACAGGTCCTCATGAATTTTAATGTCTAAGCTCCATATTCATGTTAGAAGCATTAATGTTCTCTGAAGCCTTTTTATTCTAGGAAGAATATAAATGTTTCAGAAATTATTTTGCATATATTTATTCATGCATGTTTCTGTATGTATGTGCCTATCCACATGTATAACATTACTTAAACTTTGAATTTTTTCAAAAGTTCAAAATTATTTTTGTCTTGACAAAAATAAAGTGGAGGCACTAATTTGTGTCTCTTATCCTCGAAGTGGACAGTATATTTGGATTTTTTAAGTGAACTTGTGTTTTTTTCTTAGTGTGGAAAAGATCAAAAAGTTCATGGGAATACATATCATGTAATATTCAATTCAGGTTACAAATCTGACGACTGACCCCTAAGTGGGATGAAATGGCAAAGCACCAGTGGAGTAGAGAAAATTATCTTGGCCTTATTCAGACAGAGATGACATCCTTTTCAAGAGGAAATGCTTTATAAAGAGGCAGCAAAAGAACAAACTCATGAAAATGGAAGTTGTTTCCCGTGAAATTTGAGGATAGAAGCACTGTGGAAAAGTAGATAAAGCATCCCTGCTTGGGAGTATAAAAGGCATTAATAAGAATTTCCTCTTATGTAGTATTTAAGAAATCTGACAAATATTAAGAGGAGCAGAATTAAAACCAGGCTCAGTTTTCCAAGTCTTGACCATGAAGCTGCCAAATTTTTGTTAAGGTGCTTCTTAAGTACTTCAAATAGATTGAAGGAGAAAATCCAACAGCAAATCAACAAATCACAAACTTTGTGAACTGCTTATTCAGCTATTTGTTTACTGAAAAGGAAAAAATAAGAATTGCTAATAAAGTCAATTATATGTGTAAAGGGTATCAATTGCTTATAATACAAAATAGAATGACACAGTATCATAAATCTTCTAAGTGAAAGCTGCATACAAAAGAAGTAAAAAGCCTAGAGTCAAGTATATAACAACTGTGCGGAGTGCAGTAACTTCTTTGGGAACACTTGGTGAAAATACTCTTATCCAGCAGTGCAATTGCTATAACCCTAAAATTGTTCACGAAGTAGGAATTCTTGCAATGAGTAATTTTGTGTGGGAAAGACTCAGAAAGAGCATTGTCTAAAGGAGAAATTTCCTTTCACTCAGCAGCAGACTTCCAACGCATCTCTCAGCTCCTGCTTGTGCCAGGCTTTGTTCTGAGGGGAGGGAGAGGGATATCAATCTCTACTGATTTTCCAGCTCACTCAGCACAGGCTGCTGAAATATTCAATAAAATAGAGATCCAGACTCTGAGAAATGAATTTGTAGCATAGCTGTTATGTCATTTACACTGTCAGTGAGTTCAAGTTCCAGTCCCATGCCTGTGACTACCTACGTCTTTATAAAACAATAGGTGCTATGTCAGTAAGCTCCAGAATGGTTTAAAATACAGTCAAAATTAAACATGGATTTTGGACACCCTGGTTATGTACACACTAGGTCATAATGTGCAATAGACTGACTATTCTTATTCTTATTTTTAACTACTCCTTTTCTTAGTCTAACTATTCACTAACTTGAAAATTATTTCAAGAATCTTAAATCAAATAATTTCATTTGAGGTGGTATGAAATATTTTATTTCAATTATGAGTTTAAATTGCAATTTATCAATCACATTTCCAGATCATCATTTTGGTGATAATAGTAATAAATACCATTCAGAAAGCAGTTTGTGGCAATCTGTTTTAGGGGGTTTGATTGTTGCAGCAAGAACTTCTATATGTTGGAGATGGGGAGTACTGTAGCAGTGAGAAAATAATGAAGGAATCCTACTAGGATTTACTAAAATTTGTACAAATTAATGACAAGTCAGGTTCAGAATGTTTACATACACCCAAAATCTGTCTTAAAGATTTAAATGGAAGCTATAAATCAGTTGCAAAGAATGAAATGAAATTTTATTTAGCATTTATGCAGTAGCTCTGAAGGATTGAATCTATTTTCTGATTAAAGCTATAGGTAAAGATTAAAAATATCCTTATTTGACTGCATACTTCCAGAGAGAGTATGGAACAGAGTTTTAAAAATTTATTTCTTTTGAAGAAAAAGCAGAGATTTTTTTGAACGGGTCACTAGAGAAGAATCATGAAACCATTTAGGTTGGAAATAATCTTTAAGATCATTAAATCCAAACATAAACTTGGAACTGCCACGTCCATCACTAAACTATGTACCTAAATACCACATTTAGTGGAGTCTTTTAAATATGTCCAGGGTATAATGACTCATGAGTGGAAATGTTATGACATAGTGCCTACAATGGGGACAGTGGAGACATACTACCTATTTCAGGTGCTGTAAATGATAGAATCACTATGGAATCATTCAGGGTACAAAAGACCTTTATGATCCTCAAGTCCAACTGTTAACTCAGTACTGCAAAGTCTGCCACTAAACTATACCACACTGAAACATCCTGTAAATATTTTCAGAAATGTTTTCAGACCCCACTACTTCCCTGGTTCCAATTCTTGGCACCTCTTTGTATGAAATTTTTTTTTCTAGATATTCAATCTAAACATTCCCTAGCACACACTGAGACCATTTTCTCTGCTTCTTGTTACTTAGGGAAAATGACCAATCCCCATCTGGCTACTCCTTTCAGGTAAGCTTCCTTTTATAAAGCGTACCTTATAAACATATTTAAATGTCCAAGTAAGAAGCTAACTCAAATAAATTTATGATTAACTTGTGATTGTTTCATATTTTTAACAAAAGCTATGTTACATTTCTGAGTTCTGAATATACAAGTCTTTAGAGAAAAAAAACAACCAAAAACCATAGATGCCCCTGTCTGCTATTAACTCAGCTTTAAAGTCTGAGCTGTGAACAAAAGAATTATTGAAAAATATAGGTGAGGAAATAAAAAGTTAAGTACCTTTCCAAATGGCTTTTTACATCGTGGTGGGTTGACCTTGGGTGGCTGCCAGATGTGTTATCAATACCATTCTAGCTACAAATAAAGGCACAGAGCTGTAAGGGCTGTTATGGGAAAGTTAACTCCAGCCCAGCCAAACCCAATGGATAATTAAGATAAACTAAGCTGAATTCAAACATAACACAAGTGTATGCCAAGCTATATGTGCTTAGTCCAAACATAAACCTTTAAAGTGACTTCTTATCTGTTCCATTTGGTATTTTTTGATCTGTACCATTTATCTAAGCTTCTTTAAAGCTGATGCATTTTGCACAGCTACTCAAACCTTTAATATAAAACCACTTAGAACAAACATCTCAGTGACATGTCATCTCTCTAAATGTTGCTGTGTTTTTAGAAGTCTCGTATTTTACAATCAAAGCTTAAAAAGGACATGTGATCTACCATAGCAATATGTCAGAAAAATGTTGTAGATAGAGCTCATTCAAAAGGAGATTTTGCTCTCCAAATTCTATAAATTGCTTTGAACCTTATTTTTAAATATACTAGGTTTTTCCACAACAGTAATTTTGGGAAAGAGATGTTATAATAGTGTATAGCTGTGGGATTACATATTTTAGTAAGGTTCAACAGTAGTATACTATACAAATGTATTTTTCCTTAATTTTAATCTTAACCCATAATTTTTCAAGCTGTCAGTAATGGAAATCAAATGAAAATTGACATTAACATAATAGATCTAAATCCCCCAAATCGAACTGCACTGAATTTCAGGGAAGGTGGAGGTTGATCTAATCACGGTTCTCAGCTTCCTTTGCAATGTTGTGTGAATGCCTGTCACTATGTGTAACACTGGAACTCCTGGTTAGATATGAAAATGAAAAACAAACACAAATGTAGGGGAATGATAAATCCCTCACAATTTATTGATTAATAGCCTTTTAAGTTTTGCAGAATATACAAGGGAAGCATGAAAATAAGGTACAAAATGAAGATCCCATGTCTACCTTCACTGCCTTTTACTTGTTATTTAGCCATTGTTCCTCATTTATGTCAGTGTGTGAGTAGTCAACAGCTTTCAATCATTTGTTACTATCCAGTTGAAATAGTGCTCTTTCAGAATGGTAAAATAAGAATGTGAAAATAGAAGGGGAAATAAGGTAAAATCAGCACTAATAAGGTGCCTATCATTTATGGTATGTCAGGTACAACTAGGACACAGCAGGGGAAAAGATTAAACACAATGAATGAGCTCATATTCCAGCTGTACAGTTAGACATTTTGCAAGCATAGTACACTCAACAAAAATCAACATTTTGTTTTCAAATTTTGAGAACTGAATATAGCTTCTGGGATCACTGCCTTCTTCTGCTGTGGAATGGTAGAAGAAATCATTCACAGCTGCTAGGATCTTTGGGAGCTAGCTCACATGTCTGGCATAAATTGAGATATTCTGGTACATTGGTAGCCGTGGGTGGTTTGTAGTCCACATTGACAAAGAATATAAGGGTCATCTTGGCATTTTAAACTAAGTTTCTGGTCAATTCAACTGGGCTTTCTCAATGGTTACTTAGATTGACACTTTTAGAAGGTGATTTTTCCCTCCTGCCTTAGTTAACTTTGTTAAAATGGGTTCAGCCAGTCCCTGGAAGTACCTATCTGTCTTACCTTGTTTCCCTCTTCTTTTCAGGTCTTGTCAAACCTCTGCAAAGGCATTGGTGACCTGTCTATCCCAGTGACATAAAAGTTGAAGTCTTCAGCATTTTCTCTGTACTCCATTGTTTTCTAGAATGTGTTTGGGGATGGTGTCTTTCTTATTTATTTATTTATTTATATTTTTAATTTTCATTCCATTTGAATAACCATTTCATGCTCTCATGCTCGACTTCATAGCCCAAATGAATTTATGTTTGAGGCATCTTCCAGGTTTTCAGTATATTCTTATACCTTCTGCATCTTCTTTATCTCTTTACATGCTAATAATGATATTTGCTCTCCAAATTTGAGCAGTGTTTTTGAAAGCAAACCATATACCAAACATCCTTCTTTTATAATTTATGTTTGAAATTTTGGGGAAATTGCTCGATTCAACAGTTTTCTCTTTTAACCTCATTAATCTAAGTTTGCATTGCCAAATGTATTTTCCATTTTCATTATACATTAACCACTGTTAGAATTATCTGATTCTGAAAGAGTGACTGCTAATTAAATTGCTGCCATTTCCAACTTCAAGTGACTTCCTACAACACGGAAGGAAAAGCACAGCTGTACTTTATTTACAGGCAGAAAATTTGAATGCCCATTGTCTGTGAAGGAAGTCTTCTGCTCATAGCTTTCTATGTAAACAGGGAGTTGAGTACTTTATCATCCCTTAATGGGATAGGACAAAGGCAGTAGTTAAATAAGCCTGTGGCAAATAAGAGCTCCACTATGATGAATTCTATAGTATTTTCCATCTACTGTAAACATGTGTGTTACAAGCCTGAAGTTTATGAATAATGGCTTCATTTTGAAGTAATTAGAATTCTATGCCATTAACAGCAGGAAGTCTGGATAATTGTATTTCAGAATTAAATGTCTGGGAAAAGACATTTCTGTCTCTATTACAATTATGTTTATGATTAATGACAGAAATGACAACCTGCAATATAAATACAAAACAGCAAAAATTAACTGTATCCATCATGGATGACAGTATGAAAACTCCAGCGAATCAGTAATCATAGGTAAAAAAAGCACTTGATAATCTTGTTTTGTTTCATTCATATTGAAATATCCTCATCTCTTTCCCTTATTTCTGAGGTGCAAGTCTTCCAGCTGCTTCATACCAGAGTAAGCATGAAATACTAGAGTTGATTAAGTGCAAAATGATATATTTTTTAGACAAGTTAAGCACTGTTTTGTGGTTGTGCTAGAGTTTATCTTGAAGGGGTCAAGGGTTTCATTCAAGCACATCTGTAGAGTAACACACCTAATAGTGTTTTATTAGCACAATATTTATTGAAGTCAATTCTCTTTTCTGGTAAGTATTGGACTACCTTAGGTGATATAAAGTTTCTTACTGAGCAGATGAAACTAATTTTGGAGTTGACCTGAATTTGTTTCTTGATGCTTCCACACTCCCAGTTATAGGAAGAATTATTTTCTCATGTATCATTTAATGTGAGCTACTCACATTTAATGTGAGCTTCCCAAGAAGCACCATGCCTCTGTGCCTGAGATAAAACCTCTACCAGCTGCCCATTTTGTAGTATTGTACTGGGAAGTCTCCTGAGCTGCACCATGAGGAGTCTGCTGGCAGAGATAGCAGGACTGGAGCCATGGCATAGCTTATAAGTCACATCAGGTATGACTGAAAAATTCTATCATTGACAAAAATCCTTCCCATAGAAAACTGTAGACCATGCCACAGGAGCTGGAGAGTAGTCACATTCTAGATTTGTTTGCACACTGCTCTCTCCTCCTCCTGCCATATTTATAGAGGAAGGTGGAGGCACATATCTCTTCCCTACTGTTTATATCTTCATTGACCCTGCTGGGTGTTTGCATATGGGAGTGGGTACAGAAGTGCAGGTGTGAGTCTGCTCAATTAAGTTCATCAGTGTAACAAAAGCTAAACCAACATCCTCAGGGCATCTGCAGGAAACTGGCATTTTCTTCTAGGAGAAGTAGGATGTTTTAAAATGTCTAAACATAGTTTTGCTCAATCTTACACCACAACAGACCTTGTCAATACAGAGGCTCTTGGCAGGATGTCTTTGCTGAATTGAACTTCACAGTAAAGTTTTCTAAAGGTATTAATCATCATAACAGCCTGCATTGATTGTATTTTTCTTTGTTTAAGTGGTTGATGCCTTCCATTCATGACTTCACAGGTAGGTACTGGGTACTCTGTGTTGTAAAATAGGTGTAACTCTGATATAACTGATTCTTCTTGCAGGAAAAGGTTTTCTGTTTTTTTGGATGCCTTTTTAAATTTTTTTTTATTTTTTTGTTTATTTGGTTTTTTGTTTTGTTTTGTTTATTTGTTTGTTTGCTTCTGGGTTTTTTTTGTTTTTGTTTTTTGATTTGTTTTTTTTTCTGAAGACTTTACTGAAAAATACTGTCTCTGTCTCCTTATATTTTGCTCTTGTTCTTAATTAGCCCCTGTATTATCATTTAGGCGTTTTTCTACTAGACCTGTTTATCTATGTTAGTCA
This sequence comes from Cichladusa arquata, assembly GCA_026413545.1. Lineage (NCBI taxonomy): Eukaryota > Metazoa > Chordata > Aves > Passeriformes > Muscicapidae > Cichladusa > Cichladusa arquata. Next base: position 64,269,607 of record JAOTQP010001546.1, read on the forward strand.
GTTTATCAATCTAAAACTCTCGAGGAGAAGGAAAGCTGAAAACTGTCCCATAGGTTTTTCTTGATAGCTGCTAAATAAATATATGCTTTTGGAAGCATGGGCATGTCATTGCACAGTTCCTAAATTAAGGAGATTGACTGCAAGAACCAAGAGTGTAAGCCCTCCCAGGTAATCAGAAAAAGCCTGCCAGTCAGTGAAGGTTCCTGCATTCTGAAGATATTCAATAAATAATGAATACCCTTAAGTGCCTACACTACAGCTGGGCAGCATAGTAGGAAATAACTACTCATGAACATTTTGTAATTATTTTCTCTCTAGGAGTCCTGGCTTGTTCTGTTTATCACTCGTAACACCTTTTGTAGCACCTATCACTCTAAGATCTCTGTACTCAGCTAGCTAGGAATATATTCTTTGCCTGTGGGATTTCTCTTCAATCATATATTAAAAAATGTCTGCACCTGCCATGAATACTCACATTCTGCTGTGCAGGAATGAATGAATACAGGTTTCTGCTATTTGCCTTGAAACCCTTTGTATGCACCACTGCGGTGCAGAAACAACGTTGTCTTTACTTTGCACAGAGTCCTGCCCCACTGTGCAACAGTTAAGCTTATCAGCAATAAAATAAAGAAAATAAACACAGTTTGGTGCCCAATGTAGCCATGTCCAAGAACACCAAAAGGCCACATTTTTGTTTATTTTTCTGTTTAAAGCAGTTTTTCTGCAAACCCAGGGATTCTGGCTCTCATAAAAGGTGATGATGGGGCATGGGGCACAGGTCAAGATTCGGATCTCGAGATGTAAGAGGCAGTCAAAAGATCTCCTCAAAGCCAGATTTTGTTCTCTTGATGTCAGATAAAAAAGTACATCTACATGGCCATAGGCATTACCTGCTGGTAATCCATGTGAGACTGTGATGAATTCTGCACATTATTTTTACTAGTAGGAATTTTGGCTAATAGCTTCTGCTTCTGTTTCACACACACTAAGTCATGCAACTGATTTATACAATATAGTACTGAATGTGATTTTTTTTCTAAAAGTTTAAAATTTTAGCAATTACTGAGCTTGTAAATTTGTGATGCACTTAAATAATAGTTTTGTGTTAATCTTGTTTGTTTAAGCAATGTCTTCAAAAGAGAGACTAATTTTTGGATTTGTGACAGCTTTTGACTTAGGGTCTTATCTACATAGTCAGTCAAATGAGTAAGCTTATACATGCACTAACAGATGCAGACTTCATTGTAATAGAAAGGATAAATAAGGATTGTAAGACTGTGCATTTACTCACATCCCTTAATCGCTGCTCTTTCTTAATAATTAACTTCAACGGAATTCTAGATATTAAGTCAATAAATAGTCACCGGAACCCTAATTTTTATGCAAAGATCTCACAGTGCAAGATGAAATTACTGCCAGGTAATGTTACGAAAATTTTATAGCTTTTCAGGTTTCTAGCCAAAATTATTGTGTTCGTTGTGTTTGAATTTCTGTTTCTATTTTCTGGTGATGACCTACATGTGACTGACAGTTGACCTGAAAAAGTATTTCCCAGAACAGAAGGGAAGAGAATGTTAAAACAGAACATGACAAAATCATGAAAGGGCAAAGGTAAACCTGAACTTTCAGCAAATCAATACCTCTGTGTGATATTTTATTAACACAATAAATCTTTTACAATGATAAGAATGTTAGAGAAAACACTACCTTAATAAATTTATTGTCTCTTGAAATAAAGATTCTGGTTACACTGAGCAGAAACATCAAGTCCAAAAATCACACCATCAAGACAAGAAAGTAATCTTGCAGCCTACACAAGAGTTTAAATTTTCACAGTTCTGTTTTGGCCCAATGCCTACATGCAATCCTGCTTCACTTCTGATTTTCATGTTAAAATCTGTAGCTTGCTGTCATATAAAAATAGGACAAAAATGCCTTGCTACACTTTCATATACAGATTGTATATTTTAATACTCATTTTGGAATATTTGTTCCTTGGGGCATATCATCAAAAGAAATTTAAGCTAATGTTGTTTAAAATAGAGTGAATAATAACAAAAAAGAAAAGTCACCAAATGGAAATGAACTGGGTATATATTCCCAGGAAATTATATTTCCTATACAGCAGTCTATGTTATTCTTTATAGTCAAAACTTCAAGAATTAGAGTTTTGGTCCTCCATGCCCTTTTCACTTTCCATTCTCTAACCAAAAAACATTCTGCAGGGGCATCTCCAGCTGTCATATGTAAAACTTTTTTCATGAACAAATAATGCACAAGAATCAAACCTTCAAGGAAAGAATCTCAAGTCATATCAGTGGACCAAAAGCTATGATTTTTCTAGTACAATTCTGTTTAGTGTTCAGTGCAGTATGAAGTGCACATGTAAGGAACTAGAAAAATCCAACAGCATAGAAATGTAGTGAGAATGTATAATCAGGACCTTATGAAAACTGTAGCATTAAAACATTCCAAATTAAATGTGTCTCAGGCACTAACTACCTTTTGAAGAATTTTATGCAGAGAGTAAGGAAAAAAATCTTTTTAGAATGTATGTTTAGAAGAATTCAATTTCTAGAAAATATGGGCTTGTGAGGTGCTATGAAAATTACAGCTGAGTTCTATCCTCATATGCATGGCTTTTGCCAAAATCTAGGGTAACTGTTTATAGGTCACCAGGTACAAGACTGGCATTCATTTTTAAGAATTTAATGTCTCTACATACATCTATCTGGCTGTGCCTTACATATTATGTTGTATGGGTATTTATATTTTTATATGCATATGGGTATATTTATTTGTATTAAATCTGTGTAAATACGTAAAATATACTAAAGTGAAAATGAAAATGTGCTGATGTTTTTCTGCTGTGAATATAATTGTTATCTATTCCTGGTAACTGTATATATATGCAATTGTATCCTTTGTAATATGTAGTTGTATCTTTTATCTTGTCTTTCTCTTGTTAATTCTCTGTATCCACAATGTCCTTTACTTTTATTATATTCACGCCCTTTGTGGACTATATAACACATCACCTAATCATACTATCATTTACTAAAATTTAATCCTAAGCCTATATAAGTAGCCTTCATTATCAATTTCAAAACTGTTAAAACGGCTCTCTCTTTGATTGGTCAATGACACTGACATCTTTTGCCTTTGTGTTATGCTTTCAGATAAACATTTTTGTGCTGTCTTGAATGCTCCCCCTCTCAAACTTGGAAGATTCCTTCCTTATAATGATAGAAACTTTTCCATTACTGTCCCTTTTTCTTTCATTTTTCTAAACAATGGAAACACAATGGCCAGGTGCATTAACTGAGACCATAGCTTCTTATGGTGGCCAGTGCTGTATAATTTCTGTTTACAACTACAGACCTGTTTACCTATTTGTTTTGTCTAAATGTGTATTTCCTGTCTTACGAGACCACAAGCAGGTTAAGGTGCGATAGACTGTTAACTATAATATTTTTCAGCATCTGCAAATATGCATTCTTCTCATACACCTTTATTTAGAGTTTCCTGAAGAACACTGTGATAGTTCAGATTTTATACTGATCTTACATATTCCTCATGGAGCAACAGATAAAAAATGTGATTGTTTTTAAAAGTATTGAGCTTCTGCTTGCTCAATACTTTTCTATAGGTGACAAGAGCCTGGTCCAATTGGGCCCCTGAATGGCTCTGTCTAGAGTGCAGCAATAACTAGCCCCACAGTCAATCAAATTGTGGTAGCATGTTGACATAATAATCTCCATTTCTAGCCAGTAGTTTGGGCAGGCCCATGCCCAAAGGAGGAGGGGCTAAAGTTAAGCAGTATCTAAGTAAGGAAAAGGTGTGTAACCTCTTTCCTTTCTTGGTATGTTTTCAACCTCTGATAATGCTGCACTTATGAGTAAAATCAGGTAGGCTTAACACCCCATAACTTTATTTCTCTCTATATCTGTCAGTGTTGTGGTTTAACCCCAGCTGACAAAAAAGCCCCTCACAGCTGCTAACTCAACCCCTGGATAGGATGGAAGAGTAATAATGACAACACTCGTGGGTTGAGACAGTTTAATACTTAGAGCAAAAGCCACAGCCGCAAGCAAAACAACATGAGAAATTCCTTCACCACTTTGTGTGGGCAGGCAGGTGTTCAGCCATTCCCAGGAGAGCAGGGTTCCTTCAAGCTTAATGGCTGCTGGGGAAGGCAAGTGCCATCACTCCAAAGGTCCACCTCTTCCTTCCTCTTCCCCCAGTTTTACATCCTGGGCATGATGCCATATGGTATGGAATGTCCTTCCCAGATTCTTGAGCATCCCCAGCCTCCTTGCTGGTGGGCTGGGATGTTAAGCAGAAATAAACTTGACACAGTGTAAACACTGTCCAGCAATAGCAATACCATGCTTGTATTGCCGATACTATTTTCAACATAAATCCTAAAACAATGCCCTACTAGCTACTTCGAAGAAAATTATCCAACCCAAGTTGAAATCACCACACTCAGTAACCTGAGGATCACATATCTTTCAAATCCAAAAGAAAAAAATGTTGAGAGGGAGATTGAGGACACTGTCAGTTTAAAGGAAAATACAAATATAAAGATATTAATTTTGGAATGACCTGTAGCTTGAGCAATCAGTTAATAATCTACATTTAAACATAATAATTAATATAATCATTCATAATCAATCCTTGCAACAAGTCCTGCTGAACTTCCTTACAGGAGGGAGAGACAGAAGGGGTGGGAATAGAGTCTGATGAATTACACAGTATCCATAAGAAAAATAATTATGACTGTGACTTAGGGAAAGGAAGAAAGGTACGAATGACAAGTATGAATGGAAAGTGAACATTATGATTTTAGCTTATACCATTAATGGCTGACTTAAAGGTAAATAATTGCAATTTGTCTAAGTTGAGTTCCAAGTTGTCCTTACATGGCATTTGAGAGCCAAGTATATTTTTGTTTTATGTAAGAATACAGAAAAATAATTTAATGTATATTTTAAGGTGTATTTTCACAGGTGTGGCTTTCTGTCAGGCCCTTGGTACCTTAGTACTTCATCCCAGTGGTGCAGGCTTTTGAGAGAATAAAATCTATGATCTATGTAAAAAAATCAAGCAGTTCTCAAAAAACTGTGCCAATGGGTTACACTGTAATGGGTAACAGACTATATAGTGTGAACCATCTTCTGAGCACCTGAGCCTCTCTCCTCTGGGATCACAGTACAACCCTGCTTCCTGAGTGGCCACTCACTAGGACATGTAGCCCAGACAAAAGACATAAGCACTCATTCACTCAGAAAGTCACATGGCATCTCATGAACCAAACACATGTTTAGTATGTCTTTAATCTGGGCTTCAATCAAGGGTGTCGCTCAGGAAGCGACAGAGTCCTACTGTGATCCCAGATCAGACTGTCTTCATTTTGCTCTGAGTGATGTCAAGGAGGGGAAGCCCATAAGAGAAAGCTCTTCTGAATCTGCCTAGAAGTGGGGAAAGTTGCCCACTTGTCATACTAACACTATGGCTGGGCACAGCTCTCTGTGCAAAAATATCCTGCTTCTATCCCTGAGGCTCTACTTGCAATTTTCTCCCTTCATGGAAAACCTGAGGCAGAAACAAGGTACCTTCTAAGAGAATGTATGGAGATCTTTCAGCATCATGATGAATCTACTGCTAGAAGCCTATCACGGCTCATACAGTACTCTGTGTCTTCAAAATGTCATATAACCAGTTTGAAAGATGATGAATTTGCCTTCTCCAAGATAAAAACCATATGGATTGATAGTTCTCTGCATTAACAGAAATTTGGTCTAATTAGTTAATTCTCAAAAAGTTCATTGATTGCCAGATGAGCAAAGGAAAAAGTACTGTATATGTTCTTGCTTTAAGTTTTTGTGAAAGTCCTCTTTTTTTTTTTTTTTTTTTTTTTTTTAGTTGGATGAATTTTTAAGATAGTTCTTGTTTCTAAAGTCATTCTTGACCTCTGAGCAATGTTCCTCACAGCCAAAACCATGCAATGAGTCTCCTCCAATTCATCAAGGTTATATTGGCTTTCTCCCAGCCCTTTTTTTCATTTTCTTTCAGTTTTCTGTCCTTGTCTGCTCTTTTCTGACTTTCATCTGCCATTCCTTCACACTCTTACTTTCTTCAGAACCCTCCACAGTCCATCACACAGAATCAATCTACATGAGCTCACTTTTTTCTAACCTAGAACCTCCAACCACAGCCATGTTTTCTGTAGTCTCATTATGTTTTCATTTATTCCTTGGTTGTTCCTTCAGATTTCCTTTTTCCTCCCACAAAATCAATTCCACAGCTTCCCCTTCCCCTCCGTGTTCTGTGATTAAAAGCGGTGTACTGTTAGATAGGAGGAAAAATAAACACACACACACACACACACACACACACACACACACGCACACGCACACATTCCATCACAATAGAAGCCATAGCAAAACTAAGTGAAATGGGAAATGGAAATGCCCCTGTTGGTCAAAATATTTGCTATTAAAAAAATTAACTATCATACTTTTTAAAATATTAAGGAAAATAATAGTAAAAGTAATCATTGCATGTCTTCACACTATGCAACTGGTAAAAAAACCCGAAAGTTAAACTGGAATACCTGAGGGTAATTCAGCATTCTTAGTATCCAAAACACGTATTTGCTTTAATGAAAATTCTTTTTCCTCACTGTGCAATTAAAGAAATATAATATGGTGCCATATATTGCACTGATTTTAATATTGATATCATACTTCCCAGTTCAGCAAAGTGCTTGTTCTCATCAGCTTCCTGGGACTCAGGTAGATACTGCAGTTACTTGGTACCCTAGAAAATGGTATTTCAGATAGGCAGAGGAATTAATGAATATTCATAGCCACCGCCTACGATTCAGCTTGGATAGCATGAGGCAGCTACTTGCTGCGTGGTTTTGTACAATAGAATGTCATCAGTTATAGAAACCTCTTGCTTACACAAAGGGCATTTGTTGTAAATGGATTTAAATGTAAATTGTTACAGAGTAAATTGTTTCTCTGCCTGCTACTTTTTCAACTCAGGACTGGAACACTCAGGAGTTGTAATAAATAAAAAAATGGTTTCCCAAGTACTCAAAGAGCCATATTATTAAAATGAAGCATGCATGTATATTCATGAAGAAAATGAGAAAAGCTATTTTTTATCAGAAAAGAAGTCCGGGACAATTTTCTGCAGACAACTCTTTCCAAAGTACCCATTCACAGATACCTCAACAGCTCACCTGAAATCATAATTTCTTCTTCACAATCACAATATTTTGGAGTCTATGTCAGCTAAGTGCAAACCCTTTTCTTTCCTTCTAGATAACAAAATACATTTAATTTAGGAAAATGGTACAGTCAAGTGTTGTATGCAGCATTTTTCAAGCTATCAATTCAATCATTTAAAACATTTTCATATATACATATATAATGTGTGTGTGTGTGTGTGTGTGTGTGTGTGTGTGTGTGTATGTTTGTACACAAAACCTTAGGGGAACTGCATTTCACAGAAAGTTGTCATCACAGACATTCATTCACCTGTACTGTGCTGCTATGGAGCATCTGTTTGTGCTCACACAAGGCACTCCAGACCTTTCTGTAGGGAGCTGCATTGTAGTGAAGGATGAAAACACTGTGCTTTATTTGCAAGGACAGCCTTTCTTTGTCCATGAAAGCAAGTGCCTTTTCTAGCATTCTGAAACACAGCACAGTACAAACTGATATTCTGCTTATTAGTCCATTAATAAACATAATGCTGAGGTGATTGAAGCTTTCCATCAAGTTGGGTTTCCCAAAGCTGCTGAAGCTTGGCTCACTTTTTTCAATGAGTTCCAGAATCTGAGTAGGTGAACCACCTCTTTTGTGATCAATGCTTACTTGATGTTGTTAAAATGTACTGACTGTAAATATGTATCACAACTTTTGTCTATACAGTCTTCCTTTAACATCAAGGATTCCATGCCTTGCTTGCTGGCTTTAGTGTTTGTGTAAATTGTACCAATTCAAAAACCCAAACAGAATACATTCACACTAGTCAAGCTGAGTGCATCATTTTCTTTTGGGAAACATCTCTCTTTTATGAGGGCAGAGAACTACAAAAGTCAAAACATACCTGGGAAAAGTCCTTCCCACAGTGAAGAATAAATTCAATTGTAGTCATTAGGATGATTTCCATCCCTTCCTCATATCTCATTAATTATCACTTTTACACTTATTGATTTGTGAGGTCATATAGAAATTTTCAGTTTAATTTCTGTAGATAAATTTTGGGTCATATAGGACCACAATACATCATACCATGGTCTTGAATGAGGAAGCACAATTTTGCAAGAATATGTTTGTGATCTGAACAGTCTAAACATACTATTTTAAACATTCAGATAGAATAGGAGGTAAGAGGAAACAAATGATACAAAAATGTAATTAAAAGTGTTTTAGCAGAATTCTGTTGCCTAGCCATAGATAGGCATCTGTTATTCTTTGCAAGGAAGCCCTTACTGCCTTTCTGTTCCTTCTGAAAGATGAAGGAACATATATACAGTTGTCAGGTAGTTGTAGAGAGAGAGAAGCTCTCCCCTGAGCCTCCTTTTCTCCAGACTAAACCCTCTGTGGCTCTTTATAAGACTTGTGCTACAAACCCTTCACCAGCTCCATTGCCCTTCTCTAGACTTGCTGCAGCATCTCAGTGTCTTTCCTGCAGTGAGGGTACCAGAACTGCACACAGGATTAGGAGTTTGGAGCCCAGCACAGGGGGAGAATTATTTCCCTGGCCCTGCTGTCAACAGGAATTTTGATACAGGTCAGGATGCCATTGTCCTTCTTGGCTGCCTGGGCAGACATATGCAGCTGGCTGTTGAGCAGCACTCCCAGGTCCTCTTCCTCTGAGCAGTTTTCCAGCCACTCTTCCCTGAGTCTGTAGGACTGCTTGGGGTTGCTGTAATCCAAGAGCAGGACCCAGCACTTTGCCTTGCTGAACCTTGTGCCCTCAGCTCATCCAGCCTGTCCAGATCCTCTACAGAGCCTTTTGTCTCTTCAGCAAATCAATGCTCCTCCTCAACTTGGTGTCATCTCCAAACTGACTTATCATCCAGATAATTGATAATGACATAAAACAAAAATGGCCCCAATTAATATGTTTAAATATGCAATTTGACATACACAAGTAGTTCCCAGGCCACTTCTGTTGTTTTGGAATACCAAGTATTGAAATCACTTGGAAATGGAAATTTCTTTTCCTCAGTTTCTACTGGAACAGTGAGAAGAGAAAAGAGAAATTGTGAGAAAATAGCACATTAATTTGTGTTTATGCTGGTAAAGTAACACTTAAAAATTTCAGTAGTGTTTTTCTTCATATGCAGCTGCCCTTTCTAGTCATAAATCAATATGAGCTATCACTCTGAGGAACATGTTTATGCAAAAACTTAAAGTTCTGGAGAAAGTATGACCTAATTCAGCATTTAGTGATCTCACCCCCTCCAAGTATGTTCTGAATTGTTTTGGCAGCAGGAGAGGTGCCCAGTGTGACTCCTAGGCAGAGTCAGACACTGATCTAAACCAGAAAATGACCCAAAACACTGAGATAAATCTTAGAAAACATCTTTCCTTGTTGTATCCCCAAGAAAAGGCCCAAAAGATAATCTGCATGGGCATTTTTATACCTCTTTCTTATGGATATGTGATTTTTAGGGCTACTTTTTGCTAATTTCATATAAGAAGACTATGATTTTAATGTTTTCTAAAAATTTATTTTTAATTTTTTAAAAATTTTGTAAAATGTCGCCTGGAATTAAATCAGTTCAGAATAAAAATTTAACAGTCTTAGTGAATAATTTTCTCAATATTCTTATGATTGTCTCCATTGTCTGAAATTAAGGTGTCTTTTTACCACTGACACGGTAAGGAAATGATATTACTTTCTGACAAGAAATCCAAGCTAGTTTTTATTTTTTCTTCATCCTGACTTGGAACAAAATTTAGCAATTTTTAAAGGAAAATCAGCATGACAAAAGCAACAAAACAAGGATTCTCACTGTGATACTGCAAATTTTAATCGATACTCTTTTGAGAACAATGAAATGTAGATGTTGTCCTGGCTGCCAATACACTGGGAATATTTTAGAGTTTACAAAACAAGTCTTCTTCCAGACCCCAGCCAGTGCAGACTCCAGCAAGAGAGCTTGGTTTCTGTGACATCAGGTAACCCCCACCCCAGCTGGAGAGCTTGTGGAGCAGCCAGTTGGAGAGCTGGGAGGCCAGCAGCTCACCAGGTGAACAGCTGGGAAATCAGATGTCCTGGAAAGATTGGCAGTCTACTCTTCAGGCAGCTAGCTGTCAGGAGAACTGCCCAGGAGGCAGAGTAGTTGGTCTTGCCAACCTATTTCCTTGCATGATTTCCATCTACATTTGAAAAAAAAGAAAAAAAAGAGGGAGTGTACAGTAGTTCATCAGAATATGCTTATATATGTATATATATATAAATATGTGTGTATATATACATGTGTGTGTAAATATATATTATACATATTTATGCATTATATGATCTCTAATTCAAAGGTTTCTGCCTTGCCCTTCTGTTCCATTTGTCCCTAGAACTTAGTGCTTAACAAGGCCACTATTTGAATATATGAATTTTTGTCAAGACTATTACAGCTAAGAGGATGGACAAGCCTCTCACAGATGTCATATCTCATTATTCCTTCATTCTTATCGTTCTTTCTTTTCTTTTATCCTCTTTGTCCCTTATTTATCTCTTGTCAATACTTTTTCTTAGATAGATAGCTGCTCCCCTCTTGAAATGTCCAAGCTTGGTTCAACAATTTTAAAATCACAAAATTTATTTGGGAGGTAAGGAGGTCAGGTATGGATATTTCTTTTCATATTACTATTAACTATCAATGTAAGTAAAATAAAGTCAACTGAAAATTAATGTTAATCCTCCCAAGTGTTGGTAGAATATTTCATAGCCCCTGACAATTTTCAAATTTGCTTGTCATTTAACACCATGTTTTTACTAGGCAGTTTTCTCTAGTTGAAATCTAAAATAACCTTAATAAGTGGTTTCAGAATTTAATTTGGTGTTGGTAGAACTATGTGGAAATGGTCTGATAACTTTTCTTATGTTTTTAAGATGAAAAACTAGGTAGGAGAGACTCTTTTGTCATAATTTTGCCCTTGACACCTATAAGAATAACTCTTGAATTATGGACTCTGTGTGTGAGCATGAAACATGGTTGCTATGTCATAGGTAATAAAGAAATTTGGGACATTAGTCTTGAGGCTCTGATTAGAATGTAGGTAAAATAAATTACGTCTAGTTACTCTGAGAGAAAAGATTTTGCACAAAATCTGGGACCTAATTTTGAAATTTAAGTAGAAAGATCAATGTCTATTGTTTAGATGTTATCTCAGATACAATAATATTCCTACAGTAATATTTCCATATTTTAAAAAATTTAAATTGTTTAAGTATACACAGTACTCTTTTTCAGACAAATACAGACTCTAATATATGTATGTCAGTCATGCTTTTTAATTTCTGCATTTAACAAAGTTCCAGAGCAATACTCTAAAAGAGAAAAATAATAAATAATTTTTAAAAGTGTAGGAATATAATTCAATTTAGACAACCAGAAACTTAATCAGAAAGTGAAGAAACCTGAGGTTGTAATAAATCCAGTTATTCAGCTTTTCTTCCACCACTGTACCCCTATTTGATTTTTTACCCATTTCTGTGTAACATATAAGCAATTCTACTGAAAGTTTCTCCACGCTGCCTGCCATCTGTCAACAAACTCAATTCTGACAGGAGTAGCCAGCATCTCAAGGGTGCAAATCAATTTACTGTCAGTGTTGGATGTGTTCCAGTGGATTTCCTCAGCACAGATGAAAGAAATTGTGTCAACTGAGCAGTGTTGCATATGTTTTTATCTACTGTTGGCTAGGGATTGAGCTAAAACTACTAAATTCACTTCACTTAGAATCTCAAATTTTATCTGATATGCGCATAGCATGCAGTGTATAGGAGAAGGAAATCAATAGCACTGGTGAGCAATTATAAAATAAAGAGACCCAGGCAGGTATGGTAAGAACTGATGCAAAATATAATTGTGAGCGGGCTTTGATAGGGAAGAAAAGCACAATGCAAAAAATGGCAGATAAATTTCATCCCTCCCACAATTTTCCTGAACTATTTATTGCTTTGCAAACCAGGAGTGCCATTGCAAGAACAAAGAATCTCTTTTCTAAAGAATTTTTTTTTTCATAATGCAATTCACTAGTATTCACCTATTACCTTTCTTTTCATAAATGCCCCATTTCTAGGTACCTATCTTATTTACACCAGATGAATATAATCATTGATGGCAACAGTTCAGAGCCTATGAATTTGTCCTCTTTTTTACCTGAGCAATTAGAGATAATAAAGAGCATACAGAAACTTCCCAAAAATAAAATCATGATGCCTCCTTTGATAAGGAAAATTTAATGATCTGGAAGGGTTTGGAGACATGAGCATGTTAATCCCTGTAAATCAGTGTGCCACAGTTTCAGAAAGCTGTGAATCCTGCATGTAATCCACATTTGAAAAAAGCCAGTTAGCTCCATCCCTAGAGAGGTAATGTGCAATGGATAAGAGGAGGGCATGTTTGTCACTTTTAAATGTTGATCTTTCTATATATAATCTAACAATTTTTTCACAATTTAAAATATATGTTGAAGTCATTTGTTTTCAGCTGCTGCTGTGTTCTGCTCCAGGGTTATTGCAATCTTACTTTTCCATTCACATGCTCATAGACTGGTAAAACACTTGCACTATCAGTTTATAAGAACTTTACCTTAACTTCTATCAATTTTGCTGCTAGCCATAGGTGATGATTTCCCTGTTTTCACGCAAGACACTCAAGAATATTTGAGAAAAAGCATAAAGAAAGCAATAATTGTGATACATCCCTGGACAAACTCCTGAGTACTTTTTAGTGAGTTGTTGACCAAAACTTGGTACAGAAACTGTTTGTAAAACAGTGAAGCAGCACATAACCACCAAACTCATGCACCTTGCTTGGAAGAGGTTGCAGTGAGCAAGGAATCTTGGAATCATAGAAAGGTGTGAATTGGAAGGCAGCTTTAGATATCATCTAGTCCAACACCTCTGTCATGAGCTGTGACATCTTTTACTATATCAGGTTGCTCAAATCCCTGTCCAACCTGGTCTTGAATACTTCCTGCGATGGAACACGCATGGCTTCTCTGAACAACTTCTTTCAATATCTAAATCTACCTTCTTTCAGTTTAAAAATATTGTCCTTTATATTATCCCTTGTCATGTCACTGCAGGCCGTGGTAAAGGCTCCTTTTATGTACTGAAAGACCACAATAAGTTCTCCCAGGAGCTTTCTCTTCTCCAGGCTGAACAATTTCAGATTGCTGATCCTGTCTTTGAAAGAGAGATGCGACACGCCTCTGGTCATCTTTGTGGTCTCCTCTGGTCCAACAGGTTGATATCTTTCCTGTGCTGTGTCCCAGAGCTGGACACAGCCCTCTAGGTGGGGTCTCATGAGAAGGGAGTAGAGGGGGACAATCACCTCCCTTGAGCTGCTGGCCCCACTATATTTTGTGCAACTCAGGATATGACTGGCTTTACACAAGGATCCCCAAAAATGTTTGCATGGATCCATGAGAGCTGCTATGAGTTACTGTTCTACTGGACCCACCAAAACTTTGCCTTCATAATTCCATTTCTTCTCCAAGATAATTTTTTTATGTCCCCATTGAGTTCACTTCTATTTGAACTATTGAACTGAACATTTCTCATGAGTTTCTTTAATGGCACATTTAACGCTTGCCACAAATTTCTTATTCTCTTTCTCATTTCTCAGTAGAAAATGTAATAGAATACTTCACTTCCTAAATATTTTGGTTGGGTTTTTCTACTGTTCATGTAAATACAGCAGCATTTCTTTTCAAGAAGGTGGCAAATTTCATGTTGGGAATATAAACTGTTGTGATTTGTAATGTGCTGTTCCAGCAGTCATTGCAGAAACAACCTATTGGTCCAGAATATTATGCAGAATAGCACATATGTATATGTCTCATACATGTGTGTGCATATGTCACATTTTTTCTTCGATCAAAGCCTGTTAAAGGACAAATGCAATAACACTGTCTGGAGGTGTGAGATCATCCTCTAGTCTCTTTATCTCATGAATATCTAAAGAAATTTTTTAAGAGCCTAGCCAAGCTGGAGACTTCACTGCTGCAAAAGATGAGAATAACCACAATCTGAACCACTTTTCACTCATTTACAAAATTCTCATCTTTGATTCACTTTTACTCAGTGAAGTTTTCAGAAACATACAAAACGTTTCAGCTGATTCATCTTCAAGTAGGGAGTAAAGTAAAAGTGGAAAGTTGTTATTTCTATTTTTAATATTTGGCTATTATAGTTAATAGTTGCCTAGGAAAATAAATAAATACAAGATTAGGTAAGAATAAATGAAAGAAACACTTCACATAGCACAGTGCCAGTTTATGAAATTAAATACCTCTAGGTATAAAGTACTCAAATATTGTGTAGAAGAATAAAAGGGAAACTGACAATAATGACTCGGAATATAACTGTTAGGATAATCAAATCCTGTATATTTGGATGCCTACTGATCACTTCACTGGAGACATTATTTTATTTTTCTAATGCATAATATATTACAGAATTTTCTGTGGGGACTTGGGACGTTTTTCATATACCTTTTAAATATTATGACTGGAGGAGAACTAGATACACTATTGCAAAATACAAAAAAGTAACATAAGATAAAGATGATATTTGAAACAAAGTTTACCAGAATTTAAAAGAGAATAAAAGGATATCCCAGAAAACTGGTGGATCCTTTTTGGTGCTTTTGTGATCACCCAGTGGAAGGTACAAAATTTTTAGAAAATAATTCAGAATAAAAATAAACACAGGCACAATAGTGATCATCACTTGTATCTGGTTTCAAGGTACAATCTTCTCAACAAAATGAAAGGTGAATTGCATCTCCAAGTATCATGACTGGAGATAAAACAACATTAAAGTAAGCTCTATTTATGTGCTTTGAAGTGGGGGAAAAAAAAAAAATAGGATTATCACTGTCTGCTAAGGAATGAGCATGACCAAATGGTCAAACAATAGACTTTTGCAATGAAGCAGGTTAGATAAAAAAGGAACCTCTTGCCATATAAAACTACATTTTCATTTGTGCCTAATTGTGGAATAGCAACAGGTGTGATTCCACCACCTCCATTAGAAGTAAGGGCTTTGAACAGGTGCATTAACTGACACACACTAATAGATCCATAATTTTTGTTCCCTGCTCCATGAAATCCAAAGGACAGAAAAATTTTATAAACATTTCAGACATCATCTTTTAAGTAATGTGGATGTATGTCTCTACCATTCATACTGGGAAATAGTTGAAGACTACCACTTTATTGTGTGAAGAAACTCTAATTTGCAGTTAATGAAGAGGCCATTTTCTTTCTAATGTCTTTAATATTATACACATATACGTGTGTACGTGTGTCTAAAAAAATGTATATTTGACTTAAGATACATTTAATCTCTGGAGGCTATTTCTCAAGGTATTTATAAGGAGCAATAACATCTTCAAACACACTTTAATTGTCATTTTAGTGTCTAGAATAATAATTTATGCAGAAACCAGTCAGCTCCTTTTACATTCCACCATATTTTACAAACAGAACCTTTTGCTGCTGTTACTAATACAGAAAGATTTGTAACACTGGAAACCCAATGTCCGGTTTCTTCCACTGCGTACTTTTGAAGTTCTTATGCTGCTCTAAAACATCAGACAAGCCACCATTCTCCAGAATCTGAAACTTAAATTTGCTAACAGTCCCAAATATTTTCCAGAGCCATCGGAAGATTTACCTCTTATCATTACTGTTCAGCTGCAGAGTTGAAAGGAACTTGGAGGAGCTGCAATAATGCAAGCTAAGCAAGGTTACTTTTAGCTTCATTATCTTCATGCCTTCTTAAAAATGGGGAATGCAAAGTTATTCAACCTTGAAAGCATTGTATTGTCATGGTCTATAAATGTGTTTGCTGGCTGCATACTGTACTTTCTTTATCTGACCTTGCTCATTCAAAGATGCACTTGTTATACTATGTCAGTCACTAATGAGGCCTAAGTAATTGAGCCTGATTGAACTGGCAAGATGCTGCCTAATTATAATGATAAATGGAATTGGCTGATCAGCTATGGAGGGTGAATGGTGTGGAGAACATTAAAACAAGGTCACTCTGCGAAGGAGAACCACTTTTTTCCTTTTTTTTCCCATTGACTATTTTTTAAAAAGTATTCTTCCCACAAATTCAGACTCTATGGCCCCACAAATTCAGTCTTCATCTCTTTGTCCTACTACATAGCCAGGCACTCAGTGTTTAACTGTACTAGGACTGTTTAGGACAACAGGAATGTAGACCAATCCAGCAGTGATCACCTCCTTTCCCTAACTATACTTGAAAATGCATATGGCAAATACTTAAAAGTATATGAGGGAAGAGTTAACAGACTTTAGATGTTCATAGTTACTGGATAATAACATCCACACTCATTGCCCCAGAGAGGAAAGCTTATTGTTTTTAGATCAGATGAATGAGTTCTAATTTATTTTTAAAGAAATCTTTCATTAATGTCACCAGCTCTTTACATTCTTCAAATCATTCCAAATCCGTGACCAGAATGGAACTCTCAAGGACCTCTTAGGAAAAGTCACATTTTGTGGAGTGAGGTATTTCCATTTTATCTCACAAAGACCCAGAAATGTTCTCATAAGGAGAAGTCAGAGTTTTTAGGGTTTTTTTTGATCAAATGTTTCACTTTGTGTTCCACAAATCAGCGATATTGAGGTGACCTCCTTCTGAAAATAAGGAGGATAAGGACATAGCTGGAAAGAAATGGCATAACTTCACCCAGGACAAGTTTTGCATTGCCAACCAAATTAACTTTTTAAATTAGAATAATCTCTCTTAACCAAGGGAGATTAGTGGATTTTGTACATTAAATCTAGGAAGGCCTTTGAAAGAGTATTTCTAATTTCTTGGTATTATCACCATGTGGTGAGATATGGATAAGAGAAGAGTAAGGTAGGTGGACAATGGGCTGGACTGGTGGGCCAAAAATGTTGCAAAGAGGGGCAGATACAAATACTTTCTAGTTACTCGTGCTGTTCTTCAGTCATGAGCACCGGGACTGGTACTCTTTGCTTTAGGTGTAGCTATCTTCATCCCTTTTTCTGACCTTGTTTTCCCAGAATGACCTCAGACCTAATTAGCAGCTTGGTTTCAAGCCATGTATTTGGCCATGTCTCCCGGATGTACCCTGGAGCTGACTCATTACTGCATTGCAAGATGAAAATAAACCCTCTTAGCAGCAACTCAATCCATTCACTATGTTCAGACCCTGTGAGATGATCCCAGCTGGTGGGGGGAGAGACTGAACCAGAACCACCCTTGGCTTCCAGATTGTTCTCCCTCATACACAGGGCCTGCTCCAGCTTTCTTCTGACACACAGAAGTCTACCAAAGTCTTGTAGTAAGAGAGCAGGAAAGATATGAGTGCTGCTCAGAAAGTGTATTTGCACAAGGGCTTGAACCATGGCACCTTTAAAGGTGCACCTCCACCTTCACTTGGATGCCTCTCTGCTACTCCAGGAATGTCATTGGACATACATAGATACAACTGTCTGAAAAAAAGATAAAAAATCACTTGCAAAAATTAGCCTTTCTACATAAGGAGGGTGATAGATGGAAGGGTTGTATGACCCTTTTCCCCCATCTCTCTCCAATGTAATTTAGAAACTGCACTAGTTCATGTGTGTTTTTAACAGAAGTTGAGAAAAGATAGATAAATGGTTGAAATTTTCCCTCCAGAGTTTTGTGTGCCAAGTAAACTCAAGAAACAGGGCAGAGAAGTATGTCAGATGGTGGGAGGCCACTTAAATGAAGATCATTGAAGCTGAGGTTCAAAAATCTCAAGATTTAATGAATCTCCATGGTTAAGTTTATTTTATAATTGTAGATGATATTTAGAAGAAGAGGACTAATTAGAATTGATTATAAATGTGTTTCAGCTTAATTGAAAGCAAGATTTCCTCATGTTAAATTCAAGATTATTCTGTTTTAATATATAAAGTTTTACTTTAAGTAGATGTCGTGTAGAACTAAAATCTGATATCCATATGCCTTCTGTGTATTAGACGTCTTGGGGGTTTTTTTTCCTATTGCATGTTAAAATAAATTTTAAACAAATTACATTTGGTCTTGAGGCAATTGAAATTAACTTGTAAATATTTTATTTCAGAACTAGTTTTAGTACAAATAATAAATAAAATAAATAAAGTGTCAAAATTCCCTGGAGACCATGCAGCTTTTTGAATGGCTGTGTTTGTTAACTTAATGTTTGTCATCCACTACAGCTACGATACATATATAAGCTCTAAAGCTTTTAAATTATTACACATATAAATGTGAATAATATTAATAGATACATTCTCTTATTAATTGAATTTCTAATTATTATTCATAAGTTTTGGGATTTTTCATTAGTATTATGGACTTTTGATTTGCATAGTAATATTATTATGTCTCATAATTGGACAGCACATAAACACTGTTCATAACTGATGATAAGAATGGTTCACTACCGCCTTATTGCTGAATTTCAGGGTGATTAATAATGTGCAGCTTTTACAATCTGGAAGTCTTGAACACAGCTAATATCTTCATGGGTGCAGCGAAGCTTTGCTAAGTTTCAAAAGGTTTGAGGAGCTGATCAAAATACTATTGCAATGTGTAATGGAAAGTAAAGCTTGGTTTGGGGACCTACATCTTGTTTGTATTTTCTTACTAGACCAAAAGGGGAAGAGAGAGATAGGCTGGATATTTATTCAGAAGATAAACAAGATTTAACTAGGATATGGGTACCCTACTTCACCAATGAAAGATAACAGGTCAGTAATGAACGTTGAATTCTGTCATTTAACAGCTGGGATGCAAATGTATGGGAAGTAAAAAATTCATAGCTATTCAGAAGTAGAGCAGTCTGTCATTGAAGTTTCCAAGAATAAATCAACATAATGTGGCTGATTTAAGAATTCACTTTTAAAGCATGTAAGACTCTTCTGTACATAATTACCTGATCAAGCAGCCAACAATCTGATCATGGCTGTCCATGAAAAGAAGTGTACCTGCATATTACATTCTTCATAAGATATCAAAGAGAAAGTTTGGGTCAGCTGGCACTCCTTGTCCGTGTACATCACAGAATGTTGTCGAGACTTAAGAATAAAGGAGAACAGAAGCTTCTCAGATATAAAATACATAGATTGAAGTGTCTACTTGGAAGTAACTGTGCATGGAGTAAACATGTAAGATTGTATTATGTATAATATATACTAAAGGATTTGCCAATATATTCAAAGCTCATAATCTGACAAGAAGCTCCTAATACTCCACTTATACTAGTTAATAAACCTGCCTAGGCAGATTCTAGGCACTGAGGTCACCTGGAAGAGACTGTCATGCATTTATGACAGTTAAGTGTCCTGTGCTTTAAACTACAAATCGTCTATTGTAACAGTATCTGTACCATTTTAATGGCTAGACCATCCTGTGAGTTGTTCAAGGTTAAGTCAAATTAATAGCAGGAAATGTTCTAAGTGTTTGCTGTTAGAGACATTTGCTTCCCTTTGGCAGAAGCTTATCCAAATCTGGCTGGATTTATTGTGGTACAACTCAATTGCCCTATAGAGTCCTTCAGACTTTGCATGTTAGTTCCATTGCCCTTAATAGAAGTCTAGGAACTCAGATGACATTCAGGTGCCTACCCTAGATGCTGGAACTTTTTTTCTTGTTTGTGAGAATAAAAATTTAAAATTTAATTGAAGTTATTTATTGATGCTTTCCAGAAAGACTGTATGATATCATTAATGTTTCACTCATATACTTGTGGTTTTATCTCTTACAGTAATTTTAAATTTGGTAAATTTGTCCCACTTAGGAACTTGGACTCTGTCAAAGAACAATACACTTGGGCAACTCATTAAACAAAATATTGAAGTAAATTAATGAAGTGAGAAAAAAGGCTATTGGGTTAAACAATTGTACATGTATAAACACATAGCACACATATGTTTTGAGGTAGGGGTCTAACTTTACAATAGGAACTGTGGAAAAAAGCAGAGAAAAAAGAAACGTTTTCATTCCTGGTTTTCAGCAAAAGAAAACTGAAATAAAGGTTAATTAGAAAGTGAAAGAAACTGAAAGAAACTTCAGGAACTGATAGATTATGGCTAGATTGCTGGGTCTCTGTAGAACATTATCAGAGTTAATAGAGCTTCATGTAGCCAATACAATCTAGCTGAAAATGATCAGTTTCTGGGTTAGGGATAGAAAAAGGACTATTATATGTTATTTCAACCGATGTGATGACTGTGTGGTGAAGAAGTAAAACTGGAAAAAGTAACACTGATTGAAAGAAACCATTCTGAAAAAATTACAGACAAGACCAGCCCCCCCAAGTTAATAGCTATTAATTAATAAAAGGCATCCAGAAAATTAAAAAAACATGCAGCTGAGAAGATACAGATGTTTCCTATAGAAAAGGAAAAACAGCTAAGGAAGAAAAAAGCTAATAATAAAATAATATCTGTTAGCAGTTTGAATTAATCCTATGGAATTTTTTCTATCACTTTGAGAAAATTCAGTGAGAAAATGCTATGGGTTGTTATCCATCACTTTTTTTCAACATTATTAGCAGCTTCCAAAGACCTTTGAAGAAAACTGCATGCAATGAAGTTAATAATACATATATTTTATCAGTAAAGGTTACATCTGTCTAGCATTTTAATTTTTCCACCTCTTACTTATGTGGTGGTTAGAATTGCAATGAAAAAATCATTAGATGAGGTATGACTCATCCATTACAGCCTGGAGAAAAGTCAATATTGACACTCCCAATGATCTCATATGCACCTTTCATATAAAATTTGTTGATACTATTATGTATCTGTGATCCATGCTTCCCAGGGAGGAACATCCTCTAAGGTTAAGTTCAATAATCTTCATAAGAAAAGATGATTAGAGGACCTGAATAGTCTTAATAAATTTTAGATTAACAGACAAGATGACATTTAAGCACAAGATGTGAGCAATGATTAAAAGAACATTATGAAGAAGAGAACATGCTGTGATTTCACAATTGTGTCATCTTTTCAACACTTTAGGCTTACATAACGATCCTTGAATACTTGCTTCAGCTACTCTGGACAAAAGAATCCCAGTAACACAAATTTCCTTATACCAAAATTAATGGTTTCAGTTCTTCACCTACTTTACTAATCTTTGTCTAACATTTTTGCAAAATAAGAATAAAACAGTGTTTTACAGCAATTCTGCATATAGTGCTCTGCTCTGACATCCTCTCCTTGTTTCTGGCAACATCATATATATTGACTCAGGGAAGTTCCAAATCCTGAGGGCAGTGAGGAAGGCAAGAAGAAAAGTACAGACCATGAACTTCACTAGACTAAACTTTGACTTATTCAAAAGTAGCAGAAAGGATCCTGTGAGATGCAGCTCTGAAGGGCAGAAAAGCGTAAGAATACTGCCAGATCTTTGTGAACAAATCTCCTCCAAGCACAGAAATTATGTGTTCCAGAAAACAACCAGACTTACCATGAATAGACAGGAATACTCGTGATTAACCAAACAAAAAAAAACAAATCAAACAAAAAATATATATACAGCAAGCAGAAGCAAGAATAATGTTTAATGGAGGAATATAGAAACATTTCCTGGTCATGCAGGAGTGCTGATGGAAAAGTAAAAGCTTGAGTGGACTTGAAATTGGCAAGGGATGTCCTGGGTAAAAAGAAGAGTTTTGTGACTGCAGTGACAGTAAATAAACCAG
This sequence comes from Cichladusa arquata, assembly GCA_026413545.1. NCBI lineage: Eukaryota > Metazoa > Chordata > Aves > Passeriformes > Muscicapidae > Cichladusa > Cichladusa arquata. Next base: position 64,291,592 of record JAOTQP010001546.1, read on the forward strand.
CAATGAAAAAGTTGACCCACTGCTGAAGGAGGTGAGTGATTTAGTGACAGTGAATACCAGATGAGGATGAGATACACAATGCCTTCATTGAATTTCTCCAACAAAGTCTCTTGGGCCTCTCTGGAGGCAAGGTTTCAGGAGAGAACCAGCCAGCAGCATGTGAGAGTTGGAGTCACGGATTTTTTTAAGTGAGTTTGATTCACACTAATTCATAGGATTAAGTGTGCTACACACAAGCGTACTGAAAGAACAGCAGTAGGAGACAAATACTTTAGCCTTCTTCAAGCAGCCTGAGGAAAATTGAAATAACTAAGAGTTTGTCAGACTCACTTCAGTTGCTGTGAAAATTACAGAGCAAAGCTTCTTGGAAGCAATTTTGGCATGCATGAAACAACTGATTTGAAAAACTAACCTGGACTTAAATATTGGTTGAGTCTTATAGTTACTTTGCAGAATAAAATTACTGGATCTAGAGAGGAAGGGGAATGTTGATTTTGCCTTAGTCACAGATAGGAAAAGTATTTTGACTTTAGTAAGGTTTTTAACATAGCCTTCTCTAACATCCTCTTTAGAAAGTTTGGACATGATAACGTAGATCAATTTATTACAAAATGAGTGGAAAATGTTCTGGATTGCACGACTCACAGGGTAGAAGTTAATAGTTTGCAATCTCTCTGGCAGCAAGTAACAAGAGTAATTCCTCAGAATTCTTTCCTGGGACCTGTTAGTCTTGTTTAACATCTTTACCAGTGACCTGGAGGAGGTAAAGAAGTGCACTCTTTTGTCAAGTTGGAAGACCAATGTTGAAAGACTAATCTGTATTTTTGAAGGCAGGTCTGCTGTTCAGAGACTTAGACTGATGGCAAGGTCTAACAGGGACCTTATTGAATTCATCAGTCTTCCACCATGAATGGACCAAGCTCTACAAAGTACAGGGTGGGTAAATTACTCTTCCTGGTATCTCTGAGGAACGGACTTAGGAGTCCTGGTGAACAGCCACTGATTAAATAGAGTCCCATGAAATTCACAGCAGGTGCTAAGACTCTGACTCCCAGCAGTGGAAAAGTAGCATTGCTTTCCTCACAGTTAAACTAAAATAAACCTTTTAAATACTACACTTATATAATATATACAATTAGAAAAACATAAAGCAGATAAAAGAGATGATCTCATTTAGAAATGGACATTAAGGCCTCTGAAATTAAAAAAAAAAATATTTTTTCTTCCCTATTTCAAAAAAATGTGCAGAAAAATATATATCTGCCTCTTTATAATTCCATGAAATGGTCATGTCTTTGTTTTGTGCTCACTAGAGATGCTCCTATTTCCCTGAGTTAAGGTCACCCTTGCAAGAATTACAGATCTTCTGTTTGGTAAGAATAATAGACTGAAGACATTGGTTTGATTCTCTGATTCATCCCCATTTTCTGGCCTCCTTCTCTTATCCTTACATCATCTTTTATATTTACACCCACTTTTACTGAAAATATTAACTTCCTGCAGTCTTAGGTCAGTGATCTCATTTTTTTATGAGATCTACATATTGCAAAAAACTCCAAACACCCAGAAGTTCACAAGGCGACCTGTTATATGGTGCAGCACAGCCCAAGTCAGCATGATCCAGGTAAAGGTATGGATGCCTTGCATCTCTAAGAAACAGAGGAAGATTTATGTCTTAGTTCTCCAGATCATTAGGTGTCAAAGTCTCTTGTGAACCTGGTCTTCTGAGGAGAGCATATTCGTACTATCAGAGAGGGTGAGGAATTGCAGATTTCATGCTCGTATCAAATATATTTGAAACGAAACTTGCAGTAAATACTCTTTCTTTTCTCTGGCTGCAGATTCTATGGCCCAGCTTCATCTCCCCTATACACTTAAACCTTTAAATCCAGAGACACTACCACTGTCACTGATGGTCTTGGCCTTGTCCTGCAGCAGGTCCATCTTGGAGCTGGCTGGAATTAGTTCTGTTGGACATGGGGGAAGCTTCTCCAGCTCCTCACAGATGCCCCTCCCAATGCTGCAAAAACTTGCTGTGAAAACCCAAGGCAGAGGGATATCATGCACCCTGCTTCACTGTGTGTTTGTAGCAGAGACAAGTTTTGATAGAGATTGTTTGCCCTGGAGGGTTTAAAAGAGAATTTGGTCATGTAAAGAGTGAAAGAGCAGAGGGGAGGAAGGGAAGAGAAGGAAAACAAAGAGATCAATATCAATGTCCGCTGGAAATGAGCAGCTGATTCCCATCAGATTTCCAGAAGGAATATGCTCGTGTACAAAAACAGTCATATTGAATAGGTTAGTTGTGACTGATCTCACAATATTCCAATCTACTTTATTATGAATGAAAATTGCAGAATTACTTTACAGAAGCGTAGCAAGGTGGGTTGTTGCCGCATGAACTATACTGTTATTCTCCAAATATGCATGCTCACTGCAGAAACAGGACTTTGTTTGGTATTTTTGTCATTGCCTATTCAAAATTATAGCTTGTAGTTAAGGAGAAACTGTTGCTTCAGATACAGCCAGTTTGTTTATGGTTGCATCTAGTTTCCTATAGAACTTTGATATAAAAGCAGATAAAAAAATGTTGATAGGTTTAGTGTTGAATAGCTAGAGAAAACATTGGGATAAGAATGATGTAATTCCATTTGTAGATTTTTTTTTCTTAAAGAGAAAGTTTTTTCTTGGAACAACTTCTGCAAATTCTGGTGTTTAAGTTTCTGCAGACCTTGGTTCAGTAGTATAGTAAATGGCAAATATTCACGTAAGTCTCTTAGCATGGGTTCAGAAACACTGCAGAGACATTCTGTTGCAGAGTGAGACAAACTTGCATTTCTTCTTCTGCTTTCTTAAAAAGATATTTGTGGATTTTCTGACAAGTGCAGGTGATGTAAAGTATGTACAAAATCAGGGAGACAAAATACTCTGGGGGATAGTCCATATCATGTGTTCTGGCTGAGAAATCTGATCATGTGCCTATGTCTGATATAGATCAGTTTAGCACTGCCTGATAATGTGACAGTGCAAAAGTCTGGTATTGGTGACTGTGGAATAGCACAGCATCGTGTACTGAGGAGTACATGGCTTCTCAGTTACCTGTGGAAAGCGATTGCAACAGAGATTAATATCCTTCCCCACAAAAATCCACAGTTGAATTAATTCAGAGGTTTCATAACTGAAATTATGTACAAGGATTACACTACAGAAGAACTTTTAGCTGAAAAGGTGTGAAACTTGATCTCACATGGCACATGAAAAGTAATTTTGAACATGCTGAGAAAGCCAATCCTCTGTGTTTTTAAGAATCCAGTAAAAAAAAAGGTTTGAGGGGTTAGGCAGTTTGCCTTACACTAATTTTCCAATGTCTTTTTCTTAACATAACTACTTCAAGGTACAAGTATTGCCCCATGAACATTTGTTTTTTGACATATTAAGGCTGTGAATGTCTTGCCAAGACATTGCAATGAATAGTCATGAGCAGTGCTCTACATCTAGCCTCAGACAGAAAGGGCATGTTAAGCATGTAGAATGAGTACTAGGAATCCTTGATAGAGGAAACTGCCTTAATCTACAGTGGAAGCAAGTATAAGTACAAGCCATGGTATGACATATGCAGCTTTACTTATTCTAGCCTGTGCTAGAGGAAGAGGAAACACACATCCTGTCTGTGTGAAACTGAAAGAGCTTGCCCTGCCTGATGGGTTTGGCTTATTTCCTGCATTGACACTTACAGGTTCTACTCTTCCTCAGTTTGCCTGGGTAAAATTTTCCCACCGATGTCAATGGGAGTATCTGTGTAAGTGTTGGTGTACACATGTTTTGGTACATTACTGAACACTCTGACATAGATAAATTAATTTGTTCAAGTGGTGGGAAGGGAAGGATGAAAGGTGTTTATATAGAACTGCACTAAGGAGTGTTTTTGTAACAACTAACATCAAATCTTCACTAAAATGAGGATCTTCCTTTTACTACAAAATGAAAAATAGCAAGGAGGTAAGTCATTTGAGTAAAGCAAGACCACTGGAAATTAGAGCTAGTTTTGCTCTCTCATATTTTTGCTTTTTAAATCTATTTTCCTGTCTCCTGAAAAGTCGCAAAGAAAGAAGGAAGAGGAAAATAAAAAAAAAAAAAAAGAAGCCCCAAAGCTTTAATAAAGCGTTACATTTGACAGAGCAGAAAGACAACTAGTGAAAAGAAGAGACATCTTTGGCAAAATGAGAGCTTTCAGAGATACTTGCTGTGTTCATGCTGGAGAAATCCTTTATGTGTGCAATAATATACAGCCATAGCCTTGAAGGTTTATTTCTCCATCACCTTTCTCCTTCCTGACACCTTAGTTCTCAATATACCTGAACACCAGCAAAATGAGCTGGGAGGCTCTCAGCTATTTTTCATCCAATCTAGTGATTGGATAGACAAATAAAGAATGTTTGGGATATTTTTTTTTGTTATTCTTGTTCTGTATTTTCCTCCTTTATGTGGCTTGTATTTGGTTGGTTGGGTTTTACTTATTTCAAAGAAAAAGCTGTTTTACACCTTCAGAGTGCTGTTACCACCAGTGAGCATCGACAGTAATGGACTTCATGTATAATTCATGCAATCAAAACTTTGCAACTGTGCAAAATTGCGTACCCCACATCCTGTGCCTTCAAACCAGCTTCCACAAACTGTCAGAAGTTACAGCAGTGGGGCTCACTCAGTGGCCATAAGCTGAAACAGTAATGAAGCTGCCTGAACAGCACCACAGAGAGCCATTTAATCAGCCTCTGTTTTTAATTTTGGTTGGCTGACAGGTGGCCAAAAGTACTCAAACACTGAAAGTAAAAAAGAAAGCCTGATTCAGTTATCACTAAACAGAATAGGAAATACAAAGAGATTTTTATCAAGGCTTTTTTTGATGGTGAAAATTAAAGATTATCTTGAAAACACCAAAGCATTTGTGGTATTAAATATTGAAAATACATTATCCAGCTTAATAATTATGGAATTAGATATGAATTACTGAAGTAAATTCCTTCGAGGCATTGGTACAAGGGACGTGTGTTATCTCAAATTTACATATACCTTAAATTTTTTTATTAAGATTTAAAAATAGTATCAACTTATCAGTTCTCCAGGTTATACTTGTGCTCCTTTTCTTCCATCTTTTCCCCACATACATTGATTTGATCTAATCAATGTTCCCTGAATTTAGGCAGGACTGACTGTACTGCCCCAAGAGACGAGAGTAGAAAGAGATTTGTTGAATTTAAACCCATTCCATTTTATTTAATATACCAACAGAAAACCCAGCTGCTGAAGGCATTGAATGCTAATTCTTGCCACTGAACCCAGTGACTGTGGGACCTCACCCATGAGTTGAGCTCAAGCAGAGTAAAAATCTGTAGAGAATGATTTTATTATTCTGTCCACAGCTGATAATGGACAGCTTAACTCCATAAGCATAACTAAGCGTAACTTTGATTTCTTGAATGTTCTTTATCACCTGATGACAAATGTGTAGGTTATCCACACACATCTGTGATCTCTGCTTCTACCTTACAAAATTCCTGATACTGATATTACCCAGAGGTGTGAGTTTCTGTAAAAATATAACCAATTTTATCATTTTGAGGTGTTTCATCATTGCTGAGTGGCCACCGGATTAAAGACTTAGATAAAGGATGAATTCACTCACTATCACATTCTCCCTTACTTGTTCAAACCTGTAAAATCTCCAGCTTTTGAATCTCAGAGCTTTCATAGCTTCTTCTGTGCCTGAATCATCCATGATCTAGCTTTCTCCATACCCCTGCACATGTTCCCAAACCTTAGTGGTGTCCCATGTCTTCTTCAAAATACATCTCTTAAAATATGGATAATTAGTTTTCTTAATCTTATGAATAGAACCAATGTACAGCTCATGTGGAGAAGAAATAAAAAATAGCAAGGCAGTAGCAGCATCTAGGATGGTAATATGTTTGGGATCAGAAAAAAACCCCATAAAATTCTCCTTAGAGGAAAATGAAGGTACAGAAGTACATTTCTGTCCATGGCTTCTGCTTATCCTTTCAAAAGATGCCTAAATATTACAAAATATCATTGCAAATGTGATGAAGAATTGCTGCATCTGATGCAAGGAACTTCTAAAACATAGATTCATCTTTATTTCAGGTGTGTTTCAGCTCATGAACGTTCCTAACAACCTTCTATATACTATGAACAAAAATGAGGTCAATCCTGGCAATGTTAAGATGCATATATCAGCTGAGCAGGAGCACACTGAATTAAGATAACATTGGGAAGAGTATAAACAGAAGTGACTCAGGAACAATGCTTTAACTTCTTCTAGTAACAATTGGCACAATGAGAAAACATATAATGTAAAAAGCAAACCTCTTAGCATTTATAAATATATAATTGTTTACGTATTCATAAAGAAATATTCTACAGACCTTGCTTTCAAACAAAGCAGTCCAGAGTCTTGAAAATTTTGAGCACTACACAAATTGCTCTTTCACTTTTTTAATAGACTACCTCATTAATTACATAAGACAGCAAACAACAGTTTTGTGTGAGTTGATAATTAGATAGCATTCATCTTGGTGCATGTTCTTCATGGAGAATTTAGTGTCAGACACTACCCACTCTTCTCCTTTCTCTCAGCTTATTAAGTCCTGACTGTAAATGAAATAGGTTAAAGAAAATTCTGACAATTGCAATTGCAGTCAGAACGCAGGAAATGTAGAAAAATTGCATGGCAGAAATGACTTTCAATTTTCACCCATTTTCTTTAACATTTTCATCTTCAACTTTGCCTTGTCAATTAAAGTTACTGTTAGACAAAGGCTCTGTTTACAGTGACAGAACTAAGACAATTTCCAGGAAATCAGCACCAGAACTAAAGCATGCTGACAACCCTGCACCTTGACACTGTGTGACGAGTGTCTAAGAGAAGAAAAGAGCTACAAAGAGCCATGTGTTTCTTCCCATACAGTTTTGTTTCAGACTGTCACTTGGCTGAAATGAGATTGGAGACAAGATGAAAAAGCTTGAAGACATCTAGAACAGGATAGGAAATGCAACATTCTGTTCTATCTATAGAACATGCTGGTAGAAATGTTCTATCAGAACAGTATTGATTTCACAAATTGAATCACAAAAAAATTTGTGTGAAGGAATGGTGGAAAATGGCTACCTGAAAGCTACCAAACTGAAGAAAACAGCCTGACTGTAAACTGTTGAAATCATGTATCTTCTCTACCAAGGAAACTACAAAATTACTGCCTATATAACAATACAAAAAAACCCCAAACCAACAAACTTGAAAACCAATCAAAACCAACCCCACTAGACCCCAATAATCTGCATATTTTGAGCTTGCCTTGAGCTAGATCTTGTATTCCCAGTGTCTGAATACCCAAGAGGAGGCAGCAGTAGCCATAGGTACTATCTGTGTCTTTTGTAACTTGGTCAGAGAGGTGGAATCACTACAAGGGTTTCATGATAGGACTCTAAAGGCCATAAAAACTGAGTTGTGGAGGCTGCACCAGCCCCTTCTAATCCTTGTACTGGATGCAGAGGGCAGCCTAAAAAGAACACCATCTCCTTCTGTAAAGCATTTGGTTTATTTACAAAGCCCTGGCAACTGTAAGACAGAATTGTGATTACCAAACAACACTACCAAGAAAGAGAATCTGGTCCAGATTCTGAAATACTTAGTATTTTTGTGTTGTGTGTCTGTAATTTTTTCCATATTAACTAAAAAAAAAAAAAAGGATATCTGAAGAAATGAAAAAATCCTCACCCCTATACCCCTATCCTTCTGGTCATTAATTTTATGACACATGAGCAGTTTTAGAATTCATCTAAAGTTCTTTAGGCAAAATACTAGACCAATACAGTATTTTGAACTAAAGTTTTACTTTCATTCATTACCATCTTGGCAGTGTAAGGTTGTACACAAAAGTATTTTCTTGGATGAGTACTCTTGACATGAGCAGTGAGTGTTTACCTTCATCACCAACAAGTAGACTGTCCTGCAGTTCTGAATAAATCAAAAGAGACTTGTCATGTCTGTAAGGCTAAATATGTTTGCCTTTCTTGGTTCTGTAATACAATTAATTTTTTTTTTCAGATATTACATTATAAAATGCATTTTCTCTGTAACTCCATTTAGAACTCATTTTTGACCTCAGTTCAAATGAGCTTGCATATTTTACATGCACTTACATTTTTTACTTCAATTTGGAATCCTCTAACTGCTCTGTTGGTACTGCAGGGAAAATGTTCTCATTCAGTGATTTTTCTAACCTACGACTTACTGCATTGCTGATGTTTAATTTCTTGCTCTATAAATTGCCTTTTGTCTACTCAATATATAAAAAGGCATAAAATGAAACCAAACCCTGACTGAAAAACCTATGTCATACTTGCATATGCATGCACAGTCACTAATTTTACAAGACACATACAGTGCTTGCATATCTGAAAGCAGACCAGGTGTCTGTAGCTCTTAGAAATAAGGAATGATTTGCCATTTCCAAGACTGCTTTTGCTTTCCTTTTATGTGTAAACTGGGAAAGTATTTTCCAGAACACAACAAGAATTAATTTTACAGAAGTAAAAATACGTACCTGAACCCCTACCAGAACAAGTCTTTTATGACACTTCACATTTTACACAAATTAGGGTCTTTTTCCTTATTTTTTTATTGCTAGAATATATTAAACTTTAATGAACACAAACAAGAATTGAATTGCAAAAAATTAGAGCTACTGTCATAACTTTATGGACTACTGAAGAAAAGAACGAGGGAAAAGTCCATGGGGTAAAGCATGGAAAGATTTGAGGGGGAGAAATTTTCTAAGATGCTTTATAGAAAATGTTCTGAAAATCATGATTATAGACATACAGTGAGTTCTTAAATTATATCCCGTGGGATATTTCCAGCATGATTGCAGCACAAATTCCTACATAAATGCTACTATTGCAACAGAAGTAAACTCCATAAAAATTTTCTCTTCCTTCAGGTTAGACTATCATGTTCTGTATGTTCTACTAAAGCCCAAAATATAAATTCGGATAGAGATGACTATTTGTAGAAAAAAAAGAAACCACTTAAATATTTAGTTGAAAATATCAAGGAAGAAGATGAAGATCTGCAGAGGTGTGCATATATGTGTAAAAGTTTCACAGAATACTTTATTTCCATCTCATTAAAGCATCTGGAGCTTTGCAATTATCTCTAGTGTGTATAATATATTAATTTCTCATTTCATAAAAGGCATTATCTGCCTTTACTAAACAGTGTGAATGCCTTCACATGATTGAAGATTTTAAGGCCACTTGATGAGTCCTCATTCTATTAATCATTAGATATAATTTCTTCCATTGTCTGTCATTCCTAGGAACAGTCCTTCTGAGAAGAAAAAGCAGTTTATTTGTTGTGTTTGCAGATTTCTAGGTTTTTTATTCCATTCACTGGAAGGATTACTTAATAGGGTGAGAAAGAACAAGACCTAAATTTACATGAAAGTACAAATTTTATTGCTGCTCTTCTTCATCAAAAACTTTCAGCATTCGAAGGATTTCTAGCAAAGTAACTCTACAGTAGTGAGAAAACAGACCACTTAATGTAGATGCCACAAAAGAAGCAGAGCAATACAACTTCACTGGAAGCCTTGGTGAATATTTGAGTATTTTAGTCATTTGTCTTGAAATAAGTGACCCTTTACAAATCATAAAGCATATCTGTCTCTAATGCTTTATAAATTCTTGTTGGATGAAATGCTTTCAAATGCAATTCTAACTCCAAAACAAACATAAGTTCCTGTTTCCTTAAGAAATATAATGAGAAACTGATAAATTTTTGTGTCCTTGTGTATCACGTTCTCCTGTGACATCTGTGTATGTTATAAAATTTTCTAAAAGACAGCTGTTCACTGACATTGACAGATAGAGATGCACGGACAGATATTTATCTGATGAATTACTTGATGGCTTTTTAGAGTGGTTTCAGAATGGACTCTCCCACCAATTCTAATTGTACTGGACAGTAGTGTCAACAGATTAAAACAACTCAAGTTGACTCAGAAACAGACCAGCATCAAACTGTGCAGAATCAACAAATAAAACAACTGCAAAAGTGAAAGTTAGTGTATCCATTACATGTGTGGGCATGTCGTCCTTGCTTGAAAACCACCTTGACCTCATATGCTACTATAGACCAAGAGCAATATTCCATGATTATTTGAAGTAAAGTCATTCAAGGAAAACACACAGTTTGTGAAATATGGTGCTTGTCACCAGATTATGTTTTTTCCTAGTGGCTGATGTGGGAATGATCCCAGCACATGCCCATCATTTTGAGATAGTTCTGTTGAGAGCAACTGTTGCACCACATCTCTCATTAGGGGTAGAAATGAGCCAAGACACAGAATCTTGTTTAGCAACATGAAAAGGGTCCCAGTTTATTCTTTTTACAGATTATCCATCCTGACTCCAACTAATCACAGACTTTGACTGTAGCAAACTCCCACTGTAGGCTTCCTTTGCAGACTCTGATGGAAGATTATTTCTTGCTGGAATATGACTGCAAGTATTTTCCTTGCCACCTCTGACTGTAAGCACCCACTGCAGGGTCTAATTACAGACCCACACTGACCTCACAGCAGATTCCTCACTGCAGCAAATCTCTCTCCCAATCCATCAGTCCTCCAGTCCTTTTGATACATTCCTTCAGTTCCTCCTTCCTCAAGGCTCCTCTACCTTCTCCAAGTCCTCTACCACCAAGCTCCTCTTAACCAGCCAAGCCACCCCTTTTATCGTGCTTATCTTTATAAGTCACAGCTGCAGCCCGTTAAGGGCAAGGCTGTTCTTTGGTAATTAGTACAGCTGTGACTTATCAGGGGCAGGGTTGCCTGTAATCTCTTCTTCTACACTTACATTCAATATCCCTAGGTGGAGCACCTGATACTTCAGAAGAGCTCATTTTATCAGGTGCAGATTCCTTTGAGTACCTCTGAAGCTCTTTGACAGCCGTGCACTACAAGGGGAACCCTGAAAATTTTGCTGTGAAAGACAAATTTTGCAATTACATTCACTCATTTACAATTTAACTTTTAATCACTGAAATACTTGACTGTCTAAGAGGTTTTTCTTTAAATGTAAAGAAAAAGCAAGATCTTGACTACCTGTACATCATTACACTTTAAAATTACTCTATGCAAGGTTATAATTATAGACTGCTATTTATCTGGTCTCTTAGTGTCTTCTGAGTTCAACTGGAAATCACATTATTCTGTGTTTATGGATGTAAATAACTTACAGCATTGTAGTTTCAAATTTTTGAGATGTTTTAATTAGACATTTTCTTTGTAAAGCATGTCATTTTTATACAGCATTTGGATGACTCAAGCTGAAAATAGCAAGTATATGATAGGATATGAAGCATTTCCTTCTATATAAACTCCATCAAGTATTCGGGGATATTGCGAGCTATTCTTATTCTGTAAATCATTGCTCTGATAACAAGGGCCAGTGTGATTAACAAACTCGTTTTTCATCTGTTTGATTACTCAAACTTAACAGAGCTTCTATGGTCTCAAATATCCATATTTTAAAAATTCCATTCTATGAAAAAAAATAGTGTTTAACTTAGTTTATGGAGAAAAATACTGATTAGCATCTGAACATTTGCTTTTGAAACAAAGATTCTTTCACAAGGTAACACTTTCTTGCCAAAAAATGTATCTGGGACTGATTACATTTATTATGTGTGTCATGCTATAATACAGTAAACATCAATAATTTTGATTACTAATGGGAAATCATACCATAAGCCTCCTTTATGATTTCTGGATGAGCTCTCTGTGTCTTGAGAAATCAGCAAGTCTGTAAATGATATTATAGTGCAGTGGGAACACATGTAATTTCATAATAACCTGCTTAACTTAGGTAAGAGCACATAATAGATACCAATTAGACATATATCTGTATTTGCTTCTAAGGAGTAAGAACAAGGTAGTTTGCTACTACAATTCAAATGAAGAAAGAAAATGTGTGTTATAAAAACAAGTAGAAAAGACTATTAGAACTCGATGTTTTGAATAAGAAAAAGTGATTGTACAGCTTTCACACCAAAAAACGAGTACAGGTCCTACTACCACTAATATTTATCTTCACATTAAGCATTGCAAAATATTGTAAAAAAGAGGGAGCTATAGAAAACTCACGGTAAGACAGATTCGACTTAATGACAGGTAGTGATTGTTCTTTTAATAGTGAGTCCAGAGAAAACATCTGACCTTGATTATTGTTTTACTAATGTAACACATAGAAAATGTCATCTCCCTTGTCCCTCCATATTTAAATGAAAATATTAAAAAATTTTGTACCATACACCTGTTATTGCACACACACATAAGGGTATTGATACACATGTTCATCACTTTTTTATGACTTAGCAAAATTCTCTTGAATGTGTAAAAACAAATATATGCTGCGAATGACATTACCTGTGCATTCGGTTTTTGTTTGCTGCCAGAAATAACATGACATTTTGCTCACTGTCTGAATGAAATATAATGAATAGCATGATTACAATGCATAAATATCTCTTTAAATAATGTCTAACAATTCAGTTTTTATTTTGTGGTGATCAAATTTCAAAAATTTACTGTAACCATTTTCTCTGTATTCTTTATTGTCCATTTCTGTCTGTGGAGAATATGAGGAGTACATCCTGCTCCTACTGAAGTTAGTAAAAAGTCCAGATTCATAGATTAACTATATGGCTCCAGTAGAGTGTGATATAAAGGACAAGAGATGAAAGATTATACGTGTAAAACATCATAACCAAGGGGATGAAAGAAGAATATAGGCATTTGAAAGAAGGGTCTTTAATTCCTGAAAGGCCAGTTTAATAATATAAAATAGAGTAAGATGGTGACAAGTACACCTGAACTTGAAAAACAAGATAAAGGTGTTTTACTGGTGCTTTTATAGCTTTTGAGGTAGCTTGGCTATTATTACAAGGTGTAAAACAAGGAAGAAAAAATCAAAAGAAAACTTTGTCTGCTCCTGCAAAAGCTGTCTATGGGCTGCAGCTTCTTTGAAGGTTTGTCTACCTGCTCTGACATGGAGGCCTCCAGAGACTGCAGGTGGATATCTGCTGCACCATGATTCTCCTTGGGCTGCAGCACAACAACCCCCTTCATCATGGTCTTCAGCATGGGCTGCAGGGGAATCTGCTCCTGCACCTGGGGCGCCTCCTCCGTCTCCTTTATTTACCTTGGTATCTACAAGGCTGTTTCTATCAATTTTTTATCACTCCTCTCTCTAACAGCTGCTGCACAGCATGTTACACCCTTTTAAAATATGTTCTATCAGAGAGGCCTCCAGGACCACTGATGTTCTCGTCTTTAGAGCTGGGTGGAACTGGCTGTGGGGCCATGGGGAAGTGCTCAGCCTCTTCTCACAGAAGCCACCTCTGCAGTCCTTCTGTACCAAAAGCCTGCCACACCAGTCAGTCATCACAGTGCAATATGCTGTGGCATCTATCCCTTTGAGTCGTTTAGATCAAGACTCTATCCTATTCACCATTATGTTCTGAAGCTTTAACTATGTGACTCAGAGAGGTGTAAAATTATTGTTACTGCATATGCAGACAGGATTAGGCTCACTGGGCAGGTTAGAAGTGGTCATTCCACCCAGAGAAGAGAGAGATTTTTCAGTCTTGCAAAGTTTTTTTTTTTTTGTTTTGTTTTGTTTTGTTCTTTTTTTTTGTCCTATGTAAAACTCCTTGATAATGGGTCAAGGGTTCCGGTTCCAGCCACCCCACCCAAAAAACCAGAAAATGTTATTGCAGATTCTATACCACATGCAATCATGCTCTTTAACTTCATAAACACTTTTGTTTGCATAGTCTTTAGGATCTTAATCTCTTGAAAATAAAGGATTTTACATTATTTATCTGTTTATTTTAAATTGCATTAATATGTGGTGTGTATGGTGAACTTGCTTCCAGTTTTGCACAATGCATTAGAAAACAAAAACCTCACAAAAATGTTACTGATCCCTGCTTCTAATGAAAAATCAAGCTAGGAAACTGGAATCAATTATTGTAATGAATTATTATAATGAATTATTTACCTGCCTATGCTAGCTATAACTTGCAAAACTGGAGTCTGTGTGGTAGAGCAGGGACCAATATTAAAAGACAAGTTTCAGATTGTTAATTTCTATTATCACACAAGCCCAGAATAATTTAACATCTATTGTCTAATAATACTGAATTCTTATATTACCAACCTGTATTTCTTTTTAGTAGTCAACCTCCAGATGACATAGTCATCTTGTAGCAGAGCTACAACCCAAATCATTCAGTTCTAGCTCATTTTACCCCAGCGTAAACATATTCAGATTTTTTTTGTACAAGAACATCTAAGCCAAAAGTAACTGGTCAGAGCTAATTGAAATTCTGTTTGATCATTGTCATATTAAAATTGTAATAGGCTTCCATAATTGTAATATTTCTGTTTTGTCTATTTTTTTTTTTTTAGATTTCGTCTGCAACCACAGAACTGCTAAGGCCCACCCTTTCCCATTTATTACTAAAGAATGGAGCACAGAATTATGTGAAAAGTGGTGGTACTAAAAAGCATTAAAACCTGCCACTCTGCATCCTTTACAACTTTGCTGTTTAAATTCATTTTCAGGCAGAAGGAAACTGCTTTATGTTAAAAGAAGTTCTCATTGATTGTTTACCTTAAATATAAAGCTATTCCAAAGCAATTAGTAAAATACAAAAAATAGTATCAAAGGAAAATTCAATGGCTCTGCCGGAAATACTTCACAAAAGATGGCTCCCCCTAAACTCTCCCTCTGTTTGATTCTCACAATGTGTAATGCGAGAAAAATGAAGTCATTAAACTTTTAAGAATTTGACTTGCTAAAATATGTGATTTTAATTAGCACATTAATTTACTACTGGGAGGAGCAAGTGGGAAATTAAATTATTATTAAATTAATCAAAATTATTAGTATGATTTAAATCTACTACTTCACTAATTTTTTGTGCTAACTAATGTCTTCATGTAGCAAGTCACTTCACCTAGATAAAGTACTGTCTACACAGCTACTCTCTCCCCACTGCTTTAGTACACACCCTGAAGCTGAATGATGGATTAAAGCAGAGATAAAATACAAAAAAAAAGCCCAAAGAATGAGATTCAACTTTTTATTAAGAAATGCAAATGCATGCATATATAGGTTGCTATAGAACAAGAAGATCTTGAAATTGACATTTCCTCTACAGAGTTAACCATTTTTGTTTGAGATGTTTGGAGATGCAGGTGGCAACTACGAGCAGGCACTAAAGGATTTCTGCAACTTTCTGGGGACTTATAATTTTGAACAGCATTAAACATCAGAGAACCTTGCCTTACACTCATTATCAATGAAGTCAGTGGAATTTAAGTAACCAGCTGTTTAATGGATTGTCTCAAGCTGGAAGGGATACATGGGTAAGGATAAATACTACTGCTAAAATTAGTGTCTGAGCTTTTCTATGCCTTAGACACCATAGGGACATCTTAGATTCCAGCTTCTTCTCCCAAAGTGTGCAGATGTTCCATAGGATCTGTGCTATGATGGACAACCAGAAATAGCAGTAATAGAAATTTTAAAAAAACTGACACAGTAACAGAAATTTTAAACAACTTGTACAGTAATAGAAACTAGTGCTTATGCAACTGAAATCTGGCCCATGTATCTTTATTGTTATAAGATGAGCAAGCTCCATGGACAGCTCTGACTAGATCTCTGTAGATTGTACAGGGACCCTACACACTCAGTGCTCATGTAGACACTGACATTTAGACACTTAAATTTAAGGGATAATCCTGAACTGAATTTAGGCCTTTCACTGAGATCAATGTCATTATGCATTTCTTGCCCAAACTTAAAAGAAAATTCAATGTTTTACTATTTGTCTTCTCTTCTTTCATGTATTTTATGTATTTTTAAGACACCATTCAGGATCTAAACAGAGCTTCTTAATTGAATTTTTTTTTATTTTGAAGAAATAATATTTTCCATACTTTATCGTTTTATTTATTTATATTCTTGAGTTTTAAAAAGCTGGACCAATTCAGGAGACTCTTAACTGGAATTGCCATAGGAAAATTCCCAGTAAAATACCCTCTGCACTAATTCTTCACAAAAAAACCTCCTAGGCAGCTTCTCCAGTGTATGTGATCATTATAAACACAATGAGCAAAAACTGGGAACAAATACAGTTTGAATTTTGATTTTCTATTTCTTACTAGTGAGATATTCAACTAGGTGGGATAAATCAAGAACTTATTAGCCATATCAGTAAACAAGCAGCTCTCATAAGCACTCATTATCCATTTTTGACTGAGATGTGTGAGCATCTAACTTATCTGTCGCAAAACTAATAATGCTAAAGATCCAGGCTCAATTACATAGAACTGCAATAGAGAAAATTATTTTGATATCTAAAATCTGTTCTGTTCAGCTGTGCTGCTCAGTTTAGGTGTTATGACTTTTCTCACTTCTGATGGTGTAAGAACTCAATTCCTGGCAGCCACAGACCGCTGAAATATGCTTCACTCATGGTAGTCACCATGGCTAGATTAAGCATGTTAAAAGCTATTCAAATATGACTTTCAGTGAAATGTAAAAAAAGAAAGGGAGAAAACTCTGCAGTTTCTTATACCAATAAGGTATTCAGTGGCATAAAGGAAAAATACTAAGAACGACTATAAAAATCCTATGAAGAAAACTGCAAAGAAATGAACAAAAAACCCCCACTGTAAAATGACTTACTGAAATTTATACATGGACAAAGACTTTAAAATCCTCAAACATTACCGTTAACTTCCAAGGAAGTTTTTGATTTTTCTATTAGAAGACTGGGAGATCAGGAGTTTAATTGTCAGGCATGCTGAAAAAGAGTCAGTGCAATGGGGAACATGAGCCACTCCTGCAGCTGGGAGTCTGTTGTTGGTAGGGTGTACTCAGCTACACCAACCTGCTGAGCTGCATAGGGAACACCAAGTCCAGGCATGAATTTGGAGTTGGATGGAGAGAAATTAAAGAGATTTCCAACAATGTCTATCAAGGCACTTTTTATGGCCTCAACCATACCTGGGAGGGTGCTGCAGCAGTAGAACTGGTTGTCTCTCTTTTCTTGAAGGTTTTTTGGCCTTAGCTACAAACACAAAAGCTGAGCCAGAGAGGTGTTGGTGATAGTCTTGCTTCGAGTGAGAGCCTGGACTAAACAATATTAGGGGTTTCTTTCCGAATAGCATTTCTATGTTTGCGTGAAAACATCAGATTATTTTTTCCTCCTCCAGTTCCATATCTTTAAATGTTATGCTTTAATATTTGTTTTCAAAAATTATTTGAATAAGCTAAAATAATAAATAACTAATATTACATTGATCTATTTTAGGCAAATGTTGAATCTCCTGTCTACAGAATAAAAATAACCCTCTTGAGAATATTATTTACATTTGCCAAAACTAAAATATGTTGGCGTCTCTGAATAAAAATATTTTAGTTTCTAAATCTATGACAACATGTGTTTTTGCTTTTGCTTGCCATGAAACTGAGTCTAGAATACTTACATAAACAGTGAATCCTGACTTTTAAAAAAGGACTGGAGTGAAAATCTTGAGTTCCATCTCCAAAAACAGATATTTTGGAAGTGAAGATTACTCTTCAACTGACACAAAACAGTCTGGCAACTGGAAGGATTTTTATCTACAACAAATTAGTGTAAGCATAAGTTCATTTTTTTCAAGACATTGAAGATCCGAAATTTAATCCACAATAATCAGTTATGCAGATATTGCACCTTTCATTTAAAAAAAGCCAAAGTCAAAGACAAACCCAACAAACCAAAACCTCATCAAATTTCTGAGTCTCTGTGGACTACATTTAAATTGTACAATGACAATTTTTCCTCCAATTAAAGAAAGATCTACTTTTAGTGTTAAAAACTTTACTGAATTAACAAAGAAAGCTTTAAAGAAGCTAAAGTTAAAACTAATACCATCTCTTTATTAAAGCATACATCTGAGAACATATTATAGAACCATAGAACAGATCAGATTGGAAGGGACTTTGACAGGTCATCTTGTCCAACCATTCATGGGAAAAGGAGCCTTGATGGTGTCAGAAACAGTTTTAGTAAAAAAAAGAGGGTTATATTGGAAATTAGGAAAATATAAACAATCATACTGGAAAATACAACAGCACTGCCACAATCATATGTGATCCTCTGCTTTTCTGTCCCACTATTCTGGTGTTTGGAGAGTATCTTCCGAGCGCAAAACAAATTTTTCAGAAATTAGTTATTAAGTCATAAGCAAAGCACTTCACAAATTTCACCTAGCTGGAGAAATGTGTAATCTGATTTTTACAGTTTCCCAATTGCACATTGCCCAAACATCTGTAGATTCTTATCCATGACAAACCAACCTAGTCTTGAAAATAATTATTTTAAAAATAGTTTTTGTTATTGTGCATGAGAAAGACAAGTAAATTGAAAGGACCCAATTATCTCCTTGGATGGAATCTTACACAAAATATTCTTGATTGCCTAGAACACAGTGTAGTGTGCCAGGCTACACCTGGCACTGTAACTCAGTGGGAAGAGGAGCTTCAGTATGAAAATATCTGTGCTACACTTTGTGTAAAACTATATGTATATGTGTATATGTGTGTTTGCATTTGTGTCTACTTGGAAATAAGCCAAATGAGTTTGAACATATTTCTTTGGGTAATTAAGTTTTAATTCTACTTTAATTCTACATTAGCTGCACATAAAATCCTGGTTTTATACACGTGAAATACTATACTGAAATACATCTTGTGAAAGGTCAAAAAAACTGGTTGAGGGTTCGAGCACTAGACAGGCAATAGCAGGCTGAGCATCATGGTTGTTCAGCTTGAAAAAGTGTGTGCTAAGGAAAGGTTTTATTGCTCTTCTGCTACCTCACATACCTACAATATGAATAGGTTGGAGCCACACGCTCAAAAATAAGGAGCGATTGAAAAGGAAGCAAAAGTCATAAGCTGCAATGAGAGACATATTAATGTAAGGGGGGAAAAGCCCCAGATAACACTTGTCACATGTGGGAAGTCAAACACTGGAAAATGTACCAAGAAAGATTCTAGAATCCCCACCCTTGGAAGAACTCAAAACTCAGTTGAAAAAGACCTGAAAAAGCCCATCTAATCTGGCTGTGCTCTGAGCAACAGCTTGCACCAGAGAGCTTCGGTGTGTTGAATCTCTTTCAATACACATTGTTCTATTCTGTGCATATAAAATTACTAATGTCTTAGCAGCTCACCTTTTTTTACATGTTTCCTTCTCTTTTATTTTTTCTGTATTTTTAGCTTAGATTTTGATTTGGGGAGAGGTATCTATATCACATTTACCATGTTTGTAGCAGCCAACTAAAATAATGGATATTTCACAAAACAGCTCACTTCTTTAATATCCTCCCTGTCAAAGTTGTCAAAATAAGTAAACACTCATGGCCTGTATAAATCAATGAAATAAAGCCCCAATTAGAGCTGACTGACAGGCTGTGACCTGTTTGAATCTATATAAGTTAAGATAACAAAGTTAAGGTTAGATGCAGCACCTTTCACTTACTGCTGACTTCCAAAAATCAAGGCTTCTCCACTGTGCTAAGCTAATACATATTTTAGCAGCTTGGGTGAATATTTGTAACTGGATTATCATATTGCAGATGGTCTGTTCATTCTCAACAAGATATTATTCCTTGTTTACCTCTGCTTGCTTTTTCACATAAATGTGACTTTTAGCTTTTATCAGCTGTTTTTTGGTCACCACTGCAAAAAGGCATAACTTCTGTAGTTTAATGACATCATTTCTCTTGCATTACGATTATTTAAGATCTCTAAGACTTGCCACTGTGTAACAATCAAAAATAACTAATTTTCAATTTCTCAAAAATACAAGCATTTAAGAAAAGATGAAAATTAAAAGGCTCACTGAGCCCAGTAATTTGTTTGTATTTTGATAAATTATTATATTATATAACTAAGAGACTTCTGAGGTTATGGAAAAGATTTTAAGTGCAGGGACTTAGCTAAAGGATTTTAAACGAAAAACAAAGCAACCACTTTAGTTTCATTTAATGTTCTCCTGAAGTTAACCAATCCAAATATTTTAGCAATGTTGTACAGTTAGGGGTATCACTTTTTCTTTTCTTTTGCAACTACTGGCAGCCATTAGCAAAATACAAGTCAATATCTTCTTTACAAAAAATTATTGCTTGAATTAGTTTCTGGAAAGTAATTATGTGCTTAACACTTGGAAGAAACCCTCATCATTCTGGAAATTGCAGTGATAAAATACTTCATGTAAAATCAGATTTCTAATCAGCTGTCACTTGCACACCACTTTCCTCTTTCCATGTCTGCAGTGTAAGGTTTGGCAGCCCGATTGGAGATACTGCATGGTGACCTGACTCAGTATTTAATGGAATAGAGGGACATTCCTGTTGCAAAGCCCAAAGAGGGAATTCAGCTGGGGATAAACTGTGTCTTTGCATGTAACAGTTTGATGCTGCTCAGTCTCACCATTTCTTCAATTAAAGAATGATTTTATTAGGATTTTGCCAGTGGCATTGAGACAGCTGGCAAATGTCTCTGACCTCTGGATGCTTCCAAATATTGTATTGTCCAGCCCATGGGATATAGAAAATTGTGTGATTTGATATCACATCTCAAAAAATGGGCTCTGGAAGACGCTAGTTCTGAGACTACAACAAAATGTCAGACAATTAGGTTTTTCTGTTGTGTGTGCAGAATAAGTCCCTTAGTACTAAAAGATGTACTGGTGAAAAGTAGGGCCAGCACCTCTGTGGCCGTGACAGTTTACTAAAACTTCCTCTCTGTGTTGTTGTGATAACTCAATCAAATAAAATCCATCAAGCTAGCCAAAATTAAAACATGTGAAGAACACATGTATTGTTGTGTTTTAGCTTTCTGCACATATTGCCAAGAATTTTCCTGTTATTGATCATTTTAATCTGGTTCTTCAATAACTGGCCATTGACTCTGCCTCTTTGAATTTACAGATTTAATCTCCTAAGGAAAATGACTCCTACAGGAACTGTAAACCTGAAAAACAATACCTACATCCTTTTTTACAATGATCTCAGAAACATTTGTGTTAAAGTCTGATTTCCTCTGTGTACCTCCTCTATACCATGATAATAAGTCTTGCAAGACTTTTAAGTTTACTTATTTGTTGCTAAATCTGTTATAAGGTTTTTATCGGTAGATCTGACTGCCTCGATAGCTCATATATCCAGAATCTGATTTCATTGAATAACTACTCAGGCTGTCATGAAAATAGATGTTTGCCCTTTTTTATCTACCCAACTCTGCAAAGACTGATGCGGCGTCTCTTGGCAATTCAAATACAAATGAGATAAATACTTGCACATAATCCTAGGGTCATTGTTCTGCAAATACAGAACCTTTGTTATTTGATGATTGTCACACTATGACTATTAGACCCTACAGTCAAGTACCTGACTTCTGAACACATCAGGAAAACCTCATTTTTCAGAGCAACTGAGCCATACTCCAACAGAGGAGGAATATGCCTCCTTATGACAGAGCCTTTATCTTGCCTCCTGACACATGTGAATGAAATGCCTTTTATAATAAAACCACTTCTTTATAATATATCATTATTTTTATCAGTGACAAAAACATTTCAGTTCTGCTACTCTTACCGGCCAATGTTTTTCATTGGCACAGGCCATTTACACAATGTCCTCAGCATTATCCTACTGACAGTAATATCCTACTAGTGAATACTAAGGGTCTTCTTAGCTATACAATCCTCTGACCTGTAAACATGAGCTTTAATTTCTAAAGTTAAGGGTTTGAGTGGTGCTAATAAAATTTCAGCAGAGAGCACAGTGGAGGTCATGCATTTTCTGAGGGAGGCTTTGCATCTTGGCACTGGTGGTTGGAAGAAGTGCAGAGAAAAGCCTGGGTTTTTTTAAAAGAAAATATAGCAGGTAAAGAACTGGGAAGTCACAAATTCAGTTGTCACATAAGGTAAGAAAACAAATAAGTGCCAAGCTGTGTTTTAGCTGCCGCATTATGTATTTATGCAAAGGTCATTACAGTGAGTCATATCCTGTCTGAAGAGCCATTTCCAATTTCTTACAGCAAGATAAAGTAGGTTGTTAAACACTGCAGCTCAGGCAGGGTAGAGGGGAAAGATGTGATAACTCTTCCTCCCATTCTAAATATCAAAATTAGGAAGTATGACCAGGTATTGCATAGCATACAATAACTATAGCAAACCTTTTAAATGAGAGTCTGCATTTGAGTTCATAGACCTGGTATAGCTGAGAAAGAATATACTAGAAGAAAGACTGAGCAGAAAAATTGGAAGGAAAACAGTTTTCCAGGGACTTTTGTTTCAGTCATATGATTCTGTATGTTTCCATTATGCACTATTGCAAATATTAATAGGGACTAATCACACAACAAAAGGGCAAAAAGTGTGATCATTTTGTACTGAGTAATTACTTGTAGCTCATTTACACCGGGACCATTTGGACAGTTTGATACTCCATTGATACTCCAGGACCAATTTACTCTGTTTCTAAGCCTTATATAAATCACACAAAACTCAGTGAATCGTTACCTGGAAAAAGTGATTTTTTTTTTCACATTTGAAGGTAATCAGATAAATAGCAAATTAATCGAGAATTCTATGGCTCATGGCAGTAGAGAGAATAAACGTGTTTCAAATCACAACTTTGTGGCAAGTCTTGTTCCAAAGCACACAAGTTTATTTTAAATAACCTATTTATTGATAAGAACAGTGATTCTGCACTAGTGCAGGCCTCTGTGACATCTACAAGCAGTAAAAAGAATCTGAAAATACTAAAAGTATCAAATCTTTGCTTGTGCAACTGAAGTCAAAGGATGATTTATCAGAGTTGTGTAAGAGCAGGAGCAGACAGATTTATAAAAAATTCCTATAACTTATGGGGAAGTGCTATGGGAGAAGCTTGCTTGAATGAACAATCCATCCTTCATCTTCCAGCATGACAACTAGAAATACAGAAAATAATGAAAAATGCAGGTAGGGTTTCCTTAGCTGAAATCACATCAGAGACTCTTTGCAATACAAAAGTATAAACCTGTAATTTATTTAATTATCTCTCAGAACACTCTGATCTATAGTTAATTCATGAAGCACTATTTATCCCTGATGATTCTTTTCTCTCCATAAAAGGGTAAAGTAAATGTGGATAATGTTACAATCAAAGCACCTGCATTGATTTTTTTAGGGCAGCTATGAATTTGTATTCAGAGAGAGGTGGATATAACATACTGAAGGTTTCTTCTAATGATTGCCAGCCAAGAGGCACTTTTGAACCCAAAATCAGAAAGGTCAGCCACCATTACTTTATTGTTACAAATTATATATGCAGTGAGAATACACCTTGGTTCATTCCAGCTCCAGCTCCCCTTTGCTAAGGGAAGCACACAGACCCATGATCAGACAGAGCTTGCTGATAAGTGAGCCAGCTTGATGCTGTGGCAGTGCAGATTGTGTGCTAAATCCCAAGTTCTGTGCCCTGTCTCTTGGGCATTTCTACCTCCTTATCACTGCTTTAAAAACACAAGTTGCAGCTGACAGATCCATGGCACTTATTTCCTCAAGTTCTTCTATTAAATGTAATCATCTATGCTAATCATAAATGAAGACCAGACCACAATGTCCTGCAGCTGCCAGACCCTGAAGTGCTTAGATTGGAAGGGTCAGTTAGAAAGCAGACAAGACAGTGCTAATAAGAAAAATCTCTATGAATATCGAAAGGGATTATGAGTGAAAAATTTGGAATTTCTACCTTACTAAATATTGCAACAGGCATGCAGTATGTGAGTGTAATTTGAATTAATGGGCATATTCTTAAGAGTCTTTGTTGATGTGTGATAAATTTAAAGTGCTTGAGTGAACTCATAAGGTGCCAATGAATGAAATACAACAAGAAGAATTATGTGAGTTTAATTAAGAACAGAATTTTTTAAGGAATCCCAGAGTGCAAAAATACTCTTACCAACAGCCTTCCTTTCTCTGCAACCCCTGGCAAATTTCTAGCTTACACTTCCAACCTTAGAAATGTTCAGCACAGATCAAAGGTTAGGAGCTGAAATTGAAATGTACCTCTTTGAAATTTTCACATTTTAGAGAAATTTTTCCACAGAAAAGGAAAAACCATGAAATTAAACATTAAAACATAAAAAGACAAAGGCTTCTGCCCAACTAGGCTAGAAAGTAGCTAGAATCTGCCAAAAATAATAAAAAATATTTTGGCTACATGGGTTTTGGGGTATTTCATTTGCAAATAAGGATATTGCTATCACGTCTCAAACATGGTTTTGCAGCTCTGCCCATACAATAAAATAACACCTCTTTCCCCTAATTGCCCTCAAAAGCTCCTCTGTATGTAGAAAGCAGTTAATTATTCTGAATTCGCACTTAGCATCAGATTTGATGCATTGAAACATAAAGCTTATATATACATTACCAAGTAAATACGTTTAATGTTTAAAAGACAAGCTACATGAAACAGAAATGCTAACAAAATCAACACTGGAAGATATATGAGAATAAAATTAATATTTGATCAAAGAAGGATTACTGGGATTAGTCAACTCCGGGAAAACAACAGGAAAAAAACATGTGCTTCTTGCTGTAGCTCTTTCCTAAAGGAGAGAGAGGCATACATTTCAGTTTAGAAACTACAGCGAGCATCACAAAGACTTGGGCACATGTTTAGCTGAATTATATATATATATCATCTTGTAATACACAGGAACTTTTTCTTTTGCTATATTTATGAAGATAATGAAAGGATGCCTTGCTCAGAAAGGAAGAATCTTTCTTGTTTTCTGCTCTTTCCTACCACACAGCTGAGAAATGCAACACGGCTTCTTTTTACATGTTGTCATGTGAACTTCACACAAAGCTAACAATAGCACAGAAATTGGCTTAGCCTCTGTTGCCTCTGCCACAGAGTGAAAAATAAAGAGTAAACAAACCCTGTCTTGAGTCACTGGTTACCTTTGAGTTTCAGTTCAGAGAGAGGTCTCTTATTACCTGACCCTGCCAGAAAGGGCCATTGGTAAGTGGATGCTGGAGATCATTCCACTCAGAACAAGAAGTAGTTTCAAAGCTCTAACTAAATTTACCACATACCCTATGATGAATGCATTTGAGAAAGGTCAAGACAACAATGATAGTTTTATTGTTCTGTCTTATTTCTTTTTATTTCATCTGCTCTTGTATTTCCATATGACAACCTTTCACAGAAATCTAAGACATATTAAAAAAAAAAAAAAAAAAAAAAAAAAAAA
>JAOTQP010001546.1:64317127-64341805 GCA_026413545.1 Cichladusa arquata
ATCCTTTTTTCTTTTTCTTTTTTTTCTTTTTTTCTTTTTCTATTGTGGAAGTAAATCAAAATTCAGCTAGAGAGATGAAGCAGAAACTAACTGACCATTAGAGCAAAAAACTTTGATTTTCTTGGAATGGGGAAAATTTATGGAAATAATAATTTCACTATATTTATGATCATTTTTATAAATCCAAATTTAACACTGAGATTTTCTTGACTGAAGATACATGTCCATGCAGATAAATACTAATGGAAATTTGTTTCATATCAACTTCCCTGAAACGCCTTTTTTCATAATTAAAGCATTCTCCCCTTATGAGAAGAATAATCATTCACAGGCAGGTTTAAGTGTCCCCAGAGCACAAGTGCTTTTGCTTCTTGCATCAGCTTGCTTTCTTTGTGTCTGGGGAAGAGACTACACCTCCCTTCCAGGCACGGCAGTTTCAATAAGACCATCAATGTGATTTATCCCTGGCCTCATAACTCCAGTCATTCTATTGCTGCACAGTGAAATATCACTCCTAGAAACTCTTCTAAGCACACTCCTCAGGTCTGTGGAATTTTAAGAGCTGATGAAGGATGGTATTATTTGGTCTCCAAGCTGCCTGTTTGCCAGATGTGTCTCCTCGTTAAAGTTCCCTTGGTACCTTTCTGGTCAAGGAAGACTGCTAATCCTTTTAGCTTGGTCAAATTCCACTTCATGGAGCTCCATTCTGTCTATATCAATGCCCTTCCCCCACTTTAATAAGAATACCTCAGGGGTTTGCTAGTTTGTTTTTGTATTCCTCATATGAACAGTCACACAGTGCTCTTTCTTATTGTAAAATTTTGCAATTCATCTCAAAATACACTATATGCAGCACAATAAGAAGATAATGGGAAAATGTTGGTGTGAGTGAATTCAAATTCAAGACTCAATGTCTTGAAACATTCATCTTGTAAAATATGTAGGGATTGAAATCCCTGTGTAAACATGGGGTCATTATTACATTAAGCAAAATCAATTTCCTTCTTCCCAGAAATATTAACAGAATTCAAATAATTCATATATGTATAAATTGTGTGATGACCTTTATCATCAAGGAAACAGAGTTCAGGGATGAGTTTGGGTGAATTTTTTTTGTTTAGATAAAATCTTGAGAAGGATTACTTGCCTTTTATTGGTAATTTCTCCAAGTAATTGCTCTACATTTATAGTATAAAGTTCACAATGTCATTATTTTTTTAGCTCTAATTTCTAAAAAATCTCTGATTCTAGTATTTCTGGAGAAACTGTCAATACCTGATCTTATGAATGTTTAATTTCAACTTGTGTACTTTTGCTTCTAGTTTAAATATTAAGACCTTCCAGAATTAAAGACTTATCTCTTGTGGCTCCTTTTTCCAAAACAGCTCAGAGCTCAGGCCATGAGATAAAACTTGTTCACTGTCTTAACACAAGCATTGCATGTTACTGAACGGGTGTTTGGGAATGGTAGTAATTAAGGTACACTGGAACAGAAGGATGCTAATAACTAGCAAGAAAGTGTAGATGGAAGAGAGCCTTGGCCACCCAAGAGTAAGAAAATCACAAATTTTGACAATTTCTTGTGAAAATACCTGAACCTAGTGAAGTAAACCACTTCTTAGTCTTTGCACCAAGGAGTCTTCATTAGTTTTTCTTAGTCTCATCCATGACAGGCTGAACCCAGAAAATCATGATTTCTTTTTGCATGTGAATGGAAAAAATAATGGAAAAAAAAAGCTTCAGGAACATTGAAGTAGTGGGCTACAAAAGATGTAAAAAAAAAAAAAAAAAAAAAAAAAAAAAAAAAAAAAAGAAGAAAAAGGAAGGAATGAAAATAAAGCTAAGACAATTTGGCAATTTTGGTAACACTGGCTTTTTTCTGTTCGTCCATGTAATTGTATAGACATTGAAAAACACATTAAAAAATAATGAACAAAGAAATACATAACAAGGGACTATTTTTGTTTTAGTATGAGAATAAGGCTAAGATCCCATCTCATAATTCAAAAACATATGTAGACTGTACCTGTTTATCAGGTAAAAGATGTCTGATGACACTTATTGTTCTTTCACACTAAATTTTCATCCTATAAGAGTGTACAATGAAGAAGAAGAAAAACACATAATTGGTGCTGCAGCTTGTGACTTTGGGATTTCATGCCCTGTCTACTGGA
This sequence comes from Cichladusa arquata, assembly GCA_026413545.1. Lineage (NCBI taxonomy): Eukaryota > Metazoa > Chordata > Aves > Passeriformes > Muscicapidae > Cichladusa > Cichladusa arquata. The sequence continues at coordinate 64,319,302 of JAOTQP010001546.1, forward strand.
GGCACATTTACATACAAAGGTTAAATCAGATGAAGCAGTCTGATATGAGTCTGTCAGTAGTAATATTGGCAGTGATTCAAATCTTTGGTTACTCATGTTATAAAATTCCTGTTGTGCTCTTCATTTGATTGACTTATTTAACTTGCTTTCATTTGACTGACTTATGCTTCTCCTTTCTGGTCCAGCAATTTAGACAAATAGTTTTATATTTACAATAGCCTTTATATAAAGAATAGTACCTGAATTTCTCATAGTGTCTTACATTTCTTAATATCAAGCTATGACTTTCTTTTTGGGGACAGCTTACAGTGTTAAAAAACTGACTCCTTTTACTCTAGCTCACTGTTAAAAATAAAAAAATATCATCTTCCCTGCTGAATATCCTTTAAAATTTTCTTCAGTTTTTCATACAGAGAAAAAGCGACAAAAATTTTAATGGAAAAGATTGAAACCTCTTACACACTGCAGACACAGTAAACTCTGTGGAAGACTAGCAGCTAAGGATTTTCTATTTAATTTCACTACTTTAATATTAGAGGGTCTAATTTTGCAAATCTTTTGCATGTTTTCTCCTTTTTATTCATGTAGACTCACTGACTTCATTATGAATAGAAGGGATCAGCAGAGAGCTACCAGGAACAAGTCCACTTTCATACACAAAATTTAAAAAAGCCCATCTTTTATTAAGAAAAAAAAAAAAGGCTAGTTTTAAAAATAAAGTGCTACAGCAACATATTTAGGGCTTTTTAAAACATGTAATGTTTAAAACAAGGAGTCAACAAATGAAGGAATGTAGAACAATTATTGCTTGGTTATTAAGAACTTCTAAATGAAATACCAGCTCTTTCACCAAATACGTAAGTGTTTGCTTTCTTTTTCTTGATTGTCCTTTCTGTAATTTACTGAGTGTTTCCATATACCCAAATGAAAATTCAACATATTTTTAGATATAAACGCAAAGCATTGTCCTTACATATTCTGATGGCACCCACACCACTCTGTACCTTGTCTTTCTGAAAAGGAATAGGCCAATTTATGAAGTAAAAAATGGCCAGAGAGGTCCTAATTTACATCAGTTGATTCTCCAGGTAGTATGCTGTGGGCCTGAAATAGTAAGTACTGTGAGTCAGATTGAACTTTCAACATTTTGGCAGAATATTGTTCCAACACTTGATGAAATATCTTGCACAAAAAGGTCATATTAGTAGGGAAGGTAAAGTATCTTTATCTTTTGATGTGGAAAAAAATACTTCCTAACAGCAGTAAATATATCAGGAGTACAATCTGAGAGACCAATTTGGCAGTTTAATATTGTGGAAAATGCACCACATACAGTGAAAGTAGGTGTGATGGGAAAAGGAAGAGGAATAGAAAACTTTCTGCTCTGAAGTTGAAGGAAATGAGGCATAAAGATTTCCTGTCACACAGTAAATTTTTTTTGCTGTCAGGCAGCAGATTTTTCAACACACAGCATAATATTTTGTATATAAACTTTAATTTGTTATAAGTGTCAGTGGTATGAAGTGCATATGACCCTCACCTATCTGTACTGAGCAGTTTAGTTCCTGAGGATGCCTTAGAGGTGTCACTACAGTTCTCTTACACCTTGGTGTAGTGCCTTTTAAGTTTAATTTCCAGTGACCTGGCTTTTGGTACAGACCATTTAAGGAAAAGATAAAGTCACAGTCTTTGAGCTCATTTAAGTGGAAAAGGATTTTGTATACTCTGCCAGAAATGTTTTGTTAAGGTGGCTGATGTGCCTACAGTTCACACTGAAAGTAAATAAGTTGTGAAAACTCAAGAAGGATGCATTTGCTTCTTTGTAGAGAAGATTAATACCAAAAATCAATAAATTGAAGTAAAATCCATAATTCTATGAAATAAATAGTAACTTCTATGGATATTAGCTTTGTAGAGTCATTGAGCTTCTTAGGACAAACTCAGGGACCAAGGTTTCATTTTGGGGACAACCTCTTACTGTACCACTTCTTTCTATGAGTGAGCCTAACTGTATAAATACTTAATACTGAAAGATGAGACATAAATATAATATGGACCAACTGGGGTTAAAATCTCATGTTCTGTATCATCATTGAAGAATAACAGTATTTTATTTCCATTTGGACCAAAACATCTAAGAGCAGTGTCAACTGAGCAAATAAATTGAGGCTTGATTTTTTTTAATGTTCCAAAACTTTGGCTGAATTTATCTCAGGATAGGCCCATACAATCTTACTACCATGTACTTTCCTGGGTCTCCTTTCCAAAATCGTGATATGTAAAATTTCCTTCCTCATTCCCTAGACTAGAAGAATGTTACGAATTTTTCTCTCTCTCTCTCACTCTGTCTTTCCCCGTATATAAACAGCTGGTGTGACAGAGGATATGGACTTGCCTTGCTGATTAATTTATGTTATACTCTACTTGAAGAGTAGATTAACAGAATTTCCTGGAAATAAACCAGGATATTTCACCACATTCTCTAACTAGTCTAATTTAATCTCTGGGCAGCTTGGATTGCATAGCCTTTGGCTCAGTTTAATTTCAGAAAGGCCCTGCAATATTCACAGAAAAATGTAAGTGCCAGGTCTGAATTATGATCTCTACCTGCGATATAGACTTCTAAATCCTGTGTCAGTTCTAAAACAGATGGCTCACTCTTTTCACTCTTACTCCTTCCAACACTCATGCAGAACATTCATTTACTTGAATGATGAGCCCTCTGTAGTTCTTAAGGCTTAATTCTCCCCGGCTGCAGATTTTTAAGTTTAATGAAGAAATGGATCATAGTCAAGATAGATCCAGTTAGGAAGCTGCTAACTTTTTTTATCTGATGCCATAAGGTGAAAACCCTGTGATTTAGAGAGGGCAATTTTAGAGGGAGAAAAAAAATATTTTATGTGGAGAAAACAATATGAAATAAACAGTCAAATGGTTCTTGCAATGGCTCAGTTGTTTCTATGTCTCCTATTTTCTTTCAACATCCTTCAAGTTTAATATTTATTCATGCTTTACCACTTGCTTATTTTTGCATCTATCCCAATAAACCTCCTTACTGGATGTCAGTGGTTTGGTCAGCAACAAACATTTTTGAAAAATTATTCCATTTGTAATATAAAATGTTTGCAGCAAGAGTAATGAAAGTTCTCTATACAGTTTCTACATTCACTATTGAAAAACTACTAGCTTTATAAATGATACATTCATTTCTTGGGCTTATTTACATATTGGTACATATAATAAAATTGACATGCAGATTTGCTGCTGATTGCTCTAAAGGATTGATTGCTGGCTTACAGAAATTATTTTCTTAAATACATATATTCAGGTACATTCTTTTTTCAGGTATAGGTAAATAACTCCAACTAGCCAGTGACTATAGAAAAAGAAGACACATAAGAGAAAGGAAAGAAATTATCTGGTCCCCAGCTAACAGGAAAACAAAAAAAGATTATGGAAAAGCATATGATAAATTATCTGCATTCTGACTTTCAGACCTTTGAGAATAAAAGGTTTCATTTTCTGAAACACAGAGCTTTTCAACTATATTTACATGAACTATGTAGACAACAAGTGATCATCTTTTTTACTCTGTGTTTTTTAATGTCATGTCATATCATAAACAAATGTGACAGTCTAATCATGAAGGAAAGCAACGATAGAGCGCTCACAAGAAAACTCAGAATACACTAAAACAGTGGAGCTGGTTAGGCTTGGAGAAAGAATATGGACTATTTCCACACGGTATTTGTTCATATTCCCTTTTATCCATACGTGCAGCCTCACTTCAGTTCACTGGTTACAAGCATTCGAAAGGAGAAACACTGAGAGATTGTCTGAGCACCCAGGGATCACATTAGGAAGGCTAAAGCCCTGGTAGAATTAAACCTGGCTGGGGATTCCACGGGCAACAAGAAAACCTTCTCTAGGTACATTAATGATGAAATTTAGACTAGGGGAAATGTTGGCCTTCTATGGAAGAAAATGGGAAACCTGGTTATCTGCTATATAGAGAAAGCTGAACAATTCAATGACTTTTTTGCTTTGGTCTTCACCAGAAAGTGCTTCAGCCACAATAACCAAGTTACAGGATGCAAAAGCAGGGGCTCCCACCTGCTTTAGGAGAAGATCAGATGTGAGACTATCTAACGATCTTGAAGGTGCACAAGTCCATGGGACTGATCAAATGTATCTGTGGGTCACAAGGGAACTGATGGAGGAAGTGTTTAAGCCGCTATCCATTACATTTCAGAGGTCATGGCAGTCAAGTGAAGTTCCAACTGACTTGGATAAGGGAAATATAACCCCTATTTTTAAAAAGGCAAAAACAGAGAGATCTGGGTAAATACAGGCCAGTCAGTCTCACCTTGTGCCTGGAAAGATCATTAAGAAGATCCTCCTGGAAATTGTGCTCAGATATGTGGAAGATAAGGAAGTGATTGGGTGACAGAATATGGCTTCACTAAGGGCTAACTGTGCCTGACATATTTGTAATGGGGTAACAGTAGAGCTGGATGAAGGAAGAGTAACTGGTACCATCTGTCTGGACTTGTGCAAGGCATTTGACACTGTCCCATATCTTTCTCTATAAACTGCAGAGATATTGGTTTGATAGACAGACCACTTGATCACTAAGGAATTGACTAGATGGTCTCACTCACAGTGTTGTGGTAAATGGCTCAATATCCAACTGTACACCAGAAATGACAAGTGGCATTCCTAAGGGCTTGATTTTGGGATCAGCAATGTTTAACCTCTTTGCAGTGACATGGATGGTGGGCTTGGGTGAACTCTCAGCAAATTTGTCCACAACACTAATCTGCAAGGAGTAGTTGACAGGCTGCAGAGGAGGGATGTCATCCAGAGGGACCTGGGCAGATTTGAGAGGTATGTCCTCTCAGGTCCTACCTCGGGTGGCAGGTTTGGGTGGTCCAAATCTAAAGCTCAACAAGACCAAGAGCAAGGTCTTGCACCTAGGTCGTGGCAATCCCAAGCACAAGCACCAGATTGTCAGAGAAGGGATTGAAAGCAGCCCTGGGTAGAAGGACTTGGGGATGTTGGTGAATAACATGCTGAACATGACCCAGCAATGTGCACTTGCAGCCCAGAAGGCCATCTGTGTCCAGGCATGCGTCAAAAGCAGTGTAGACAGCAGGGTAAGGGAGGGCATTCTGCCCATCTACTCTGCTCTCATGAGAGCCCATGAGAGTGCTGCATCCAGCTCTGGGATCCCTAAAACAAGAAGGATGTGGACTTGCTGGAGTTAGTTCAGAGGAGGGTCACAAAGATGATTAGAGGGCAGGAGCACCTCTCCTATGAAGAGAGGCTGAGAGTTAGGCTAGTCCACCCTGGAGAAGGTTCCACGGAGACATTATAGAATGCACTTCAGTATCTAAAAGGGACCTGCAAGAGAGCTGGAGAGGGAATTTTCACAAGGCCATGACAGGACAAGGGGGAATGGCTTTAAAATGAGGGAGGATAGGTTTAAATTAGATATAAGGAACAAATTCTGTACATTGAGAGTTGTGGGGCATTGAAACAGGTTGTACAAGGGAGCTGTGGATACCAGTGCAGATACCAGTGCCAGTCCCTGGCAGTGTTCTATGCCAAATGAGTGGAGTTCTGAGGAACCTGACCTAGTGCATGATATGCTGCACATGACAGGGGGTTGGGAATTAGATGATCTTTGATGTCCCTTCCAACCCAAACCATTCTACAATTCTATGAAATCTTACAAGAGCTTACAAAAAGCAGATTTCCAGAAAAGAAATATGAATTGCATTGTCTCCATTAGGACTTGACATGAGAGCATTATACACTTGCAAAAAACCTTTGCAACACTGGGATTAAAAACGTTGACAGCAAATATCCTTGTTCAGTCTATCAGACAAGAAAGAGGAAAAAAACTTGAACTAACAGTAAATATCTTTACATTTACCTCTGTGCATTTCCTTTGGTAGAACTGAAAACACAAAAGGAGTTTTCTTGCACACATTTAATTAGTATTAGCAAAATGGGATCTACTTGCAGATATCATGTTAGCCTAAAAATGGGTTACACCTGTCAAATGAATTATTCATTGTAAAATACTCATTTACCTTTTCAGTTAGCAAAACCAATACCCAGTTCAAGAGAACATGCTTCTCCAAATGCATGAATAGTTCACAGGCTCAACTCCTGGAGTCTATGCCCCTTCTAATCATGAGCCATTAAGGGTAGGTCAAAAAAGATAAATGAGATTGACAAAACTATACATTTAATAATAAGTATGATATTATTATGGGTGATTTTTATCTTAATTGGTTTTGAAAATTAATTGGGTGGTAACAAAAGCTGGAAAAAAGAATTTAATTTAAATCAGACAATTAAAAGTCCCAGAAGACTTGTGGCTGATAATATTAACCACTGTTTAAAAGATTAAATTTTAGCTTCGGAACCTGAATCATCATGTAATATGCAGGTGAGTCATTATCTTCTGCCTGTAGCAAGCCTAATGAGCCCTATCCATAGATGTTCATCCTTGTTATTAAATTCCCTGTTTTAGATTGGTAATTTTGGTGTATTATTCTATTTTATTGCTGTCATTTAGGGAAAAAAAAAAAAAGAAAAAAAAAAAGAGCCCACCAGACATATGATTTTAACATTCAAAACTTAGTCTGTGACATGAAAGGGTATTATTTTCACATCCAATCATATAAACTTTAAAAAACTTTCTATTGCCTCCTAAGTTCGACATTTCAGGGGAAGATTTTTCAGAATATTAATGAAAGACTGTTTTCCTGTATTTTGAAAGCTATTGCATTTATAATGGGCTCGTTTTACTCATTTTGGAAATACGTCTTGTTGTCTTCTTTGCGCATCATATAAAGTATAGCAACGACATTTGCTTTTCTCAAAAGTTCTGCGAGAAGAGCCTGAAGTTCAAAGCCTGAAGAAGCTTGAATCCATGACTTGTAGATCAAGAAGATTGCTATATTTATTCTGTTATGGAGATTCTTGAAGCCATGGTGTAGCCTAGACGATAAGAACCAATGGAGTTCAAATGTAGCAAAAGCAGAAATGAAAACATGGTTGAAAACCTGTGGTCTGGTTACCTCTCCATACCCCACACCTTCCAACCACCCCAGTTCTTTATTATGTACTTCATATTGTTCTTTGACAACATACACCTTGAAAACATACATATACAGACATATTAGGGTTGTATTAGCACCTGGGTTATAAACACAAATCAGAAAAAGCTCATTATTGGAAAAATGAAGGAATGCAACCTGGCGTACAGACTAGATTTGGCTTTAGGGCATAAGAAAGAATAAAAAGAAAATTTATTCAGCATATAAAAATCTTCTTTTATGTCTTGAAAACACAAAGAAGTTAACAAGACGTATAAAAGACAGCTACAGCCCCTACAAGAATGGCAACGAAGAGAAAACAGACAGAGACAAATTACTCTGCCTTTTCTCCCCTGGTTAAGGATGTCAACCCTAACTAATACCATTATTTATCTCTTGGGTTCACACTTATATATTACATAACTCTGCTTTTTGATTTGCCATTCACCACATTTTGTTACTGCAAACTCAGCTTCCACATGTAAAAATTCACTTTTACCAAAATATTTGGTTATGAAAGCTGGAATTAAAGGGTAAATATGTCTCTGCTTTAAGCCACAGCCTTTCAACGTCAAAATGTGATCGATAATGTGGCAGTGAGTCACAGGAAATGACACTGTAGCAGATAACTACTGCATAAAGACAGACATTACTGAGAAAAGAAACACAAATTCTTCCTAATTATCTCTTCAGCCTTCTCTAGATGGCATTCTGGAGTACCACAAAGTTAACATGAGAGGTAGCTAACTCAGAGAAGGGAGTCCAATATCAGCAAGCTCATGTTTGTATCAAAGGAGAACCATTTAAATATTTAGAAATCTAAAAATGAAAAAGCCCGAAACTAATGAATTTGACAGTGTAGAACTCTGCACTCTTCAGTGGACCTCCCAGTGGACTGACCTACAAAACAATACAGGAGAAAAAACTAAAACAAAAATAATCCAACAAAGAACCCAAACCAAACCCTCGCCAGACACAAAGCCACCATTCATTTTCCTTAGTCACTACTAATCTGTCTTCAAGACCTGATTTCTATGTTTCAAAATTATGTGGTTGTTTGCTTTATTGCTTGACAAAGCATCTTCAGATATTAATAAATGGCTTTGATTTTGTCTTCATTTGTGGAATTGGTTTCAAGTTCTTTAAAGTTCTTAAAAAATCAGGTTATATATTTCTAACTGCATAATACTTGGCCAAATTTTAAAATCTACTAACATATGTCTCAACAAAAGAGTCTTTTTTCTAAAGGTAGACTTTGCATAGTTTATTCATATGGTAAGTATAAAAAAGTCAGTTTTATCCTTTCTTTGTAAAAAGGGAAAGGAAATTAAAATCAAGAGAGAAATGAAGAAAAGAAGGAAGAAAAGTAAAAAACACATGTAAAAGGTAAAGACTCCATATTTCCGTACTGTTTCTAAGTTTTGAGTTTACAGTGGGTCTGAGAAATAACAGAACGGCCAAGCTTTTATGAATTCACCATGAGTATTTGTTTTCAAGACTCTTCAGCCTTTCAGTGAAATTTATGACAAGTTCTTTACGTCTAAGGAAATTCAAAACCTTTCTGAGATTCCCTGAGAAGCTGAAATATCTCTTCAAAAGATATTGGTGTAGCATGTGGAAGAGTCTGAAAAATATGCTTAAAGTTTTGGTTGGTAGTGATGCTTTTTGTTTGTTTGGGGGTTTTGTTTCTTTACTGCTGCCGAGTTTTGTTGGGTTGTTTTTTTCTTTGTCCCTGGAGAGTGCAGCTTCCCTCCTCCCGTGCTTCTTATCATCAAATAAAATTTAGGCTGGTCTACTTTTGGGCCATCCAATTTCTGATATGATTCCAGTTATTCTGCAGTTAAAAAGTCTTTAAAAAGGTGTTTTATGTGCTTCTGCATTCTTCTTGAGAAGAATTTGGTGCATTCAGAATAAGTGAATATACTTAAAGGAAAAACAAAATCTCTCTCATAGTCCTGCTTTTGTTTGTACATAGATGGAAATTGAAAAATATATCAATAAATAAGAACATACATCTTCTGTAAATACTTCTTGTTAATTGACTATCTTTCTGTCTATGTCTGTGATTAATTATTATTGGGTTTTTTTTTCAATCTGCTTATGTTATTGTCCCCAAATGACAGATCACATTACTGTTGAGTTTTCCTCTTCCTTTGACGCTGGCTTCAGTGAGGTGCTCCAAGATGAGTTCAATCAGCACCACGGACAGAGCCCCCCCCCCCCCCCTTCACCCTCATGCTCTACATCTCCCGTTCCAGGCTGGATTCCTCACTCTGCACTCTCACTAGAAGATGCAGAACCACTGCTCTATCAAGACAGCAGTGCTCAAGTAATCTTTAGAGGGCAATGTTTCAATTGGCATTTCTCTGTTAAATCTGCCAGGTTTAAAACCAGATACATACAGGCAGCAGAGTATACAGCTATAAAAGACAATAGCATGATGCCTGGAGTTTTATTTCCTTAGGGAAAAAAAACTACAAAATGCTGCTGCTGCAATAAAATAAAAATAAAAAATACAGAAAAATGGAAACCGGAAGTTTGTCAGGCTTTTTTTGGTCATAGAATAAATTGAGTACCAGGATGGTCAAGCAGATCTATCCAGCTTCTTGATGATTTCTGCTCTCAAAAAGGCAGAAAACGAAATAAAATCTGGGCCACTCACTACCTAGATAAACTGAGTCTGCACTCAGTTTTAGGGGAAAAAATAACAATTGTGCTAGTTTTGGCTGAGGCAGAGTCAATTTTCTTTATAGTAGGTAGCATGGGGCTATGTTTCAGGTTTATGGTGGAAGAAGTTTTGATAGTTCAGGGAATATTTTTGTCATTGCTGAGCAGTGCTTACACAGAGCCCTTTCCACTCCTCACACCACTCCACCAGTGAGTAGTCTGGATCTACACAAAAAATGAGAAGGAACACAGCCAGGACAGCTGCCCCTATCTGAGCAATGGGATATTTCATACAATATGAATTCATGCTTAGAAGTAAAATGAGGGAGGGTTGGGGGTGAGTCCACTGCTCAGAGACTATCTGAATATGAATCAGTTGCTGAGAAACTGTTCATTTGCATTGCTTGTCTTTCTTGGGTTGTATTTCTTTCACTCTTATTTTTCTTTTCATTGTAATTTGTTATTGTTGTTGTTGATGGCGATTATTCTATTGTATTTTAATTCTTAAACTCATGACTTCTACCGTTTGAGTTCTCTTCATCCAATCCTGCTGGGACAGGGAGTCAGCAAGCAGCTATGTTATGATGGTGCTGGCTGGGGCAAAACCATGACAGTCCTAAAGCATGTTCAAAGATTAATGGATCAGTACAGAACAGGACTTCTCAGTCATGTCTGAGTGAGGTAGAACTTGAACATGGACCATTTATTCTTGGATCCATAAACACCTATTTTGAATTACACTATGACCATACATTTAATTTTTTAAAAAAATCTCTTTTCAAAAGATATAATGAAAAAAACCCCACAAATTTGAAAAGAATGTGGAAAGAAAACATAATAAAACCCCAAATATATTTTACATTCAAAGACAGGTATCTTCTTCCATACCATTTGATTGCTACATCTTCTATGAATATGGGTGTGTTTATGTTCAGAGACATACACAACCCTGCACATTTAGCCAATTCTAGCATGCAAGTTTTGAAGAGTGCTAATGTATTCCTAAGGCCACAGGATTGCCAGAGCCTTCAGCTGTGTCTTTTTCAGAAAAATGCATATCAAAGGCTCAAGCAAGTTTTGCCTGAAGAGAGCTAGATAGTCAATAATTTGGAGAAAGTAGAGAGTGAATAAAAGAAAAATAATGAAACAACTGTCTTCTACTTCTCCCTGACTGCTGATTTTTGTCTGTCAGGATTGTTCTTATTTCAGCAATTCCATGATGCAGTGAACCCCAGGTTATCGCTTATGAGTTCCTAGCAAAAATCTCACTCTTTTTGCCTCTCAGACATGGCCTTTTATACTTCTTTTAAACTGTTATATATTTGCTGCTTTGTCTCCCTGACTGTTTTCTTTCTGCACTATCCTTTGATTTTCCAGGAAACTTCTGTTTCCAGCTAATACCTGTCTGAACTGCAATCCCAGTTTCTTCCTTGCCCAATAATTGACCAGCCAGGTGAAAACAAAAAATAACTTTCTTTCTTGCAAATAATTCACATCTATGTGAAGGACAATAGCTAGTATAATTAATACTAAAAACTTGTCTGCAATATATTTTTTATCTTTTCAGAAACAATTTTCCACATGTTACTATGAGTGCATAAATCTTGTGCACACATGCAAACATTTGAAATGTCATTCTTCTATTTTTTTCCTTTAATTTCTACCAAATTAATTAGAGAAGACATAAAAAAATAACAGAATATAATTCAAAATGCCTTGTATTTCACAGGTAAGTTTCAAGCAATTTTCAAATTAAATGTAATTATTTTTCAAGTGCTGTCAAAAGTTTTTAGCCTAATTTGATCACGTATAGTGTAAGTGTAACATTGACAGCTTCTTTGAGAATGTCTCTGGAAAGTGATTTAAACTGCACTCAGTGTTTCATCATATGTTAAAGACAAATGAATTCCAGAATATCTCTCATTTCATCATCTTTCCCACATTAATAAAATTACGTGCCTGGTTATGCTTTTATCATGCTATTGATGAATAACATTGGACTTCTTTAAAGAGTCCACTGGTATCAAAGGGAAACCAAATTCTTATAAAATAAAAAAAAATGTTGCCTAACAATTTATAGTACAATTTTGCATTTTAATTTGAAGAAATTCAATATTTTAGTAGTAAAAGATTTTTAGTATTTACAAGTAAAAGTTAAATTAAATATTACATTTCTTAAAATATAAAAACATTTTCTTCACCTTTGAAATTCATGAATCCATTAATGAATTATTGAGCACCAACACTGGCTAATTTTATTTAATAAATAAAATTAAAAATAATAAAATAAATAAAATTAGTATTGTCAAATAGTGCCTTTAGTAAAAGATGCTGCTGACTATATCTCTCACAGCAGAAGTTCATACTGTGGTCGCAGGACACTGCCCAAGAGAACTTGAATGCTACTGTTGACAAGCCGTGCATTTGATGTATGTTTTCATTATTTCTGAAGATGACTGTTCCCTATAAATACAGAGCATGAAAAACAGTAATGATCTTTTACCATGTGTGTCTGCAGGTATGTATTCGATTTTTGCAAAATCAGAAAGAAATAACTGCAGGAAATTGCCATGAATAGCCCTTGTGGTTTTGCTCATCCCTGAAAGCCTCAAAGATAGAAGACTATATCAGAGAATATATAAATTTACCAAGCTTTGCCAGAGTCAGGCCAGGTACACAAGCTGTGCAAACTGTACTAAATTATCACATTTTAAAATCCTTTCTTAACCCTGAATCAAATGATGCTTTCCAGGGTTAACAGAATCAACTCTTGAGACTTTCTGAGATGGAGGGAAAGTCAGGAGCGAAACAAAGTTGGAAAACTTACATCAAAACCAGGGAGTAAGGTCTGCCTACTTTTTCCTTCTGTAAATAAAGGTTCATACCAATCTGTTTGTTTTTTTTTTCAAACAACCATTTCTGTGGTACTGGAGTTTTCAATGGCTCTTGAACTGGAGATGACAGCCCTCCTGCTCCCACTCAGCTGTCAGAAGGGTTGGCTGTACCTTGAACTGCTGGGGAAGAGGAGACCAGATGGAAAACAGACCAGATGGAAAGTACCTTGGACATCAGGCAAGTAATAAAAACTATTTTTATTGTATTTACCAATAATTTAATGCAGTAAATTCAAACCAAAATGCACCTCCAGTAACTCATTGACAAATTCTCTTTCTACAGTGATAAAATCTACCTTGTTCAAACGCTTCTTAGTACCGAACGAGAGAATAAAGTGTGCTCCTTTTGTGAATGACCTTGAGAATTCTGGAACAGTTTTCAAAATCAGTTACTCTGCTGTGTTATGCTTAAATAAACAATAAGTTAACCCGTTTCGGTTTGTTGAAATCAGTTTAGGGACAGCAGGGCTCTGGGAACTGAAACTTTAAACATTCAAGCAAAGTGTTTTGCAGACTCAGTAATGAAAGCTCAAGTTGTATGTAACACGCATTTTATGATCAGTTTCTCAAATCAGAAATATTTTTTAAAAAAGGGATGGTGGATATCCTAATGTTTAACTAACATAAAATAAGGGTTTGGAATTATTTCAGAAGTGAATATGGAAAATTATCTATTTCACAGATATTGTCCCATATGGTTTCCTGTTGATTTTGCTATCTGATCAAACAGCAATAGCATAGCTAAAACGTTCTAAAAGCATTTGCTGGAAAGATAGCCTCAATACTTATTTAGAGATTACTTTTCTTACAAAGTGGCTTTACTACCTTTTTGATTACAATTTGAGATTTCCATAAATGCCAGCAAATTTGGTCATACAAACATAGATACTTATTCAATTTTTGATGTGATCCAATTTCTGATATCAAAATACTTTTCTAATATAAAATTCCTGAGTCTTTTTTCCTAGCACAACTTAAGCAACTAAGTCTTAAAGTCTTAATTTCTAGATTTAACTGTTGCAAAATATCCTCAGAATGACTTTTGCAATTAAATAAAAAAACTGCTGTGCACTGGCATCCTTCTGAAAGACACATAAAAATAATTCCCTTTGAATGCATTCTTTGCTTTAATGGTTAGCTCATGCAAATTTAACTGCCCTTAATGACATGCTTTAATTTCTGCTTCTGCCTCTGGACTAACACAAATGCTAAATGCAGTTTTACTGATAGCATCTCCAGCATTCTGTGCAATCTGAGATTTAGCAGATCTCAGCATTTTTGTGAAGAATGAAAACATGCATTCTTGCAGACATTAACACTTTTTTAACCCTACTTTTTTGAGAATTTTGACTTTAACAGGTAGAACAATATTAGGAAACAATGAAGACATCAATTTTTGTTTCCCATCCATTAATTTTCAATCAGTAATGGTCTGTGGAAAAAACCGAAGACATCAAAATAAGAAGGAATTTCTTAGACTTTTTCCCCTCAAATCCTTTTGTTATTTTTCCCTTTGAGATCTGTAAGTCCTAACACTTCCCTCAGATTTCTCAGATATGTTGAGATTTTTAATGAATGGGTTTGCCTCATCTCCTCTCTTACTTTTAAATATGTGCTATTATTTGTGTCCTTAGAGTTGAGCATGTCTTGGGTAGTTGGTTGAAGAGTGCTCTTCATCTTGTGAGTCCAAAAATGAAAGTGTTTGCTGAAACTGCTGTTTACAAGCAAATTCTGTGCCTCTGCTTCGGGATCAGATTCTTTCTCCTGTGGTAAAATTTGTATAAAGAATTACATATTCCTAAAAATTACTATTATTCATATCTCATGATCTCCAATGAGTGAATGAGGAACATGTTTTTTAGAATGTAATTTTTTATGCTGGTGAAATAAACAATACCCATGAACCTCCCTGGTTGGTATAGCAAATCATGAAAATCACTAGTAATAATCAGAAGTAAATAATGGGTCCACATCCAGGTGAAAGAATATTAAGAGGACCATGTGAGTATGAAACTACTCCTGGGAGAACCAGGATCCATAATCTAATGAGCAGATTACACCCATCTGTCAGAGATTTGTCCCATAAGCGTGCTAAGAGGTAGGACTCTAAAAAAAAAAAAAAACAGAACTGTTTGCAGAAACTTGTGACATAGAAGTGCAGAGGCAGAGCTGGAACATTCTCCTGAAGGTTTCTGAGGCTTTCTGAAGGTTGTGTTAAACACACACTATTGAATACAGGTCATATTCAAGTACATATCATGTGTTATTTTCTCTCTGGTGATTACAGTGCCTTAAATTAAGCTATTGAAGAACGATGTGCTAATGTAGTTAATCTCTTTCATCAGTTTAATGAACTATTCCCAAAGAGCATCTGTGACTGGGAATTCTTTCTAAAACATGAGAGAAATACAAGACCACTTGCTGAACAACATACCTTTTAAACCTACTTTTTGCTGGTATTTAAAGCTACTTTTTGCTGCTTACACTGGTGCTGTTTCCAGTACCTAAACTACCTCCAAGCAAGGTCAGCTGGACACTTGTTGTGATCTGGTCAATAAGCTGCATGTCTGAGCAAGTGCTGCCTGAATAGCACCAAACACTGCCTTCCTGGAATGCAGCTGTACTGCACTGCCTCCTACTGCAGTGGTGCATTAGCAAGCTGTGTAATGTCATTTGTTTTTCATTACACATTGACATATGCACTGTATTCCATTAAAATAACACAGAGCTTCATGTGTCTTTTCCTTGATTAAACTCATCAGACAATGAAAAACCATCAATTTTCATAGTGCTTGAGGATTTACTGAATTTTTGGAAAGTAATTTTTGTTTATTTCAGTGAACTGAAGTAAATGCTTAGCTCTAAGTACTCTTTTTACTGCTATGCAAAGGAAGGATGAATTTTTAATCTTTTTTTTTAGATGCAGAAAAAAAACATTCTTAAAGCTTATCTTTGTGTTTCAAAACAGGTCAAAACTAACAAATATTGAACAGCCTCCTTCTGAATAGTAGTTTTTATTATGCTGTCAGAAATTTGCTTCTTCCTTACTTGTTGAGTATCTAGGAAAATAATTCTTGTCAAAGGTAAAACAAGATATCATAGGCAACTGAAGATGAAGTATCAGCTGCTTACAAGGAACAACCGAAGCATTAATGGAAATTCTTTGGCAAATATTTTTACTTCATCAATGTCAGACATTTGCAGTTTAACAAAAATTAAAGTTGGTTATACTTTTGACATTTTTGATCTCAAGAGCCTTTATGATTTTCCATACTTTCTGGTATTTTACATTCATTTAAAGTAATGGTCTATTAAAATGGATGCATTAAAAATCATATATTTCAGGAACCAGAATTTCCTAACACTAGAGGAAAGATGGAGGGCCAATGTATAGATTTATATATTTCACATTGAGTAGCAAATCAAACTCTGCACTGTGTCACAGCACCTTTAATTTACACACCAAAATGTTTCCCCTCAGTCTGCTAATTTTTTAGTTTACACATAGTAAATAGAGGGACAGGTATGGAGACAGAATTTTTTTTTTTAGTATAAAAAGAGTAGGTGCAGTAGGATAGGTGGTTCTTGGGGAGAAATACTTTATACTGGAGTAACATCACTTTAGGTAGGTGGCATACTATTTTTTTGCTGCAGAGTATGCATCAGTGCTACTGTGACCAAGACAAACCTCTGCAACCTGTTTTGCCCTTGTCCTTTCTCTTGCAGAAATGTTATTGGTACTCGTAGTGTTTGGTTAGGGATTGGTGAAACTGTGACAGTGGCCCGGTTGCTGCCATTGCATGCCTCCATCTGGCCCTGTTCCTCCAAGGGGAGATGACCTCTCCACAGTACCTTTCAAATGTTCCTTGCCACGTGTTTTTTTTCTGGTGTGATCACAAGAGAGGGGGAAGTATATAAAAAGACAAATAAAGTACGTAGGTACCATAAGATTTAGTGCAAATTCTCCATCCTAAGTGAATGTGAAACTTCCTGAATATAGACTGAATAATCTGAATAAAAATCCGTATTTCCTTTTTATACCATGCTATTTTGGACTATGCTGATAAAAATTAGATGGCTAAACAGAAGCAGAATATTTTTTAATTTTTTGGATGTTACATTCTTCAGGCAACCAAATGTGGAATTCAATTGTTTAAGCACACATTTGTCAGTGCAATTTTAGTTCCCCTTCATTGTCTAAAGCATCCAGACTGGACATAGTTTTGTGACATAAGGAGGCAAGGAGGGGATATATTAAGAATATGTGCTAGAAATCTAGTGATGACGGACTGAATCCTGCCCAGAAGAATTTCTTTTTCTAGTGCTTTTCTGAAGACCAGACAAACATCAGAGAAAATGGGCATGGAAATATGCAGATGCAAGGTTTTCTTCCTTTGCCTGGTGTGTTTTCAGCCTTTGATATGCATGGCCACAATGAAATGGGAAAGGCAGAAGCTGTACATGAATTTTTCAGAATGGCTGGATAATTTTATAACTAATAATAACTTTCATAGTTATCCGTGTAAAGAGGAGGGCAATCTAATGTTATGCTTCAGGGAATAAGGCAACCACTATAAAGGAAAACAGGAAATTGTTCATTTCACTATCTTTCTCCAAGTGGCATTTCATACTTTGTGAAATGTATCATATTGTCTTTTTTCCTTAAGCAACCATATGGTTCAGTGGTCTGTTTTCATACAGTAACTCCACAAGTTTGTATTTCTTAATTTTTTAAGATTATTTGTGATGTTTCTTTCATTTTAAGAAATTTATGGATCAAAATAATCAAGGCTTATATAGAAATAGCACCATGTTAATATTAGTGCAGGATGCACTGTGTATTTTTATTGAGAAACTATACCAAAAGAACCCTTATCATTCTTAGCTTAAAAGAACAGACTTTTTCACTGTCAACTCATTTATATTTTTATGGTGGAAAAACAATTATAAATGACAAATGTTTAATCAAATACGGGTCAATTCAGACATAAAGTTGTAATTTCACTACCAGAACAACAGCTTTGAAGTACAACTACACTTTCTGCCCACACATAGTAATGACCTGTAGGGGATAAATGTGCCAAAAGGGAAATCCGTGCACTATTTGATTTACAACTTCATTTTTTAATGATGAGACAAAGAAGTAGAAACAGAATGCACTTATGAAACCTTAAGTATTTTTCATACTTAGCTTTCAAAAGGAAAATATGGGTAGATGATTTAAGGTCGCTTGTGTCAAATGAAGAGTAACTCTAAAGATGGTTATTACCTTGCTTGATGCGCTACTTGTAAGTTCTGCTTTGAGAGTGAAATAAGTATTTATTCGAAATCCAAAATTCAGAGCTTGTTTGGGTCAGTCTATTTGCCTCTTCCTGTAAGCAGTCCATTAAAGTGAAAAACAGCCCATGAACAAATCTTTCAGAGCCTTCAGGCAAGGTTTGTGTTTACTGTCACAAGCACGAATGAGTAGCTGGAAACAAAGACTAAAGACTGGGAACTTTGCCTGAGTGGAACTAGAGTCTCACTGTCTTCTTTGCAATTTTTTTTTGTGTTTTTGATAAAGATCGTGTGAAAAAGACTTTTCCTTTCAAGCCAGGTGTGTTCTTAAAGGTAACAGGAGTAAGGGACAACAGATTTTTGGCCAAGGTAAGTCCTGTGGGTCCTTTTGAAATCCAAGAATCTAAACCCAAGTAACAACAGTTTACATACACTTTCATATCATCTTGAAAGGAAATTCCACATTAGCCCCATGTGAACAAAGTCTAAACCATGTAGAGGAGGGGACTGTGGAGTCCCCATGTGAAGCAGGAAACAGTACAGATACATTGGCTTGGGAGGCAAGATGATCTACAGTGCATGATGTAGACAATAACCACTAGATTCTGTTCAGTACCTTTGATCCAGGGCAATGTCCCAAAGAATAAGCAGTCTTTGTCCTGGGGATGTGCTGCAGCTGTTATTCCTAGTACTTCACTTGGAGCTATCCAAGGTATTTCTGGATATGCTGCAATTGTATCTCCTCTGATCCTACTGAGGTAATAGCAAGTGTGGATGCACTGCATCAAACAAAGATCCAAGCAATAGTCTGTCTGCAGAAGCTGTTGGTAGCTGTCTGTCTAAAAAATATAGTTCGAGAAGTACAAAAAATTCAGGAGCAATATGGTAATTATACCTCAACTGGACTTCGGATTATTTCTAAAGACATATCACGAAGCTCAATTCTTTGTTTATTTATGTTGTTTCAATGGAGTTCCTCTATATTTATTCAGAGAAAGGTAGAAAACATTTGTTGTAAATGCAAATAAAGGCCTATGACAATAGAAAATGTTTCTTACTTTTTTACTTCAGATGTACCTCATTTTTCTGCAAAGATAAGAAACGCAATTCTTATCTATACTGTGTGTTGTGTGTGTGTATGTATAGAATACACAACTTCACTTATGTGGAGTTATGTGAACTTCTGTAGATATATATCAACAGTTAACATATGAATTTGTAAACATGATACACATGAACCAAATGTAGTTGACCAGCTGTGATTAGTTTGCACTTTTAAGATATCACTGGGAAAATAACTCCATAAGAAGTATTTTCAAAAGGAGTTTAGGTGCTCAGCACTGCTTTCAGGTAGAAAATTTAATTAAATGGTCTTGTTTAATTTATTTATAATTGAATTCAGTTTTAGTTTATAAAAATTGCAGATTGTGGTGGAATTTTTACTCGTAGAATCACAGAACCAGTTAGGTGAAAAGACCTCTAAGATTATGAGACCTCTGAGATGTGACTGCTTATATGTAGTTTCTAACAAAGAAAAGAGGTCTTCATTAAATCAAATTCCAAGCTGCAAACACACACACAAGCGCGCACACATACAAATTCCCCAAAGCACTATCAGCCCATTAAACTTTGACATATTTCAGAACCATACAGGTACAGGCTAAATCTAAGAAAGCCTATAAAATGCTGTAGTTTGTTGTGAAAACAGCATATTTAATGAAATTTACTTAGGGAAAAATAATTACATTATTTTTGCTTAAATCAAAAGAAGGGGAATTTTTGTCTCATCTTTCTGTTTTTTGAAAAGCAAACAGAACAAGATTTTTAAAGAGGAAATTAAACACAATGCACAATGGACATGGATAACCCCAAAAGAAAAAAACCCAAACAAACTCAAAACACAAACTAGCTCAACAAAAAATTCCCAACCAGATGTGAAAAGTTTTATTTCTTATAAAATTGCAATGTGCAAACAGTTCTGCAAAAAAGTAAATACTGAAATAATGTATGGCAAGCAGGAAAGCTATCTCAGAGTTGCTATATAAACAGTTTCTAGGAGAAGTAAATGCTTATTAATTGTGTTATAAAACACAATGATAATTCTATAGAAAAAAAGCACTTAAAGTGTAACACATTTCTACCACATGTACAAAATTTCCACACACTGTGATATGTAGCATGAATCAATCACTGGCACTTTCCATGATCCTGAAACTCTATAAATGCCTGTATATTTTGAGTTCCAGGCAGCATAAGGTATGTATTAACAACAAATTTTATTGTTCAATCTACAGCATCTAGACTTTCTGGACTGCCACTTAGTGTGAAGGAGATCGATCATGAAAATTGCACTGTACATTTCAGCTGCTATGGCCACACGAGACCAAAAAAGACATGAACAGAGATTATCTTTGCTGTAAACTGCAGGTAAACCGCAGAATAAGTGTACAGGGGACATGCTTCATTTAGAAGAATGTTACTGGTAAGTATAAGTGATCATAGCAGTATATGATGTAAAATTACAAAATATCCATTTTGATGTCAAATGAATAGCAATATGTATTTATTTAGATGATTAACTGTATGGAAATCTGATTGAAAATAAAAGGAGCGTGGTTTCCGAAGCCTAATAGAGAAGAGTGGTGATAGTAGTGAAAACACGGAATAGTGCCTTTAATAGATCTACTTAAGCAGTTACAGAGAGCATCAAGGTAAGAAAAACAGGTTCTAATACAAAGTTATTATTGTCAATGACTAGGAATGTAAACTGAAATGCTTCTATCTGCTCAAAAAAGCTAAATAAACCTTAATTCTGTACTCACTATGACCATTTTTGTAAGCAATAACTCATAATAACCTGTTTTGTCACCAGCTGTGCACAATTTTGTAAGAAATTATGAAACTAATAATTAATACTTGAATTCATGCTCGTCATCTCAAGGGCTACCAGATCAAAAGCTTTTTATTAGATTAATAAATACAGCCAATGTTAGAAAAACCATTCTGTTGCCCATATCAAGCATAAAGATGGGTGATGGTATCTAGCCCCAGACTTTTCAAACTGATTATCGTGCACCATATAATGTCTTGTAGAACATCATCCTGTTATTTTAAGTCCCTGGACAATATATAGTAAACCATGTAACTTCCAGACTTTTTAGTAGGACTACCACAAGCACATTTGTACACCTATATTTGAGAACAAAATCAAAGCCTTAGCAATGAATTTACAGTAGAAGGTAATATCTGCTGTTTTGAAAAGAGAAAATTCAAATCTCATGTATTTTCCATCTGGGAGATTTCTAATATATCTTTCAGTCCTGTATAAAAACAGCAGCATCAACCCATTCAGGCAGGCAATTTAATTTGGCTTAATAGGTACTTTCATTTTATGCATTGCAGCATGCAGTTTCTTTCTTCACGTTAGCAAAACACTGTTTCTTATTTGAATGGAAAACTAATCTTGGTAGTATCCCAGTATTCACAAAAGTAATGGCTTTTTCTTTCTTCCAAACAGTAAGTAAAGTAGATCCAAGTTGATATATAAAATTGCAATGTCATTTTTCTCTTTCTTCTCAATGTCCTTTCTTCTGTAGCAAGTGTACATCACATATAAAGTTTTAAAGCATGGTAGTCTAACCAGATTAAACGGAAAAGGGTGATAAATAACTCATTTTAGCCTATTTCTGGTCTGGCCTGGTTTGAATATTTATACAATATAGTTTAAACCAGGAAATATGGACGTATATTTAAATTTATCTGAAGCTGTTATACTGACAGGTGTTGAACATTATTATAGCAATGTATGAAAAATAATGGTGCTTTTATATTTTTGTTTTCTTGCTTTTAAATTGCTATATAATGTCTCTGTTTTTCTGTAGTTAATAATTTAAAATATGAGATACAACCCATCTGTACTAGCTGGAGCAAGCACAACTTGTCAACTGACTACTTCGTGTTTGTTAGATAAATGAAAATAGTAGTATATCATTGATCCAGTGCAGAGTTTAGAACTTCGTAATCCAGAATTTTTTGATGCCCTCAGGCATTCTCAGGAAAGTAGAATTCTGCTTTCCCTTTCACCTCTATGCAAACTGAGATAGGCATATCTCTGTGTGACTGCTGAAAATAGATTTTGTCCTCAATTTAAATGTGATAAAAAATGTTACAGGGGAATGAAGAATATTTTGAATGTTCCATGCTTAGTGTAGTCACTTTGCTTCCTTATCTTCATTTTTGAACTTCACCTTGCAAAAGTTCATCCTGAAGTTTGTAGTTGTTCAAATCAGTTGAATGTCCTATATTTGTTACATACACTTTAGGTACAGTTTTCATAGGTGGAAGTTGTCACATTCTTAGTATTCTGAGTGATATTCTTCACTGACAATATTATCACCAGGAATTGCTGCCATGAGATGAAAAGTGACGGAAGCGCTGTTAAAGCTCCCATTATGTAGTGAACAATTATTACTTAGATTTTTGTTGGGGGTTGAGTGTTTTTTTCTGTTACTGTGTCAATTTGAAGAATTTTTCCCATTATCATGCCAATGGAGC
>JAOTQP010001546.1:64341905-64355093 GCA_026413545.1 Cichladusa arquata
CCTCAGAGTCCTTGATTCGAACAATTATAATACGTGGGGGGAGTAGAATTAAAGCCTCTATTTCAGAGGAAACTTCTACCTCTACTGGCAGACACCTGTCCTTCAAACCAGGACAATTTTCCATTTCAGGCAAAGACTTTCAGTGAACTTTTGGGACTGCTTTGCCTTGTCCCATATTTTCATTCATTAGCTTTTCCCCCCAGCTCCCTGCACTCCTGGAACAAACATTCCTACCACCTCTGCTTCAAAAGGAAAAAAAAAAAGCCAATGCCACGATGCAAGAGTTGGAGATAGGAGGAGATATTTTCCTGCTTTCAGACTGTATTTTGTGCCTGGAACAGTCATTTGTACCGTGGCTAGGTTGCAGACAGTATTCAGGCTTGCCAAAAAGAGCCTGCTCTTGTGATATATTGGAACCTTGCTTTTGTGGGATACTGGAACCCATCAGGGTACAGACACATTGTGTGCTCTAAGAGACATGAATTATGTTCATGTATCCAAGCTCTATCTGCATGTCTTGACTAGAATACCTGCTGATGAATGGATGGCAAAAGACCAAAGCCATTGAATCAGCTCAAAAAGAGATAAATAAAAAAAGTCTGAGCTTGAAGCTTAGAAGTTCTGGTGGAATTAGCTCTTTGAATCCTAGCAGCAGACACCTTTCTAATCAACTATCCCCCATGATCAGACCCATAAACAGAGATCTAAGAGTACTACAACTAATTTGCAGACATGCAGGCTAATGCCCTTGGCTGCAACAATCTAGCACACTGCAATAGCTATCTGGTGCTCACCCCAAATGAGACATGAGTTGAGATAAGCTGTGACCCTCTCCTGATATATCCTCCTATCTCCAGGGCTGCTGAGCCAGAGCTTGTGGAAAAGTCTTTAAAAGATTTGTTTCCTGCATCTCTATGATTTGGTGACTTTTTTTCTAGCACAATTTATTGGTCATAAAAAGACCCTAGGAGGAACAGGAATCTCTTTCCAGGGCTTTAATTTTTCTCTCCTATGTAGCACTTACCTGAAGGAACATTATCATTTAATCTGGCGACGCAGCATGCAAACCGCCAGAAGCTACATTTTGACTAGTGAAAGATGAACCGCAAAAGCCTGAAAATTCTTTTCACTCAGACAATGCCTAAATGGCAGTATTGTTATTTAAATATCCTCAATCCATACATTTGGGATGGAAATTTCCCTACTTTGCATTATGCATTCTCTTAAGGTTTCCTAGTAAAATGGAAAAACAGAAAAAGATTTAGATGTACTTTTAAGCTTCAATTTTCACATCAGTGAGCTTAACCCTTATTTTAACACCAAAATTCTTTTTACCCTGGAAATAAAATCCTGCAAAGTAAAAATAAAGCAGAAAACCAGAAACATGGGTTAGTTAAAAACTGAGTATTGGAGAACTTTGCCAGTTGAAAAGATCTTTGAAAAGTCACTTTTCTGCTTTTGCTATTTAGAGCTAAATGATGAAATCATGTGGTTTGAAGTAAAATATGGCTGTGCATAATTTTTTTCTTTTTTAAATGAAGTCATGGCTAGGCTCTTGAGCATAACTAAAGCATAAGTTGCTGACTACCAGGTGAGATGCACATGTACACGTGTACATCTAGCAATGCCAGCTGTGAGGTAAAACGATAAAGAAATTTTATATTGGGGTTTATGATGACAGGCTAACCTCTAGATTGCTGATATAAATCTGCATATGACATAGGATAGATGTATAGCGTCAATTTCACTAGTCATCCCCATTTTGTGGGGTAAAATTGTAGAAGAGGGATCTCAAATTCCTTAATCCTGGGGACCACATGTTTCTTCTGTCTTTTTATACTTGCAAACTTCATTTGAATGTGAATGTAGGAAAAATAATTCCCTAGATAGTAGAAAAAGCCTTATATTCAACAGTTCACATAGTGCAAATATTTGTCCACTTTGCTTTCCAAGGGATTATATTAATATCCATAATTTAGTTGTTTCTATTCCTTCCTTTGGCTGCTATTTGCACTTTATGGTAAAAAAAATAATCTCCTTTATATTTGTGATATGATTTGGCACTCATCTTTTATCAGTTTTGATCACAGATTTAATGAATGCAATTCTTTAAAGAAAAATCTTCCTTCCTTTTGAAAAAAAGGTCAATAAAATTTTAGGAGGGAAAACAGCCACCTCAGAGTCTCTTCTCAGAATGGGAGTTAAAATAATCTAAATAATAACCTAATTGCTCAGGTTGCTTGTGGACAACCACACATGGTTTCTGCTCAGGATGTCTAAGAAGTCAGTCTCTGATTAAATTTCATTACAGTCTCAGACCTGAGTAAAATTAGGCTTAACTTCATAAGGAGAAAATAACATGGCTTGAAGTGTTCTTTGGATTAAATATTTATCAGCCACTGTTTTCATGTACCTAAACAGTAACAATCTTCATAAAGGTGTTCTGCATGGGATCCCTGTGTGGCTGTGTTGGTTGTCCCAATGACTTCTGTACACCCTGCTGTCTGTCTCAACATGGCCATAGCTGTGAATCATATTTCCTGACCCCTGGCTGGCCCTCTGGACTTTAAAGTGAGCTTGGATGCCCAAATGTATTTCTACATTTCCATCTAAAATCTGTGTGTCTTAAAATTAATGTTAAAGTATGTGATGCATTGTCTTACTAGGTCCCTGAGTCGTAGATGAAAAAATTCTACAGTGCTGCTGGAAGCTACATGCTTTCTACATTTTGGAATATTTCTTAGCTGGCAGATATTTTTCTTGAAGGGTTTTGAGGGCTCTTCTTTAACATGAGGGCATCATGGCCTCATATTGACCAAGAGTTAATAAAGTGTGCAAACAAGAATGGAATGTTATTTTACATTCCAGCTTTTTGAAGGTAACAAAATGAACTTCAACAGTTATGGAGCATTTTCCTAAGCTGCCTTTCCCTTGACAAATATGATTAACAGCTACATTTTAAAAACTTTAAAATTGTGCTCATATTTTACATTAACATACTTTACTAAGCATACTTTTCAGCTAATACATTTATATATATTCTCTTCAATCCTAATTTTCTTCTTCTAAAGAAAAAGAAAAGCTTGTTTCTTTGCACTGATGGCACAATTTCCTCAGTAAAATTCCAGAAAGAGTTTTAAACTCAGCTATAAAATTTCCAAGTATCTTCAGGGTTTTTTAGCAATGGAATTGCTAATTTAGTCCTAATACTGCTAGTTGCTGTATTCAAAATGATGGCATAATCATTTTACTGGCCATCATTTCTATGATATCCTGAAGTGAAGACCTTTATTGGAAATGTTCCTCTCCTAGAGCTTTTCTTATAACTCTGAAGTTGGATTCTGTGTGGTGCTATGTCTACAACTAATGACACAGCTCACAAATCAAAGCCATATTTTTTGTTTATTGATCTGCTGCCCAGTGGACGGATTTTCATTTTACTACATCCCTGAGATGTCACAAAGTACAGCTTTATGACTGGCAATTTTCTGATGCAAGTTGCTATTTCTGCTTCTTACTGAAGTCCCTCTTCTTTTTTCATAGGTACAGGGCAGAGTTCTGCCGTGCCTCTCAACCTGAAGCGAGTGCATAGAAAGAAACCAGAAGCCGGCCACTGTCACTCGTATTGATCCTTGAGACTCGGTGACAGCAGCCCCAGCACAAGGGGCACAACATTACTGATATTTTCTGTGGTATTCTTATAGCAATGACAGACTGTTGGGGGAAGAAGCAACCAGGCTGTAGCAAGTGTCCAAGCCTCAACACAATCTGGATGCAAACCAGAACCCGGATCTCAAGATACAAATGGCATCACAAATGTGATGGATAAACATCACTTCTCATTTTTGTTGACCTCTATGCAACATTTGATAGTGACAGTGACCATGAGAGATTACTGAAGGAAATGGCAAGGCTGCATAATGAATATATCAAAATGATCCAACATCTCTCTGGGTGAACACAACTTTAATAAGGTGACAGGAAATGTCAAGTTTGTCTTCTGACTTCACAACTATAATTTCTTTTTTTTTAACCTGTTGAATATCTACAAATAGATCCTAAAATGGTTGAATTACTGTGAATTTAGTGCAGTGACACAGCTTTCATCATGTGTATCTTCAGCAGAGAGAGCAAGATGGGGTCAAACATCAGCCAAGAACAGCTACTGGGTGAAGACTAGTACTGCCTGAATGTAGAAAAGTGAACCCACATAAGGCAGAGATCGTGCTGGGGGAAATCAAAACAAACCAACAATTAAAATAAATTTGGGGAATTTACAGCCTCATATCTGAAAATATCTTTTGTTGGCTGGAGTTCAGTAGAGCAAAGTGATTTCAGAAAGACCAAATAGCCAGTCTGTGTCTGAGATTTTCCACAGGATCCTGTTTCATGATGAAGCAGTGAAGAATAACTCATAAACTGTTTCCTAGCTTTTAAATTCTTAGCTTTTAGTATTGAAAATTCCCATGTACTGTAACTTGAGTATGTCAAAGAGAAGAAAAAGAGAGAAGGGGGAGAAACTGATTTTTGTATTTTTTAGATTTTTGACAAAGGGGAACAAGACTTATAAAACTGCTAATATCTCCATGTACCATTACCTGGCTTAGAATATTCAGAGCTTTTGCCATTAATTAATTATGAGGTCACAATACCAGTTTCCTGGTTTACACAAGGGCCAGAAATGGATATGTTTAGCTTCGTATGTAAATATGTTTAACCTATTTTTAAAATGAGCTTTAGAATGGTTATCAGTATAATAGTGACTCCAGCTTCAACTTCTGTATATATTCACAAACGCTGCTGTCATCTCAGATTCTCTGGGTTTCGTTCTGCAGTCTCTTCCTATGAGCTCCATTCACAGTTACCCTATTTTCTTTAGCCAACCTGCTACAGACTCTTAGTGCATCCAAGAGACTCCAGCAAGGATGTTGATTGCCATGTTATTTTTTTCCAGTCTGGTGCTGAGAAAAAAGGAAAAAAGTATGTCTCTGCATGGTTAAGTCACTATTGTATTGAGCCCTTGCTATTACTTTTCTTGCACCCATGTGAAAATCACCTCAATGTGTTTCAATTGAAGTTCAGTGCCTGCAGGAACTGAGTGAGAAAGTGGGCCAGAGCTCTGTCTGTGGATCAGCAAGTAACACAGTGCCTGGGAATAGGCAGTTAACTTTTAACTGGTGGAAATCACTTGGCAGCTGAGACAGGACGTATGTGTGAGCACTTTTAATTCAGAACAAGGCAAATCCAAACACAGTGGAATTCTTATAAGTCAGAGATTTTGTTCAAGGGCCATTTAAACAACTCTTCTTGAAAATGACCTTTCTTCTTTTTCTTCTTTTCCATTTTGCTCATCAGAAGAAAAAAGATGCAGATGCATCTATTCCAAACAACAGATGGCAAGCCTTTGATCCAAAACACAAATGCCTCAAACTATCATAATAAAATTGTTAGTAGAATTCTTTTAAACAAAGGAAAAGAACGTTTTCCTTTTTTTAAAAAAAGAGGGCATGTGTCTGTGAAAACGAAAATATCAACCTGAGATTATCAGTGAAAGGCAAAGCATACACAGGTGATTAGCCATTCAATCATTAGCTGTTTGATGACCTTATTTATCAGTGGTGCTACTAAAATATTAGTATAATGGCTGATTGGGGTGAAAGAAGCACAAGGAAAAATGCAATTGTTAAAAACTCGCAAATATCAGTGTCTTTCATTAAAGCTTTCACAGTACTGAAACTAGTAAAATGACACAATATCTATGCCTTTAATTGCCTATTCCTGGATCTTATTTTTGTTCAAAATATATTACTCCATAAGTAAACCACAGATTTTTATCATTTTTTAATCATAAGTACATGAATTAGCTGAAATCTTTGTGTCACAGGATGAAACAGTGCTTGAAAATAATCCAGAGCTTGTTTTTTTTCTCTCTTATGAATGAAAATTTAAGACAAATTTAATCAGGTTGCAGAGAAAAAATATTTTAGGAATGTTGCATTTGTTAAAAATCGTGCTGTCCAGTAATGCAACCAATTAATAGCAATAGTGTCTTTATCCAATCAACACCAGTAGCTGTATTACTTAGTAAGCATGAGTACATCTTTTCATCATAGATTATTTTCAGAATATTTTATCAAATGGATTTCCACTTACTTTGAAAGATTTTTTTAGATGACATCCTGCCTTCACTGTAAACAGTGAATGTGTAAATTGACTTTAATTCCACATCACCACTATAATTAGCAGAACAAAATACCCCCTGTCTAAAGGGAATTCAGAAGAAATGTGACAAGACACTTTTGATAAAATGTAAATAATAAACAAGAAAGTGATAACACCAGAATAATGTGATATGGTGAACACTTCTATGCATGTGGCAGTCCCACATAAGACTTGTGTCAAAGTAAGAAAGAAACCTGTAGAATAGTGAAGATTGTCAATGACTTCTATAGTTGTCAGTATAAAGAACAGCCCAAAGATTCATTTGAAGAAAAAATTGGAGCATTCATTGATATTACTTCTGAAAATAATGTTTTATAATGCTCTACTTAAATTTAAAATAGCTCTTGATACTGATGAAGAAAGGCAAAACCTGTGTACAGTAAAGTGTTCTGTAGTCTTCTGCGCAGGAAAGAATTTCTTTGACATTAAAACAGGAAAAAAATTGATTCGAAAATGAAACTATTGATGATCATTACAGACAATGATGAGCTGTAGCATGTATATGAACACACACAGAAAAATAGCTTCATAATATGTAAGCATAATCATAATTATTTTTTTTTCAATGCTGCTCTTTTTTTTTTCTTTTCTTTTTTTTCCTTTTTATTTTTCCTAAAGAGAACAGTGGTAGACAGGGGAGAGGACGAAGAGGCAAACAAAAAGAAGTGTGAAGAAATTAATTAATTTTTAATTTGAGAAATTTGGAAAAGTAAAGAATTAATAGAAAATCTTTGTTCTTCTTTTGTATTTATTTTTATATTGCACATAATTGACCAGTAAACCAAAAAACATTGAAGACAATAATGGAAAGCCATTATAGCCCAAGATATATTATGCCACAGATCTGTAGCTCCTCCAGGGTCATTCTTAGTGAATCACCTGCCTTCCCACCTCAGAAATTCCTATCTCACTGAACTGGCTGCTGTGTATTGGAGAACTAGCCTTGTTCTCAAGGCCGTGTGCGCCTCTCAGGGCTGCAGTGTGCATTGCACTGTGAGCAGGTCTTCCTGGGAGAGCAGCACAAGTCATTTGCCCTGAAAGTGTTGTTAGCAAAACAGCAAAACCCTTTTTCTCTGGAAAGAAGGGAAGAGGAGGCTGCACTTCATATCAGTACTCCAACTTCCAGTGAAGTCAGTGAGCCCTTTCTGTTATTTGATGTCACCTGTATTTGATGTAGTGCAGCTGGACTGTTGCCCTGAGAAACTGCAGCAACTGAGTCAAATGTAAACAGTAGCTCCTTCACAGTCAAGTGTTGAATTTATTCCTTTTATTCATGCTTCCTCTTTCATAAATTTTTCCAGATGAAAAGTCTTTCATTATTTTTAGATACAAATGATTTTAAAAAATTACATGACAGAATTAACTCCTTAGGAATAACCTTGGTTGATAAACCAAAGTCTATGAAATATTTTAGCCAGAACATTTCAGGTACCTGCCCACCCTCATACTGGTACGGGGGCCACTGCCAGCATTACCTCCTGAAACCATCAGTCCCCAGGTTAAGCCAGCCCTATCCATCAGCCTTTGCTTGAGGGAACAAGTACTTCACCCCAACCAGTTTGGGGGCCCCTCACTGAACTCACTCCAGCTTATCTGTGTGTCTGAAACCATTGTGTTTTCTGCCCACCAAGGATTCCTGCTACCAGCACCAACACTCTGCAACCTTATCAATTAAATTTCAAACAACTGTGATGCCATAATAAAATTTTGACAACAAAACTCTCTTGTAAAATGGAGAGAGAATTTTTTCTCTTCTGTGTCTGAATAAAAACACAATAATTCTAAGGTTAATTATATTCATTTTTTCTGATGATTTTTGGAACAACCTTGATGTATTTGCAAATGCTAATGAAGTCAATATTTATTTTGATATTTTACATTATATCTTTGCAACCTAAATGTGCTTTGATCCAGAAGTTGCTCTTTCTTCCCTCTATTACACATAATTGTATACTACTTTGCATTCATGACAAATTTGAATAAGAATATTTTAGCAAAACAAGATGAAGATTAAGGCATGTAAATAATATTCTCTCCAAGATAAAACACCACACATATCAGTACAGTTATGGAGAGACGAATACTGTACAGGCAGCGAACTATGAGATTAATTCACTTAAGTTTGGCAAAATACTGCTAGGTCTTGGAAAAGTGCTAGTTCTGCTTATTTTTATTTATGTAATTTTATTAATGAATATACCATAATTGAAAATGACACCAATCACTGTAAGAGCATCAAACAACTTCCCTGCTTTTTCATGGCTGGGAATTCAGTCTGATCATGTTTACGCTAAAAGTTTTTACTTAGCTGTATACCACCTCTTGGGCTGTACAGTCTGAAAAATTGGAGAAGGAAAAGCTCTCCTACTAGGAACAGACTCTTATGAACTTTACAAGGAAGAATTCCGAAGATGAAGGGGCGGGGCAGAGGCAGGTGAGATACAGCAACTGAGGAGCTAAGGGTCTCTGGAGTCCTGCTTGCTGGTGGCAGGAAGCAGAAGGCTGGTGATGGCAGGGGGCCAAGACAGCCTTCCCTGAACAAGATCTCCAGGGCTGAAAGCACTCTGGGTTACCTGCCCATGTGCTCTCTGCTTTGGTGGTTCAGAGTGGAAAAGCACTTCCCATTCTGTCCCAAGATAAAATCAAAACAAAGGTCTTATAACGAGGAGGTCAGCAGCAGCCAAAGTGCAAAGCTCTTCCATTACTCTGGGGCATTCCAGAAACTGCACTGAAATAATAGAAGGAAAACTTGCAGGCTTCCTGGATCTGTCACACATATCAGTGTAAGGCTGAGCTACAGCTGCAGTAAGATGATGTATTGTTGATCTGGAAAAATTTTGAGTGGTTTAGGAGGACTTCATAAAAATAAAATCAAGCACAGACACTCATTCATTTTCATATTTTTTACACAAATCAAAATAAAAGACTCTAAACCACAAATTTTATGCTTACAAGATACCAGAAAATAGAGAAAATCAATACATAAAAGTCAAATATATTCTCTATTTTTTAAAATTTTAAAATTATTTATATATAAACCCACACACATGGGAGGTCGTAGTAAGTGTTGTGTAGAGTGTTGTTCGTTTTTCTTAAAATTGCATTATTTTTCAGTTTCTGATTAATATGCAGTATGAAAATTTCTAATAAACAACTTATTACAATATAAATCTAGTCTGGCTATATTTATGCAGCTTGAAAATTAAAGTTTTGACTGGGTTCTCTTTTTAGAATTAGAAAAGAGTGTTTGCAATGACAGCACTGCTATCTGATCTATTCTATTTGTGCTGTTTGCTTTTTTTTGGCTTTTTTTTTTTATACCTGTGCACACCAGAGAGTGATATCAGAAAATATTATGGCATTTGCAATAATGTTTTCAAAGAAAACTAATTCTTACGGGAGAGATATTAAGTGTGTTGTAAATATAGATAACAAAAGCATTCAATATGTGTGCTGCTCAAAGTGGAGCTCTCATTGGGAAATGCCAAATGTACTGCACTTGGGTTAAAAGATATAGATGGACTTATGCCATTCATCAGTACAACATTTTAAAATTACCTTTTCTTAAGAGTCTGGAAATTCTCTAAGCAAGGAAAAAAGAAATCAACTCTGATAAAATCATAAATGTTTTCTCCATCATTGCTGAAACTCTAATTTTCTTGTTTATTGCTTGAGTTGATAAAACAAATAAAAGGAATCTTGGAGAGATTTCTTTAATATGCAAAATGAATTTCAATGTTCTGTCCCGCTGGTATTTTTATGGAAAACCTGACTAGATGCTACACATGGAACAGAAAAATCTGCATTTAGATGGAAATATTATGAAATGCATGATATGGTACAAAGTAAGTCTTTTAATGGAGATAGCAAAGTGTTGCATTACATGGTTGAGTGGAAAGACAGCATGCATACAGGCTTTTATGTCCAGCTGCCCTGATTTGCCCAAGAAAGCTTACTATTTGAATTTGAACCTTATACAGGGGAAGAACAAAACAGTCTCGAAAATATTAAGCAGAGAAATGAATAGTTCTTCTATCAAGTAGAATATTAAGATCCATGTGAGTCACCACAGTAAAAAATGATGTTTTGAAATTGCATGTCATTTTTTTCAAAGGCTCCTTAAGTGTTTTACAATCAAGAATTAATTAAGCCTTTCAGTATTCCTGTTACATAGATAAAGTGGTGTAACGAAGATTGAATTTACATCCATAGGTTTCAACAACTATTTTAACATCATTGTGATAGCCAGTTCAGTTTCCCTAGAGATGTATTTGTGCAATTTCCTTTTTTTTTTTTTTTTTGGTATTGTTAATATAAATAAAACAAAGAATACGTAATGCAGTTTGAGGGATCCAGCATTTTTAAGCTCTCAAATTCCATCGCTTGTGATGATGTGGAACCACAGTTTAACTTATGTCAATGGATGAAGATCTTGTTCTAATCAGGAATTTTGGCCATAAGTATATCTGCTTATTTTAAGAAAATTTCAAGAGAATAGTCAAAAGTGGAGCACCAATAAATAAAGGAAATAAATTTAAAATTTAGGAAAATATTGAAATGTTTGGTGGTAGTTTTACATATGCATTCCCATTAGTTACATATGATTTTTGAAAATTGTCAGGATAGGATTGTTCTACTACACAAAAATAATTTTGTAGCTGAGGTTGCGACCTCCTTTTTGATTACAGAATAGCTTCCACAGTAGAGTCCTGCTTCTGACTGTGTACTGTGTGTAGCATTATGCTGGAGTCCACTCTTACCAAGCTTATTGATGATTTCTTTAAGACATTTCTCTGCTAGGAGGGGAACATTAAAAAATCCTAAGAAAATTAGTTATGAAATAAAGTTATATGTTTATTGAACATTTTAAAGTTTTAAAAACACATTTTGTATGTATATTTGACTCAGTGTTTTCGCTACATATTGCAAATGCCTTTTTATTATGAATTCTTAAAAACAAAGGAAAACACTAAAATTTATCCTTCTTAATCACATGAACAACATTCAAACCTTACTAGAAAATCTGAGTTGTAATACAATGAAAACATTAAATAGTAAGACTAGTAATACAAACCAACCACTGGGGAATTTATAGTTCTGCATTTTTTAGTGGAAGGAAGCAGTAAAATCCCCTCATACTTCCAGAGAAATGAAAATACTAGCCTTGTTCTGACAATCTCATTTTTTTTCTCTATAATTTTTCTTCTAGTCCTACTAATGCTTAACCCATTAATGTCCTTGAATATTCATGTCAGACTCCTCCCTCATGATACTGTACTCCTGGCTGTGATAACATTGGAAAGTGGATACATTTCCTCCCAAAACTTTTATTGAAATGACAAAGAGTGACCTTAAGGTGATTCTGTGTTTCCTAGTGTTCCTTCTATAACATTTAAGATAATGGGGACACACTAGGTGGTGTGGCCTCAGGCATGCTGAGGGAGCTGTAACTCTCTGGGGGTTAATGGATGACTGTTTTTAGTTGAGTAATCAAATATAATACTGTGCTGCAGAACTCCTAGCAAAGCACATGCGTGCAGACTAATGGCTATTACTCTAATATGCTTTCAACCTTGAAGACACTTTAAAGACATTGCTTGTCACTTCATTGTTATATTGTTGCATTCCAAGAAATACATATCAATTTTCTTTGACATGTTTTGGTGAAACAGAAAACAATTCTATTTTCTTATTCAAACAAAGAACTGCTCCGATCAAATCTTCAAATGTGATGCTGCTGTTAAAAAAGAACGTAAGTAAGCAGAAATATAAGCTGAAGGATCACATTAGCATTAATAGGAAAGCCAGTGCAAATTAAAACTTATAAAAAATCTTCATATTTTGTCATATTCACTGTGAAATAAATGAATCTGTGTTTTCAACAGGATCCTGTTGAAAATACTTAGCCAGATTCCAGGTAAGAACTTCCCAGAGATGAAGATGGGAGGAGAACATAAGAAAAACATCAACATTTTTAGATCTATTTTGAAATCTCCGGTTAGAGAGTCAGATACTGTATTTAGACTCCCCTTATAACAGGGATACTGGAAAACAGGCCTTTTACCATTTTTAATTTAAATAATTTCGCAGTTATAATTTATTTTCCTCTTTATTTTCATAATTAAATATCTCTGAGGGGTTTTGTTTGTTTCTGTGTTTTTGTAAAACCTTAACTGTTTAAATGCAATATACCACATGAACTATTAAAAAGGGAATGGAAATGGAGTCATAAAGAAGGCTGAAGCCAGGTACCTCTTGTCCCAGTAAAAGTGTGATATTGTGACAGCCAGTAGGACTCTCCCTGTGCTCAGAATTACACATATAGACATAGATCTTTTGCTAGATCAAGACTGAAAATATTTTTGTGCAGCTACCATTGTTATATATAAATGTATATGTGTTTTTCCAGTACAGCTGTATTTCAGCATCTTGTAGCCAACAGATAATAAAGTTAGAAAAGAATAATCTGACTTCTAGCAGTTCAGTGCCAGAGGTATTCTTTTCGCTCCCATGGAAGAGTGAAATGCAACCCTTAGACACACAGAATTACGGCTCCCCACCACTCCCCCTGTTGACTCTAGAAGAGAAGCGAGAAAGATGCAAGCAATGGAATAGCTATGTGAGCTTTAGTAAATACTGGCATTTTCAGCATATCAGTCTGCCTCCCTATGCACAGCACTGAAGCTTTATTCGTGTTGTAGAATATATCATTCAGGTCATTAATTTCACACATTTACTTCTCCACTTTCTCCTCAACAGAAGGAATGACCCAACTCCTGCTGGTTTTAAGGGGAATTCAAGGAGAGTTTTCAGTAGATTTAGAGCAAAGATCCTAAATGAGTAGTGTTTTCATTTATGTCATTTCCCATATATGATTTATGATACTTCATAATGGACAGTTCTTCAGCTCAGGAACTTTACATGTACAAAGATGATTTATTTTCTTCCAAAGCCAAAAAAAAAAAA
>JAOTQP010001546.1:64355193-64380529 GCA_026413545.1 Cichladusa arquata
TTATTTAATACAAACCCAAAAAAAAAAAAAAAAAAAAAAAAAAGAAACAAACAAAAAAAGGTTACATTACTGTAATCAGATTCCTGGGGATACATTATATTGAGACCTTCTGGTATCTTTCATTAACTTTGTGATCTAGTATGAAATATCTCTTTTAAATCTTAAGGTTTATTGGTGATCAAGATAGTCTTTTGGTATAACAACCCAGTAAAGTGCTCCACTAAACTCAATCCCTAAACCTGTTTCATTATATTCCCTATTCCTTCAAACACAGGAATTCAATAATAACTGTGACTTGGAAACTCACCATTCTTTGATGTATTAATGATTGATAATTTTTCATGTTAATATTGGCAGTCTAAGACTACAGGAATGCATTACTATTATTCATGTTCACAATCTGTCATAATATCCTATACAAACTTGCTTTGCTTTCTTCTGTTTAATAGGCTGTAAGATATTGAACAAGACTTACAGTATGATCATTTCCATGACTGATGTATTCCTGCTAAATAGCATACATTTGTCCTGCAGTCAGTGTTGCAGTTTTGAACGCTTTGCAAGGAAACCTGACATTCCACAAATCCATCATCTGGATTCTTGGGTTGCATGAATATGTCAGAAACCACAGCCGTAACAGGGGAAATCAAATGTGTTTACAGAACAAAATGTGACTTTTTTTTTTTTTAATTATTTCTTTTAAAGTTTTTATTATAAGTAATGAACAAATTATTGATATCCAAAATTATTAAACTAACTATTTTATGACGAGAGAATGCATAAAAATGTAAAGAAGTTTAAAAAAAGACTGTGGTAATGTTTTAATATCAGGGAAAATATTTGGTTACCTCTGCAAAGAAGAACTGTGAATTCAGAGCATGGCATATATTTTCATACACTCAGGGTAATCTGGAATTTTTTACTATAAACACAAAAATTACAATTCACTCTCTTCTTCTGAGGTTTTTGAAATCACTGCTAAGTTTAAAGAAATTTGATTGCAGTGGTTAGTCCCTTGATGAATGGATGATATTTCATATAGTCTGATTAATTTACTTTTCAAGAAAGTTATAATTGAATTCAACCTCTTTTTCCTTGTGGAAATAGTTCTGAATATGAAATTTTTTAAACAAATTCACTAGAATAGGTGAATACTTCCATTAATTGTTCTAGATGAGAAAAATTTTAAGATTTTGCCCTTTTGTGCACTTCTAATATGTAAGATAACGAACTTTCACCTTATGAAGCACCAAGGTTGAATTCAAGGCTGTTCAAAACCATGAAGACATGTGTATATGTATG
Source organism: Cichladusa arquata (assembly GCA_026413545.1). NCBI lineage: Eukaryota > Metazoa > Chordata > Aves > Passeriformes > Muscicapidae > Cichladusa > Cichladusa arquata. The sequence continues at coordinate 64,356,496 of JAOTQP010001546.1, forward strand.
GATATGAGTGTGTGCACGTGCAAGTGTATGTATGAAGTTCCACTAAAGTATTAATAATTTTAAAATTTTCATGAGGAAGAAGGTAATTTGGGTTTTTTATATACATTTATCACTTGTTTAAATGCAAAAATAATATATTTGTGTGATTAAAAATTTCAATTATGCTAACTGATCTTTAACTTCTACTATTGACTCAAATTAATGAAATAAAACTTGTTATTAGAAGTAGTTTTGAAAAGAGAGTGTATATAGAAGTGTTCATGGCTTTTTTTTCCTCCTCATATACCTCTATTTTTCACTAATTCTTTGTTTAATATGAAAGAAACAATTTTAATTTATAAGAGTTTATTGACTCAAAGTAAAACAATACTAAGTACATTCTACAGTTCCAGAATCAATATTTGCATGTGATCTCTGCGTACCTTCATGTGTGATTCTTCACTTTCACTAGTAATGGAGGTGCAGTGGTGACCTATTTATTTCAAAGATATTTTGTGTTGTGTTCCTTGAAATACTGTGTAAGTGTTATTAGCAACCTGCAATCTGTTTATGAGGCGTAGAAAAGATTTCACAGAAAATGTGCTGAAGCCTTTTAACACTAATGCTAATGAAGCTTCATATGGTCAAGATATGAGTATTACAAGAGCTACAGAATTAAAATGGCTTTTTAAGATAGAGCAGAGAAGTATGTGAGATTACCATCATATATATCAGAATACTATGTGTAATCATACATCTATTATGTGCCATCAGTATAGTGGATAGCAAAGGCCAATATTTTTTCTCATAAATCATCCCATATTTTTGAAATTCTTAAACTAAAAATTTCTTCTAAGAGATTAAAGTTCCTTCCTTTTTTGATAATAAAACTCTGTACATTGCTCATTAAAAAAATATAAGATATTTCTAAATAATATTGAAATATGAAATACAGTTCTGTTTGGTGGAACACTGAAGCTCAGCTATATTAGATAAGCTCTGCAAAGAATTGCTTGCTGTATTCCCGTTCCTCATCACATAAAATTTCATTTATTAAGACTATGAAAAATGCATACACATTTCAGTCATATTTAATTAGTCATCCCACACTACTTGCAGGTAATTTAAATGCATATTCTTCATCTCCAGACCTGTCAAAAAAAAGTTCACTGAATTTCTTCACTTTAGATGTATAAATATATTGGAAGAGTTTGAGCTTCATTTCTTTTCAACATAGAGATAAACCCCATATAATTTGGCACATAATTAAGTACTTCACTAAATCACTACCTCAACTGCCAAAAAAATGGACCTCCAATGTGAACTTGAAAACTACACATACATCAGTTCCCTGAGCAAGGTTTGTTTTCCAGCACAAATCTAATTTAAACTCAATTTGTACCCAGACGTAATCAAAAAGAAATCTAATTTCTCCCACCTCAATTCTATTGGAATCTTTTTCACTCCACTCTGTGGGCTCAAAATTAAAATTTAAAGCTGTGCTTGTTTGCTTTTAAGTGTGCTTGCCTATTTGTTTTTAAAGGAATTTCTTTAAAAAGTGTATTGCGTTGATTTAGGGTCTACCTGCATTTTTCTGTTCTGTTCTGGACTTCATCCAGGAAATAAACGTAAAATACAGGCCAAAAATTATTTTTTTTTCTCTTTCTGATATTGCCATTGACATTGTAACCTAAACACAGATGTCAGGCTGTCCCCTCATGAATGAATACCCATCTTTGCCCTCTCACTCCTACTCTCAGTCTGTTTCCTGACCTAAGTCTCAAATCTCTGGCTGCCATGACTAGAATGTGCTGTGTCAATTTTATACAGCTTGCTTTAGTATTGGTCGAATTCATCAGCAACAGAATATTTTCTAATAGTAAAGAAAACCAACCAAACAACAACAACAAAAAAAACAATTCCAAGATTTTGCCCTTGTGTAGGTGCGGGATAAGGATGTTTAAAACTGTGAAGAACACTTACATGAGGGAAGACAGACCAGACTGAAGATCTTCAGTCTGGTAAAGATGGTGGGGAATACAAGAAAGACTCATCAAATGAGAAAAATCTATTGAGGAAGTGAACAAAAACTAGGGAAACAATGAATGTTCTTATGTGTCAGGTATCAGGGTCAAATCCCCTCAACAATATGGGCACATCTACACTAAATTTACACATCTATATTAGTTAATCTATGAAACTCTTCACTATAGGCAACTATAGATGCTTAAATATACCTTCAGAAAGGAGTTGACCTAAAGATATTTCCTCTCAACACAAAGCCACTGGTATGTACATCACTGCTTACTTCCTGGGATTTATACTCTGCATTAAGCATTTGCTGCTGGTCAGAGTTAAAGATACGCCTTTGGGCCTTTGGTCAAATGGACAATTGTCTCAACTTGGGAAACTCCTGTGGTACTCTTCTGGCTTTACTCTGAGGATTTTAAATTATAGGAAATACAATTCCAAGTATTACTTGGCAAGAAAATCTTCGTTGATTTAATTACTCACCAGAAAATATAATATTTGATATGCTTTGGAATTATAAAGATGAGTTCTGAATTTATACACATCTCTAATTCTTCTCACGTGAATACCCAACTATTTAAATAAATGTGATGATTGCCAAGGTAAGCATGAAGGAAAGAATGTGCTTTGGCAACTATGTTGACTACGACCTTCTTTTCATATAATAACATAAAATTTGCTCTCATTGTGGGTCTCGTCTCTTCTGGTTCAGCTAGTCTGATGATATATCTCTGGACCTAGGTTCTTCTGTTCAAGATGAATATTTGTGAGTAATAATATCAGCAGATTTCAAGTTAAAGGTCATTAATGACAATACTTTGCACTCTTGTGTAAATCTTAAGAGACTTGATGTGAAAGCATGAGATCAATACTTAGATCCATTTAAATGGATCTCAATGAATTAATATTTCTAAAGCAAAGAAAGGGTAAAATAAAGATTAGGCCAATCCAGAAAGAAAATTCGTTCATAAGGGCTAGATTAACACAAACACTGGAGACACATTCTGCTGATTATGGAAAATTTCCTCTCTTGTAAACTTCATGCACTTCTCCATTGCATGGAAACAAAGGTTTCTAAGAGATATTCTGTCTTGAATTTTGTGAGGTTTTTGATGTAAGAAACTTTCCCTTATATTGTTCCACTAGTCCATTTATATTTCTAAGGTAGGAGTGACCACTTCAACAAAAAGTGTTTCTAGATATGGATACCAACACTTCCTCCTTCTGGTCTTTTGTCAATTCTTCCCTTGGATCACAAAAACACAACTTTATAGAAAATCTCATGTTGAACATTGTTTATTCACCTCTTCATATGTATTTAGAATCTATGGTACAATGCTGTTTCACAAAAGGGAAAAAAAATCCAAAGCATTAACAGCATACTAAACTTACTAAGTGGAATTGCCAAAGGACTCCAGAAAAAGCTGGCTCCTTTTCTGAGTGAAACCAAGATGGATAATTTTCCTGGTAATAGTCTAGGAACTTCAAAAACTAGATCAATGCTCTGATTGCCTGAAAAACTCAGTATCCTGGACTAAATGTGATTTTCTCAGATTCTTCATGTTAATGTTGTAATTTTACTTGATTACTTGCTATATTCATTTGATGATTTGATAATTTCACATATTGATTTATTGAATCAGTCTTAATCATGGCCTTGATTGGATCATTGTATCATTCTACCCTTAATTAGCTTTGTAAAATCATAAATTAGTTCAGTAAAATGCTTGCTTGAGTATATAGCTGCTTATTCATATTTTAAAAAATAAATTCTGTAAAAAATACAGACATTGCAGTCATTCAATCCCATTGCACCTTGTGTCATCAACTCTGAGAATAAAGTTAATTTTCATTAAGAAATTAACAAACCCATTTTCCTGTGTTGACAAATCAATATTTAAGAAACCCTTTGTTTTATTATTTTTGTGGCTTCATATATTATGGATTATATTGCAAGTAGGTAAATAATTTTTAGAAAATCTTGGAAATTTCAATAATATCAATGTTTATCTGACTGAAATTATATTAAACTCTTCCGGTATGAGCAAAAGAGGCACTTCTCAAGTAACAGAAGAGCAACAACAACAAACACCACCCAAAAAGTAACCCAAGACAGAGATTGTAACCGACTTCACTTGCTGTGCATGTAGAGGTAACAAGGGCATCAATTTATCTATTATTTATTGCTTCTTTAAAATTACAGAAACCTGTATAATATAATTTGTTGTTTTCAAAGGTACTGTGTGAATGCTGCTGCTGTACAACTATTTCTTGTCCTACAGGCATCAGAAACAAATCTTTTATGCAGAACCATTCATATATTTTGTGAAGAATCAGTTGTAAAATGCTAATCAAATGTGAAATGTTCATAAAATGTGACAACGGTAATAACATTTCAAAATGAATACACATTCTTTTAAAAAGCATTTGAATAAAAGAAAATGTATTTTTTAAAATCTATTTGTAAAAAAATCCCTTAAACTTTTAATTTACGTAGTAGAAAATTTTTGAGTTAAATTATTAATAGACCATAGCCATAATTTAATTTTAAGACATATTAATCTCTGCTTTTATGCACAACTAACAAAATATTTAGAACATTTGCTGATTAAAATAATGAGAAATACATTGTACTAGTATCTTTTTCTTTTCAGTTCTTTAATTTTTGTTTAATATCAAATAACAACAATTTCTTGTAAGAAAAAAAAGTGGTCATGCTTCGGAAAGTAAAATAGCAAGTGGGGAAACTTACACTGAAACAGTGTTCTCCAAAAGAAATAGCTGAAGTCCCAGTTCCTCCATGATTCTCTTTAGTTTTCTAACTTTAGAATTGTTTTCCCTGCAGATCTGTACTACAAGGTTTTTCCTTACAATTCTGACTTATAAATAAGGTGATGTCTTATTAAATTGATCCTAGATAAGTTCACAGGAAAACTCAGAAGTTTAGACACTGACACAAAAATAAATTCATCGTGAAAAAAGACAATACACACTTCCATTGAAGAAAAAGCCTATAGAATGAGTGTTGATGGCAAAAATGGAATGAAATTTCTGCTTAGAATGGGTTTTACATTATAGATGAGATGAATAAATAAAGATATACTTGATCCATATTAGTCCACTAATTCTTTATTTTAAGAAATACCTTTGTCTGCATTTCTTAACCTGCAAATATTTTCTAGTGTGTTAAAAATGACTTGAATGTTAATTTTCATATTGCTGTCATGAGATCCAAGAGCTGATGCCTTCAAAGACTTAGGAGGGTTTTTCCCACTTTCTTAACAGTGAGTGATTTTGCAATGGACTTTTCTGTTCTCACCTAAGCTTTTCAGAAATTACTTTTGACATGGATCACTTTGCAATACATTTTATATTAGCCATTTGACCTTTACAGAATCATCAAGTTTTAAGTATTTAATTAGAGTTCTCCTTGTGTCTAAGAAGTTATTCCTGCTAAAAGCTAAATTTAATACTTCTCTTAAAAAGGGGGAATATTTTCACAAATGTTAGGTTGACATATATTCCAAAGTTTCAGAATATCTCTCTCAAGTTTCTCTGCCCACATCTTACTAGGTGATTTCTTTCAGTGTCAGGATTTGATTTTAACTCTGAATTTTTTAATTCCTGTTGTTTTTACATATCCTTCATTATTCCTATGGAAAAATCTATTTGAATGTTTATAATCTCTTACATTTGAAACATTTCAGGATACAGCAAATATTTTCCATAACTTTTGAAAGCACTTTTAAAATATCTTTCATTGTTCTGAAGTAGTATATCACAATCCTGTCATGAACTTGGAGAAACTAAAATCTTATTACAATGGATGGAATCAGTGAAAATAGATAATTTCAACCACAATGCAAACATATACATTGAACATATCCAGATAGAATTCTAGAAAAAATATTTTAATTTAAAAAAATTAAATTTTATTGGTAATTAAAACAAAACCAAACGTAATTCCTTTTGAAATACAAGCTTTCTGTACAAGATTTCTTTCTCTTCCCATGCATCAAACTGCAATTTTCCAAAATTAAGACTTGAAAGTTATCATTCAATGCACCCTGTGCACTCAAAAATATTTTAGATTTTTAAAATTAAGAAGTTCATAACACCAAGGATTGCATAGCATTTTATGAGATCTTTGTGCCAGACCCGCATACATGCAGACAGCCAACAGTAGCAGCTTGCATTCTAAATAAACCATGAGGGCAAATATTTTTCTTTTCACTTATCCTTTACAAACAGTATTGACAATTTAGGGAATTAAGTAGACATTTATGGTATTTGAAGATATAATTGCACTATTTAACATTCAACAGAAAGCAGCTGCCATTACTCCTGAGGGAAAACCAATCATAGGCATGATTGTAAAGAAGCAGTGAGAACTGAGTTAATTGAAAAACAGGAGGACTTGTAGGTAAGAGCAGGGAAAATAAGTAATAAATTAGTTTTCATGAGACTTCACAAAGAGTGAATCTAAAGAAATCAGTATACACTCTAAGTTAAGTATTTCCAGTATGAAATTTACTGGAGAAAATACTACTCCTTTTAACTTCCAAAAGAAATGGCCACTATTTAGACTTGACAGCTTCACCAAAAAAAACCCAAAAACAACCAAAAAACAAACCAACAACAAACAAACAAACAAAAAAACCACAAAAAAACAGAACAAAAAAACCTACCTTCAAAACCTGGAAAGACATGGAATCAATTAACATACCAAAAGTTCCTTCTACAAGCCCCATCCCTAAACAAATTTACGAGGAATTTGAAGAATATTCCAAACTTCCTTACTTGTTGTGGTTAAAAAATCTTATCCAATCCAATCCAATCCAATCCAATCCAATCCAATCCAATCCAATCCAAACCTTCTTCAAATAGAGTCTTTAACTGATATTAAAAAGTTGAAATACTTTATTATTTTACCTTGTATATTTTTAACATATTTATTATATGTATTGATTAGAAGAAATATAATTTGGGTATTTTCCTCTGAAAATGTCATAAATCCAATCATTATAACTTTGAAATCTGGTCAACATCCATTTATTGGAGTTTCTACTCACTTTTTGTATCCAGCAAAATAAAAAACTGAATGTTTACCATTCAGATGAATGTTGGATCTCATTTTCCATTACCGTGGTGCAATGTTGTAAAGTTTCCCAAAAGTTTAAAATCTGTGCATTTATAAAAAATATTGTTTGATTTTTTATCTTTATGAGAAGGAAACTCTCTCCCAGCCTCTGGAGCACCAAAAATTATTTGATATTGGTGAAAAAAAGAACAAGATAGTAAGGAAGGTTCAAAACAATTTTTTTTTGTTTATGTCTTCTCTTACCATTTTAGGTCATAGACATCATAACTTTGATTATTCTTTCTGCTCTAACTGTATATTGTATATTCAAGGCTGGGAGAGGATTAAAAGAGATTACATACATAATTTCAGTAAAGAGATCAAGCCTTGAAAGTCTGTCTTTAATTGGGATCTTCACAAGGTCTCATTAGAATCAAATCCTCTTCAGAAAGTGGCAGCTTACCTTCTTCATTTGTCCCCACGTGAACAAGAATGCTTAATTATTATTCTAATAGGAATACTTTACCTCAAATATTATATTGAATTTGGATACAACATATATTCACAAGTAGTGAAAAAAAAATAGCTAGAGGTACACAGATTCACTGCACATTAGCACCCACCTGTTTCCCAGTTCCTACAATGAGTAAGCAGAATAATGCACTCCTGAGGTCTCAGTGACTGTACAGAGAAAAATAAAGGAAATTCAGGACTGAGAATTTATAGGAAATAGCTGCAAGTAAAATCCTTTAAATTATGCTAGTTAGACTCTAGATATGATCTGAACAATCAGTGATTTCTAGAAATCTTGTCTTTTGTCAAACATACACCTGTCTGACCTTTGCTTGAAATCCTTTGCTCAGTGATAAGACATGAAAAAAAAGACTAGTGCCTAGTGCTTTTGGTTGAAGAGCCCCAAATGTTGTTACCTTCATTATTTTTTATTCTATGCAAGGGATCAATCAGATTATATAAAAGATTCAAAACAATGATAAAACCTGAACTATTTTTATTGTTCCTGAAAAGCATACCTATTGCAAATTTTCCTCGCTTTTAACAAGTAGAAGAATGTTTTCAGAGCAGGCAGTGGGTGTAAGGCATGCTGAAATCCTAGCTTAACATTTAAAAACGTGTTCTTTTTCAATTAAAGAGAAATGTAACTCTTGAACAGTACTATGAAAACCAATAAAGAGTACAGTGGGGAGAAAGTATGTTTTCCAGCTAAATAAAATTTTTATTCTGTTTTGTCAGAGATAATTGTAGAATCACAGGACAGTTTGGATTGGAAGAGATTTTAAAGATCATCTTGTTCCAAGTCCCCTGCAAAGGCAATGGGCACCTTCCACTAGACCAGGTTGCTCAATGCCCCTTCCAACCTGGCCTTGAACACTGCCAAGGAAGGGACATCCACTATTTCTCTGGATAACCTGTTCCAGTGGCTCATCACACTCCCAGTAAAGACTTCATAACATCTGATCTAAATCTACCTTCTTGTCATTTGGAGACATTCTCCTTTTCCCCGTCACTACAATTTGGTGAAAAGTCCCTCTCCAGCTCTCCAGCTGACCTCTCTTAGGTACTTGAAGGATGCTAAAAGGTCTGCTTGGATCCTTCTCTTCTCCAGAGTGAATAAAACCTAGTTTCTCAGCCTTTCTCCATAGGAGAGGTGCTCTAGCCCTCTGATCATCTTCGTGGCCTTTCTCTGGACTTGCTTCAACACGTTAATGTCCTTATTATGTTGAAGTCTCTAGGGTTGGCTGGACACAGATGGGGTCTCACTAGAGCTGAGTAGAAGGACAGAATCCTCTCCCTCACCTTGCTGGACACACTGCTTTGGATGCAGCTCAGGACAAGTTGGCTTTCTGGTCTCTGGGTGCACATTGCTCGGTTATGTCAATTCTCTCAACCACCAACATCTCCAAGTCCTTCTCCTGAGGGTTACTCTCAATCTATTCACTGCCCAGCCTGTATTTGAGCTTGGGATTACCCTGACCCAGGTGCAGGACCTTGCACTTGGCCTTGTTTAACTTCAGGAGGTTCACAGTGTCCCACTTCTCAAGCCTGCCAAAATCCCTCTGGATGACATCCCTTCCATCCAGCATGTTGTCTGCCCCACTCAGCTTGGTGTCATCAGTGAACTTGGTGAGGGTTAACTCAATCCCACTGTCACTGTCATTGACACAGACACTAAACAGTGCTAGTCCCAGCACTAAGCCCTGAGGAATGTTACTTGTCACTGGTCAACACTTGGACATCAAGTCATTCACTGTAACTCTTCGAGTGCAAACATCCAGCCAATTCCTTATCCATTGAATTGTCCATCAATAAAATGCATCTCTCCAGTTTAGAGGGAAGGGAGGATGAGTCACTCCTGTATAGTGCATTATTAAGGGCTTTGTGTGCTGTAAATACTGAACAGTTAGACTCTTTGCCTAATTTAGAAGAAATGAATGTTCTAAGAGTATGATCTTATATTCTTACTGCTTCAGAATATTGACTTTTCTATTATTATATTTAGTGTACTCTATTAATTTTTCTTTCTGTTACTTATTCTGTAAAGTAAACTTTAGTAATGATTCATTCAGTTTCTGGGTGATTTAAACTACCGAACTTTGTTTATAGGAATGGCAGGGATTAACTAAAATATAGCTGCTTTTCCATAACAAATTTCAGTTTGTTGATGCTGAATTTGATTTATTTCAATCATGTGGCAATTCTGTCTTTGGAAAAACCATCATTCATTTTAGATACTCATTTCAACACTATTTTCAAATAATCAAAGAGCTGGAAGATGAAAATGCAGAACTATATCACCATAAACTGCCAAAATCTCATAAATCTAGTGTGTATATTTATTGCTCTTCAGCTAATAGATAGAAAATACTTACAAAAGCTTCCCAAACCTAGAGTTGTAAGAATTTGAGTTCGGAGGAAACAGTTAAACATTCTCTACCTCTTTGTTTCCATTTTAAAATATAAGTATTTTTTTTTCTTTTCTTTTCTTCCTGTAGCTTTATCTCAGGTTGAGAACTTTTCAGGGAAATTTATTACATTGTGGTTTGCCACACCACAGACAAATAGCACAGGAAATTCCAGCATATTATGAAAGATCCTTCTGTATCGAGTGTATAAGTAATTACAATTAGCTAGGGAAAGATTACTGCACTTTTAGTTTAACATCCTGAAAAACAGAAACAGGACAGGACTGTTTATATCCTTTTCCTTCCCAAAAGGTAGTATTGAAAGAAATATCACAAGTGGAAAAGAGGAATTGAGGTTAACACCCCCATTCTATTCCAATAGCTGTCTTTTAGTTTGGAGTTTTTTATTCCTTTGCATATCAAACTTGAGATGTACTCCAAGCAGTGCAGTCACTTCCTAGCCCCCTAGAACCAAAGTTGCAGTTCTGGAGGTCTCTTCTAGTTACCCCTTCAGGCTCTTAATTCTAGTCAGGGTTTCAATGATCTCTGTTCTGAAAAAGTGCTTTGATGAAGCTTGTTGAAAATTATCACTTTCATTTAAAACTCATGCCACAGTCAGACTACTGAAAATTTACTTTCATCAATCCAAGTTCCCCCCTCATGTGAGAGTCTAAATGGGGGTTGGACCCTGCAGCCAAATGGAAGTCTAATCAGGTTCATTTAGTGTACATCCCTAATCACTTCAATACCTATCAGAAGATAATTTTGGTTAAATGAGCATTTCTATAGTTTCCATATGCTATAATATGATTCTAAACAAATGCATATCTAATATACACATTTAACTCTCTTACTGAATCTCAGGTCTTATGCACAACTCAGTTCACCAAATGTGGACATCTAGTGAGAAGTCACCCAGGATCTGAGACATCTACATGAGACTGATCGATTTAACTTAGTTTTTAGAAGACTTATATTTTTCTGCTTTGGTATCTGAAGGGCAAATGCTGTACACTGAAGAATCTTTAAGTCTTTTTGTTCCCTATTCCAATCATACTTTCACAGTAATTTATAATGACATTTTATCAGAGTGCTCTTCCCCCCTTATTTCTTGAAAAGTATTATAGGATAAACTTTTCTGATGTGAAACTAACAAGTTAACAAAGAATCTAGCCTTTTCTGTAGTCCCAGTGAAATCCCTCTCATTACCCTCTAAGGTTATATAAATATTTGGATTCAGAATAATTAACATACATAACTGTACTGTGATCTTCTCCTATGGGAAACACAGAACTAAATTCAGAAGTTATTCACAGAGTGAATTTTATTTTTATCCTCGCTAGACACAAAATAATAATAAAAAAAGAAGAATATTTATGTTCCTTCTGGTCTTTGTTCCTATCCCAAAAGTTTTAATTTGAAGTACTAAGCGTCATAGGAAGTGTGCAATGATACTTTTAATGTCTCAGTCTACAATTTAGTCAAATTCAAATCTTTCCTACATCCACTGAGGCACATTTCACACGTATATTCAAGCGGGGTTTCATAGTCTAAACATCTCATCTTAAGAACTTGATTCATACAATGAAGTAATGAACTGTAGCTAAGAACCTTTACTTAGAAAGGTCAGAGCACTGGAGAATCATGTCAAAGTTGACATTCAGTATTCAACTACATCCTCTGAGGATACTTGCTGGAAAATATTGTACACAAAATGTTAGTGGACTATTAAAGAATGGAGGTTTGGAGAAAGAGCATTCTTTTCAATATAACTTTTTAAAGTTTTTCTGTTTTAAGTAAGATGCTCAGCTGGTAACTATGGAAATAAGTGAGATACAGCCTCTCTAATTACTGGCCCTTACTTGGTTTCTAGACCAATGAACACATAATGCTTCATGTGCATGAATAGCTTAAACAAAGCACACTAAGAGTGACTCAGATTAATTTATTGGACATTATCCTAAGAAGAGAGAGACAAAACTTCCATCAGAGAGAGATTTTGAATACTTGCTTCTCACATTCCACGTGCGCACTTGTTGAATTCTCAAGACAAAGTTTGTAAGTGGATGCAATAAGCACCAAATATTAGAGAAGATATAAGAAGCAGCTTGAGGTTTGGTGGTGAAATCTTAGCAGCCAAGGCTGGAATGATGACATCTCTGGGGGTGATGTGTCCCTTGTACAAGCACAGCAAACTGAGATATGTTTTAACCCAGCCTCTTTCTTTCCCATGCCATTTACTCCTTCTATTAAAACATATTTGGAAGGTCAACACCACCCTGGGATGAATTAGGGAAAGCATTGTTAGCATGTTAGGAGAGGTGATCCTCTCTACTCAGCACTGATGACACACACTTTGTCTGCTGTGCCCAGTCCTGGACTTCCATTGCAAGAGTGTCATGGACAAGCTGGAGTGAGCCCTGCAAAGACCCACAAAGATGATTAAGGCATTGGATCATCTTGCATGAGGCTGTGAGAGCTGGGAACATTGAGCCTGGAGATGAAACGCACAGACATCTGGCAGATGTTTATAAATACCACATTGGAGAAAGTAACAAGGATTGAGTCAGGCTATTCTTGGTGGTATCCAGTGAAAGGAATGGAAATAACAGGCACAAAAGGAAACAAAATTCCTCTTAAATAAATAATTAATTATTTTTAATAGCAAGGACAGTCAAACACTGGAGCAGGTTGCACAGAGAAATTATGGAGTTTCCACTTTGAGAGATGTTCAGATCTGCACTAGACATGACTCTGAGAAGCCTGATGTCCTCTATGCACAGATTAAATTGTTGATGCAAAGAGCATTCCACTAAAAAGTAGATTTAATTATTGTTTAAATGTACTCTGTATTTCTCATCTGTACTCAAGAATTCACTTTTCTTTGGGAGAAATAGACCTTATTATGGAGTCTGTTTGCAAGACGATTTTTGCAGACGACTTTACAAGACAAATGGCTGAATATGAAAGGGTCAGAAAGGACTTTTAAGAGCTTTAAGAACATATGTGAAGAGAATAATGACAATAACTTTTTGCAAAAAAATTATCAGCAGGCATTTCTGTAGTCCTCAGCATTACAGCATGTACTCCAAAAGCACTGATTAATCTGCCTTCTTGCAACCATAAAAAACAACTAAATGTGAGACTTTCAATTCACAAATGGGCATTGGAGTCCAAGAAGATCTCACTGAAGTCAGGAGGCTCCAAGCTTTGGTTGGTCATTTTGAAATGAGCTGTTAAAATTCCGAATAGTGAAATATTCAGCATCTCACTGTAAGTCGTTGGCCGCTGTGAGTGGTCCACAGTTGAGGATGCTGGCAAATGCCAAATCAAGTACTTTCATCCACAGGTGGATGACACATCCAGAGTGACTATTTGTTTTTTATTTTGGCCAGCATGATTTTGTCTCAGGTCCCGGGGAAAGAGCTACAATAAACCAGATGACAGAAGAGTCTTACCCACGAATGCTACCTTTGTTTTTTTCATTTTTGCAGCTCAGGTTGTGTTTGCAGCCTACAGAGAATAAACACAAGAGATCAGTGCTGGATTTGAGCATGTCTTTTCTCCTTTGTTATAGCAGACAGCCTTCTCTGTGCATTCTTGTCCCTTCAAATGAAGTACCAGATTTTATTACAGAACAGCAGTGGCCCTAGTTCAGAAAAGATTAGCATTTGCCTAGGTTTAAATTGAACGATCTAATTGAAATCAAGGGGAATATTCATTTGTTTTATGTATTTAATCAGCAAGCTGAAGCGAAGCCTAAATTAATGAATGTGACCTGTGATTCACCAGGCATTTAGATGCTGAATATGTAATGCCAAGCACAGATTTGCAGGGCAAGCCATAAAGGTTTCTGCTTTCATGCTAGTCCAATCTCTCCTGCTGTGGTGCTGGCATTGCTCAGTCCACTCAGCACATCCCTGCATTTTCTGGCTCTGCAGAGAATCTCTGGAGCTGTGCTGGGAGTCAAAATGGTGCCAACATTGTGACAGGAGAGAAGAGGGGGACAGAGCAGCCTGAAAGCCAGAAGGGCTGTGGGCACTGTGTTTTTGCCTGCTGCAGGTTAACTCCCCTGTAGCAATATCCCATTGTGACTGGGGCTAAGGGACATAGGCTGGGCTCCCGTGGAGGATGAGAGAGCGGGTCAGTGTACCTGCAGTGGGACTCTAGTCACCATTTATGTCATGGTTGCATTCATCCTTCAAATTACAAAATTCGCTTCTAAAGAATGGAATTTAGTATCAGAGAAGTAATTTTCACACTAGAGTGGAGAGTGATTAGGAACTTGTGTACAGTTTTCTGCAGCGCAGCACAAATCAGCTGGACCCATGGTACTCATAAGCATCAAATAGCAACCATAAAAAAATTAAAACACTCTGGTGACATCCAGGACCTCTTGCTCTATAATCTGTCAGATTTGACCTGCAGCTCTATTGTTTGTCACTCTTCCAAGAGCTCCCTTAAAGCTTAGTGAAATATAGTAATCTAAAGAGGAAGATGGGCATTTAGTGGAAGCTAGACATGTCCTACTTCTGAAATCCTTTTTCTTACATACCTTGAAAAAATCTGGCCCTGCCATGTCTCTTAATCCAATAGCAGGAGGCTATGAAAGCCAGGATACTTGAACCAATTTTGCTGTTAACAGAAGTCTAATTTTAAGACTTATGAAACTAAGCCCTTCCAAGCAGATTTTGATAACTTTACTGAGTATGAAAAGCAACATAACACCTAAATTCCTATCAGCTGAACAGGTATGCTCGTTATCTTGAAATCCACTTTTGGTATTAAACATGAAATGGATTAGAAATCTGTCTTAAAGTTCCAGATGCCAGAGATGCTTTAAAAAACTGACCGTTTTTGGAAGATTTTATGAAAGATTGATTTTTCCAAACTTCTAGGTACTTTATCATTACAGTGATTTCTAGTACAGTATACTGTTCTGTGACTTTTGTGCTGCACAATCTTATACTCAGAAATCTCTGGATTTTTCATTTCTTAGTGTTTAGTTGTTTTTTGTTACATTTTATTTATCAGTGCAGGAATTTGGAGAATAAAATCCTCAGTCCAATCTTTACTGAAACAGTTCTGTTACTTCCCCTCTGTTTTCTCCTCACTTCTTTTACTGAGGTATATACTTTTTTTGTTCAATTCTTGTTGACTTATCACTATATTAACTGTATTTTTTCCTTTTTCAGCCACCATCTGTCTACTACATAGAGAGAATAACCACAATCTTTCCCACGGGTACATATTTAATAAATAAACTGTTTTTGTCTTGCCTTATTGAAGCTGGTAGCGCCTGTAAAACCATTTCCTTTGTTTCTTCAGACTCAGTGAGCACTAGCAGCACTCCCCAACTTGAACTACTGGTCACATAGAGAGGTCACCTAACTCCTGAGTCCTCTTTCCTACTGTAGAGCACAGGGAGATTGAAGACACTGTAAATTATTGTGCTATGTTCTCTAAGAGTTCACAGTGGAATATAATCATCTCCTTTTATGGCTATAATGCATCCTGCAGAAAATCCTTTATGAGCTATAGCAACTAATTACAATATCTCTCTTCTGTGAGAAACTGGGGGAGAGTGAACAATGAAACAATTGCTTAAAGGGGGCTGCAAAAAAACCCCAAAACATTGCTGCATAAAAATCTGTTTTTTAGATGTACCTAAAGTGATGAATTTAAAAACATATTACCATGTAACTTTTCTCTATTTCCTTAACAGCTTCATGGATGACAGTGGCTTGTCTTGGCTGGAAATTCATATAGACTAGAAGTATTCAGGATTCACTGGTATTATTTTTAGATATGCAGCTTTAGTCTGGAAGCATATATCATTCTGTTAATTTTCAAATATCTCTTAATACATTTTAAAAAACTTATTTTTCTCAAGTTTAGTGAGGGAGAAGGAGAAAAGCTGAAGAAGAAGCAGGTTCCTGCATGGAAAAGCCAAAAGAAAATTTGGAAAACCTAGGTTGCCATTTATTATTCTATATTGCCATTATTATTCCGTGATTTCATTACACCAAGCCTGCCTGAGTTCGAGGAGTGTTTGGACAACACTTTCAGGCCCATGATGGATTTCTGTATAGGGCCGGGAGTTGAACTCAGTCGTCCTGATGAATACCTTTAAACTCAGCATATTCTGCAATTCTATGATTTTACTATTTACTCTCCTGTTTAACAAAAGACATTTAGCTGGAGGTGATTTTACAGTTAAAAGGTAACTTTATCACTTCAAAACTTTAACCACGTTAAATTCTGGATTTTACAAATTGGTGCACAGACTTTTAAAATGGACAACTGTGGAGTAGTTGGACTGCTCTGAAAGAAATGTAGAGTTGACTTATCGGATATATTCCTAATTAGAAGCCCTTTTCATGTTTTCTCTCTAGAACACTCTTGGGAACGGCAGAGTAGAGTGTGGCAGCTGGGTGAGTTATGTTTGTGTACAGAAGAAGCCAACTTCAGAAAACCAGGTGTTTTGCTTCAAAGAAACCTATAAGGTAACCAAAGACGCCTGTAAGAGAGTCAGATAGCAGGCTGATGTGGGAAGTGAGAATCATGAGCTATTTGTCATGGCACTCAACCATTCTCTGGACTGGTAAACACAGTGTAATACCCATGAAGTAGCCACTGTCCCCCACTAGGGACAGACACAGTCTGCAGAGCCATATCCCTGATGCACAGTTACAGGCAGGAAGAACATGAAGGGCACAGTCACACAGATTTAAGCAAGAGAGTTGGGACATTGAAAATGTCTCTTTGTTCATATTCAGACAGATGCTATTCAGCATGGCTGTTCTGGGGCATTTTGATTCCTTTTCAACTGTTCAAGTGACCTGTGACTGCTCAAACCCAAGAGCAGGTAATGTGCCACAGCTTGTATATGCACATTTGGCCAGCTGGGTCAGAAGAGGCAGATGTGTTTCAACAAAACGCTTTAGAAAACACAACAGATAAGCTAAGCAAAGAAGACAGTGGTGACAGAATTTGCCTTTCCTAACAAGGATGAAGTCCAACTGTTGTTTCTGGCAGCAACAACCCAGACTCAATCAAATCTAGGTGCAGAATCAGCCAGCTTGGAGGAGAAGTGCGTTTACATCTGCCCTTTTCTCACTCTAGGGCTCTGCTCAGAGGGAGGAACATGCTGTTGGGAGATAAATTTCCCTCCTTCTAATTATAGGCCTTGCCATCTTCTGCCCACTTCAACTGTAAATTGCCTAATCATAAACAATTCCTCTTCAAAGCTCAACACAGATTGGATGTAATTCCCTGACAACACCAATCTGTTCACAGTATTGCATGCAAAGGACAGAATAATATTTAAGATCTTTCAGCCTGCTGAAGGAGAGAAGATTGAAGAAAGAAAACAAAATCTGAGAATAAACCACAAAATACATTACTCTTGTCACAGTTTAGCAAGGAGTAGCAAGTCTCTACAATTGGTCGAAGGAGGAGGCAGAAAAAAGCTTCTTTTTCCATTGGTAAAAAACCCCACCTTGTCACACACACTTTCCCTTGTAGTAGTTAGTAAAGCAAGGAAAAGGCAGATGGAGACTGCTGATAATTTTTTATTTACATCAGAAAGCTTCAATTATTCAGAATGACAAAATAATTCTGACTACTAAACTGCACAAGATCACATTACTGTTATATTTGCCTGCTTTTTTCCCTCCTCCCCATTTGTTTCTCATGTGGTAACTGACCATAAATAAGAGTTTAGATCTTGCTAGAGAGCTGTCTATCCAAGTAATGTACTGCCTCTGAACTATCCTTCAGAACTGGAATTGCATGCTGGAGAGACGGATAACCAAAGCATTGCTGACAGGAGACGGTACATTTTCCAAAACGTGAGGATAATGGTATGCTAACAGCACCATGTTTGTGCACTAGTACATGAATCCTGTCATTGCTTTTTTGGGAAATAACAGAATACCAATATCAAATGCAACAATAATAATAATAATAATAAAGCAGCATTATTGGTAGTATTTTTGAAGTGATAATTGGCATCAGGACCAACATCTAATTTTACATTGATGTATCTCAACTGAAGGAAATGGCATTTTTCCTGATTTATGTCAGTTTAGGGAGGGGACAAAATTAGGCTTTAGATTTCATACCTGTCTTGAACTCCTGGCAAGAAGGCAGGAAATTATCATCATATTTTAACACTGCCAAATTGCTGAGTATAAAAGTAATAATACTTCAAAATGATGAAATCATATCTCATAACTCAACTTTGAATAGTTTTCTGTTTCTTGATAGTAAACAACTATGAAGAGCTATTTATTTATATATTTAGTGGACTGATCTATCAAGAAGAATTTTGGGAAAAAAATTGTCTATTTTTAGACTGAAGAGAATATACTAACTTTATATCTGATTATCACATAAAATGGGCTAAGCATTTTGGTGCAAAATAATCACCACCTTCCTATATAAATGAGAGACTGACAATGAAGATAGGGAAAGTAGCCGAATCTAAAATTTATGAAGTACAAGAAATAGAAGAGAAAAATGATAGCTCACAGTTACTTAGAGCAGATGATTCTGCAGTTGCTATATACTTGGGGGAAATCACTGGCTTTGCTAATTTAAACTGGAAGATAAATTAAGCCCTCTATACAAATAACCCAAAATATTTCTATCTCAGAATATAAGCACTCTAGTAGCATGCATATACACCAAGTAAGAAAAGATCTTTGTAAATTATCACCATAGCAAATGTGTGGATGCATGTGTATGTGTACGTTCTAAGAGGGTGATCTTAAACAAAAAAGAAATCTTTATTAATATTGGCATTATTAATCTATACTTAAAATGTTACCACATGGAAAAGTGATTTAACAAAGGCAGTCTGAACAAACCATGTTTAATTAAAAAATAAAAGAAGGTAAGATATCTTATTCCCTCATTTGGAAGCAGGAGAGTTTGCTTCCAATATTACAAAAGATTTGTATGAGTTTTTGGTCATTGTTTTAAGAATAGCTACTCTTAGAGTTTTATCCATAAACTTGTGGAGAAAAAGACACTTATTTTTGCATCACCATCTGGTTTGAGTCTGATTATTTGGCTGATCTGCTGAATGTTTTCTGAGTGATCATTGTTTTAGCTTGTACTGTCGGATGCCATCCAAAGGTCCAGCACAGGCAGATGGGGCTGTAATATAAAACAAGAGTTGCTGCAATAAAACATGTCTTCTACCCCTGCCCCCAGTACCCTCCCTTCTTGCATTAGGTGATCCAGAAATCAAAACTGGATGTTCTGCAGTTGAATTCATTGTTTATACACTCTACAAATATTATAAGTGAATCAAAATAGATGGTGATGATGTAAGCCATGTGAGAGTCATTAATTAACACTATCTAAGGAAGAACAAAGAGAACTGTCTTTTTTTTCCTCCAATGCTACAGAGTTCAGAAGGAATGCATATGTCACACAAATATTTATGGAAGTCAAAGAAAGAAATTAAGAGGTTGAAACCTGTTATGGTTTGAAAAGAGTTATGAAAACTTCCTTTCAGAGGGACGATAAACCACAACCAGGTGCTAGAACTGTATTTTTAAGAAAGGAAATCCCTGTATTTTATAATGCACATTCATAGCTGGAAAAGGGATTTTATCCAAATTATTGGAAAGACCTTTATTTTTCAGAACTTTTAAATAAGCACGTAATTTCAGCATAAGAATCAAATAGATGCTCAAAAGGAATTAGGGGGATGTAATTAAATAGATAAACATCTGCAAATACGGGGCACGAATGGGGAAGCACTCAAGATTCATCTTACCTTCATTTTGGACTTAACTTAGTTGATGTGTCAAGGGTAGAAGCTTAGGCTCAATTAAGAAAGAAAGCAGTCTTAGTAATTGAGATAGAAGGTATTATTGTTAGCTTTGACTTCTACACCTAAGGCAGATGCCCAGCATCTCCCTTAACAGTCAAATGAGAGGAAGGATATCTTTAACAGTGAACTCATCTATCCTATTTGGAATCCAATTTGGCATGAATGGAAGTCACTATTTTTTTACCACAAATAATGTAGAGAATTCAGACAACTAGATCAGGTGTGCTGTGTGATCCTATGATTCTATCTATAACATAGATTCCAGCTGCTGTTCAAAGGATGTTTGTCCTATCTCTCTGAATTGCAGAGTGGGATCCTGATTTTGAAAATGGGATGAAATATCCTGCTAAAGTGCTTGTCTCTCTCCATTGACTACAAAGAAAATTTGAATTCCTAAATTACATTACATTTATGTCTTAGCAGATAGAAGTAACAAAAGACAGGGATAGAAATATTAACTGAGAATATTGTAGATAGGAAAATTTTTGTTTGTAGACTATTGCAATAGTGTGCAAGATTGTTGGAAATAAAATATATTGATGGAACAAGACATCTACTCTAAGCATAATGATTTTTCAGTTAGACTGTACAACATATAGCTCTAGAGAGCATCCTTTTAGTCTCCCTACAAGTACTTAATAGAATAAAAGGGTTTATCTTTTATGAGTGCAACAGTTTTAAATTTGTCTCATTTTTAGATGCATTTAATAGACTATATTTTCCCAAAATATATGCTCATATTTGAATCTTGCAGTAGAATTTGTTCTTGGAGCTGTGACAAGCCATTAAGTGCAACAAGAACAACAAAAATGAGTAGTAATGGTTACTTAAGTAAAATAATACTGCTAGAGAAAGTCAAACCAACAAAACCAGTCTAAAAATGCATTGGGCATGTCTATACTATGCTGGACTCCGAAGATCCTGGTACTTGCACGCATCATAGAGAGTCTAATTTGCCTCTGGATTTGAGATGACTGCATTTGGTGAGTTAAAACTGAGCTCCATGGGGCTTATCACTCCAGGATGATCCTTGGCCTGGTGTGCCAAGACTCAATTGGCATTAGCTTGGTGATATCTGCATTTTGCAGGTGTACAAATTTTCTTATCTCTTTTTATTGCTACATTAAATAGATATTGCCCCCCAACCATTGTGATTCCTCCATCTGGCATGCATCTCAAAGCTTGCTGGCTAGTTTTTATCCAATTTCAAGATACATGTTCTCATTTGAGAACCTGAGTATATTCCAAATGCACTCAGGCATGGCTCCAAATAACAGCAGAGATAATCTTCATCTGGGATAATACAGGGTCCTAGGCAAATGAACTCTTTGCATCATAGAACTGCAAGTTGTGTACATGCAGAAAATAACTTTTAGTTACCTTTTGGGCATAAATACTTTAAAAAACCTTACAAATTAATCTGAGAAATTCCTACAGTCTAACAGGAAAAAAAAAACAAACAACAAAATAAAACAAAATAAAAACCCCAAGCTGAAAATAGCAGAGTAGAACAGAGTAGAAGGAGCAATGAAATATTGACTCTGCAGCACAGGAGGATAAACACAAAAACAAAGAAACTGTAAGGAAGGGGTAGATATTGAAAAAGCAGATATTGGACCTGATTTTCAGACTGCAAGCCAGGGCTTACCATTTTTTCCAGAAGTTACATTGTACAAACTAATGAGAAGCTAAGAAAGAAGCTCATAGTTTAGAAGAGCAATGTTATTTTGCTTGGTAGATAGGTAAGTTGCAGGCATCACACTACTGTGCTTCTTACAGAGTACATATTCTTTATTCAGATACACATTCCTGAAACTGAACATCAGTGTGTTAATGCCTCAGTTGTAATGCACTGAGGAAAAGTACTTCTTCAAACATAACATTTGCTCTTTGTGAGGGCAATCCTGTACAAGGATGTTAATATTTATAAATCATGAAAAATGATCAGTACTTTTGGTTCTATTGCTCCCCAGTTTTGAAATAGAATAGTGATGCAGACCAGAGATAATGAATCTTTGTTTTCAGCAAGACTTGAAATAAAGCATTTTCCAAGGTTTGCATTCACATAACATGTGGATTCATGCAGGTTAATAAGTCCCTCTCATGTTAATTGAACTCTACCTCTGAAGAGGATCTGAAAGCATAGGTAATTTTAATTCAATTTCAAGGGTTGTACCAGGGTAGTATCCCAATAAAATGGATTTCGATATTTATACATAAGCTTTGTCTTGCATTTTATCTTTTTAAAAGAGTCTATTACTGCAGTTTATATTTTATGTGGTAACATAATATATTACAGCCTGTTAGAGGTGGTGAGCACATTTCAGCTGAAGGACATGCCGATGATTAATGGAGCCTAAAGTCCATACACCCTAAATTAGGTTTTAGAACTGCAGTGTAATTTTTATCATGTAACAAGAAAATTCATTTACAAAGACTGTCCCACAGCTTTGAAAGTCACTATAAAGATTAAGTTCTGTTAGACAGAAGGTGGGAGATTTAATTCTGACTTTTTTTTTTTTTTTAAATCAGATTATCAATCTCCTCAAGGAATGCTAAACAAGTTGAAAATGCTGCTTTTGTTTTTCATAGGTTCACAAAGTATTTATCAGGGATCCATGAATCTATTAAGGATTCTTACTCCATTTTAATTGCCTCTGTGCTGGACTGGGCAACAGTGGATATGACACAAACAAAGGAGATATTTCTTCTGAAACATCCTAAAAAGAATAGATTATAAACTCTGAATGCCTTAAGGCTGCAGGAAGAAGGTGACAAAATATGATATGATCCAGAATCTACTATTTTTTACTTCACTTTCGTAGAATAGCAGTCAGTGGAGCCATAAAATAGTCATAAACTAGCAAGAGATTAATGTACTGCTTCAAATGAAGACCTGAAAGTGTAGTACAATTTTCTATGTAAGACATATTTCAATAAATTTGCTTTGGCCACACTTGCAATGCTCATTTGCCTGCATCATACAGATATTTGGGGAATGAAATTGCACCAGCTTGTTTGTAGAAAGCAAATTTTTAAGTTCAATTACTATTCAGAAGAAGTAAATAGTACAGTCAAATGTAATTATAAACTACTGGTCTTCTCTCCTAAAGCCCTTAATTATAAACACACCCAATCTCCCATCTTATATTTGTCACTGAGTCATCAAGTTGAACGTGCTGGGAAATGTCAGCCTGCATCACCCATCAAGCCAATTTTCCTTCTGTGTGCTTTCTTCCATGCTACAACTTATATTCCAGAGCAACTGCTCTTAAGACTCTGCTTTGTCAGTGCATTAATCATCTTCAGATGTCAAGTAAAAAATCTTCTCTCCTATAATATCTATAAATAAGGCAAGTAACTGATAGGTTGTGACTATACTTGTGCCAAAAATCCCCAAAAACCATTTTTGCCTCATATTTCCCTTATTTCCTTAACTCTAAGGCTCCTAGAGTCATAAAAACATCAAGTTTCTAAGAGACTTTTAAGATCATCAAGTCCATCTGTCACCACAGCACTGTAACCCACTCAATCACATCATCCACCCCTCCTGGCCAAATCCCCCTGGTTTATATACTGAGCTTGAGTTCCTCTGGTATGGAACATCCTTTTGGCCAGTTCAGGTCACTTGTCCTGGCTGTGCTCCTGCTCAGCTTCTTGGGCATCAAGAAGGAAGGTGAAAAAGGAAACTGAAATGTCATTGACTTGGGAGAGCTCTACTGAGTATCAACTAAAACATTAGAGTTTTATCTCATTATTCTCATCATAAATCCAAAACACAGCACAGTACCAGCTACTAGGAAGAAAATTAACTCCCTCCCAGCTGAAACTAGGAAAAACTTGAAAGGATAAATAAGTGAATTTGGAGAAAATAAGGGAAACGGATTTTCTGTGCTAATGCACCCAAAGGATAGAGGGGTGTGTTTGATTTTAACTATGATTTGTAATCTCTCAGAAACTCCTATCAAACCCTCTTGGAGAAACTGCAGTCAATGAAAGAGTTACATTTCTGTTGGTTCTGGTTTTCTGTTTGGTTGGGATTGATGATGTTATTGTTTTTCTTGGTTTGTGGAGAGTTTTGTTTGTTTTTTTTTGTTTTTATTTTGCTGTATTTGTTTTTTGTTTTCTTTTTTTTTTTTTTTTTTTTTTTTTTTTTTTTTTTTTTTTTTTTTT
>JAOTQP010001546.1:64384878-64420130 GCA_026413545.1 Cichladusa arquata
AGAAGAGAAGAGAAGAGAAGAGAAGAGAAGAGAAGAGAAGAGAAGAGAAGAGAAGAGAAGAGAAGAGAAGAGGAGATCTGACTTTACTAGTCAGCAAAGTAGCTAAACATTTCCTAATTCTATTTGGAAGTCTCAAAGTCAGATGCATGTTTAGCCTCCTTGAAGAGACATTGATGAGCTTAGACTACTGAAGCTAAATAAAACCCTTTGGAGTTTAACTTTTCCATAACATAAAAAACCACTTTGCAGTACACATTCTTCACTTTACCTAGTTGAGCAGTATTGAATCAAAATTAATTGTCTTTGAAATGCATACGCTTTGCATCTTGAAAGCTAATCATTATCACTAGAAGAAATGTTTGCTATATAATGAATGAATTCAAGACAGAATGAGAGTCTTTCATATTCTCTGATTGTAATTTGGCAAACTAACATTAGTCTGTGAAGAGACAGAAAGCCAAATAATGCTGAATTAGCTTTGACTCAGTTACTAGCTCCCTATGTCACCTTGATAAAATTGGAGAAACATATTATATACCTATTCTGCTGAAAAAAGCACAATAGAAGAAAAGTTACTGACAAACTCAATGTTCTCTTTCAATCTTCCCTTCTAAAACCACAAAAGTGCCTTTATGATAAACACCTTTAAGACAACTTTGAAATCCTGCAGATATCTTCACTCTAGTCTAATGAGCTTGTTATGTCCATTCGCTTCCACAGCAGTGGAGATGCATTTGCCTGAGTTAGTGTTCCAACCTCGCAGCTCCCATGCAAAGGACAGACACCACTGCCCACATGCAACAAGGTGACCTGGAACTCAGAACTGAGTCAAGCCCCTATTTTAGTCCCCATGTTTTAGTGGAAGAGATTGTAATCTAAATATAATAGAAAGGTATCCTTTTAAATTGCATTTCTTGTATGAGCAACATGGGACTCCAAATATTAAATATCAATCTGCAGGTCTTGTGAGTCTCACTGGAAGTGCATATTTTTAATCTTTGACAGTTGTCTTAATCTTTGTTATTGTCTGTTTGCAAGTTTTACTTGGATACCACAAGAGAGGCAGAATTGGTGAACAGTTTGCAAAGTCGTGATCCAAAAGCTCCCGACTCTGGTAGAAATCTGACAGCAAAACAAAAGCTCTGCACTGGAGCAGAAAGCATAGCAGTGAAGCTCTGCTTCAGTGCACCCTGGGACTGCCAAGACCTTGCTCCAGGAAAAGTCCTGCAACTTGGTCAGCCAAAGGCGTGTGACAAGCTGCCCTTATGAATGACAGTGGTAGCCTGCTGGCAGCTTCAAGGATTGCACAGCTGTCCAGGAAACAAACTTTGAGTAATCCATTACATGTTTGCAGCATCCCCAAAGTTTAGATGTTCTCTGGTTTATAGCACAAGAGTCACAAACTGCAGAGCTGCCATCCTGGTGGGAATACTGCAGTTCCATGCACATGAGAGAGGGTTGCATGTACAGCAAGTCAGGTGCGAGTACACAACTCACATGGCAGGGCAGTGGCTAAGCAGAACTTGACTTAGGCTGATATGAAAAAAAGTACTAGAAGATAATATTAATATTATATCTGCTACTTCTTACTGATGGAGGGTTTCTGGTGAGTGAGCACAACAGGGAATGACTGCAGCTCTGGTGCTTAGGGCAGCTGTCTGGGGAATGCTGGCATGTACACTCACACATACAAGGACCCACCACTGAAGGAATCACTGACAAGCTGCGCATCAGTGTTAGAGGATCTAGGGTACAACTGTATGGTTAGCTCTAATCTCAGCACACTGCTGTTGTGACAACATCTGGAAAAAAATCTCAAGCTGACATGCACTGAAGAGCCAGAGACTGCCTTGTTATTCATTGCTGAAGTATGACAGTGTTCAACAAAATAATAATATTCTGTATCTTCAGCATGTGGAGTACCACAGGAAAATCCTATTGTGAGTGCTGCAGAGAAATAAAAACCAAGGTATATGGAAACTCAGGAGGAGACAGATTACAGGCAGATAATACTACACAAGTAACTAATGGGTTTTCTATTATGATAATGCAGCAACTTCAGCAGAAGAATAATTAGAGATAGATAAGCACAAGGAAGCCTGTGGAGCAAATAAATTGAAGTTTAAAACAAATAATTCACTATGTGTGTCAGATTTTAATTCAGAAGCCAACAGGAAAAGAAATAAGCAGTTTCCTGAAGTGCAGCATTTTAGGCCTCAGTGAATATTCATACTGTTTTACAAAATCTGTAAATAAAGCCAGATTTTTTAAAATAGGGATTTTCTCCACTATGTTCCTTTAGGCAATTATTTATTTTAAGCCAATTCTTTTGTGAACATATTTTCTTTTAAAAAGTCCTTAGACGAGATGTTAACTCTTAATTTTCTGTCTTTTACTGATTTTTGGTTGGTTTATTGGTACAAGAGTATTCTTATTGTTCCATGTGTTGCTTGTATGCTTACTTTATTGAAATGCTAAAAATCCTTCCTTTAGATGTGGTTTTTCTTTCTCTAAGGTTCAGATATTAAACTGTAAAAATAATTTAACAATTTTATATCCCTTTTTAACAGCCAGTGTTTGTGTACGGTAGTCCATCAGGTACTTGGTGATATCAGCCCTAAAGAGGATGTCCTTATGAGCTGTTGAAATAGAAGGCTGTTTTCCAAAAGGGTCAGATTCTGCTTTGTTGCTTATACTGAGTAGGACTTTATTCAGTGAGTCATTCTAGTTAATTAGGGTCACAGAATGATAATAGTCAACATGACTAACTGGATCATAATGTGGTCTAAATTGGGCAGGCTTTACAGTGAAACTCAAAGATAATTAAATAGTTTTTCTTATAAATGCATGATTGTCTTTACCAGTTTCATGTCATGACAACTTCAAATTGTCTTACTCTGCGAATTAATTTTGGTTAGCAACTTAAAGCTATAGCAATTACTATATCTATTTGTGTGCTATGCTATCTGTTATACAAAAAGATTTTGGAGTATCTTATGATAACCTAGATTTTGAAATTGCTATTTTGTGAAACAATTTTTTAAACTAAAACTACTAGTAGTCATGGCTTCCTTTTTCATTGCACATTACTCTTCATGTTTAGGGGAGTGGGATTTTAGAAGTGCTAGAGATGCTAGTAGGCCCTCCAGAATCTTTCCTTTCTTTCCAGATATGGCTTCAATTAAAAAAGGAATTGTCTGTTCAAGTGTGTCCATTCAACTTGTTTGTACACAAGAAGCAAAATCACAATTGATAGGTGTATTAAAGGAAAGGAAATCTGCAGGAGCAGGCTATATACCAAAAGGCAATCTGTGGGGGAAGAAAACCAGTCTGGATGAATGGTGAGCTTTAGTTGGAGCTCAGGGAGAAAAAAAACCACATTTGGAAGAAGGGACAGGCACCTCAAGAAGAGTACAACAATGTTATTATGTCATGTGAAGAGAGAATTAGAAAGGTGAAAGCTCAGCTAAAACTCAGTCTGGCAAATCCTGAAAATGCTACTAAAGAGTGTTTTTATAAATACATTAAAAACAAAAATAAAAATAAGGAAAATCTTCACTCTTCATTGAATGTGGAGGGGAACATTGTCAGTAGGGATGAGGAAAAGGCTGAGTTCTTAATATCACTTTTGCCTCAGTCCTTAACAGAAAGACCGGTTATCCTCAGGGCAACTACAACTGAGCTGGGAGAAAGGAATGGGGAGCACCCAGGACAAAGTAGTCAGTGATATTCTGGGCCACTTATGAGGAGTGTCTGAGGGAGCTCAGGTTGTCTAGTCTGGAGAAAAGAGGCTCAGGGGTGACCTAATCACTCTCTACAATTACCCAAAAGGAGTTTGTAGAGACATGGGGATCAACCTTGTTTCCCACATATAATTAGTGAGAAGACAAGAGGAAGGTTGTCTCTGAGGAGGTTTGGGTTGGACATCAGGAAAAATTTCTTTACTGAAAGAGTTGTCAAGCATTACAATGGGCTGCCCAGGGAAATGGCTGAGTCATCATCCCAGGAAGCAGTAGTAATTCATCCCAGGATATCCCAGGATGTAGTACTTAGTGCTATGGTTTATTTGACATGGTGGTATTCAATTAAAGGTTGGACTCAGTGATCCTGGGAGTCTTTTCAATCTTAATAATTCTGTGTTTCTATGATTCTGTTCTATATGTATGTACATCAAATGAACAGCACACCCAAATAATCTATCAATGTGCCTAAATCATGGCCTTTCTGATTATAGCTTTTGGGGAGTGAGTTTGCAGTCAGGCACAGTGGGCCATTGCAACTCAGGCAATTTAAGACAAGATTCCATTTCTAACTACAAGGCTTTAACATTGACTCCCTTTCAGAGGTTACTTTCCCCTCAGCTATTCTGGAATAACTGTCCATGTAATTATGCCATAAATCCAGTCCCATCAAAATAATGCAGCTTAGGAAGTCCTATTAATATAAGTGTGCAAGATATTGTGATTACTTGGACAGAACTAGGCTAGGTGCTATTTGTGCAGTTATTTTTGCAGATCTGAAGCCTGAATAATCTTGGACAGGCAACAAGCAATTGTTTGCCATCAGAATTTTTGATGATGGCTTTACTTTTCCTCTTATTTATTTTTTCTTCAAATTTTAAAACTGCAAATATAATGTTTAATTTGTAAGGCTGTTACAGCTTAACTAGAATCAACAAAGGGATTTGAAAATTTTGAAAAGCTATAAAAAGTTACAGGAAAAAAATTAATGTTGAACATCTGTGAGTCAGATGTTGAGCCTGCTCGTGTAGAAGCACAATAACAAACCCTAGGGCTTCAGGATAGTTATTTTTATATAGTTTTTGAGAAGAACATCAATGTGTCAGGGAATAGAACAGCCCAGATAGGACATGGCAACTCTGAAATTAAAGACATTTTAGACATCATTACTGTTAAAAAACAATCCATAAGCTCAGAAGCCTTGGCATTATATGACTTTTAGCCTGACTCCTCAGGAAAGTCAGTCTCACACAATCATACCTGTGATCAATATCTGTATTTATACAGATCTTTCTTTCTCCCTTAACTTTGAGATATTGTGACCAATATCAGTCAGGAGTAGAGATCTCTGAGGAAATTAAATATTTCATGAAAAGAACTAGCCAGGCAAAGGAAAGAAATATTATGAATCTATGACTAAGACACTTCTCAGTTCACCAAGCCTGAGAAATTATCACAGCCCTACCAAATTTACAGAACTAAGCAGAGGAGCAACTCATTATCAAGAGATGAACTCAAGACAAGACGAGAACCAGAAGTACACATTATTTGGTACCAGGTATTTCACAGCTCAGCAATGAGTTGCAAATCTTCCAGCTGCACAAAAATATTCAGTGGGATATGCAAGACCACTTACCTCACTTCATTGTTTCTTCTGTACGTTTTGATAGCAGAAACGCATTGGGTGCGAGATCCAAAGGGGCCTTCACAGTGGTACTATTGCTTAAGATTTTCTATATCATGTTTTTGGTGTATTGTCCAGCCATGCAGGACATTGCTCTTCTGCTCTACTCTACTAATGTGTGGTATGTCACTCTTCTGCTCAGTTTTACAAATATGTGGTATGCCACTCTTCTGCTCAGTTTTACAAATACACTGAAGCTTTTGATGAAGAGGCACTAAGGGCCTTATCTCCACTTCTGAGGGGAGTGACTGATGTAGACATATCATGTCTACATGTCTGTAGCAGCCTTCTCATTCAGACCTCTTCATTTCACCAGGCTCGAGTGACTTCTGAAAGCTAAAAAAGTAGATGATGATACAGAGGAGCAGCAATCTGCAACTGATCTGCAAGAATTGAAGCAGGCAGCAGCATTGCTAGGAGTCAAGCCAAGGCATGGGGAGACCTTTCTGGAGACCTGGAGTTTTTCCTCCAGAAAATTGTCCTATCATTATTTTCTTTTCTTTTGTATAAATGAAATCTGAAAAGACACAACCAATAGTAGAGCTTTTTTTAGGTGAAACTGTATCTCTAAGTATTAGTTTTTAGGAGATGTGAGAGGGGAAATTAACAATCTTTCTTTAAATCTTTGGTCTAATTTCACTACTTTGCAGAATTTATTCATGCAAAAATAATAACATTTATTTGCTTCTCTAGCAAGCAATTTTCTTCTCTGTTTCAGTAAACCATTATTTTTGTTTCACTAACAATTGTAATGGGTTTCTAAACAGTTGAGACATATGCTATTAGCTAGCTGTCCAAATTCATCTGTAAACTTGCTTATCTTTCTTTTCCTTTCAAGCATAATATTGAGTCATTTTTACACACCTTGATGGTACAGAGTATTAACACAGGCTATTTTTATTAAGAAGTTGTGGAAAATTGTGTGGGATTTCTTTGGCAAAAATGCTTAGACCAAATGTGGATGCCCTGATGGAAAGAGTAGTAACTCTGTGAAAAATTGCAGGAACACTGACAAATGAAACTTGTCACAATGCCCAAGAATTGGCACTTGTTAACAGTGAAAGAACATGATGTCTATCACTGCATTCAACAACAAGGCTCACAAATGAAGAGATTAATCATTGCTCATTTTAAAGGATTATTAAGGGTTTAATGAAATTGTCAGAACAGTGCGATACTCAGACTAGCAGAGCCAATGATATTTTACACTCCATATTAAAGGAACTTTTATAAACGGTATTTAAAGGTGATTTTGGCTATAGACAATTATTGGCACAGTTGTTTTTGCTTTTCTGATTTATCATCTCACACAGCTTCTTGCTTTGGTTGAATTCATCTGAGAGCTATATCTAGGTAGCAGGATGCCTCATGCTTCAGCATGTTGACTTCTGCACATTAAACACATGAAATCCTGCTCAGTCAGGAACAAACACTAAAACCACTAATTCGGTGTACAAAGACGTTTTTATCTATTACACTTAATATCTTCCTCTGTACAACTCATGGAACAGTCCAAAAGGATCACTGCGAGAAGGGCAATACATTTTAAAATGACAAGACTATCTAAATATATGTCAGCTCTATGCCAGAAATTGCCAGGTAAATTTAATTTTTTTTTTTTTCCCAATGAGATTCTTGTTTTGTCCAATATGTATACATAGGGAAATATAAGTAGAAACATGCAAAGTGTATTTAGGAATTAATTGTGGAGGAGTTCCCTGTTGAGCTGCATTTATCAACTGTTGGGAGGAAAGAGTTAAAGGGAAAGAATGGTGATGAGGATGGTAGGTTCACTCAAGTGACCGTGTAGCTGAAAATGCCAAGGCCTGGAGAATAACAGTGTGGGAAACCCCCTATATTATGCCTACTGATGTTTCTCCTCTGTTTTGAGGAGTAGAATTTCTGTATAGAGATACATAGGTGTTTTTAGAGACTCAAAGGCACTCTCCTGGGCATACTTGAGCTTCCTGTTTTGGGACAGAGAAGATCAAAGCTCAGAGATCATAAAAAAGCACAGGGAGATCACAGCATGGTGAAAACTACAAAATGTGTTACTTAGTATTCATATACAAATCGCATTAGCACTTTCCCAAATGGCATATTATTATTTAGAACATGCTGCAGTCAGACATAACAACTGCAGGGAAGAGAGAGAGTCACTGACAGGTACATGAAGAAAAATATTTTTGGCAGACTTTATCAAGTCTGTGTCACAGCCTCACAGCAGCAGATGAGATCACAACGTGCTAATGTCTGCACAACTGATGATTTCCCATCTCACTTCCCTCCTCCCAGCACCTGACCTACTTTACATCACTTTACCCCAATGGGCTGTATAAAGCACTTGAAAGCCTTCAAACCGTGGAGATCTCCTAATCTCCAGATACAAATCCTCATTGTTACTGTCCATCATTTATGTGCTAGAAACATCCAGTGGCCGTTCACAGGCATAAATTATCAATCTGTGTCAGGCAACTGTTTTAGTACCAGAAGCACTGTACTGCTAAGGGAGTTACAGCTGTCCTGAACTATTAGTTGCAGATTAGATTTCCAGCAAACACTTTAAACTCTCTCCTTCTCTCTGGTTAGTATTCTCTGGCCTACTACTGCCCTCTAATAGAACATAAGAGATATTTTTATTGTACAGGCTATAGAATTCCTCACATAAACTATCAGTATTTCTAAAAAAGAAATGTAGAAATAAACCACACTGTTCTTACACAACTAATTTTAAAATATCAAAGAGTTAATCTGGCCAAATGAATATTTACATAACTTTTCTCTCTTTTTAATATAGAATTAGTGCCTCAAAATAGAAAATGTAAATCAATAGAAAAAAAATGAGGATAGAGAAAAACTTTGGAAAATTATGTGCCTCTTTTAGGAAGCTGAGTGTGGCAGACGATATAAATACATAATTATAAAAAACTCTTGTTAGAAAAATGTGAAATGGTTAAAATATTGCACACAGGATACATTTAGAAAAAAATAAAAACAAATTAAAAACCCATCAAATGAATAGTTATTAGCTGCATTATGTTCCCTCCACTGCTTTACCCACAGGCATTGTACCATTATTGCAGTTATTGTATATCACAAATTACAGACCATCTCCAATATTTTCTGCCACAGAATTACAGCCTCAGGGAGTGCCAAGTTTTCTGCCATCAGCATTCAGGACACTATCTTTGTGAAGATAACAAGAGAAATCAAAGTAGGCAATCAACAATGTGGAAAAACTGCAGAGAATTATAGCATATAATATTCTACTTCCAAGCTATTATAAAATCCAAGCCTATACTTACATGTTGTGCATCCCCAGCTTCCTAAGAATGAAGAGAATACAGCAGTGCAGCGCACCTGAGGGTGCAAGCACAGGTGCACATGGGCTCACTTGGCATTCCAAAGCTGCATGGCCAAGGAAGGCAGTCACCAGCCTGGAGCTGGAAATTTTACTTCAGATACCAACCCAATCATACTCTCTTTTTCTTTGTTGGGGTGGGTGAAATGCAGCCAACAGCTTTTGAGTGTTTTTACAAGACTGAAGTGAGAGAGGACTTATTCTTTTGAGGGGCCTTGGAAACTCAGGACGGTAACTGGCTCTGACTTTTCAGTGCTGTTGGTATGGAAAATTCTTTCTGCTTTTCTTTGCATGTACTGAATTTTGTGGAAGAGAATGAAGACCTCCTAAAAATGTGCAGCTTCGGGCCAATGGATTCTTAGAAGATGAAGTCCACAGTTGTATCTATGAATTTCTGAACACACAAATGAGTCCCAATAAGATGGAAGGGAAAGGAAGCTTTGGATATTAAACAGAAAATTATTTTGGCTTACCAGTTAAAAACCTGGGGAAGGCTGGAGAAAAAGGGTTCTTTTACCTAATGCTTTTATGTATCAAAACTTATTATTTCACCCAGCAGAGGTCATTTGAGAGTGTATCTAAAGAGTGAAGCAGATTATTACTCTGATGCAGAGTATTTTCCTATGAAGTAAAAGACCAGAAGTCTAGGAAGTGGGAGAGAGTGAGGACTAAGGTACTTCACAGAGGTAGGTACATAGCACTAGAAACCGGTCCAGAGTTTGGATTAGCCTTTGATTTTGTCCTTTACTACTTTGTGTGTGGCAGATTTCATTAGAAAATGATATAGTACGTTTTTATCCTTCAAGTCAATAAAAAAATCTCTTATTTTCTTGGTGTGTTCAGTCTAAAAATTGTTGCGAGAGACAGAGTGGATTTTTGCCTCCCTCCAGAAATGATGAGAATGATTTTTTTCTAATTTTTGCAGCTACTGTCTCAGGCTACGCTATTAAGGAATAGCAATTCTGGATAGTGGAATGAAAACAAGAAATATTCCCTCTCTGATGGTAATGGTTGCTATTAAACCTAAAACCCCAGAGCAATGTAAAGGTCTAGGATGATAATGTAATGTGATCACTTTGCCTCTCCGAATGAGTTCGGACTGACTTTTATGTTTTAAAAAAAGCCCTGATTTTTTTTCAATATCTGCCACATTATTATGCTTTAGACAACTGCATACCTTACTGTCCAAGTCTCTGACTTGTAATTTATGTCTTCTTCCTACCCGTGAGTGGGAGTTAAGTGCCTCAAGTTAGATACAGGTGTCTATTCGTGAGTGACTAAGGGTTACACAGATTTATCTTGCCAGTCCACTCCTCCCCTTATTCCCAAAGCTCACTTAATGTTTAAATGCATCTGTAAAATCACAAGTGCAAGATTTTATATACTGCTTATGGAGAGGACTTGGCTCCTGAAGTGCAGATATACAGGAGTACTGATCACCTGTAAGCTACTGACTAAAACTCTTCAAAAGGAACATAGTGATTTGAATTTCTGATATTTAAGATTCACGCTTGACAAAGAGGGTTTTAAAGGCAACTGCATATTTATGAAATTTCTGATGTACAACAGTGTTTTGAGTAATTTGTCAGGCTTCATAAGGAATTATTCTTCTTCTGGAGCTTTGTGTCTTTCCTAAATTTTCACAAAATGCCCAATGAACTCCTGTCTGACGCAAGTGAAAAGCTAAACCAACCATTTTATTTCCTCCATTACAACTAATTTAGAATCAGTAATCTCAGATACTAATTTCATATGACACACAATTAATATTCATTAACAAAGTGCTAGGAACACTTTGGTTTCTGAAGCCAATGGCAGTTTTTCCATAAATTCCTAAGCAGCACAATTTTTATTGTTACTCTTGCTAATGTTGAATGCCTCTGTGAACACCATGACACAGTTTCATAGCATGTTACAGCATGGGGTGTTGGGCAGAAGTCCACCTGTATGGCCCACTTCTTCCTGCAAGACTGAAAAACATGATAGGAGGAAAGACTGAACTGTCTTTGATTGGCAAATTAATATGCTTGCCTCCAGAATATGGTGTCCCTGATTGAGATTACCTGGAACGCTGACAATTCCAACTCATTTCTTGAGCAAAACTGCTTTTCAGATTTCAGTCTCTGATTAGCAACTTCTGTGATGTGTTCCAAGTCCTCCTTTCCCAAGGCAATTTTGGTGAATTTTGGCATCTACTTATTGTAAATCAAATTTGGTAAAAAATTTTCTCTCTGGGAAGCAAAAGCTGAAGTAGCAATGGTCCAAAATTACATTACATCAAAGGGGTGAGGCACTCAAGCACAGTAGAAAGCAAGGTGGAAAATCCTTTCTGAAGCAGAAGATCAGAATTCTTAAGTTTATATTTATGGAGTTTAATAATCTTATGGAGAGTAAAAATCCAGACATCACCAGCTATTTACTCTTATACTATGTTTTCTATGGGGATGTAATCCTGGCCTCATAGGAGCAGTACACGCTGCATTTTCAGTGTTTTCTTAGGAATGCTCTGAACTTTTGCTCTTCAATCCTAACGGTTAGAGCAGCAGGATACCATACTTGATCAGTGGAGTCATGCAACATGAAGCCACAATGAATTCTACTCTGGAATTGGTAATAAGACTAAGAATCAAGGAATCAAGTCTTCTACTTCTGCTGCCCATGCACTGAATAATGATGGTTGCAATCCAAAACTAACTACTTATTGTATAGTACTTTTAACAGCTTAATGTTGAAAAATGTATTTTTCTTCCCTTTTTACTTAAAAGAAAGCAAAAAAACCCCCACCTTTGTCTTTTTTAAAATGTCTTTGTGTTTGTCTTTTATTCAAATCTTTCACTATTTGAAACTTGAAGGTAGTAAAACAGTGCTATTTTAAATACAAAGTGAATTTCTTATGTATGTGCAAAAATTGTGTCATTTCTGAAATGGGTTGGTATGCAACTAGAAACTATTTCTGACATTCTGGGCGACAATTTAGCAATAAACAAACATAATAGCCAAATTAAGTCATCCATTTTATCAACCATCTTTTAGAGAAAACAAAGGAACTGTCAAACCAAAACCTTTAATAAGAGCAATAGTTTATTAGAACCAGAAAATATTTATTGTTACAAATAGGGTATCTAAGAGAAAATTACGTACTGATTTCTATAGCATTGCAGCACTCAGGCATAATAAAATTGATGAGTCCATATAATAAAATTTATGGAACTAAGGTGAATTCGATTTATTTAAATATGCTCAGTTATGTTTTTGTTTATTCCCATAGCAGATGTTTAATTTACAAACCAGGCAATTACTACAGCTCTTCCAAACAAATAAGAACAGATTAGTCAAACGTTCACATCAGTTTTTATGTTTATCATTAGTTTTATGATGCATCATGAATATTCAGTGTTAAGAAACAACTCTCGTTATGATACCTAGAATACCTTAAAATTATGCTTTCATCTCCAAATGGTGTCTCACCCTGTTTGAAAACACTGCTAATGTGTATTACTATGAGCTGAGCTTAAATGCTAATAGGGATTGCTCAAATATCTTCCTGATGCTTTCAAATAGATTAGCTTTGCATTCACAATACTTTAGTATGGTTGTGGGCCAGCTATGGTATATATTTTTTTACATAAATAAAGAAATTTTGGTTTCTATTTCAAAGAGAATTCTGGAGGCCAAAATGTTTTTTTGGTTTTTTTTAACAAGGCAAAGCAAACCTACCAAAACCCCTCAAACACCTCTTTCTCTCACAAAACAAGTAACTACCTAGATATTGGCCTTGAATTTTCAGATAAAATCAGTATTATCCAGCCGGCCTTTGGCTTATACCATGTTTCCTGGAATATATCCCACAGTAGAAGGAACACATTCTGTCAGCAGAGATGCCATGTTACATTCTGAATATACATTATAAATGCCCGCTGCTTATTATTTAGCTGTTCGTGTTGTTTGGTTTTTGTTTCGTTTTGTTTCATTTTGGCTAAACTGACTGGGTGTCATAAACAAAAAACAGAGTGTCTGTCTGTCTGTCATGGAAGGTGTGTCTCACATATGCATGTGTGTATGAGACATGTCTGAGTAAAAAGTATCCCCTCTCTCATTTTATTTTAACAAATTGCAGTCTTCTGAGTTTTATGTTAGAAGAAAAGAAAATAAGCCTCAGTTTCTTCCCCAGATTCCTATAACACATAAGTCACTTCAATTATCCAAAATTTTCACTCTTTTCATTACATGACTAGCCAAGAGAAGGTTTTAGGGTTAGATAAATTTATTCAGATAAACTTTTGTGGAATAGCCTCAGTAAGAACATACTTTATAGTGCAAGATGGATGAAGTGTAAAAGACTCCATTGGAAAATAAGTATCTACTATTAAAAGTGCTCGTTATTGCAAAAAATTTGTCTTTACCCACTTGACAGCAATAATTTTGTTGACAAAAACACTCTGGACAAAATCAAAATAAATCAAAATAACACCTGCCACCTGTTCCGTACTTACAGTAAAAATTCAATTAGAGACTTTAGATGTAAAACCATTTTCAGATAAACTTGTGTTGCATTGTTATATAGCTTTCAGATTTGTAAATTACAGAATGCTTTGAATGCTAAAATTATGAATTTGGGTATTTTCTTATCTCCCAGATTCTAAGAAGAAATTCTCATACCCTTACCACTTCAAAAATATAAATAAAATGGTGCTTTCTGCATCAGAAGCATTGGAACAGTATGCCCAAGCAAGTGGTTGATACCTCCCTGGGGGTATTTAAAAGATATGTAGATGGGGGACTTAAGGACATGGTTTTGGTCTGGTCTCGGCAGTGCTGGGTTAATGGCTGGACTTGAAGGTCTTAAAGGTCTTTTCCAACCTAAATGATTCTCCAAGTTTATGATTTATGCAATTCACTTTGAGCACCACATAGCATTACTGCACCACAGAGCATTTGTATATTGCTCCTGGAGCAAATACAGTTGGTTGAAATTATTTTCTTGTTTGAACTAAAACCTGAGGATTTCCAGGACAACAAATTCCTGCCAGTTCACACTGAAACTCTCCTCCATCCTCTTCCAAAAGTTCTAACAAATATTGATTCTCAGTTTCACAGAGAATTTCATAGCAAGGAAGGTATCTTATTAATAATATATTAATTATGTAATAATATATCGTGAGCTGCAGATCTGCAACATTAGACCACATCATGCAAATAACCATAATATCAAAAGGGAAGTGTTGTGTTGATAAATGAGTGTACATAATTATTGGATTTCCACTGGAACAAAGCAAACCACTCTAATGAGAAACAGTTCATTGGCAACGTGATTTCAGTAAGTAGTATTTTAGAGCATGTTTAGAGCTATTTTAAGGTAGTATTTTAAAGCATTTATAGAGCATACTTTTTGAGAGTAAGTACATATTACACTGTATGGGAAAAATATGCAGGCATACTGGCAGAAGTGAACATGTATAGATTTACATAACAGCACAAAGAAAAATCACAAGTAATGCAAGTCACTGTCTGAGGATGAGCTGGGAAGGATAAGCATTGAGCAGCAACTTTGTTCCACAACTCTCTGCTAATTATTCTAATACTACAACCACTCCCCTGGTTTCAGGCTGTTTCCATGGTATCTGAACCTCTGAACACTATAAAGATGATCAATTACTTAGGGTGTCTTAATGAAGAAAATGCAGAGGTTGCTAAGGTAAGCACTGCAGTCAAGAAATTAACAGCCAAGGTTGCTTGCACAGTTTTAACTCTTGCCCTTTATGAATATATATTATAGCCCTTTACCTCCAGATTGCTTCTTAGAATATATCATGTTCTTCTAAGTTGTATATTTAAGTTTTCTCATAATGGCCTGTTCATTGAACAAGCTATTTTTATTTAGTTATTTAAGCAACATAACTCTGACAGGAATGCATTATTTTAACATTTCTGCAGTTGTTTCTGGAACAAATACCTTTAGCAATGTAACTGTTAGCACTTTTCTTTCAATGTAGGTAATTTGATGATGTGCCTGTGATTTGCCCTCAGTTTTCCTCCTCTTAAAACTTGATGTATTTCCATTAAAACACTGGTCTAGGTTATATCCATAAATCTTTTTTTTTTTTTTTTTAACTATTTATTCACAAAATTTCTATTTAAAATGCAAACAGTGGATTTAGTTGTGTGATTCATATCAATGTTGTGGTCAGAGGTAATGCCACCTCTTTTTTCCTACATAATATCCATCTGCTTATACACCCAAGGAATGTGCTATACCCTGCAGCATGTCATTGCCAGGGAGTGAAGAGGTTACCCTCCTGCTGCAAATACACTCTACAGAGAGTGATGTATCAGCAAAGAAAAGAGGAAGAAAAAGAAAACCACAAAACCACATTCTGAGCAGTATAGAGGTTTTGTGTTCTCTTCAAAGGAAGGATTCTGATTTAATTTCATGTATATCGAGTTTGATCCCAGATGACTCAAATTGGTGAAAGATTTTTTAATTGAATAGGTCAACTGTATGGTTAATTCTTTGGGGAAAGACCGAAGTCTATAAAATGCATAGGAAAAATATAATTTTCATTAAAAGAGCTTAATGAGCTATGCAACCTCAGATTTTAAAAGCTCTTTGATTTGCACCCTGGTTCCAGCTAGTCTCCTTCACAGCCAGGGGGTTGACATTGCAGCAATAGCACTTGTTATTCTCTGGCTGCCAAGCTCTGCAGGGCTCATCAGGGGCAGGACGGCCACACAAAGCCAGTTTCTAGGTAGTGAGAGTCAGTGTAGTGCCTTTAAGAATGTAGAGCTGTGAATGCCATCAGCTCTTCAGTAATCTTTATTTTTTCCTCTGGAGATTAGAAAAATTATTTCCTTGCTGCAGTAGTCACTGGGAGAGATTTGTAATGATATTGATGCTGTAGCTAGTTTTACACTGGTTAATGTGTTAACTTTGCTTGGAGATCTAAATATGTACCATGATACTTAAAACCAGAACTGTTCAATGACTGACCAATGAAAAGGAATTTCATTACAATGTTGTTCAAGAGGTGCTGAAACTGAGGCGGCTCTTTGAAAATGCTGAAAATACCCTTAAGCAATGAAGGAGGCTTTCCCTTTCCCACAAAATGCACTTTGGAGAAGCTGTGTTTCTTCTTTCCCGTTAAAATATGTGAAAAATCATAAGGTAACAGAGAAAAAGCAAGCAGTCCTTTTTATGGCTCTGTGTAGTGAGTTCTCTGACAAGCTGACCCCGAGCAGCTGCCAGGTATCCAGCCTGGCTGCCACCCCATCCACCTGCTCTCTGCTCTGTACCAGGCTCCTGCTGGCTGGCTTGCAAAGAAGCTTCCAGGTGTTTGCTGCCTGCTGGCCTGGCCACATGTTGGCTGCCAGTTACCAGGCTCCTGCTGCCCTGTTCACCTGCTGGCATCATGCTGCTTTCCTGATGCCCTGAATCCCCTGCTGAGTGGCAGTTGGTATTCTTTAATTGTCTTTACCTTTTTATACATTTTATTTCTAAATGCATGACTGCATTTTCATATATCTATACCACACACATACACACACATACTGGCATCTTCTCTGCCCCACTGCCTGCTTTTTCCCTGCCCATGAATCTGCTGGAATAAGCTGGTGTGGAGCAGCAGGTTCCATTTAACATCCCAGCTGCACACTGACATTATCACCGGTGTCAGTTTGTAAGCACATCTACTGTAATTGTTGCTGAGACAGCAGGTTTTGCTGTGAGATTCAGCAAGCCCCATGATTTCTCTCCACACAGGAGCTTAGAAGCAATGCTTACAGTACTTGCAGTTTTTTGATTCTGTGTAGAATCCAAAATGTACCTCTGGGATTTTTCCACTCTTCCAAGTGGAGATTTCTCCTATTAACATAACTATTTAGAAAGGAAATTAAAGCAAACTAGAACAGATTTCACTAGCAAACAATCATTGCCTCTTTTTTTTGTTTGTTTGTTTTGTTTTGCTGACAAAAAGAAAAGCAAAATGAAATACATAAAACATAACTCACCATTTCCCACATCCAATCAAGTGCAATAGCTTTTATCTTACTCTGAAGAAGCTGATCCTATTGTGAAAATAAGAGTAGCCTTACACTTCTA
The DNA here is from genome assembly GCA_026413545.1 of Cichladusa arquata. Classification (NCBI taxonomy): domain Eukaryota; kingdom Metazoa; phylum Chordata; class Aves; order Passeriformes; family Muscicapidae; genus Cichladusa; species Cichladusa arquata. The sequence continues at coordinate 64,401,759 of JAOTQP010001546.1, forward strand.
TAGCTAGGAACACAGTTGTTAATGAAAAAATAAAGGGAAAAGGAGCAATATAGTGTTAATGTAAGGTATAGAGTTTGAACACAAGCATTAACATTAGATTGACTGTCCTTCCTTTGCCTGAAATCTATGTTCAAATCATCTTTGATGGAACAATAACAAGTTACACAGTCTTTAAGAATGCAATGAATAGGCCATATGGTTAATATGAAAAATACTGTAATATTTGTGTTGTGAATAATATTATAGCATCCAAATTCTGTGGAAATCTACAGGGCTCTTTGCAGGGTGAAATTCTACTGAACATGACAGAGTGAGTCCTGGGATTCAATTCAAAAGCTAGATATAGTAAGGTATTTAACACTAGGCTGCAGTATGTATAACATTGCAGGCTGCTTGCAAATATGATTGATTTCAGATACAAAACTTAAGCTGCACATTGTGAGATTAGCATTTTGGCTAGCTGGCCATTACTGTAATTCCTGATAAGAACTTGGCTTAATTAACCCAGGAGATTTCTAGTATATCTACAGCTACAGGAATGGTTAAAAAAGTTTTAAAGGGCACCACAAGAATAAAAAAGATATATAAATGGTAGACCAGATTTAAAGTATGAGGTATCCTTCATTGTATTTTTTGGTTGAGTTGGGGTTTTTTGGAGGGGTTTATTAGTAGGTTTTTGGCTTGTCTTTGACCAGTGAAGTGAGGAGGTTCACAGGTATTAAATTTATTTTCCGTCAGGTAGAGTTGCTCATATGGTGCACATTCCTGTCAAGCCTAGAGAAAAGACATCCACATAGCCTTGTTGAATTTTATCATATGGACACGGACATCACAGCCTTGGTCACGTAGTTAAGTTGTAAGAGTCAAATTTATAATGAGTCAATATATCAAGTACTTTTGCATAGAGAAATACCACCATGTGCAAAGAGTCCTTCAAGACTGTCTTCCATGCTGGATCAGAAAAAGAAGGACAGGTTTGCGAGGAGGATCACGTCCTCATGCTGAGCCATGCAGTCAAATCTTGTCTGCTCTTCATCCTTGCAAGTGCAGTGACTTTATGGCTGTGGATTTAAGATGGACTTTTGTGGATGTAAATAGGACCACTTAAGCCCTGTTAGATTAAAAGTGGGAAGCTCTGTAACCTCTCTGAGTTGCTGTCTGCACCAGACAGATTGGTTTACAGGTGTTTACCAGCCAAACGTCACCTACAGCACAGAAGCAGCTGCTTCAATCAGGTAGAGACAGATGACTGCTTTAATGTTGGGCAACAGAAACTAGGGGAGGCTCACAGAACTTTTTATTTTATTCTTCACTGTTTTATTCCATATCTAGAGAAGATTTTTTTAAAGTATCAGTAAGAGAATGGAGCTAGTTTACCCCAGTTGTTGTGATGGAAATTAATCTTTTCTTAAACATGATCTCTGAAAATTACTTTCTACAAGACATCTCTGACTAAGCATTTTGTGAAAGTTCATTTAACCTTTACAAATAAATATTAGATAGAATTTTGGCAAGCTATAATAACGCCTCTAACTAAAGCTGCTATTTGTCTCATTCAAAAACAAACAAACAAACAAACAAAAAAAACAAAACAAAACAAAACAAAACCAGAGATAAGAATCTTTCCTGAATAATTTACAAATCTTTAAACTAATATTATCATGTAAAATGCAAACACTGTTAATGCCTATGATGAAGCCAAAAATCCACACAGAAATGTTTTTTTCCAAAATAATGCATCTTATGAATTTATAAATAAGTAAAGCTGGAACAAGGAATAATCATAGAATCATGGAAGGGTTTGGGCTGGAAGAGATCTTTAATTTAGCCCAATGCCCATGCAATAAACAGGAACATCTTCAAGTAGAACAGGTTGCTCAGAGACCTTTCCATCCTGACCTTGAATGTTTCCTGTGTCAGGCATCCACCATCTTTCTGGGCAGCTTGTTGTACAGTTTTACCTCATCGTAAAAAATTTCCTCTTTACATCTAGTCTAAACCTGTCTTCTTCTGGTATGGAATCACTACCCTTTGTCCTGGAAAAATAATCCTCAGACTTCCATTACTAGTATTATGTATAAAATGACCTCTTCTTCTGCATTTTTGTGTTCAGAATTCAGCCCTTTGTAATTTGAATCTAAAATTACCACAAGCAATGTCTATTTGATTGTACTTGTCACATTTCATTCATATTGACTGATACTAAGGAAAGATTAATGGTTGTTTAGAATGGATATCAATAATGACTTCATCTTAATTTATGACTGCAAATTTGAAGGCAAAAACCTGAAACAGGTTGCAAATGGACTTTAAATGTGCATATGGCATGTACATATATGCATATGGTAAAGACTAGGTAGCCTAATTCCACTTCTGTTAAAGCTGCCTATTGCACATATGTTGGTGACTCAGTATACAACAGAAATGATGAAGTAGATCCTTAGATATTGATGAAAAATAGCTGTTATCATATCATGCTGCAGAATGTCCTACTGGCTTCACAGGCACAGAGGTATTAGATCTAGAATGAGCTGAAGAAAACCAAAACAATCTCTCTAGCTGCCCCCACCTCTACCTATTAAAAAACTTACTTGTAATATGTTCTCTATATTTTTAATTTCCCTATGAAAAGTAAGCAATTTCACCTCTTATTAATTGGCAATATAATTTGAAATTTTCTTTCTGAACTGTGAAATAACAAAAAGTATTTTAAAAAAAATAGAGATTCCTAGTGATTCAGAATTCACGTCTTCCAATGCTCATATTTCCTTCTCTGTGAATCTTAGAACAATCTTAACAGCCTTATTCATACCTCTGCTAGTTTTCCATCTGCTAAGTCTTTAAATGTTGACTGACTCTGTGAGACTCCTAATCCTCTAGATTACCTTTATATCATTCCTCTCCCAGTGGATTTTTCTTGCTAATGTATTACAGCAAGTGGATTCAGCAGAGTTCCTTATGGCAGATTTAGGTTTTTTACACGAGAAAACCTTACTTTTCAGCACAGGATACTTGAGAGACAGAAGTGTCTCTGGGAAAAGAGACAAAGGGAAAAAACAGCATTCAATATCCTACCAGCAGTACTGCAGGAAGAAACTTATGTGTGTAAGTTTATACTTAATACTCAGAGGATCTTAATCAAATGTTGTAGATATGTTGTTCTTGGCTTGTGGGCTTGTAATGAAAAGAGCTTTGTGCAGACAGAATTTAGATTAAAATTGCCTTCTTTTTTCCTTGATAATATTCAGAGTTGTCATTTCTGCAGAAAGGAAGCCTAAACTCTAGTTTGTAAAAGAAATACAAAAATACTGTATTGGATAAACAAAGACTGTGATCTATGGAAATGTAACTTCAGAAATAGGGAGCAGCATTTTCTTTGACTGTCACACACAGTGAAAGATGTGTTTTCCCTTGAATGCTCCTATTCTCCCACCCTCTTAGCCCTGGAGGTTGCTCTCCACTATCTGCAAATATAGCATGATGAGTGGAAGGTCAAAACTTGTATCATTGGGAATATAAAGAAAGTATATTTTATCTGCAGGTTAACATTCATAATGCCTGCATTGTTTTTTGGCATTTTAAAATGGGAGCTTCATGGTATCCTGAGAGTTTTTTTAATGAATTTTTCTGGCACCGGGACCTTTCTATGCTTGAAGGCTTTTTCTTTTCTTGACTCCCAGGGTACAAAGACACTTGCAAGGTTACACCAGGCTTTAATAACATAATGTCACCAGCTCTCATTAAAGAACAAATTTTATGCTGGTGGAACAGATCAGGGCAATTCCTGAGGAAAGAAGTGTCAGCTCCTCCCAGACTTCCTCTCTATAGCAGCTCCATCATATATCCTGGGCTACATCATCCACTCCCCTGATGGCTCTGTGAAGTTCTAGCCCTTGGGATGTTTACAGCCACACCATTCATTTCTCCACCCAGAAAATAAATGGTCATGTAGCAGTGCTGCAAGTATTGAAATGCATCCCTTTACTGTGGGACAAGCCAACCTGGCAAAAAGTTCTGCATCATGATGAACTTCAGGGACTAAAAATAACAAGTGCTAAGAACATGCTGCTTCCTGGAAATTGCTTTTTTTTAAGAAACTGTAAAATGGAAGAAGAGGGCAAATCAAATTTTATGTTGGAATTTTGATGGTTTGGTTCTCTTATTTACTTGCATATTTACAAGGATCAAGTTATAACACCTGTATTTACCTGATCTCTAAAAATAGCTATACTCACTATACCCTTAACTTCCTTTTACTGCTGTTACTGTTCACCTGTAAATGCATCTACTTTTCTAGTTGTTGCTGGAATGTAAAGAACATCATTCATTCTACAGCTAAAAACCCTCTTAAAGCTTTTAGCTTAAATATATCCAGTGTTGTCTATGTTTATTTGCTTTTGTACCACAGTTATCTGCTTGCGTAAATATCACTCCACCAGTATTTACACTCGGTTTAAAAACAACAGTTATATCTCATTTAAGCTCCTTTCTAGGCTAGATAAACCAATATATTTTAATCTCCTCAGAAGACACAATCTTCTTATCCACACGACTTTGTAACTGTTTTCTTACTAGTTTTCCCATCAAAGTTCATTTTTCTTGTTTCAAAATCCTTTATGAATACATCTATTCACAGAATCATGGAACAGCCCAAGTGTGAAGCGATCTCAAAAGTTCACTTTGTCCCATCTTTCATGGTAACAGGAGCCAGATGAAGTCATCTAACACAGGGTCCAGTTGTATCTTGAAAGCTTCTAGTGGGTAGGGACACCACCGTGACGTTGAGTAGGTTGCTCAAGAATGATTATTCTTGCTGTGAAAAAATCTCTTTCTTATATCTAGGTGAAACCTCTCTCAGTGGAGCTTTTACCTTTTGCTTCTTGTCTTCTCCATGCAGCTCCTCATGAAGAGAGAGTTTCCATTCTCTTTGCAGCCATCTTTAAGTACTGAAAAACTGTGATGTGGTCTCTCCTGTGATGATCCTTGTCTTCTCCAGGGAGAAAAGACCTAACTCCTTTAGCTGATAGTTTCAATTTACAAGACAACAATTAGGGTGTGTTCAGCCACCTATTTTTCTACCTTCATGGCTAGCAAAACTCATCTATTGCTTTATTATTTCCTTCATTCTTTGGAGGTTTTGCATCACAGCTCCTTACTGCAAGGAGAGACTCTACCAAATGCAAAAAGAGAGAAGTTAAAAGAAAATCTATACTTCTTATTTGCAGCCCTGAAAAGTTCTGAAAGATTCCTGAAATAGACCCTGAACCTAAACTATAAAAGCTTACAGAGCTACAAAGAATGTTCTCAGCTTTCCCCAAGAGGTTGCAAGAAATCAGTTTTGAGTATAAGAAACACGTGCCTAACATGCAAGTGTGGAGAAATAAGAAATGTTAAGATAGAGCTGCTTCTTAACGCTGATTTCACTTGATCGTTATAAATACCGCATTTTTTTACATCTAAGCCTTCTACGTCAAACTTTCAACCCAAAGATGTTATTTGAGCATGCAGAGATGTACCTACTACTCTGATAGTTACCCTCAACATCTGGAATTTGGCCAGTACACAATTTCAATGAATTTATTTATATTTGCACTAATGTACTATAATATTTTTCATCTTTACTTTGGCTATAAAGGCACTGTTACAAGATTTAGAGGACCTACTCTCTCATATTAAATAGAAATAAAGAAACATTAATGTAACATTGAGTCTGAGTAATCAATCATACACAAGCCAGGAGATTCAAAATATGATGGTATGCAGTGCTAACTCAATTTAAATTGCCCATCCTGTAATATTATGTCATGCATTATTCAAATTCATACTTAAAGGTGAAAACAATGTAAACCACAATTGTTCAAATAGGCTAAGGAGAGAGAATAATTTTGTTTCACAGTCTAGAAGAGATCTAAAAAGGCAGTGCTCAAATCCAAAGGTTAATGTCAGACTAGGGGTTGGATTTTAGAATCACTGTAGATATTACAGTTTATGACACTAAGATGTCTGGATCACTTCTAGGAGATTTCTGTACAAGCTGTCAGAGAGCTCATATTTATGAAGATACTATGCAAAATTTGAAAATAAAGAAAGTATGGTATTTTAAATAACCTGAGCTTTCTGAAATAGCTTTGAGTCTAATATGCAAAGTGAAATGTAGCCTTTAACATTCTAATATCACCTTTTATGCCTTATAAGTAATTACCCAAGAATATTATCTTGTCATAGAAATAAAGTGATTTCAGTAAAGCCAAAACTTTGAACATTACCATGTCAAAAATCAAACCAAAATTGTCTCCTCTTAGAGACATCAAATGTCTAAAACTTATTTAACAGAGGTAGGGTTTCAGTTGCCTATCTATAGGCAATTAATGGCAGTTCAGGTACTCTGGGATATTTTCCTTTAGTCTCAGCTGATTCTTCACAGCAGCATTAGTCTTTCATATATCCCAGGTCCCATCTGTCAGCCCTTTGACACGTCTCTGATACCCTGCAGCATCTGCAGAAATTTCTTAAGACTTGCACTAGATGAATCCTTTTCTGCTTGTAAAACTTAGCAAAATTCCTACCGTCAGCCTTAGTTCTTTCAAACATTCATATTTTAGCTTAAATCTTAGGATGAGATCCATATTCATTTTAAAAGTTGTCTGATGTGTATCTTAGACCCTCAACTTCTCAGCCTGTAAAAGAGACAAGATGATTGAAAGAAGCTTAAACATTTCTATACCACATTATTTCTCACACAGCAGCATGAATAAAAACAGCACTGATAACTTCCTAAAAACTTTTGGGTCTGTGAAGGTGTCAAAGCTAATGTAACCTTAGCCACTCTTCAAGCTAATTTAAGGCTTAATTCTATGTTCATATTTTCCTTATATGTCCCCTTCCCATGTACAGAACCAGTAACAGGACTCTGGAGCTGAAAGGATGTGGAGAAAGGACATGGTAGAGCTAAATTCTCTGCCCTCACAAATGGATTCAACCTGATTAATTCCAGGGAAATTGCTTCACTGATTTGAACTGTTATTCTGGAATGACACTGGTGTAGATGAGACCAGCATGTAATCCAGTATTTGCTCTGTCTGTGCATATTGCAGCAAATGGGATGGTGATGTTACTGCCCTGTACAAAGGCACCACAGAATATTAAACTGAATATTAAAAATAGTCCTCTAGCTTCATGATCTGCAGAATATTCAGATAAAAGCAAACAATTTATTTTTTTATATCAAACTGCTAGTGCCTGCCTTTACTGTTGTCATATACCCCTCTCATACAAGGAAACATAATTTTCTCCTGAAAGGAGCAGAATTTCTGCCTCAGGCTGAGCATGAATCAGCAACAAATGTTATAGCTGATACTATAATTTTATAAACTATCATGTTTTGGAAAACTGAGTTTAAGCTATAATCTATGATGAGGTTACTATTCCTCCAAGGAAAGAAACAGTAATGGGCAACATCAGGAACCTTTGGGGGATTTCAGTATTCCTGGACTTCTAAAGTAATAGAAGTATCCAAGAAACATCCACTATTAATCCAGTAAATATAATTTTTCTCCCACCAAAGCAGTTTAATTAGGTGGGCTTAAGAAAGTCTGGTATGATACTCACCATTCTAATTCATATAACACAGGTTTAAATGTATCCATAAAACAATTGAATGGAATATATTGTTCAGCTACGCTAGAAATATATTATTGTACTTCACAGAGCTTTTTTACATTCATTGTCATTTATAACAATATTTTATCACAAGGGGAATCCTTAGGCACTTGTGTGTCATTAGCAGTGAGGTAAAAGTAAAGCTATTTCAGGCTAACCTAAAGGGTAGAATGTCATAACTTCATTAAAACAATAGGATCTATTTATCAAAGACTTCATGTCTATTATAAGGATCTACTCATTACCTATTTCTCACTGTCAGATTTTATACACACTTGTATTATCTTGCACACTTGCAATATATGTTGAATTAGGGATATCTAACCTCAAATATACCTTGAAACTTAATATCAATTTTGACAGAGATGTGCCAAGGCCCAAGCTGGTACTTCCACTGAGAAAGCCACAAAACTCTTGTCATAAGAGAAGCTGTGTTCTGAAAGCTTTCTCCTATGAATACATGTAAATTTACTTTTGAAGTTACTAATGCAGACATGATTCTTTTTTTAAAAAGGGGAGAAAAGACAAGCTGAAAACAAAGGCCCGGCAACAGCAAAAAATATTTTCAGTTTTCATTGCAATACAAAATCACATTCTTATACCTTGATGACTGACCATGGAGTGCAGTGCTTGTTCTCTGGCCTCCTGTAATAACAATCATAACAGGTTAATGAAACAAATTAGGAACAGCAAAATTGTTTAAGCTGCAAGTCATATTAGTTAGCCTTATCTCTCCAAAACAAGAGGTTATTATGTTCAGTGAGTTTTACAGAACGGTGCGATTTTTAGATCAATGGACATTTCTTGCTCTCTGAAGCAGCTCTGCAGGACCTTTCTTTAACTCTGTGGTGGATCTACAACTTGAGCCAGTACCTGACATTGCAGTCATTGTTCACTGTATTTTGGTGATTTGTATTACCTGATTTCTGTGAGGTTGCGATGGAAAAACGTGCTAGGCACTCTCAGAGACATGGCCACCTTCAAAGCTCTTTAAAGATTACCTCTGCTCTCTGATGCATGTCCCATGCCCCAAGATATGAGTAAGCAGATAAGTTATACATCCAGCATAGTAAAGTTGTCTTTCCATCTGGTCCAAGATCTCAGAACAAGCCAATAACATCAATAAAAAGACTGGATTATTAATTATTCATTTTATTTGGGTATTAGGTGTTGATTTTGAGAAGTGAATAATGTTTCACTACCTGTAATAGTGTCTAATAATTGATAAATGCTCATTTTTGCTGACCACCATGCAATGTATTCCCCATGATCAAAAAACACTGCAGTTCAAGTCCCTCTTCAAGGGATGAAGATGAATGGAAGCAAATGGATCTTCTGGTTTCAAGAAAATGAGCAATTAATACCCAACCAGGATTAAAAGCTGCACTTTATTTATGTGACTTGTTTTATTAAATCGTCTTGTTTTCATGAAAATAACATTGATAATAAAGGATTAATTTGATAATAATGCAGACATCATATGTACTTCTGGGAGAACTCCTCTGTAATTCAGTGCTAGCTAAATGCACCATTAAAAGAAAGCGCTACTCATAAAAAACTTGGGTTAGTGGATTTTGGTTTACTTTATATTCTTCTTTTCCCATTAAAGAATCTTTTTATCTATAAATGAATGGTTTAAAACTGTTTAAGAAGCATAAAACACACCCATTTAAGAATTTAACATTCCTTAAATTGGTCAGATTTCGTTCTTTTATAATTCAAATCTTGGAGAATTAGCTAAAAAGAGGTTCTATTTGGAACAATGAAATCAGTAAAAGAAGTGCATTTAGTTGCTGAAATATATGATCAGCACTGTTTTGCACCATAAGTGAGCTCTCTAGCCAGCTACTTTCCTGATTTCATAGACATATACTTTTGCTTCCTTTCTCTAAAAACATTAAGAGAAGTCATACATTTACTAAGACTAGATGTTTGGAATTGTCAACACCATACTCAACATCTGAGTCAAATTACCATTATGTATGGTTTACAATAACAATAATCTTTTCAAGCAGACCAGGCCACAACATGCTTTTATGTATCTCATCATTTTTACATTGTCTTCAGTGGTACTCCACTAATCTGTAAGTCACTTTTCTGGTGGTTTTAGTGTTTCAAGCGGCAAAACTCATGTAAATTGAACACTAATTTATACCTGCATAGGCTCATATCCTGTTAGTATTTATAAAGGGAATATATTCAATCCTACAAGAATTTGGGACATATCTGCTTTAAGGAGTTGACTATGCAGGTAACAGAAAGAGTATTTGTACAATGCAATATTGAGTGTTTGATATTTCATTCATCTGAATCACCCTTCAAGTGCACCTCTCTTCTCAGTGTGCAGGTCTGTTTCAACAAGTGTTTGCACGAGGAAAAGATTTTTCTCAGTCCAACAGGGTAGGCCAACAGTCAGTGAACCTTTGGATTGTGGGTCACTTGCTCTTCTGGGATTCAGTTCCTTTTCCCTCTCCATTTAATTGTAATTATTTTTTCTTTGTTATTATAATAATTTTTATTATTATTAACTTTATTTCATTCTTAAACTGCTCTTACCTCAACCCAGGGGTTCTACTTTTTCCGATTTTATTTCCCATTCCTTGTCACAGGAAATGATAAGGCAGGAAAGGAGAAAAAATCAGGTAAAGAAATTCAGGATGTGTTTATGTTTATATTTTATACATTTCTCTCTGATAATTCATGTGGTCATCTTTTGCAGACTGATTATTTTACCACATGCTTTCTGTATGTGCAAAATTATTGCCCAGGCAGCAACATACAAATGTGTATGTCACTCTATGTGTATTTAGATGCTACTTAGACCAGCGCTTTCACTCAGCTATTTTCCTGTGGGTTTCCAGAGACTAAGACATGATATCTCCTACGAAAAATCTATATGAAGAATGGCACCCTGAAAAACCACTACTCAAAAGAGCAGTTCCCAGGAAAAGAAGCTGACATTTAACATAGTACCAAATACAATGAAATGTACCTGCAGAAAGATGGGTATCTCCCCAGAAATACTTGTGTAGCTCTTTGTCTGTCCAAAAGTTTTCACTCTGGGTTTCACATTATACAAATAGACCATTAAAAGTGTAAACTACATCAGCGTTTTAAGTATTTCATTCAAAATCATTGTTTGAAGAACCTTATATATTTCAAGTTCCTTTTATAATCTACAAATAAGAGAGAGAGATCTAATTTACTGTGATGGAAGGCAGGACTTGGAACACTCACTTTCAAATCGTTCAGCTATGAAGTGTGTGGGCTATCTTCATTGAGCTCGCACTGGGATGAACTTTCTGTTAGGTGCCTTTCTCTTCCATTTGACTACTGGTGAAATGCTGACTTCAGATCAGATAAATTATGATTTCATATGTAAATATTTTACACATTGATATAAACTAAAAGTTTCTGACAGCCATATCTATTTTTTTTACATTTGAGGGTGAAAAATTCTGGACTAATGAAGAGCACTTTCTACATCATAAATGCATACTGTTGGAAGAAATAACATTCTCCAGTTATCCAATGAAAGACAAAATAAAAAAGATTCTGAGCACTTATGCAGTTTTTCATTTAATTGTACATAATAATTAAATTTTTTCATTTAATGTTGACATTCTGAGAGTAAGCTGTCTGGTCCATGCTGTCACCTGTCCCCTAGCCCTCACTGAATGAAGAGAGATTACAATCTCCAGGGGGTGATTCATCCCACCTATCCAGGTTCCAGTAGGGGTGAGGATGATTCATTACTACAGTTCCTTCAAATTGCAGCCTCATTATGGCAAAACCACTACAGAAACCCAGAGACTTTGACCCAAAGAGCTTACCATGTTCACTCTCTAGGCTACTCTACAGCCAAAAGGTAGGGATCTCCAACACTTAAAACTCTTCATACAGGGAAAAATAAAATCTCCTTAAAATACAGTATAAATGTGAATAAGGGGTCTACCCAAGGAACACTGGAAGAGATTTCTAGAAAGTCAATAATCAGAAAAATGAGGAAATTATAGAAGACATTATTTAATAAATTCTTTCCATAGCATTCTTTGAGGGTTTCTAAATATCTCTGCTAATTTCTTTCCAAGGAAGAAGTTTTAATAGCATGAAATTCCAAACAGATTAAGAAAAAAGTTTAGACATATAATCACTATTACTATTACTAAATTACTATTACTCTTATCATTCCACGTATTTGTGCAGGAAAGACAAAAATGTATTAGAAGATTTACAAAATCAATTTCACTTCTGTAGAGGGTTTTGCAAGACTACAATACTATATGAATGTATTAAATATTCTTATCTACCAACATGGATTAAACACAGTACAGATACTGAACTCTTAGAAATAATTGTAGATGTTTACATACATGACTTTAAAATTCTCATGACAAGATCATCGTAAAGCATTTTAGATAAGTCTTATTTGAGTAACTAGTTTCTTACATTTCTTAGCCTGTCCTAAAATCTGCACCATGGAGCTGAATATATGGGCTGGATTTCAAGGTGATTGAACTACATACCTACAGTTTGTCTTTATTGTCTCTGAACCACACAGCTTCTTATTGTAATCCCCTTTGGGTGAACAGCTGTTCAATATTAACATGACCATGATTTTTAGACATTACCACAAATGATATCACTTACAGAATCATGAGAAGTTTCTATAAATTAGGAAAACTATAAAAGTATTTATAAATGGTAAGCAAAATACGATGAAATCCTAATATCCCCAACAGCTGCACACACACTGTTGAATGTTTGCTGCAAAACTACCTTAAAAGAACCTGAAATATTTACATTTGGTAAGAAATTGTGCAGGGCTCCATTGGTCAAAAGCCCTCCAGGGAAAGAAATGTTTCCCTATATTTGATGTCACTTTTTTTGCAGCTGCCTTATCAATTTTCTTTAGATCTTAAATATTAATCAGATGATACAGTATTCAAAAGCCTTCCTGCATGTCTTCAGGCATCTTTATCATATAAGTGGACCAACTCTGAATACACATTCTAAAATATATTGAAGGAGCCTTAAAAATGAGATGAATCTCCTTTTCTGGTAATGTACCTGTAAGTATGATTAATATTAATACATTTTAAGAGTGCATATTGAATATGTTATATATTTCTTGAAGCAAAACTGTGCATCCAGTGCTGTTGGAATAGCCATGAATCTCACAAACAAGCATTCAGGCTACAAGAAGAGACACCACCTACCTGCCTTTCTAACTGATGCTGAGAAATTAATTCAGTGAAAAAATAATATACTCAGGTCATTCGGGTTATTTTCCAAAATCACAGGCTGTTCATAATTAACTTACATATTTATTCAGGTTTATTATTTATCAAACTTGGTATTTGTATTTCACCCCTTGTCAGATATTTGAACCATGTTCATTGTCTGCATTTGGGTACCAACAGCTGTAGGGCACTGCTTCAGCATTCTACTTGGCTCATCTAAGCAGAAATAACCTAAAAGGTAGCTAGAAAAGGTAGCTGAATCTTTAAGTATTTTGGAGAAGGATGGTGAAAATAAGTAAACAAACTAAAGAAAATGAAAGAGCAGGAGGAAGCAACTGAAAGGACAATAAATGATTTATTTTTCCCATGCAGTCCGCTTGCATGAATATATTTCTTGAAATAAAAAACCTCTAAAGCTTAATCAATTTCATTTAAACTTTAATATTTTAGATACACCCTAATATTTTTTCTCAGTATCACAGAAAGAAAAATTTAACAATTTTTAGAATGCTTGAAAACAGAGACTGCAATCAGATTTCTGCCTGCTTTAATAGCTTTTCTGCTAGGATGGAAACACAGGGAAGAGGGAAAATCTATTGCTTGGATCTTTCAGGCAGCAGTCTATCTAAAATAAATACTTTTCAAAGTCCATTGTTGAAATTGTTGAAAGAAAATACACAAAACACATAATAAAGTAAAAAAGGGCTTGCAGAATACTTTCAAGAGACTTGACTATTGTCTTTTAGCTCAGAAAATCAAATAGTGCATGTCAATCATGTGCAAATGGAAAACAATTCAGTGTAGCATCATAGAATCATTAAGGTTAGAAAAGACCCCTAAGGTCATCGAGTTCAACCTTTGCATATATATGGACCCAGAGTGTCAGTTTGTATAAACAGCTAAACTCCATCTATGTCAATGGAGTTTATTAAATTTATACTGAATGGTAATCTTCCCTGAAGCACATTATAAATAAATTTCATTAGCCAAACCAGAAACAAAGAGAGTCAGAACATGTTCTCACAGAAGTTTTTGTAGGGAAACACAGCATGGCTGGAGAATACTCAACCAAGATAAGGCAAATAGACACTTGTGGACTGCAGCTTACCAATGTTTTGCCCCAACCAAGATGTAGATTAGTGGGCTTAATTCCTGCTGCACTTCAATATCTCTACATGCAGTAGAAAAAAAATTGTTTTTTCTAAACCTTATGTCTGGAAGTTGTTTAATGGCAAGGCAATGAAACCATGCTAGTTACCAAATGCATTAAAGGCATTTTGACTAGATGTAGGTCGATTCATGACTTCATTATACAGTCAAATACTGTTCCATGAATAATAGTTTATTTATAAGGGTTTGTATTGTACAATATCAGCTTGAATTGAGGTATTAAATATGTAGTTGGCCTTCAGCTTATGTAACAGCTCCTTAAGACCCATAAGAAATGCAACAGTAGAATTTGATTTTGTCTGGAAAGCTATTTCTCAGGAAGAATTTGCTTGGTAAAACCACATAAAAATATTAGTCTTGCCATTTTCTTGTGCAATTACCATGTCTTTTTGGTTTTTTGGGGTTTTTTTTGTTTGTTTTTGGTGGGGTTTTTTGGGTTTTCTTTTTTGGATTTTTTTTTTTTTTTTTGTTTGTTTTTTATATATATCACTATTTCACATCTTGCTTCTTGTATGAGTACAGGAAGGCTGGCTATAATATAATGGAGTAGCTGTCAAACAAATGGTCTGTACTTCATTTTCAAACAGCACAGCTTCTTCCAAAAAAGGAGGAATCAAATTTCATTTCAAACTACATTACCAACTTTATTAGGGCAGAGATGATCACTCACCTGTGCAAAGCTCCAGGTTTACAAGAGATGAGGCAGCCCTAGATACAGGATTTTGAAGATTTATAGATGTAGTACTGTGGCCTGAGAACTGTTTTCCTTTGAGATGATGAAGAGTCTGAAGGGATGAGAAAATCAGATCAGAGGATTTGACCGATGAAACTCAAAATTAGAAATGTTTCAAATTAAATCTGAAAGCCTTCTGTTGGTTTCTTTTACTTTTGTGAGGCCAAGAGAAGAAGCTTTACAGTGAAGGGAAAAAAAAAAAAAGATCAAAGAGGCCAGATACACAGCAACAACAAAGCTGAAAGTAATACAGCATTTTCAAAGGGGTACAGTAGTTCTCTGTGTATGAGTTAGTGGGAATTTCAGCTCCATTTACTTGCAGAAAGCACACAAGAGTTATCATGATTTTAGAGACACTAAGCAAGAAGTAGGGTTTAGCTCCCCATTCCTGTAGCTCAAGCTCATGTTTTTGTTGCAGTTTCCTCATCAGGCAAGGACAGCAACATCTCTTTCCCATCAGTTCCTTTTCGACAGCTCCCTTTTCCTTCTTCTGGGAGGAAAGAAGAGCACGGAGAGTAAAGTGGAGCAGTACCCTGTAGTGCCTAAATTGAAACCAGAATCAGGAGTAAGTAAACACATCTCAGAGAGTACAAGTTAGACCTATCAAAGAACAGCAACATATATACCTGAATAGTTCACAAAAATCTTCCTAATAAATTTATTTTAAATTCATACATTTTTTGTTTACATTTCCTGAAGAGTCAGATGCTGAATTTAAATCTCTTAAATGTTGCATAATATTTAATATTTTTACAAATCCCTAATTATTGAACCCTAACATACTCAAATTGTTACATCCATAATGATTGTAAACTAGTACTAGTTAATTTTCCTGCTATTTAAAAAAAATCAACCACACAGTGGAGGACCACATATATGCTGATATGGAAGATAGTTCACAAATAGAAAATAGTAGAAAAATCTCAAAATTCTTAATGGTGAAGCAATAAATGTACCTTTAAAACAAGGAATTTAGAATTAGCACATATTTAGAAGGTGAATTATGAATATGAAAAAAATTAAGGTGACAGTTTACACTGGATTTCCATCACTGTGTTTCCCCACTAAATTCAGTTAAAATATTACTGATCTCTTATGGAACAGATTTTAAATAATATAGTATCTTCAGAATAGTTCTCTCAAAATCAAGGACTGAATGCCTTTATGTGAGGTGTTCTAGGATTCTGAGCAGCAGAAGCAAAATTTGTAGCAGAGACTATGGTTTTACAAGAGAAATTGTCACCAAATGAAAAAACTCACACTAGAAGATAAAATTGTGTGGAATAATAATGCATTAGCAGGAGCAACACAGCAGACATGCAACCATTAAAGCCATGCTGCTTAGAAATTTGATTTAATTCTCTACAGTTTGTAATATATAATATAGAATTGAGCAGCAGCTGAATAACTGTTCATCTTCATGTCTGCATTATGCATGTTGTCTAATTTGTCAGTTATTCCTATGCCTAGGGCTGAAAGAGGTATCTGTAGCAAACAATTGGATTACTGGCTTAAATTGTTTTCACTATTAATGATTTGTCTGGACGTTGATCAAGAATTTGCACATAGTTCAAAAGCATCTGAAAACACTGAATGCAAATATTTCTCGGGCTGGAAATGCTTGAGAATCTCTTTGCTTAGTTGGTTTGTTGGTTGATTTTGGTTTTGTATGCATATAGTGTTAGAATGCATGTCTTACGTAAGTAAAAATATGCTTACATTCGTTGACAAAATTCAACTATCTATTAAGAATGCCCAGCAAGAAAAAGGGAAAGAAAGGCCCAAAGTGTAGGAAAAAAGTGAGGAACCAGCTAATGATTATCACCTGATATCAAATTTTAGTGCTGTCTTTAGAGTGCTCTCCAAAATCATGAAACGAAATCTGTTTGAAATTGCAAATTTCTTTGGAAGTCTGGAATTTCTTTTTCAACAAGTTCTAATTTTACATGTATTTCTGTTTCTTAGTGATTAGTGGGACTTATGGTAAACAGATACAGAAACCCGCATTCATTCCTCCTCCATGTAACATATCACTGAATAAAAAGATGTACATCACATCAGCAGTACTTGTTTCTTTTGATATCAGAAGAGGAAATTTGTTCAGTTGTTCAGTAGAAGGAGGTTTTTCAGATGTAAAACTAAAATATTGATGAAATCAAAGCCGAATTGGAATGCCATTTGATAAAGGAAGGCCAAAGAGCAGAAACAGGGAACAGAAAAAGCATAAGTATTTCTGGAGGGAAACACCAAAAAAAGTCTTTCACAAAAGAAAAATCCAGTAGGAAACAGAAATATCTCTGTCTGACTGACTGTTGGTGAGTCTTTCCCACCATCAATAAATGTTGTAAGCAACAGTGACTGTGGCTATATTCTGCAGCAATTCATTGTTTGATTCCTTCCTTGCTTAACTTAACACTAGTTAAGTGTTACCTACTCTTAGTAATACCTACTCTTGGCTTTTTTTTCTATCTTTCACTTTCCTAATTTTAAATTATATTAGCATTTACCTTTCACCCCAGGTCTGTTAAGGATCAGTCTCCTGTAAGACCTTATCAAAGCTGTTCAAGTAAATTAAATACTTTGTGGAAATGTACAATTTAAAGAGCACCTAGCTATAGCTGCCATATTTTTCATCTGTTACTCAATAAATGTTGAAAAATGCTTTAAGCAAGTTATTCTTCTTCTTTTCAAATTATGCATATTTGGCATTGAGATGAGAAGGATTAGTTCATTTATCCTGAGGCTCTGGAAAATGATTTACAACATTGTACTAATCTACTTCTTCATTTTCTCTTCCATGCATGATTTCTTCAGGTCTTTGGAATTTTTTTCAATTTTCTATTGACTGCTTGATAGGAATGACATTTCTTCATGTAGCATCTGCCTGCCTATAGTTTGAGTCCTCTCTTTCCTTTTCCATGGCTTTGTCTTTTCTCTGAAAGCCACCCGCCCAGACGTGTCCCAACACAGCAATATAATGTTGCAGAAGTAGCAACTCCAGGCAATATGAAATTGCCTCAATAAGAGATTTTAGTTTGTTTTTTCTCACTTACCACAATCTGTCATACTGAGTTCAGCAAAATCTTTTTTTTGTAGAGTTTTATCTCCACTTGGAGTGCCAGGACAGCTAATAGATCAATATAAATATAAATGGAATCTGGCATGGTAAATGTCTGTGCTCTACACATCAAGCCATTTACATGAGAAGGTTTTGACATACTTTTATTCTGTAGTATAAGGTTAATCACAAGTTATGTTGATTGATGCCTTATGGCAACAAATCTCCTCTAGGAAGCTTTTTAGAGTATAATGCAGAGTTTCAGAGATGCATGAAATAGTAGGATAATGAGGCAGAAGGAACTAATTTTTAGCTGGAATTGCTTCCAGCTAAGCATGCATTCTTTATACATGTGGGCTTTGGAAGAGTGATTTAGAACACAACAAAACAAAAGTGAGAAACAGGAGAAAAAAACCCAACCAACCAACCAACCAACCAACCAAACATGAAAAAACAAAAACAAAAAAAAAACCCCAAAACCAGCAACCAAAAAAACCAGCACAAAACAA
>JAOTQP010001546.1:64420230-64465591 GCA_026413545.1 Cichladusa arquata
ACAACAAAAAAAAAGTGAGAAACAGGAGAAAAAAACCCAACCAACCAACCAACCAACCAAACATGAAAAAACAAAAACGAAAAAAACCACCCCAAAAACAGCAACCAAAAAAACCAGCACAAATCAAAAAAGCCCCCCAAAACCCAGAGAAAAAAAAAATACTAAAAATGAAAATATCAGTGCTTCAAAAATCCCATTACTGTCCTAGTGCCTTGTTCACAGGTAATATAACAAGAGGAAAGAATCTAAGGAAATTGAATAGGCTGAACCATCTCCCTGGACCACACTCCTGGAAAATGCAGACTACATAATCACACAAAGCAGTACTGTTTTCTGAAACTCTCTCAGAAATCCAGCAGTACTGTTTTCAGCTTTTTCTTTCCATTCTCCTGTGTGTAGGGATGCTTATTAGGGCCGTTTTTTCTGGATCTGGTGCTGAGTTACTCCATGTGATACTCAGACAGTCTTTGAAATTTACACATTCTCTTCATAATGGTGAAGTTTCCTATTGAAAGCCTTTGTTAATAGTAGGAGTTAGTAACATTGGCACATTATAGTTTTCCCAAGATTAGTTTATTATTACATATAAATCACCAAGATGTGTTCTTTTTTATAGCATTGGAAAACTATAACACAGGCAGAGAAAAGCCAGAGAAAGAGTGCTAATTTTACCTATTGACATGTACTAGTTTCAAAACATAAACCAGGAGTGAAAATGAGAGGTGGAAAATAAATCAGGTCAGTAGCACAAAAATTAATTGCAGCTGAAAGAATATTGAGACCTATGAATACTATGTCTTAGATGACCTACATTCACTGCCATGAAGAGGGAAAGTAGTAAATTTGAACATTGAAAATGCACACTTGCCATTTCCCCTCCTGGCGGTTGTTCTATCTATTGATCAATTGTGAGCTACTGGAAATATTTTTCTAGTTTGATTTAGCTTTATTATCCTGTACTTAGTTCTGCATACAGGATTTTGCTGTCTTAGAAACAGAGATCATACAATGCACACAAAGTTTTCTAAATATAACTGTCATGTGCTCTTGGGAGTATACAGATTTTTTACCTCTTAAAACTTTGAATTCCATACCTAAGGGAAATTCAAATGTTTTCTTCTCTTTCCTGCCTAACAATGACATTATGTATAACCTTAAAATCAAGCAGCCTGTATATAATTTGTACTTTATCAATTTTCAGACATATTGTACAGTGATTTTGCACTTTGTACTTCAAACGTTGTTCCTTTACTGTTTCCTGATTTTATACTCTCCGTTGAATTCTACATTTTCATGATCAGATTTCTGACTCATACCACTGAATTGTGTCAGGGCAGCTATACAGATAATTAAGTATTATACTTCTCCAATATTTTTTCTAGGAATGAAACCACAGTGACTCCTGTCCTTGAAGGGTCCTCTAACTGGATGACAAGCAGCACTACCCTGATTCCTTTTATTTACTATTTCAATGGTCTATCAGTGTACATACCTTTAGTACAATGAAACAGTTCTAAGATGAAGGACAGAGGGTGACCCATTTTGACCTTCACCCTGTCCCTTTTTGTGCTTTCTTCCATCTATGCTTTTAGTAGAAACTCTTGGCAGCTAGGAATTCCAGAACCACAGACTCAGGGAGTAGTTGAGGTGGAGAGGTGCTTAAAGGTATCACCTAGTCTGAGTACCCTGCTCAAACAGGGTCAGCTGCAGCAGGTTGCCCAGGGAGCCCTCCAACTAGATTTTGGATATCTTCAAGGATAAAAACTCCAAAACTATGTTGGGCAGCCTGTTCCCTGGGAAGGGTCACCTTCCTTGACCTGCTGGCAGTGCTTCTAAGACAGCTCAGGAGACTGTTGGCTTTCTTTCCTAGAGTGGCACACTTGAGAGTTTATATTTAACTTGGGGTCCAACAGGATCCACAGGGCCTTTTTTGCAAGGCTGATTTCCAGTCTGTCTCCAGCCCATCTGATGTATGGAGTTATTACTTCCTGGGAGCAGAAATTTGTCCTTCTCCTTGTTGAACTTCATGAGGTTCCTCTCAGCCCATTTCTTCAAGCTGTGGGGGTCCCTGTGAATAGCATCACAACCAAAGCAGTACTGCCTGCAGTATCAACATCTGAGGTACAGCAATTATACTTTTTTCCTGTGAGGGTAGCAGAATAGTGAAACACATTGCTCAGAGAAGTTGTGGTCATTCCAGCCCTGAAGATATTTGGTGTACCAACCACTCCTTTCAGCTTTATGTAATTTGAAATATTCTGAGAATGTCCTTTGTCCCGTTATCCATGTCATTAATAAAGACAGTAAACAGTAGTGCCCCCAGTAGAGATTCCAGCTCATTCACCGAGTTATTCAGCTCATTTTAAGTATCTATCAATAAGGTGGGTAAAGCATGGTTTTTTCTTTGCTGACTACTCACAATCACCTTCTCTTTCCTGTGTTTGAAAATGGTTTCTAGGATTATTTCCTGCACCTCCTGAGACCAAGGTGATGCTGAAAGGCTTTTAGTTTCTTGAATCTTCCTCTTCTTCATGATGATGGGAGTGATATTTGCTTCTCTCAAGTCTCAGGATCCTCTCCCATTCACAATGACCTTTTAAAGATAATTGAGATTTTCTTTGCAAATTACATCTCTCAGCTTCCTCTGAATTCCTGGGTGTATCCCATCAGGAAAGTAATCTAAAGTTCGAGCCTGCTGAATTATTTCCTTAGTGAATCAAACAACTGCGACACTAAATAGGTGCAACCTCTTTCAGCAACCCTTAAAAAGCCTGGTTCATTTCCTCAATTCTTACTAGTTCAGGGCATAGCAGTACACAAATTTTGTATCCAAACCAGTAGAAAGAATACTACTAAGACATTCAGATTGGTTTGGGATGGCGCAGAGATATTAGAGATGTTGAGGAATGCACTTGTAGCTGAGTATGCAGCTGCAGTGCGAGCTGTAGGTTTAGCAGGGTGGGAAATGGTGAGAGCCCCTGGCAAGAGCACTGACCCTTTGTGCAACATTGAGGGCATGGGACCTGTGACCTGTCCAGGTGACTGGACACTCAGAGACACAGCAGGAGCTGATGGCTTAGATGGGAGACCCATGTGCAGAGACTGTGAAGGTGTAAAAGCCTAGGGATTCCTTTGTTCCAGCTACTTTGGAGGCACTCACTTAAATTGTTGTGCTGCTGTTTCAGGAGACCTGGCATGACTGCATGGAGCAGGGTGGGCAGGGAGTCCCGAGGGACTCCCTGGACCCACCCTCTAAGGAGTGGCTTTGGTCCCAACCATGACCATCTCGGATGCTGGGTGTCACTAGAGTAGCTCCAGAATTGTCAGATAGGGAAGTTTGCTTGACAAAGTCCTATTAATTTCCTCAAGTATTGCATGAGTTTCTCTAAACTACTTTTGGATGTGAAGTGCTAGGTTTTGTGTGATAATACACCTTGCATATTTCCCACATCTAGTTGTTTAGAGGCTCTGCGATGCCCCACTGCTTGGTGAGCAACATAATTTAAACAAAATCTAATTTCTTCAAACATAGAGAGGCATAAATTCATAATAGTGATGGTTTTAGACTCCCAGCTCTTGAGACAAAGAATTTTTATGCACGTGGCTGAAATGGCAGGGACATTACAGATGACAGTTATGGGCAGCAAACCCATGGTGAATGTCACATTAACTTTCACGGCTGCGCAAAAAAAATAGGACACTGAGTCAAGTAAACTTTTAGCTTTAGTAGGTGAACAACTATTACTGCATAACCTAAATACATGTGCCCTCAATCACACACATCTATAGTCTGCATAGCTAGCTACTAAAAAATTCTCATGTTCCATTCCTACATTATTTTCCTTTGCTACTCATGCATACTAGGACATTTAAACTCACAATTTTTAGTCACAAAAGATCCTTACTAGATTTAGCTTAGACTTATAGAAAGCATCTCTTAGGATTTTTCATGCTTTTAAAGGTTCTGTTATTTTCTATTTTCTTTATTCCATTTTCTTCTGAAAAAATGTCATGGCTCAAGGAAAGCATCACAAATCTTTTCTGTTCTTGCTTCACATTTCCATTAACTATACTAATAAGCTTATCCCAGACACCAAAACCTTTTCATTCTCTTGCATGTTATTTTCAAATGGAGTTAAGCAACTGAGACTTCAGTGTTACAGCTTTTAAACAGACTAGCTACTTATCAAGTGTCGTCAGAAAATTCTCACTTATAAGTTACAGAATTCTTCAGTGTGTGATTGGCTACTTTTATTGTAAATATATCTAGATATCAGTAAATCAGTGCAATTAAGGACTTTTTATTAAACTTTTTCTTGCATGAACATTATTTTATCCAATTATCTTTAACCTTGTTTTTTGTCTTCATGCTAAATATTTTGCTTACTTTCTCAAGTTTAGGAGAACATTTGTTCCAATTCTCATTTTCAACATACTAAAATGCAGAGAAAAAAATTATCTTCTAAAAGCTTTGATCTATTTTTTTTTAAAATAAATATCTGGCTTTAGAGTTCAGATACTTAAAACAGAATGCCTAATGTTGATATTTCTAAACATGTTTCATTACTTAATTTAATTTTTTAATATTTTCTTGCAACATTTTAAAATGTTTTCATTGGTATTCAATAACTTTTTTTCTTAGAAAAAAAATATAAACATCACCTTAGAAACAAGAATGAATCTAAACCAAAGGACAAACATTTTATATGATATTGCATGGATTTATGAAAAGAAGTATGAAATGGACAATGCATTCTTAGGTACACTTACAAAGGCACTTCACAGCAAACAGTTTTAACAATACTTTTTTGTCCAAACAACAATTTCAAATGGTCTTACAGTAAAATACTATCAAAGAAAGAATATCAATAAAAGTCTTAACAATTATTTCACGGTTGGTGAAGATAATCAACAGAATTAAAGAAACTGTTGACAATTCTACAAAGAAAGCAGTTTTAGGGTTTTAGGTCAAAAGTAAAAATATTGACTATTTTAATCAGGCATTTGGTGAAAGAAAAAAGATTAATTTGAGAATTCAAAAATGATTTCTCACTCTTTCAGCTTTTTTCAAGTAGAAACATTGGGAACATTTTTTCTGGTCATATTAGAGTTATTTGGCTCCTTGTCTTATTTTATGATCCATGAAGAATAAAGGGAGATAAAAAATGAAAGGGCATAATGAAGGCTATCTGTTGTTTTCTAAAAAAAAGAACATTTTGAGTATACATCCAGTGAAGGATCTGATTTTTTTTCCTTTCTGACAAAATCACTGTTCACATTTATACATTAGTAAGGTCCTCCACAAATATATTTCATATTAAAACAGCTTTTAATATTTCCTTCCAAATGGGTGAGTTTTTCTGCTTAGTAAACATTTTATAACAAAATGTACACTTCTTAAAAAAGATGCCTCAAAAAAAGGTAAATGCATTGCCAATTGTTCTAGGTACAGTTACAACTCCTATAAACTATTGAAAACAATCATATGGGTAACAGAACTCTCTAAATTATTCAATAAATAATAGAAATTATAATGAAATTAACCCCAGCAGCAATTGCTGATAAAACTGTAGTTTTCTTTAAATTCACTATAAAATAAGTTATTTATGAGGTTCTCTATACAGGAAACACTGATGAGTCAGCCTCATCAAGCACTAATACTGGTGGGCAAGAAAACTCTTCTGTGGAAGAAATAAGAGGTTAACCAGAGAAGTCCAATTCCCTTTGCCTTAGAATACTTGCTTCTGAGTGAGACTATATAAAGAATGTCATGCTGCAGAGCAATCTGGAATTGAATCTTGCCCTCCTGGTGTTGCTCTTGTGTTGTCTCTGACAGTTCCCTTTGACAAGGGAGCACTAGGCCAGAAAGAGGCACTATTTATCCATGCTGCATCTTGATTTGAAGACTGTTCTCTCCCTTCCTGCGAAGACTCTTCAAAGAGACCAGGCCTACCCAGGGACACTGAATAGTACATGCAGCACAGCCTTTCATGAGCTTCATTGACATGCTGTACTAACACTGTTTTTCTGAAAAAGGCAGTGTTGGAAAATCAACTAAGTGAGAAAAGCCATGGAGAACAGCTGTGGTTTGAAGTACTTGATCTTTGTCCAGATTGACCTCCAGTCCCTTCTGGGGACTTTAGCCCAGACAAGGACTCAAACTGGAACTTCTGGCTCTAGCATGGAATATTTCCTTCTCCAGCACAGATGGAAAATCAATGGCTACTGACAGGCTGGTTCTGAAATTAGTTGGACAATGTATATTAGAAACAATGAGGATAATGATTTCTCTTTCTCTCTGACTAACTGTCCTCAATATAAGGAAACCTTTTAGAGAGAAGTGTGAAATCAAAGGAGCGAACAAATTATCAAAATAATAAAATAAAGTGGTCATCCTTAAAATTATAATTCCATAGTGCACCAACATGCAAACACTATGTTTCATATTTCTAAGATTTTTTTTTCCTTCTTAGAGACACTATGTGCACTTGATATTAATTGTTTATAGAAAATATGCAACGATTTGGAATAAAGTCAGTGTTTGTAAAATGAATGATGCTCTCATAAGACATTTTTTCTTCACTGCAAGGAGTAATACTAACTATTAAACAGAAAGGATTTAAAAGTGTTAGATGGTGATATTTCATGTATAAATTGAAGATTCATGTCTCCTTATCTGTTAGATTGCTTTCAAATTCTATATATTTCTAATGTGAAAAAGTAGTTTTTATCAGGTAGTTTATCGTATCTTACACCTGCCTCATTTGAGTCATAGGGCAGAAATTATGTCCTCTTTATTGCCTCCATCTCCAGACATATCAAAAGTGAAAAAAAGGTGAAAATAATTTCCTATAAGAAGTGTATATCTAAATGTTCTTCGTCCTTTTGATGTGAATTCTAAAGCAAAAGTTTAAATTTCATATAGACAACATGAAATCTTACCAGCCTGATTTAACCACTCCACTTGATAAAGTAAAATATTATTGCTTTACTATTGAATGCAGGTACCATAATTTTCTATGAAATGTAAGAGAAGTCTGTTATCCCTTAGGGAATACACAGCAGCTTCATTTATTTTTCCATGATATATTAGCTTTCCAAGGATTTTTTTTACACATATTGGTTATCCGTTTGCAGGACTGAAACAATAGGCTGTCCCAAGCAGCCAAAGAAAAGGAAAAGGTGAAATGACAGAGGAAAAGTAGGAAAAACAATTAACTTTTTTACTGCTGGGATTTGGGGAAAATATCACATGTACAAAAAAATTAATTAATATGGACTTAAATCAATAGAAATTATAGAAAAGTCAAGGGTAAATTTTATGTTCTCTAGTCAATGAGATATTGCAATATATTGGCGGGGGAGGGAGAAGGGAGATATAAAGAGAGGATAATGAGCTTATTCTGAATGTTTTTCTTCTCTTCAGAAGAGAAGACATCTTCATTTCTCCTGAGAGAGACTAATCAGAGAGTTAAAAAAATTAAAGTGATGTCTGATACATCTGTCGTTTCCACTCTTCTCTGACCTTAAAACCATCTATCCTGCTGCTTGAAGATTACAATACTTATTAATAAGAATGATCTTTTCTTTCTTTCGAATAAATTTTATCCTATGCTATGAGTTTGCTGAGCATTATTAAGCACTGCTTTCCCCTCCTGAAAATAATAAATCATAGAGATGAATATTAGAAAACATCATCTTGTGATTTAAAGAGTCAAATTTGTATTTATATGTTGAAATATCAAGATGTGTATACATGGATAGGAACTTTATATTTAAAGTAGTCTTCTGGAAAAGAATGAGAGAAACGACAAAGCTGAAAAATCAGTTTAATACTTAAGGCCCATTGGCAGGTAAGACTTAAGCACTTGACATTTATCTCCCATTGACTTCTTTTTAAAACTCATGGCAATTATCTCGGCTATTTCTGAAAATGACACTTGGCCTTGAAGTCACTTTCAATGTCATTGAAATTTTTTTGAAAATTTTAGCTTACTTCTCAAGCCTCATGCCCTCATGAGCTTCTCAAATCGTTACAATGTAGGTTAAAGGACTAGCTTTTCATATTATTTTGCTCTACATAAACCTACGGATGTCAGGATAAAATTGGAAAGAAAAGGTTCTTTTACCGGTAAGATACAGCGAATATGTTAAATAACAAGTACTAAGTAGGATCATATCACTTGACCATGTACTGCAAACTCTAAAATCGTCTTTATCTCACTAATAAGAGAGAAATCTGCTGAAATCTTGTTGGAATCGGGCGTCAATTTTTTTTTATTTGACCATAAATGTTTGTCTACATTGCCTTAGTGCCTGATACACAAGTGTATTCTAATTACTGTCAGGTGTTATTTTGGTTTTAAACATGAACATTAAATTTTTATAACTCCTAATGTGTAAATGTGTTTAAAAAGACAAAGAAAGAAAAAGAAAGGCATGTTTTTCTCCTTATTTGGTATATTTTGTGCATTTTTAAGGCACTTCATTTCATTTCGTCCTTCTTTACAATTCTTATATTTCCCCTTAAATTTCATCTTTCCTGTACAGACTTGTTGATGTGATGACAACATAATATTACTGGGGTCAAATGTTAATGTAATTACTGATACTTGCCCTTCACATGAAGATCCCTATATACTGAATGCACGATTGAGTTAATCAGTCGCCAGTGCAGGAACTTGGATAAATTCAGGAAACCTGATGCTGCTTATAGTTTGTGTTTACTTCATACATTAACCTATAGTCAGAGGTTGCTGTTTAGAAGGCATTGACTACTACTAAGTATTCAAGTTTGATATTAGCATACTCTTTTCTTCCACTTAAGCAGATAAAAGAGATTAAACTTCCTTGCTGAAAAAGAGCACTTTTGCTACTCAGAACCACAGCCAGAGCTGTAATTGTTTCATAGGCAAATCCCACCTAGTTTATATTATTCATTAATACTTTTTTTATTTCTTCACCCAGGCTCCCCAGCTGTATTGATTGAAGATGTTATTTTTTGGCCCATGCAGAAGTAACAGCTTTCTTGTTGGTTCTGTTTATTGAATGTCCAGATAATTGTAACTCAGACAGTCTGAGTTCACATTAATTAGAGCCAGCAAGCACCTCACTAACATGAAAAGTTTTTCTGCTCCCTACAGCAGACAGTGGTGTCTAGGTATTGCTATTGTAAGTGTTAAAGAGGATAAGTGCACCTATATCTTGGAAAAATAATGCTTTTGGGTCTCCAGCTGACTTTTCCTGTGCAGGTGAGCTTTTCTGCCAGAGGTGATCTAGGTGGAACTTTCACTGTATGAATGGCAGCAGCTGTCTGGCTCTGGCCCTTCATTGGTGACAGATCCCAGCACAACACATCTCATGTGCTGTAAAACATCCTGCATGAGGTTACTGCATGTACTGCACCACAGCGTGAGCTACACAGTAATCTTCTGTCTAGCAGATTGCACGTGAGATCAATAAAGTGTAAGTAAAATAAATGCGTATCATGGGTCTTAAATGAACTTTGCTCCTGAAGGCTGTTCTGGGGTGGTATAGGAAAGCTGTATCAGTTCAGGATGGACTGCACAAATTTCAGCCCACACAAGATGAGGTAAAGTATTTGTCTGTCTTTCTCATCTGAGAGGGAGAGACTGATCAGCCTGAAAAGCAAATTCATTCTTCCCTCATACAGTGAAATCTTTCACTGAAGCACTGGGGACAAAAGAGACCAATTCTGAGCTCTATTGTGTGACAAAGTAAAGACTATCCAGGATTTCAGAGAATCATGCATTAATAAAAAGAGAAAAAAATTACTGTTTCCAAAGGAAAAACAATATATGCTTTAGTAGAAAATAAAATTAATAAGAAATGCTTAAAATATAAACAAGCTATTACTTAGCTGATAAAAACCACAAACTTGGAATGCATATAATGACTAAATTGGCAGCTGTGGTTTTATGTATTCCTTAAAGGAAGAACGAATATGAATTATTTCACCATCTAGCCTTACTAAAATTTCCGAAGTGAAATTTAAATGGGGTTTGATAATAATAGTATTTCTTCCTGAGTATTAAGTTACTTTGAAACATAGAAAAACTTGCAGGCTCAGTGGACAATGTATTTGAATAAATTTCTCCCAGAGGCAAATGGAGCTTATAACATAGGAAGAAAAGAATCAGTAACTTCTTATTGTAAACTCCTTTTTTTTTGTGTGTGTGTTGTAGAATAGTGTAGTTATTAGAAACTCAGTGTTAGAAAATATTGTCTCCATCCAAGTGGCACTTAATCTCTATTACCTGGAGGTTAAAAGTCAAAGAACAATCATCCATGTCAGTGATTCCTGCAGCAGATTGTTACTGAACCATGTAAGGTCGTTTAGTGGGGAAAATTAGCTCCCAGCAGCTTCACATGTCAGACATGTTGTAGTAGTACTCTGCCCCGACTCTTCTCCTTGGAAAATTCTGTGATGATTCTATGGGCTTTTTCAGGAAAAGTGTCCTGTGGAAAGAAAAGAAAAGCTTACCTTCCACAGATATTTTTGTAAAAGGTGAGAATAAACAGAAAAAAAATTGCTGACTTTACCAGTTAGCTGTAGATGAAAAGTACACCAGTACAGCCAATTGCCCTCAGCTTTGCAAACAGATCGGTGGCGCATATCTTATGTTTCTGTAGCTAATACACCTTCTAAGTCAATGCCACTCTATGCATAAAGAATGAAAACTTTCTTGTGTGACTATCCAAAAGACAAGGAAAACCTGGGAAAGCTTTAGAAATAGCCATAGACCAAAGACAGTTTGGAAGCTTCGGTGCTAATTTAATTGGAAAGTTGTCAACAGTGATGTGGGCATATGGAATCAGTCTCTCTCTGGAAATGCTACAATCCATCAATGCAGTGAGTGTTCTGGCTGTGTTGTTTAGAACAAGCTAGCAGAAAAAAGTCAGGATGAAAAAGAACAAGATGCCCAAGTCCGTGGAGCTGCCCGGGCCATGACACAGAAATCTGGCCTGAAGCTTTGTAGGGAAACTGAATGCAACAGCCAGAAAGGTTGAAGCATGTTCATGTTTGAAATGTGAGGAAAAGGGGAAAGACTCAGTGTGCATGCAAAACCTTCTACAAAGTGAAAAAACCCTTTTTACTAAGTGGTCATTAGAACTACCACAAGAGACAGCAGAACTGGTCTCGCCCCTTTCCCCATATCACATCTATATAACATCAAATGAAATATTATGGGAACATATTTTTTCCTGCAGTTTTATTTTTGATTTAGGGTTTATTTCATTTACTTATTTATTTTAGTGTTTTACAAAGGAAATATCACTTTTCCCTCTTCACCCCTACTGCGTATTGTGTGCTAATTCCAATTGCTTGCCTTTGCTTAAAAAACAATATTGAAGAAATCAAAGTAGGATTTTAAAGCCATCAAGATGTTTGGTTTCCTTTTTCTGATTTCCAAAGCTATGTCCATAGCAGCAGAAACTGATGCAGTAGCAGAGCTCACACTCTCACTTTTCTGTTTTAGTTGCTTACTTCAAAGTGGAAGCGTAACGAATAGTGTGGCCATCAAAAAAACAGAACAGGGAAAGGCTGGAACTATTTGCTGAAGGGGCCAAATATTTTTTTCAGTTTTTAAATCTGCATATGGTTCTGGTGCAGAGAAAAAGGTGAAAAGATGTTATTTTTCTAATTCACAGTTTTCTATATCACAATTAGAAAAGAGATTTAATAGTAAGTTTTGAAATACAGCATTTATCTTAAATAAGGGAACTATATATAATATCTCTCATTAATATTTAAGATACATAAACATTCCATTTTAAAATTGCAGGGTTTTTTGCAGTTGAAAACTTCACTGTCTTCTTACATGTTCTCATCACCTCACCCCAATGGATATTTTGAAAAAACACAGTTGTTAGAAAGGGCAAATATAGAGCTAGTTTCATTACTACTTAGAGGGCTGCAGTTTTCTTTATGATATGCAGTTCTTCATGTCATCAAAAAATCTTAGTTGTTCAAAATAGGCACGTAATTATTTGTCAGAAAAAAATCATAGGATATCTACCATTATTGGTAGGTATAGAATCTCCACATGGTAGATACCATAGAATCTCTACCATTATTGTGACAATAAGGGTAGGCAGGCAAGCCAAACTAGTATCCTCTGCCAGAAATTTTTCTTGTTGAAAACTCAGCTTTTGAAGGCCAGAGAAGAACACGAGGACTTGTTTTCAGTTCTAGCTCTGAATTTCAAACAGTTGCATTTATATTGAACAGAATATACTGAGCCCAAAGCAACAGCTTTCAGAAAGTTTGTGTTTAGAGTCTCTAAATTATTTTAAACCACAAAATATTCCTGTTTCAGTAGACAAATTACTTAAATAGTTAATTGCCTCCAAAGTTAGAAAGCCATGCTGAGTAGAAGTTTCAAGCCCAGATACAAAATTCTGTGCTGTGCATTATTACAGATCAAACGTTGAAATAGACCTGAGAAAACTTTCAGTGCTTCCCATGATGTGCTGCCTTAACTGACCTTACCAGAATGCCAACCCCTGTACCATTATATGCACTGTCACTTAGCCCCTAACCATGGCATGTTCAAAGCAGTAACACAATACACAATATTTTATGGTATGGGGCATTGCATCCTGCAAATTAAGCACTACAAACAGAGGAAATACAGAAAGCAATGGTGTGAAAAAGAAGGACCAGATTTTCAAAGGTAGATAAAGATTAAGATGACATTATATTGAACTTGTCTAAATTCTTTATTAATCTGATTCTCTGAGAACTGAGAAATGTGAGAAACCAGATCACAATATTGTAGGCATTTATTGTATGTATGAGTTGTACAGTATATTAATTCCAATCAGCTTTCATATTTCAATAGACCACTATTTCACAGGAATATTCATAACCTTAATCACCTTTGATTTTTGCCTCTTAAACCCATGGATTATTTTATCTATAGATTTACTCACAGAAATAAAGCATTTAGAGAAGAAATAAAATGTGTTTGGACTGGGTTAGACTTTTTTCCACACTCTCTCTTTATTTTTTTTTTCAAAGCTATCTTCCAACAAACAGAAAAAAATAATTAGAAAGCCTTTACTAAAAAGAAATGATCTTCCACATTCTCAACAGTTCCTCAGGGTGCAGCTAGTACACACCATTTCTACCATCAGAGGATCAGAGTAGCTTTCTGCCACTGATTATTATATCACCTCAAAGATGTACTGTATGACAAACTCTATAAAACATCACTTGCATTTTGTCCTGCCTTCCCATTCCCCTTCCCCCACACTTGTCAAGATGCCTTTATTTCAAACACTCTTTCTCAGCTACTTTTTGAAGAAGGTGTCAGAATGCCTCATTCCCATGCACCCCTTTTCTGATAAACATTTTATCTTCTCGTCCCCCACCCTTCCACCTTGTGCCTCCGGTTGTAATTCAAAAAGCAGGGCAGAACAGGCCTAACCTCAATTTCCGGCATTGAATGTGCAGCTGCTTGAGTGATGGCCTCATGAATTATTAATGTAAAGACCTCACGTGCATATACATGAAGTGTCTCTTTATTAATTCATAATGCAGCTGCTGCAAAGGCAGAGAGTGGAGGGCTCAGTCTCCTCCCACATAAAGACATAAGAAATGTCTCTTCCTCAGCTTCTCTCTGATGCCTTTAACTCATCCTCAGTTATGTGTCAACACCAGCAGTTTACATTTTTGCTTTGTTCTGTTCTAGTGTCTTGTATGCCACTCCTGTGCCAGTCCACATCAAGAGGAATCAAAAGGGTTGGCATCAAATTCTCCCATAATGTTTCTTATGAGAAATAAATCTTAATAGGAATAATGAGAGTTTACAGCTCATTTCAATTATTTTCAGTTGCTCTCAGGTGCTCCAACACATGCTTAATTTAATTTTACAGTGAATACTACATGCAGTGTGGTGGTGTTTCCCACTGGAGACTAAAAAGATGCAGAAATATCTCACAGGAGAGGATAAAAAAATAATAAAGTCCTTAGTTAGTTTTACAGCTATGTTTTCCAAAATGAGGACAGAAAGCACTAGAGGCTTCAAGTAGACAGGTTCTCAATGAGACAATTTTCCATGAAAAATAATAAACAACAGTAAAAGTCCTGTAAAATTCTTGAGCATCACTGGGATAGGAGGCGAACTCACAGGTTTTAATTCTCTGAGAGTAGTTCCATTTTCCCCTCCAAAATGGTGCTGGATTTTTCATAGTATGATCTGACCTCCAACAGAGTTTGCCTTGAGGTAACTGACAACTGGAATGTTTGCAAAAATAATCAGAAATATTACTTTTACATTGCTTAACTCCAGGCATTCTGAATGAGGGTAGGTGATGAAGAAATAGTTTAGAATTAACTGAAAAAAGGAAGAAAATTCTTCTAAGTTTCATAACGGTCATCATAGAAGCAGAAAACGCCTGACCAGAATGGCTCTCAAGTAAAACACTCAGACTGACAATGTCTCCTGTTTCACAGCTGAGGGTAGAGAATACTTGGGTGAAGGGAAGGCATTACATGGGATGAGTAGGGAGAAGGGAAGTTTAAAAAACCCTTTCAAGGCTACAATTTGGGAATCACTTCTCAGGGAGATAAAGGGTGTGAGGAATGAAATGAGAGTTTCTGAACACTTACAGGCCCAGAATCTGGTAACATTCTGTGCACTTAGATTTTACACACACAGAGAAAGAGTTCCATTGCAGTCTGGTTTAGATTCTGATTCCAATATTTTAAAGCCAGAAGGGACTATTAGATTATGTCTTCTGACCTTCTGTATGACACAGATCATAAAATATTGTGGAGAGATTTTTGTACTGAGCCAAATAACCAGTGTGGAGTCATAAGTCACAGGTGCTTCATTGTGAGGATTTTTTTTTCAATATTTGATCTTAAAAGCCAGGTGATTTGGCTTTAGTTAAATAGAAAACCTTACCTCATTTTCTGTATAATTATCCCTACTTGTTTCAGCAAAGGTAAGGAAAGTGATCATTTGAAGTAATGTAAATTCAGTGGAGGGTTCTGTTTTGAATTAACTAGTGGAGCTTCTGTTTGCTGGTGCTAACACAACTGTTAACATGTGGTAGTATATTAAATAAGAAAGAGCCAAGATAGAGGTTGAAGCAGTAACAGAGTCCTGACCAAATATTTAAGTGGAACTAAGAGCCGTCACACTTACTGTGCATCATCTGCAACCACTCACTCCTTTATCATCTATTTCCTCACCCTCTGTGCCATCATCTACCCCACATATTCCAAGCCTTCTCCTGCTCCTGCACAGCAGTTGGTGGGTGCTGTTGCCCTCTCCTGGCTAGAAACTGTGCAGTGTGGTTGTGCAATTAATACATGCTCTCAGCAGGTAAATGAAAAACTGTCAGGGAGATCTTGGTCCAGGGCAAATAAGTATCTTATGTGATTGAACTCTGAGGTTACAGGAAGCCTTGTCATGGTTCATAATACCAGCTAAAATCTAAACAAGTTCTCTTTCAGAGAGAAAACTAGTAAAATTGGATAATACTGGAAGTGAAGATAAACCATCATTTACCTAGGGAGGAATGATAGCACAAATTCATTTAAAGAAATGTCTCTTGGTGCTCCTGACACTGGGCATATCTGTGTGAGAGTTTTGGCCAGGTGCAGGTCACCTGTACAGTCACTCCTTTGAATGTCTCCCTTTAGGTCATCTCCACCAGGATACAGCCAAGAGCCAAATTACATTAGTTACAAGTCCAAGTTTGTTCTTTACTCTGCTTCCTGTGGTGGGCCCCTCCTGATCTCTCCACTGTGACAGCAGCTTTAAGGGTTTAACAACACAGTGCCTTTTGATCTCATTTCAGCAGCTGTGATTAAATAGACACACATCACTTGCTGTGCCACTATGTGAGTAACTCATGGTTCACCTTCACTGAATTAGTACCCGCTGAGCACTGCAAATATTTGAAATGTCAATCCATTTGATAATGTCAAAGAGGGCTGCAAATACCACAGAATGGCACCAAGGAAACATTCAACACGCACAGTGGCATATATAATATCTCTTTTCTTCAGGACAAAAACCATAGTTAAATAGAGACAGGATACCATCTAGGAAGATGTTAAGGTCAACAGACCTGATAACCTGGAGTGGGACATGCACCTGTAATATATCACCTTAAAATTTTAAGCAAACCTATTCCCTCTCAAAGAACTTAATTACTTAATAATATTAATAATATTAACAAATATTAATTAATTAATTAATAGCATTCATACATTCTAGCGAATTATTTTCTGTTAGTAAAAATTGGGGCATTAACTGTGAAACAACCCATGCGTTTTACATGTATCAAATCAGGGCAAACATAGAGGCTTGTTATGACAACTTTACTATCTTTTCCCGCTCAAGAAACCTAAACCAGAAAGAAATATTATATCTGAGTAGAAAACAATAATGAGGCCATATTTTCAGTCACAGAAGCTTGGATCAGTACAGCAGGTGAAAGCAGACAAGATTAAGTTGATTAGTAGGCTGTAGTTTGCCCTGTAGAAGGATTTGCCTTTATAGAAGACATGAAGACATCAGGAAATAATACAACAAACTTATTGCCGGGGGTAGAATGAGAAAGTTAGCAACCTAAAGTATGTGCAACAAAGAACTGAAATTTGGCAATTACACAGAGAGTACAGTCTTCCAGTGTGTTTAGGGTTTTTTTTTGTGTATACTAGATTTACCTTTCTAAACTGAAGATATCTAAACATTTCCTAAAATTGTACCAGCTAGTATATAAGAAATTGAGACTCATGACGCAAAGCAAGCTTCCCTTTCTTTTTTTTTTTACTGAAGAGTTATCCACTACTCTATAGTGTTTATAGTTTAAAAAGAAAAAATGAAAAAAGTAAAGTTCATATACTGAAGTACTGACTCAGGAGGCAAATACCGTGTGCCTTGTTTGTGGCAGCTGAGAATCAAGTGACGATTTTTCCTTTGTCTGCTGATGAAGACTAATGATTCACTGAGCACAAATACATCTGCATGTAATTGGACTAGTAGTACCTTAGCAGTAGGAAGTTATAGAGAGTTCTTGTTTGTTGTCTTTTTGGAATTCTTGTCTCTCTAATTATTTGACATTTCAAAAGACAGTTACTTTTCAGTAGCTCAAAGACCAGAGATAGATTTAATAAGAAAAAAAAAAGAATCAAACAAAAAATAAACCAAAACGAACAAAACCTCTAAAACCTCAAAATGCAAACTGCAGTATACTTAACAAGAACTAGGTTCATTACCATCCACTTCAGTCCCCTCTAAAGAGTTGGATACAAGTTTCTTTTGGGTTTATCCGTTGCTTCAACAGCTTCATTTTCAGGTTTTTTTGCCTTTGTCACTGTAAAATTTAGTTGAGGTTCCACCTACAATTCATCACTTTCAAGCTTGGTACATGAGAGATTGCTTTAAGTTACCAGAATATCTTTATTCTTTTCTACTAAGATATTAATAAAAAAATATTTAAGAATAAAGGAAAAAAACTCAGCAGGTCTTAGTCTATTTAGATTACATTATTAAAGGTAGTAAGTTTTATTAAGGGTAGATATGATCAATCAGTCTAAAAATCCATCTGACTGCAGATAGGTGAACTCTAGTAAATCTCTCAGCAATACTAACTTCTAAAACAATCTTGGGAATTTATCTTGTTGCTCTGCCCATTGTCTCTGTTAATAACAAACAGCATGTCACTGTGAACATCCCAAGGAGCAAAAGTTATTACTCCTTCTCTACATCCTGTTCTGAAGAATTAAAAAAAAAATCCTTTATTTTCTTAAAAGTTCTATTTCTATTTCTAAACAATTTCTATTGTAATATTGCTTCAATCACTTTATTGAATTTTATCTTTAATGTCAAAATATGTAACAAATCCTATTACCCTGACTTCAGTGGATTTTGGTAGGAACTACAACCTAAAAATTCGAGTGTCTTTTACTACTTCCTCTGCTTTACATGTGTTTAATTAAACTTGAACTGTTGATCACTGGTAAGTCCTTCAAAAACAAGCTTATCAATTATTGCTCTTCCACCTGCTTTTCATTAGAAAGCAGGGGGGCAGGAAACTACCTTTAAATGTAAGTAGGCTTTACAAAACCTTTGAGTTTTGCTCACCTCTGTTAATTTTTCCTTTGAGCATATTATTAGACAAAAATGTCAGATATTTTTATTCATACATGAAGTTTATCTCAAATCTTTGCTTTCTTATCAGGAATGGACTAAAATTCTGATTAATGTCTCTGTTAATACAGGCATTCATTAGTGAAATCCTTTCTTTGCCCATATTCCCCAATCACTTTTGAAGCAGTTGTACAGCTAAAGACTCTATTACAAGAGGGTGGCTCCAGTAGAAGATCTCTCTCATATGACTTCAGGACACGTTATCCTGAAGCAGATGTTGAGCATCCTTAGATGCTCTTCCCACATGGCATGAAGAAAAGGACCCTTCAGACATTTCCTAGATGAGAGAGTGGCAAGGTTCTTCCTTAGTGCCTGATTATCTCATTCCCTGTACTTCCTCTTTTCTTTATTTCTTTCCTTTTTCTTTCCCCCTCCCCAACATGGCTTTTTGCTGCCATCAA
Source organism: Cichladusa arquata (assembly GCA_026413545.1). NCBI lineage: Eukaryota > Metazoa > Chordata > Aves > Passeriformes > Muscicapidae > Cichladusa > Cichladusa arquata. The sequence goes on from JAOTQP010001546.1 coordinate 64,438,829, forward strand.
CAAAGCTGGTGTATAAACGGAATATGGAGGAAAGCCTAATTAGAGGAATAGGCTCTTGGCTGATAATTAAAGTATGCACTTTGATCCACAACACTGTGTTCTTGCTTTGAACAGTATTTATACTCATGGAATAAATAAAGCAAGAGTTCCTTTTGCATGGTGAGATCTACCGATGATTTTGTGTTTATTTACTGTTTTTTTGTTGTTTTTTTATTTTTGTTTTGTTTCTTTTTTTTCACCTCTGTGTTCCTTTTGAAGATATTTCAGTTGAATATATTACATATAAAAACACCTACCCACCTATTACTTACCACCCTCAACTCTTGTTACACCTCCTTTTTCAGGTTTTCCTCAGGATGGATGGGGAAAAGAAGGCAGGCTTATGTGGGCGTTCTTAGAGAAGTAAGAACTGTTACACAGGAGTGTGCAACCCAAACTAGTTTAAAGTTTAAGTGTTCAAAGATTTAACCATTGGAGCAATGCAAAAGATAGTCAGACCTCATACAGAGTCAGCAAAATTGCAAAAAAACTCCCAGGAATATGCTTGTCCAAATGCCAGAAATATGAATAGTATGAAGTAAGACCTAAATTAGCACCAATGACCACTCCTGCACTGCTCTTTGCCCCTGACAGAAAAGCTCCCACTTTATTTGGGATACCCAAAAGCCAAGAGATGGACAGGATGTCTAACACAGAGAATTCTTTTTTCCTCTCTCTGCCTGGCTGAGTGCAGTGACTTAAGGGTCATGGGTGACAAATCCATACCTGGCACAGCAGATGCATCTCCTGTGTGAATGCCCCATGTGTTCAGGTGGCATCACCTGGGTACAAGGCTCTGCAAGAGTGACCAAAGAGAGATGGCAATGGCTCATTTACCATGGGGGTGCTGCTGAGGCTGAGTCAGCCTATGCCCTGTGTCTGAGCTGGTGCCATAAAGCAAAAAGACAGGACATTGCCTCAGGACACTCCCTTCTGAAGGGAGCAGAATATTTAGAATGGATACACTTCTTTGGGAAGCCTGCTGCCTTGCTGGAGGCTGGGTCAATGATTTGAAGAGAAAGCTTCCTGCCCTAATATGACCCTCAGGTTATCATCCATTATTGATTTTTTAGGCAGGCAATGATGAAGTTGCAACAAGAAGCTCAAGGTCAATCAAGAGAGACTTCTGGGCCTTGGCCTGACCAGTTAAGGGATCAGGAGCACAATTAGTGCTCTTGTCCATCCTTCCAGTTGTGGGCAATGATGAGGAAAGAAACAGGAAGGTCCAGCAGATCACCAGCAGAATTTTGGGATTTTTGATAATGAGTTACTCCACATGATCTCATCTGCTGGTGACAGATTACATACACATGTCTCAAAGGTGGAAAATTATCTTCATTCAGGAGTCAACAGGGTTCTTGTAATGAAATCTACACTGGATTTGAAGGGGGAAAGGGGTAAAACCAGGCTTGCTAAAGCTTTGGAGAGCATCATGCCAATATTTGAGGGACTGTGTGCACATGAGATCCTTTGGTCTGCTCTCTCAGTGAAGGTAGGGGATGAAGATCCATGCAACAGTAAAGACAAGAGGGCTATTCATGTCTTAGAAATCATGGGAACTCCTGAGAATGGTGACATTAGGTCTTCTTCCACAAAAAGGGATCAAGATCAATAGGCCAAGTGCATCTAAACAAATAGACTCAGGCAACAAGTGGGTTAAAAACAAGAGGAGCTGGAGGACACTGTGCAGCAGGAAAACTATGTTAGTTACCATAAAGGAGACATGGTGGGATGACTTTTACAACTGGATGCCAGCCAGGATAAAGAAGAATATAAAGTAATCTATAAGCAGCTGGGAGAGAAGTGCCACAAATTCCAGCCCTTGTTCTCATGAAGGACTTCAGTTTACCAGATATCTGCTGAAAATGCAACACGGGAGAGAAAAAATGGTCTAAGAAGTTCCTGAAGTGTGTGGAAAAGAAGTTCCTGGCACAGCTGATACTGAGCCAACTGGGGATGTTGGTGAACACAGAAGGACTGATGGGTGATATGATGGCTGGAGGCCTTGGACACAACAGTCCCAAAATGATAGAGCTCTCAGTTCTTGTAGAAGTAAGAAAGATGCTACGACCCACCTCTGAAGATGAGGATAGTTGAGGTTCTTGTTAATAGATCCTTTTGGGTGGACTAGAGTGAAATGACACTGAATGACCTGTGTTTATATATCTATCTATATCATATATATCTATACCTATATCTATGTTTATCTATCTATCTATCTATCTATCTGCATGTAGGGTCTATTTTAGAGAAATTTTGTTGCCATTTTGGTTGTTATCATCTATAGTAATATAACAGTAAAAATATAAAGACATCTCTTAGGAAAATATATAAGGAAAAAGAAAGAAAAAGAAAGAAAGGATAAAAGTAGACAGTGGAAAGGAAACAGAACACTGCCTGTGGATCTAGAGATGAGACTTGATTGTTGCAACTCCAGAACTTAATCTGGCTAATTGTGTAAAAGACAATAAAAATTTTCTTTGAATCCAGAAAAGAAAAGAAGAACTAAGGAGAATTTCTGTCCTTTATTGTATGTGGGAGGAGACATGGTGATAGAAAGGAAAAGGTTAAGGTACTTAATGCCTTCTTTTCCTTGGTCTTCAATAGTAAGACTGGTTGTTCTCCAAGTATCCAGGCCTCTAAGATGAAAGACAGAGACAGAGAGGCAAAAGAAAGTCCCAACAATCCAAGCAGACTTGCTGCACCACTTAGACACTATGAAGCCAGATGGGATGGCAGGAGTACTGAGGGAACTGGAAGAAGAGCTCACTGAGCCACTTACAATGATTTAGTTCTTGCTTACCAGAAAGGTTCAATTTGACTGGAAGTTACGAAATGGAAACTACAGGAAGGGCTAGAAGAAGGAGCAACGGAGTTCTTGTCAGCCTGAACCTTGGTGCCAGGGAAAAGGAGGCTTAGAGGAGAGCACAATCACTCTCTACAACTCCGTTAAAGAAGCTTTTAGTGAGTGGGTGTCGGTCTCTTCTCCCAAGTAACAGGAGATAGGACAAGAGGGAATGGCCTCAAGCTGTGCCAGGGAAGTTTCAGACTGACTTTTACGAAAAAATTTCATCACAGAAGCTTTTCTTCACAGAAAGTGTTATCAATCATTGTAACAAGCTGCTCAGGGAAGCAGTGGAGTCACAATTCCTGGAAGCGCTCCAAAACGTGTTCCAAAACTGTGGGTATGGCTCTTAGGGACATGGCTGAGTGGTAGACTTGGCAGTGTTAACAGTTGGGCTCAATGATCTTGGAGGACTTTTCCAACCTAAACGATTCTATGATTCTGTTCCCATGATTAAAAAGGAAGGCTTGAACAAGGACTCAGATGACCTTTCTTTTTAATCCGGGGAAATAGATAAATAAACAACTCAGAGAGCAGCTGTGACACATAAAGACAGCACATGGTTCCCAGCCATGAAAAATCTATCTGTCTGGGCAGATCAAGGCACAAATACCCAGCATAGCTCTCTAACAGCTAACGTGAGTGAAAGTATCTAATAGATCCCAGTGAGTGTTGACTAGCCCTGGCTCAAAGGCTCACTGTAATGTAACTGAGTCCTCAGGACACAGCTGGTGAGATGTGAAAAGTTACAACTCTCCATTCACTATAAATAGCATGAAATAATATGAGGTTATACAGTTTAACTGTCACTACCTAGCTTATTATTCTGATTTTAAAAAATAGAAAAGATGATGTAGTGAAGAAAAACACTTCAGTGACAGGACAAGAAAATTTAGATTTATCAATGAAGTCAATTATCGGTGATCTGGGAGACAGTAGTTGAGAGGCACAAAAAGAATTATTTTATGAAATCTCTCTGCTAAACCTGACCTTGAAAACACTTCTTATCCATTTTGGGACAAAATCTAACAGGTGAGCATAAAGACCATTAGATTTGCTATGCTGTGTCATGAATTGACCAGTCACACTGACATACTGACTCTTATCTGAGGGACAGCAAGTAGGCAGTGAGCACTAGGCTGTGCAGCTGCTGTTTCAAATGGCCTCAATTTTCTGGCAAGAAAATGTCATGGAGGGCAATGCTATGCCAGATGCACCTGAGGACAGAGTTGGCCATTCTGCTGACAGTGTCTGCTACAAGGTGCTCTACTGCAAGGTGTCTCTGCCTATGGCATGGAGTCATTTTATACCTGCCTCAAACCCCCCTCAAATGCCAAGGCTAATACTAGCACTATCAGGGAAGTTTAGCTCCTACTTATTTCCACTCCAGAAGCTGGTGATGTTCTTTGTGGGAAGATAGTTTGTAAGAATAGTTCAGAAGGCAATTTCCCTCAATGAATTACAGCTGTACTGATTGCCAGGAAGTGGAGACAGCCTTGTCTGTCCAATGAGGATGGGCATAAAAGAGTGGGTTAGCCACTCACTAGTGAGCTTGAGAACTAGAGTCTGCTGGGGTTCAGGGTGGAGTCTGCAGACTGTGAGGAGGAAGGAACAGACAGGGTTAGGTGGCCAGGTAAGGGATAGCTTGGGGTTAGCAGTCATGAGGAAAGAAGAGAGAACCTTGCAAAGAGAAAAGGAGTCAGTGCTGTGTGGAGCTGCCTGCGAGGAAAGGAGTCAATACTGTGTGGAGTTGCCTGAGAGCAGTCCACTGAAAGAAAGGATGAAAAGTTTTTCATAAAGGACTGGTGATGATGCCAGTCATGTCTGTCTCATCATAATTGCTACAATTCTTTTCTTGGGTGCAAGGGTTCGTGCAGACGCCCCAGGGGAAAAAAAACAAGTAGTAAGGAAGATAAAAAAGAAGGATATGGAGCCAGAATGCCAGAGAAACTTCTTTGCTCTATGCTTCAGACTTGTAAATCCTGGTTTTGAGAAGCAGCTGGTGTCAAATGGCTGTGGAGGGCAGGGTGGCAGTGAACTAACTTTCCAAAGAGGCAGTGATGTCACGCAGGGAGTTTTTCTGAGAGCTGTAAGCTTGCCCCTAGGAGCTGGGCACTGCTGCCTGCTCCAGAGCCTTGCACACCCTCATCCTGCAAACAGAGGAGCCTTCAAAACTGCTGGAGAATGCCGTTTTGGCCGGGCAAGTAGTAATAGAACAAGAGGAAATGGCTTTATGCTGTAAGATTGTGGGTTTAGAATAGATACTAAGAAGAAATTCTTTACTGTGTATATGGTCAGGCACTGCCACAGGTTACTCAGAGCAGCTGTGGATGTCCCACCCCTCACAGTGTTCAATATCAGGCTGGATGAGGCTTTGAGCACACTGGCCTAGTCCAAGGTGTCCCTGCCCAGGGCATCAGGCTTGGAATTAGAAGACCTTTAAGTCCCTTCCAACACATACCTTGCTACAATTCTGTGTTGCTTTATCCCCTGTCCTCCCCTTCCCCCTGCCCCCCAGCTTCTCCACCCTGAGAGGTGGGATGAACAGGATCCAGAGAAGGCTGCAATTACCACCCACTGACTGGTACCCAGCAACCAGTTACTCACTTCTAACTCCCACAGTCTATACACTGAGCATGACACTCTGTGGTATGGTATATTCCTTTGGACAGACCAGATCAGCTGTTCCAGCTATGCTCCCTCCCAGCTTTTGGTGTATCTCCTGACTTGCAGGGTATAAGACACTGAAAAGTCTTAATTTAGTGTACACAGTACTCAGTAACAGCCAAAACATCAGTGTGTTGTCAATATTCTCATCCTAAACCCTAGAAACACAGCACTGTACCAGCTACTTAAGAAAAATATGAACTCTAGTCCAGCTGAAAGCAGGTGAAACCAAGACACTGCCCTTCTCACTGGTCCCATGTGTATTTTTTCCATCTAATGGACCAAATGCAGAAGGAAAATGAAAAGAAAAAAAAAATCTATGCACCTTTCTTAGAGGTTATACAAGGAAAAATTTCCTCTGGTTTTCATTTCAGACCACTTTTCGAAGTTACTCTGTACCACCTCAAAATGTTGTAACTATGTTACAATGAAAGAAAAGAAAAAAAACCCATATATTTGAGCTTGATTTTATAAAGGAGTAGGGGCAATGCCCTCAATTTAGATGAATTAAACCTGTGCCCAAGAGTGAGTCACAGGAAAGAACAGAGATAAAGCTATGTAAACCTGTGGGCTTGGCAGCTGCTGTTTAGCTAAAGCTTTTAGCTGGAATGTAATGAGCCAAAAAAAAAAAAAAATTCTGTGGTTTATTTTACTCATAAAAAGAGAGGTACATATGGCATCCAGATAAACAGTTAAACGTGCAACACTTCCATTAGTTATGACCCTCTAATTACATCAAGTTTTAGAAAAAGTTCTGTACAGAAACATATGTAGATCCTTACTGCATATTTTGCTAACATTCATTACACTGTTGTAGTAAAATTAATTTTTGTACAAAACACAAGGAGGCATAGAAAGAACACTTTGATCTGCTAAGGTGTGTGTGTCAAAATCCTGAGCTCAGAGATTTCTGCCAGCCTGTGGCAGACCTGTCTCATGGCTCCATTAGTTCTCTACAGAACCTATAAAGAAAAGAAAAAACAAAAGAGGTGAAATTAGTATAAAATCTAAAGAAAAAAAAATCAAAAACTCATAACAGATATACAATGTCTCTTGAGATTTCTTGCAGCATTCTCTGTACCATTTGTTTTGAATTTCCAGCTTAAAGTTTTGAATGGATATCAGCCAAGACTTCTACTGTAGAAATGTGATCACCTTTTCTGCTTAACCCTTCTGTACACAAACAATTCTGTGCAGCAGTCTTTATTACATAACTGAGACTATTTCTTGTTCCACTATGTTTAGTAGGCCATTCATTATTAGGATGGGTTAATTTAAGTCAATAACTTTAATAAAAGACAAATTTTTTCCTATGGTAGGAAAGTAGTCTGTTCAATACCTTATGCAACCCTTTTATTGAGAGATAATAAAAAATGTGACCCATATCAGGGGTTAAACAATTATTATCCATCTATTCCAACAAATTAGTAAAATAGATGCTTGCCAATATGATTTTTACAGCATGAGGAAGTAGCAAGCATACATAGTAAAGCAGACCAGAAATTATTGTTCAAAGTCTTAGAAGCAGTTAATTGGTAAGGACTCCACAACACACTTCCAGCCAGGATGAAGTACCATTAAAACATTTGGACAAACTTCCACTGATTGAATAAAGCCTGGTCTGCAAAGACTGGAAAATAGACAGGATAGAACTATTACCTTATAAAGGGACTAGCAATTATTTTATTTTTCTTTTTAAAGTTGCACTTTGATGGGGATTGTACAAAGATTTCTAAAGATTTTAGAAGGATTAATTCATGAATATATACATCTGGTCTGTGTTCTTAATAAAGAAAATGAAATGCTTTATTGAGTCTGTGAACTCAACTTGAAAGTGACTGTAAAACTTTTAGTTTCCAGACATCAAAATCAGAGTATTCATACCCAAGCATAACAAAGGTTTGGAGCCAAACAGAAGAAAAACAATTGTATTATCAACATACTGCATAGAAATATCTTCCCAGTTAAATGTTTAGAAAATAAGCTGGTAAAGGTCATGAAGTCTGGCGCTAGAATATTCAGATCAGTAATACAGTGAACTATTTGTAATGTGAGGCTGTAGCCAATGACTCAAACAAGTGACCAAGGGAGGTGGTTAACTCTGTCTTGTGGGAGCAATCTGTCCCACCTGCCTTAGACACTTATTTCAGAATGGGATGAATAACCTTCTAGAGGAGTCTGTAAAATCAGGGAATTTAGAGCCCACAGAAGTCAGGGTGGAGATTACCTGACTAATTTAGATTACGTGCCCAATTTTTAAATATCATAGTTATATGATGTAGACCAAACACATCATGAGACAGGCACCTGAAATATACTATAACTCAAACAAAAGCATCTTGATTTGTAGAAATGAGGACAGAATGCACTATGCCATCTGTTTATAGGAAGTCATTTTGGATAGTGAGAATAACCCCTTTTTTATTTCAAGAGCTTTGTCAGGATGGTTAATCAGCCATCTATTTCATGCACAATACTGCTCAGTATACTTCTACAGCAAAAAGCAAATGAGATACTGACACAGATCAGATAAAACATGGGTAACAGTATACTCAGACTCCTAAAATATGACAGTTATAAGAGATTCTATCTTCAGTTTTGATAAGGATCATTTAAAATGCTAAAGCTTTAGAGAGGACATAAGTTATTCTGACCAGCCAAAATTTTTAAGGGGATGGTACAATATACAAAGGAAATCATTTGGGCATGTAGATCTTTCAGGACTGAAGTCTAAAGAGCAAACTTGAATAATAAATACAATTTGAGAAGAGTTTTAGATTTAGAACCAGTTTTAATTAGATATTATATCAGCAAAATATTTTGAGAGAAAAGGGGATCTTAAGATGGAAGGGGTGGTAAGGTAGCTGTCTGCCAAAGACAAGGACAACAAATATGCTGAAGTTTAGGTTCATTGCATATTGTGCATGAACATATTTATGTGTCTGTTTGTGAGTGGAGTGGTTACTTACGTCCAGTTATGAACCAGTATTCCTGTAGAAGTGACGATTTTTGCTGTAAAATTACGAACATACTTCCAAAGTTCATTTTGTGAAGATGTAGACTGAGATGATCAAGAAATTATTTTCTCAGAAACATTTTTCATTTACTGGTAGCTGGGTCATTCCTTCATTTATTAATTGTCTGTATGAGTTTATTTTGATGCATAAGGATTGTTTACTTCCACACACATAATTTCAGTAATAGTACTGAGTATACAGGATGAAATATAGTAATATTCTTCAAGAAACTGAGGTAAAGAATCTGAAGATTTTGATGGATCTGCTGCAGGGAGTATTTTTGTGGTCGTTGTGGAGGTCTTTGGCAAGCTTAAATTATGACTTGAGGCACAACCTGGATTCATTCAGTGCACATCAGACTCTGGAGAGGTTGTTTGAAAAGACAAATTTAGTGACAAGGCTGTTGGAAGTATTAATTTTCCAGTGCAGGTTCTGGTGTGTGTCTCAGGTAGGCAGCAGTGTGAGAACTATTTAAAATCTCTCCAGGACGGCATATTAAAAACATTGGCATGGTTTTGAGCCTGTTATCTAGAGGTCGTTGTGATTATTGAAAGTAAAGTTGTTGGTAGAAGAGAATGAATGATATCCCTGAGTATATGCTATAAATATTAGTCTTGCTATCTGAAGTACCTGGGGCAGGATATGTTGTAGAAAGCTATGAGATATTAGTGGAGAGGATGGTATGAAGGTGTTTTGCAGCTGATGGAAGAAAGCAGCTGCATTTTAGTGAGGTAGTTAACCTTGAAGTCTGGAAGATTACAAGTCTGAGAGTGGTTTTCATGAATGGTGTTTGGGAAAAGTTCAGCTAAATAATATCAGCTTGCCAGAGATCTTTCTTTAGTGATCATATTAAAACCTTCTGTAAGGGATTTGGCTTTATGATTTTTCTTGGAACTGAGCCATGTATCCAAACTGAGGCTATAATGATAAATTTGAGTTCTAAAATGAAAAAGCAGTATCTACCTTGACACATTTCCAGATTGCCTCTCACACTGCTGCTGTGTGAGTGCAGGTTTGTTTTTTATTGTATTTTTCCCACTTGATTTATCAAATAATTTTCTCTGCAGTAATTGTTCCATATTCTTAAACGCATATGTTTTGTAAATTCCTAACACGTTTTGCTAATGATACAGTAGCAAAGTTATCATCTCTGCAAAGTTTTCATTGGTTCTTTCTTTGCCTAATCTATTTTTAAAAAGCAATAGAGCAAGCACTTGACTTTATTAATCCTTTAGAAATATAATCCCAAGTATCGAAATTAGTTAAACATCGGCCACACAAATGAATGGAAATACTCTAACATGAAATTTATTCAATACCTCCTTGTAATTGACAGTGTTGATAGAAAGTTGTATACGTTTCATTTGTGAGCTCTGGACAAAATAATATGACAATAAATAAAACTGTATGACATTTGGGGAGAACATTTATGCTTTGAACAGCAACAGCATCACTCTGTTGTGTTCCATTGATCAACCATTAATTTATGTGTCTTGTTTGTAAAGAAAAAAACTCAAAACAACCCAAACCCACTAATTTCTCAGTATAGTACACTAAGATTTACCTCTTCAATCTTGATGTAATTACTGGTGGCCCTGAATCATGGTGTCTGCTTAATCATGGTGTCTGCTTGCCTGTAGTTTACAGGTTTATCTACATATTTGTGCTCAACCCGAAAGTCTTGCCACGAGTAAGTTTTATCCAAATTTTCTTATTTCTGGGCGTGCAACTAAATTGGCACTTAACAACCACAACAACCTTTTTATCTTAAAAGGGACTTATTTATTCACAAAATTGATCATGGAAGAAAATCAAAATTCTGTATATCTTTTTTTCTGGTATACAGTCCACTTCAAGCTGCCATTGACTTCAATGGGCCTTGGGCTGGGAAATCTCTGTGTTGAACACCTTTCTTTCATGCAAACATTAAAAACTACTTATGAATCAGAGTTTTCATTATGTATTACCTTGTATGAACACCTTGATGAGCATTATCTCTGTGCAGTACACTGATGGCCCAGGAATGGGCACGGCTATAATACCTGTTTGTTTTTATTTGTGGGTCTGAAACCTGCTGTGCTCTTAGGTGCGACTGAGCAATCAGAGCTGCCTCTGCTACCATAAGCGTCCATGCTGTCAGAATGCTGCAGGCAGCATTGCTGCAGGATAGCTGTAGGATTTGAAACATAAAACCTCAGCTGGGTGTTTGAAGCTCTTGGTAAAGCTGAAGCAAGTGCTGAGGAATGCATTTGGAGCGCTAACTGGGCATGCAGCTGCAGTGAGAGCTGCAGGCTGAGAGGGTGGTGGGAAATGGAGAGAGCCTAGGCAAGGGGCAGAGGATATTTTGCATCATGAAGGACAAGGGACCTGTGTCCCAGAGCCACAGCAGGAACCGATGGCTCAGACAGGAGACCACAGACCCAAGAGTGCACAGATTGTCAGGGTGCAAAAGCCCAGGGATTCCTTTGCTCGGGGTCCCTCCTCGGAGGCACTGGCTCAAGCTGTTCTGCTGTTCTAATGCTATGACTGAATTTAAGGAGCCAGGGGTCTCAGATTCTGCTCTGGGCAACCTGATCTGACTGAGAATGGGATGTGCAGAGATTTCTGAGGAGCTCATGGGGGCTGCCTGCTGCTAAGAGGCTTCAGTCCCATCAGTGGCACCTTTGGTGATCAGAGTGTCACTGCTAGACTGGCTCTGGAATGGTCAGACAGGGAAGTTTCCTTAACATAGGATTCTGAAAACTTTTTTTTTTTTTTTTTTTTTTTTTTTTATTATTAATTTGAAGTTTTCCTCTGCCACAGCTGAGGTTGTTTAATCTTGGTATTATTTTCCAACGGATGATTATCAGCAGGCCTTTCTTTGGACCTTGCAAATTGTAGATGGGTTTTTATGGTTATGTTAGAAACATTATACTTTCCAATTTTTTTTCCAATATTTTTTCAGTTTTGTTCACATCTACTTTCATTTTTCTCTCAGTTCTTACCACTAATTTTTTTGTCCAGTCTACCCTATCACTGCATCTCTGTTCTGTCATATCCTTACCCTGCCAGTCCAATTCAACACTGGCTCTCTGTTGGATTAAAAAACCTCATTCAGAGGTATGCTGCTCTCTCCTGACAAGCTGGCAGTCAAAGCTTCCTCTTTCTGAGTAACCCTATGCATTATTTTGAATCTGATCGAGCCTTTCTGCCAGAGAGCCTTCATCAGCATAATGTGTCTCTCTTCTCTCATCTCAGTCATCTGCTTCCTCTGCATGTCCTATTGCATTCACAGGCCTCAGCATGCTGCTCTGAAGTGTCTTGGCAATGGACTCCATCTCCTGCAGGGAGAGGAATCACTGTGTCCTAGCTTGCTGCATCCCTTGATGTGGGATTGCCTTTCAGTAATCAGGACACAGCTTGTGCAAGAAGACTGGTATTTCAGTTTTGTCTAGATGAGTAATGTTCAGAATAAAAGTAGAGTACAAAACCTTCTTAAGCAGTATGGAATGAAGTTATGTTATTGATTGCTCCTTGTAAGTTTTAAGTTTCCAAATATTTTCCCTCATGTCTTTATAAGTCTTCTCCCCTTCCACAAGCTACTGTTGTACTTCCTGTCTTTTTGGATCAGAATCTGAGAAGGATGCATGATCCTTTGTACTTTTAAAAGTACAAACTAAGTAAAATAACAAATGAATTATTATTTGTTTATATAATGAAGATTCAAAATTGTTCTCTTTGTGGTGAATTATACCCTCTTTGGTACCATCGTTCAGTACATATGCATTCTGTAGTCTATACTTAAAGAATTGTCAAGGAAGTCATAGCTAATAATATTCTACATAATCTAATTTAGTGCACCAGGAGAATAAAAGAGTTTATTTTTGGTAGGGAAAACTGTTTGAGTTCTGCATTCCTATGCTTCAGCACTGATTGATTTAGAGTATATTCACCTGCAAAACTCTCATGCAATAGTATTGTATGTTATACTCTACAGTCATTATTGTGTTTCGTTGGCTCCTACATATTTGGTTTACACCAAGTCTGTTCAGTTGTGTTGTAACTTAATAAAATGACATCCTGTCATCCTTCCTTCCTTGGTATTGTTTCTCTGTCATTATGTGCTGCACGATTTTTTTATAGTTGCATTTTTCTTCTCTTCTGCTTCCTCCACACCTCTTCTCTGCTCCTGGACCATTTTTTTTATAGGAAGAGTATGTCCTGAAGTTGTGTCAGGGGAGGTTTAGGTTGGATATTAGTAAAAGGTTCTTCACCCAGAGAGGGTTGAGGAATTGGAACAGACTCCTCAATATTTGGACAATGCTCTCAGGGACATAGTATGACTCTTAGGGTAGTCCTGTTCAGGGTCATGAGTTGGACTTGATCCTTCTGGGTCCCTTCCAACTGAGAATATTCTGTTATTATGTAATTCTGTAATATACAGATCGGCTTAACAGCTTTTAAGCTATAAACCTCATATACAATGTACCTAACAAGTAGCTGACTGGAGTAGTCACAGGTAAGCTTTTCTCATTAATTCACTGAGAGATCTATTTCATCTTATGTGAGCCAGCAGAAATGAAGCAGTTTGATTTGTGATATTGACTGCAATATCGTGCTTGATAGGCCGTTATTCATGCCATATATAGAGCCCTCTCATCAACTTGGACCAAACATTAGTTTGCAAAAAAAATTTTGATGTTTGTCTGCAAAATCCCTGCAATGCATTGGGGAAAGCAGCAGAATTTTGCTGTTGTTTTTTTCATTTCATTTTTCTGTCGGCACATGAACTGAAGGAGTACAGAGACACAGTTTGCATATATCTTGGCAGTCCTTGCAGCTCAGGTTTACACTTTGATCTCCCATTGTATGTTCTGGATGTTATTTTTTATCAGAAGAAACTTACCTACTTGACAATTTTAATATTAGTTCCTCCTCTGGACCCTGTAACTGAGCTAAGGTTACACTGTAGCATTTCAAATGAATGAAGCAGTATGCTGGAGACCCAAGTATTTAAGATGTTTATACTCATTTTCTGGATTTGCCACTGTGTTTGGTAAGGAAATCTTTACTATTATAAATGTCAGTTAATGCTTACCTTAGGTTAAAATATCATGCACGTAACTCTTATTGCAGTAGCACTATTATCAATTGCATACATTATTGACATCTTTGTAAATGAGTCAAAAAGTGAAAGAGAAAAATTTCTTAATCTGCACATTCTTACTGTTGGATCAGGAAATGTTTCATTCAGATCCAGATGTTCTTCTGCCCAGACAAGTAGATGTCTTAGGTCCTTCCTGTCAGAGAGCCCTCATTAGCATAATATTTCATATTAGTGGAATGTCTTAATTTCAAAGCTGATTTCTAATTGAAAGTGAAAATATTGCCCCAGAAAGACAGATAGATCTTAATTTTTCTCAGGATAATCCTGTTTCTCCTTGTTGAAATTATAGTCCGACCATATACCTTCATTATAATAAATATTATTGTATTTCCTTTAAGACACAATATCCTCTTGTTAAACCAATATATATGGCACTTGGCTAGGGAGAAATGGCTATCATCCAGAATTTTATTGACTCACTGGCATGTCTAAGTGTAGGAAGTCTTACACCAGATTTTGTGTTCTGTCACTTAAACACCTAGGTGGAATAAACATACATGTCTTGCACCTTGAATGAGAACAGATGCAGTGGTTGTTAACCAGCTTGAAGACTGCAATTCACCCACTGATCACAAACCTCTTCATTCTAAACACACTCAGTCATTTCTCTTTTCCTGTTTATATAGTAAAAAAGCACTGTATTCCAACAGAACTAACCACCTTCAAACAAACAAAAGAAAATAAAATTTCAAATAGATAAATGCTAACCTCTGTTTTACAACTGAATCACTCAAAATACTTGAGTTTGATTTTTTTACTTGCTTTGAATATGTTTTTTTAGTAAGTGGAGAAGTATTTTTTTAATTTGCCAAGGAAATTTTAATGATTTCACACAAGTTTTTCTCTCTAAATATGAAGGCTATATCTTGACAGTGATATATAATTTTGTTTGTAAAAACAACCAGCCACACAGATGATGTTTACAGATGATATCTAACTGCTGTTCTAAATTAATAATAAAAAATAAGAAACTAAGCATAAAAAATGGCATCAGTACTTCAATTTCCAATATAAATAGTCCAAGAAACAACATTTAGCCCAGCTTGACAAGGTATTAACAGCATGAAGTCTTAGCTTAGATTTCTTCTCTTATATAATCAATATACAGTGCAGCACAATTATACCAGCTTACCCAGCAGAAAATCTTCATTAATGTTTTCGAAAAGTCTTTTAGACAAATTGCTCCATTTGTAGCATGCATCCATTTCCTTCAATTTAATTTACTTACATTGGTTGCTCTCTTTTTCTTGACAAAATAAATGGTCACCAGAGTTCAGTAGATACGTGTTCTCAAATAGTTATCAGTGTACTGTAGACAGTGCTGAGGTTTGTTTTCTTCTTTATTTCTGTTTTTCAATTTTGTTTTCAGTTCTTGAAATCCTTTTTGTTCTTCCATGTGCCTGCTCTCAGTTCCAGCTTATTCCTAACAGAAGAATGAGTTTTTGTGGATCTGTGTTTCATTACTACACAGCTTCATTGGGATGGGATAGTATTCAAATCCCATTTTTTCCTTGCTGGGTGGGCAATACAGTTGGTTTGCTTGACATAGGCAATGTGCTTCTCTGCCCCATGGGATTTATGTTCTTCTTAAATGGGGCAGTGCTGAATACCAACAATGCTCAATTCCTCTTCTATTAGCTCTTCTAATGAAACAAATTTCTAAGTGAGCCTGGGACAGCAGCCACATGGTGCTGCTCTTCAGCTATGGGGTTGGAGTCTCACAGCCCAGAGTCGGATTTAGGGGGAATCTCTGGCAGAGGGAGAGCAAATCAAACTGACTGCATAGAGCTCTTTCACCAGGACTGCAAGCAAGGATGTGCTTGAGCTGATGATGTGAGAACCTGCCCTGTGTGAATTATTGAGGTTGGGCATTTTCCAAAGACTGATTTCAGTGAAAATCTGTGGTGTTGCTGCAATATTTGGCCATGGTCAAAATGTCTATATATGCTACACAGGTACCCTAGCAACACTCAGGGAAAGCCAAAAGCTTGATATTTCTGCCTTTTTGTAAGATATATACTATGACTCTGGGCTAGGTTCTATTAATCCATCAGGCCATGAACCTTATCAGGATTTACTTGTTTGGTTGTTTTTTTTGTTTATTGAGTACTAACATGTTATCTATTCCTGGAAACAGTAGATCTTTGTGTTTGTAGAAGTAACCTCTGTGAATACATGTAGCCAGGAAACAATGTGAGCTGATTAGGAACTACTTATCATGTGTTTTCTAGAGTAGCCTTAGAACAACTTGTTCTCTTTTTGTTATCCTAGACTATTTTTCAGGACAAGGATACACACATCCAACTATGATTTAAAGTGTTTTAAAATCACTAGGCATTTTATCCAATGTCTGTCATAAATAAAGAAAAATATATTTACTCTGCTATGAACTTGTAATATTAATTAAATGGTGTTCTCATTTTCTGTGGTTTTGTTTTATTTTGTCTGATCTATTTAGTAGATATTCCTGGCTGCAGCAGCTGCAGAATAGGTCATGTCTAAGTTAAATCCTCAATCTGTCTTTTAAAGTAGAGACTTGATTTTAGTGATTGATTGGTAGCAGTTTTCTAACATAATGATAAAAATCTGAGCCCTCAAGAATTTTTCTGACTGGTTTCAAATGATGCATGCAGGAACACCAAAGTCAGGAGACCACAGCTGGCTGATGCATTTTCTTTCCTAATCAACTTTCTATGACAGCTACCATAAAAGTTTCATTGGTTAAAACTAGAAATGGACAGAGCCAGTCTGAATTATAGGTATTAAATAAAATATTTCATACTAACACTAATGCTGGAATACCAACACTGGTGTATGGGGATAAAAGCTAAAATTTGCTGTGAGACGGGAAGAAATTAGGGAGCCATGGTTTTAGGTTGTTTGGTTTTTTTACAGTTACATACAACAACATTCAAATTTGGTATCACTGCCAAGGAAAGCTAACCTCAAAACATTTATGCCTCTGTATTACTGTTATGACTGCAAAGAGACAAGCAGAATTTCTCTTTTCAGGATTTAATGTATATATGTGTGAGAAAAATTAAAAATATATTAAAATAATATTTTTATATTTATGAAAATACACAAATATAATCTCTAAAAGGAATAAAATAGGTATTCAAAGTAATTTAAAAGAATAATTATTATATCTTGACAGGATCTGGGGAGTTACACAATACACTGTAATAAAAATCAATGGATTTATTTTTTTTAATATAGGTACATATTAGAGATATTTTATGTTTTGATGGGGAAATTCAGCTAGTGTTATATCGTGATTTCTAAATGTTATCCTTGGACTGACTGGTTCACTAAACCACAGAGGGGGAAAGCAATACTGGGCATAAGTGGCACAGTTATCCTATGCCTGTGACACTTACAATGTGATTATAAAATCTCAGCTACTACTGCAGGTCTAGCCATACTAACACTTCCCGTTTATGTGGCATCCACATGTCTCAAAGCACCAAATAAATGTTCAAAGGATGTGCTGGCCTTTTGCAGATGGAAAACCTGCTGTACAAAGGTTATGATTTACAAAGCGTTTTGATGATACACACAGGAACAGAAATGATTTCTCGTCACTTTTGTTAGAAAGGTGTGCACAATTTTATTTTTCTGTCAGCATTTTTTGACTCTCTATTTTTGTCCTAATATTACTTCCAATTTCTACTTTATTTCTCAACATCCATCTTATTAAAGGAGTTGAGCTCACTTATGATAGCCACATGTTCATTCTTCACCGTTTAACCATTCCTGTTCAGGAAGCTATCTTTTCTTCTCTTTTTTATTCAAAATTTTAAGGTTTTTTTTTTTGTAGTGATTTTCATCGTCTTAGTAAAAATCAGATGTAATTAGAAAATAAAGTGTAAATTATAAGACTCTTCAAAATTATACTTACCATCAGCTAAATGACCAGCTGGGTATTTACTGATGGCAAAAAGAAGGAAAAACAAGAGATAATACATAAAATCATCATTTCTTCAATAATAGCATTTGAAGCGATCATTGGTATTTCAAGTGTATAGTTAATGGCTTGCTTTTCTTCTAATGTTTTCTTTTATTAATACATCCTTAGAAAAATTTTTAACTTATATGATCAAGAATTTATTTTCTGGCAATTTTTTTTTAATAGATAGAAAGGTGATAAGATAACTCTTATGAAATGAGGGCTTGGCTTTGATTTTTTTATCTTGTCCTCAGAACTCAAATATACCCTCAAATATACTCACAGTTAGGATTGATTCTGCTGTATGTAAGAATCCATTGGGATTTATGTGTACCTTTCTGCCTAAAATTCTAAGGTTTTCAGTGAAGGGATATTCTTTGTTAATTTTAGATTTTATAAATTTCTTACTGCCTCAAGTAGTTCTTAATAGTTGGATTTCCTTTTTCTTTTTTTTTTTTTTTTTTGTCTTATTTACCAGGAAGAGTTGGACTTCTGGCACCATAGTCATCAACAGGACCAAGGTTTCTTTGCTTTCCAGACATGAATGGACTTTAAGCATCAATATTTCACAAGTGCATGCACATACACAAACAGACCTGCACTAAAGCACTGAATAGTTTGAGATCATTTCAATTAAGGTTAGTTCAGAGCTCATTGTTACATGTGATTTCACTAAGTGATAATTTAACACACTAAATTACCACTCTGTTCCTCATAGAAAGTGACACTTATGACCACAACATAAAATACTTTATAGCCTGTTGTTCAGATTCATAATTCCACTTTGCTGTGGGAGGAGGAAGCCACAAGTCATTCCAGTGTAGCTGCCATTAGGGGATGTATTGCCTTCCCAGCCCGTGCGCTCAGATTAAAAACGCTGACAGCCTCTCATCCGCAGATGGCAGAACCCTCCAAAGCTGTTGAACTGGCACTCAGTCAGTTGGCTTTTGATCTGGCTGTTCAGATATAAGAGCCTGTTTAAGCAGGAAAGAAAATAGGCTGTTCATGTTCAGTTAGTAAAACTCTCTTCCGTTGGGCCTTTGTGTCTTTATCTGTTCCTTCAGCTGCTTTTAATTAATGCTTTGAAGACGCTGTGTATTTTGGGTTTAAGGGCAGGAATAGCTCTGTCTAACTCAGCTCCATGTGAAACATCCCGATGCTGTGCAACAGCCTTGTTCTTCCCTAGTGGACTACCCACACAAAAACTTATGACTAAATTTCTTGAAATAGGTACAGATTCTCTCATCTAACAAGGAATGCAATCCAAATCTATTCATGGTTGTTTGGAGAATCACAGCTTAGTGTAGACTGAATGTATAGATAAATAAAAGGCTGTTTCACTGCTTGGTACTGAGCAGCCATTAAATTCAAGGGGTTATGGGAAAGCCCAGCAGCCTGCAATTTGCAGGGAACTATTGTGATCTTTTAGGATGAATCCCAAGGTCATATATATTGGCAGTACTATTTTTTAAATGACAGCCTGATAACAGTGCAAAGCAGAGGT
The DNA here is from genome assembly GCA_026413545.1 of Cichladusa arquata. Classification (NCBI taxonomy): domain Eukaryota; kingdom Metazoa; phylum Chordata; class Aves; order Passeriformes; family Muscicapidae; genus Cichladusa; species Cichladusa arquata. The sequence continues at coordinate 64,457,996 of JAOTQP010001546.1, forward strand.
GACCACAGAACTCTTCCACCATGGGGGAAACAAATTCCCCTGCTCTGCTCATTATCTGTTTAGAAAAAACAAAACAAAACAAACAAACAAACAAAAAAAAACAAAAACAAAAACAAGAAAAAAAACACAAAACAAAAAAAAAAAAAGGAATGTAATTACATTCAAAGCATAGAAGGGGAGAACCCATCAGAAGAAGCAGCAGCTCTCAGGACACAGCGGAGCCAGGGGCTCCCCTGAGCCAGGAGCAGAGGGACCCTCCAGAGCAAAGTTTCCCAGATGTGGATGGTCCCACCATCCCCGCCAGCAGCAGGGCAGCCAGGAGGCACCAGGCAGTCCCAGCCCCAGGTGTGCCACATCTCCCTGGGCACTGGCCCTGCTGCAGTGCCATTGGGGCAGGGGCTCGTTCCCCCTGGGGCTGACATGAGGAAGAGAGACATTAGGAGAACAATCCTTAAGAGGTGTACCAGAGAGTCTTCAGGACAGTGAATGGAACAGGCATACAGGGGGAAGATTTGAACTTTTATGCTATGAAAAAATCCCATCCTAAGTAATCTTACATGTGAAAAAAAAAAAAAAAAAAAGGCTTGCACTGAAAATATTGAAAAGAATAACAAAAAACTAAGATAAAATAGCTTAGGGGAAGCTGTTAAAGGTTGAAAGCTATAGTCCTTCACATTTCATTTTCCAAGTTAGCACTTAGCGAACAAGTAATGGAATAAGTATTGTTGAGTAGTGCACCATGATGCCCTTGAATGAAGCACTTGTGTATGAGTGCAGTGTGTAGCTAAGGGAGAAAGAACTGAGGGAATAGAAGTGTAAAGACTGATAAAATAATTCATTGTTTCTTTGTTTTTTAAGGAAGATTGTTATGGAGTTATCTAATTGTAGGAAAATCCAGTAATCCATGGTTTAATAAAAAACTGAACAATATAAGCAAGCATTTTCCTTGTTATTAAAACTACTGTTAACCAAACACTTAAGGTCATCTCTGTCCTATTTAAAAATTTGTTAAAGGATTTATAGAGATAATTAGAAGAACTTAGAATATTAACAGATACCAAAACTGACAATTGTATAAATGTTTTTACCTATTTTTAAATATAATTTTTCTGGAAGACATTTACCTTTCATGTGCAATCTTAAGCTACTTGTCAAACGTGAAGGCAGTGCTATAATACTCCAATTACAAAGCAGTGTTTTACAGCAGCTGGCAACTCTGTGTTGCACTCCATTGTGCTGCAGTGGATTTGAACTGGTTCACAAAGGACTGAACAGATTGATGCACACACAGAGATTGGCAGCTGGCTGGCTTATGGGAGGGTGGAAGCAGAGAAGAGCCATGCTATCTGGTGGACTCAATCAGGTGTATTTCCCCCTCACTTTTGCCTCCAGCTCATTTAAGTTTTTCAGTAAGGATAACTGGAGCATGTGAAACCAAAAATTCACTGATCAAGATTGCTGATAGTTTTGGGGAATTTGTTCAAGAATTAATTTCCTAATATTTGTATCATTGCTACTTCTGGTAAGGACAAACTCAGAGAATGTTGATCTCACCATGGCAGCTCCTAGAACAAGCAGTGTGCATATTCATACACACACGTGAATCTTGTTGGGGGTTCCTGGACCTCAGTTTTCCGTTTGTGAAAGTCAGAGACATGGACAGAGCACACTGAGCCTTCCTTGCACTGCAAATATCTAAACTTCTTTCCCTCCTTCATAATAAAAGCTTGAAAGGGGTGAATGCAACTGATTCATAGATAGGTATGAGCCTGATGTAGGATCAGGGTGCTGAGATATGCAGAATTTACAAACACTACTTGGACTACCAATTTGTATATAGTCCTTGATAATGGAAGTAATGAGGAGAAGACAAAATTGTTAAGTAAATTTTGATACAGAAACAGATTAGATCAGTCTGTCTAACATTGTCTAAACACATTTTACTGTTTCTTAGTAACATTTCATCTTTTTCTATGAGTCTGACTTTTATTAAGAGATGCTTGGAAACATTTTACAGCTACTCCATTGTATGCAGTAGAGAAGTATTGTCTTGATATTATTTTAACCCTGTACCCAAATTCTGCTGCTTCTTAGGGTACAGTTTTAACTACTGAAAGGAATGGAGTGTGCAAAACACAGCATGTGTTTTCTTTAACTTCTTCTCCTACCTGGAGAGAACTATTCAAGGGTGTCCTTTCTCCCTCCAGAGAAAGCTGAACATCATCCTTTTCACCTGCACTATGCTATTGTGGTGTGAAGATTCTGAATTTGTTTATCACCTTCCTCTAAAGAAGAAGATATTTCTCCATGTTCAGCTTCAAACATGGAATGGATTTTGATTATGCTTGAGTATATTTGAGGAAACACCATTTCTTTTTAATCTTTGGCCTTATTTTTATAGACATGAATAAGTCAGAGGTTGTGCCGTCACTCTTTTTCATGCTAAGCAAGTATATTAGTATTTACTTTCCATTTAAAATTCTATTACCTTTGAGTACACTGACTGTTGTTGCTGAGTTCACAGAAATGTTTTGAAAGCTCTGCATCAACTCTTTTCCTTGCTGCACATCTTAGGACTATATTAACCAATTACACTGCTGTGAAACCTAGAGAGATGATCAGTTATTGGCTTTTCCAGGCATACCTCTACAAATTTATATTTTAAAGCATTGATAAAATTCTAACTCTTATCTACAGACTTTTTTCCTTTCTTTTTTTTCCCTTTCCAAATTCAGTGCATCCAGATATATTAAAAAAAAATAATAAACCTCCCCTGGAGTGATTCCTATAAAATGGAATTTTGTTATTGGTTTCAAATCCTCCTTTGCATAAATCACATTATGGTCTTCTGTCAGACTTTTCCCATGGTCAGATACTTCCCTTCTGAAATAACATCTATGATAAAGTTGTCAATTAAAAATGTTCAAAAGTGAGCATTGTGACAATTGCTTACAGCAATCTTAATCATGTTTACTACAGTAAAGTTGACCCTATTCATGCATTACACACATTCTCCTAAACTTCTGTTGTCATTCTAAACAGTGGATCATTTCCAGAGTGTTGTTTTACTGGGAGAAAAGGAATGGAAGAAAAAAATCCAAACAAAGTGACAAAGAATACTCCAAAGAAATATTTGTTTCTTCAAAGTACAATTGTCTTCCAGAGTTACTGTAGGCTGCTATGTAAGCTGAGTATATTTGCTCCAGAAGCAGTGGCCCAGTAAAGCTCAGTATTGCAGTCCTCCACATGAAATTGAAAGAACATCAAATCCTATTTTTATAGGAAATAACATTTTTTCTTATAGTTTAACTACCTATAAATACCACCTAAAAAGTTGTGAATTTTTTTTTTTTTGAGAGAAGGGACTGCAATAGAAAAAAAAGTAGATAATTTTCAGATTTTTTTTCTTTCTAACGTATTATTTTTCTCCCACTATTCCATAAGTGTTTCTTAGAGAAATGAATACAGCCAGGGGGATATAAAAAGCAGTTATAGTGAAATCCCAAACCATTTCTAAAATACACTTCTGTTCAGAATGTTGCTTAAGCAGAATACACACTGGTGTAGTATAAAAAGTTTATAACCTTTTTTTATGAGTTACATAATTCACTCATTGCTTCACCAGTTCAAAGGGAAAACAACAAACAAAAACAGCTGCCCAAAGCTCATAAGGACAAATGTGTTTCTCTATTCTACCAAATTTTGTGTTTTCCAACAAATACTTAGATGCACACTTTGAAAAAAAATACATTGATAAATAGCTGCATTTGGTTCAGTTATTCAATAAGTACAGCTGTTCAGGAATAACTGCTTTTTCAACAATGCATAAGTTTTTTCTCAAGTGTAGTCATGCTTGTTAATGACAAACATGGCTCAAAACATCAAAATTTGCCAAAATAATTGCAAATTCTTCCACAACTTCTTTGTATCAATCACTTCTCATCAAGATAGTTTTCAAGTTTACTTGCAGAACAAAACTTCTTGAAAAGTACTTCTATATTCCATCACTATTTTAAAACATAGAGGATGCCTTACACTGAGTTTTCAGAATAATATATTCTGGTAAATGTTGAATGTTAATTTTAAATTAAGCCTAAAACAATTTAATAATATTACATTAGCTTTTTTTTTAAATGCAGATTTCTGAGTGAAATAGAAGGATACTGGCATCCAACAGTAATCTATTGGCAACATGGAAAAGAAAATACAGATATACACCTCTGCTACATCTCTGTTTCCTGTTTTAAGAGTTCAGCATTCTTAGGTGAACAGTTGAAGATTGAAAATAGAGTATTTATATTCTGTGATATAATATATTCAATGTTAGTAGATTTTTCACATTTAGTAGTTACCTGGACTTACCAGAAATACAAAAAACTTGCTGCCTATAGATTTGATAAATATAATTAATTTTCAGTGGCAATCAGTACAGCAATAAATACTTGCTTTTCTTCATGAATGTATGACTGGAAAAGATTTCAATTTATGTTGCCCCACAGTTTAAAACTCTACCAGGACCACTCCCAGCTAGGGGATGGGAACCAATTATATTTGTTTAGAGTGGAGGGAGAAAGAATATAGATTGCCTGGAAGTTGTGCAAAATTAGGTTTGTCCATTCCAAGGAGTGCTTTCTTTCCATGTCACAGGGGATCTTTGCACATGGATGCAACCCACCCTAAAAGTCTATATATATGCCATCAAGTGCTTCATAAAGCGTTAGTCAAATATGTGAAAGTAATCAGGTAAAAGTCTAATCAAACAAGTTGATCTTAAGCAAATATTTCAAGTGGTCTTGGGTCTGACTTCCCAAGAAGTCCGTGTGTTTGAGAGTCGGAGACAGCAAGGGGAATTAATAAGCATGGTATATGAACATTTCCCTTTCCAAAATATAGTTAGAATTTGAAGCAAAAGGATTCAAGGATTGAATGTAGAAGCACCCCAGAGATCACTCAATTAGACTTGAACTAACAAAAAACCGCAAACCAACCAACCAAACAAACAAACAGCAAAAAAGACAAAAAGTGACACTCTGCCTTTTTGAGGACGTACAGAGCACACAGAACAAATCAGTAAGGGCCTTGCCTGCACAAGGTAGCTCGTAAATGTAACAAAAATATAACAAAGGATATTTATAAAACCCTATTTTTAAAGAAACTGAGCATATGAGCCACTCTTTCATGGAATGAATAGCAAATGTAATCCTTGTTTGGGAGGTTTATTAGCCTTGGCATATTACACATGGCATTGCAGTGCATGTCTTGTGTTCTTTTGAAATTAATTTTGAACACAGCAGAAGCAAAACTAATAGAAGACTTGCTTCCTCACAGATTTATTTGTGAGCTTCTACAAGAAGCCAGTTCTAAGCAGATGTTAGTGTAATATTAGTCTGGGACACAGAATGGGAAATTTTGATTTAGTAATATTTTCTTCATTAGTTCAAATATTAAAAAGAAAATAAAATCCCTACACCTGTCCTCTTAAGGGATAGATGAGTACATGTCTTATCTGTATTCATGCAAGCTTTGAGGCAACTGAAAAGCCCTGGAATCTACTAAGAAAGAGTGGCACCTTTTTACTTAATGGAAGATACACTGAGTAGAACTTCAGTCATTATTGTATTAATTGAGGCCAGTAACAATTTCTACTACCAGTATACCAGACTGTCCATCTGAAATACAGGAAACATAGCAAGCTATTCAATATAAAGGAAATTGCATGAGTCTGGTAGCCATTTCCAAACTGTGTTATGAGAAAATGAGAGACAGGAAAGAAGATAGGTCTATTCTCAGCAGGTGACAAAACCATGCTTGTGTTTGCTTTGCCTAGCAGCTCTGGGAATTCTGTAAAATCTGTGCACTGCCAGAATATTGTGTACATGAATGAGATCCCAAATTCTTGTCATCTCTTTGTGTCCCTGACACTGCTGAGAAGCTTAATGGTGCTGAAAATTCAAAAAACTGAGAAAGAGAGGGATGGTGGATATTAGTATTTGAAAGGAAGGCTGTAATAGTTGAAAGAATGCTAAGGAAACTTTTTATTCTTGTCTTATTGACCTTTAAATAGTCATGTCTCTAGTCTGTATTGCTGTTCTTCATCTGGAAAACAGCAATATAAACATGAGAAAAAATTTAGGTGATTAATTTCTTGAACAACACTCAGGCATTATAAATTTCTGCATTCTATCATCCATCCTGGATATTCTAGTACAAAACAAATTAAAAAATTGAAGGAAATCTCATATCTTCAGACATAACAGAGTTGCTCTTTTGCCTCAAACATGACTTGTTTCATTTGTCACACTTGAAAAATTAATCATAATCTACTCCTACTATCAATGTATTTGAATTCAACACTATAATCGTAGAAAAACAGGTGTCTAATTCAGATAGAGGATCAATACTAGTCAGGAACGTAATTTGAACTTAATAGACTGATTTGCTTTGTGCTCATTTTCAAGGTGAGGACCAAATTTGTAGCAACAGAAATCTTGTAGAAATATTCAGGGAAAGTCAGTGATGAAGATCTGTTGGTCCTAAAAACCTGTTTTGGCAGTTGTATTAATCCAATAAATACATTACCTGTGTCTGCTCAGAATAAGTCAAATCTTGAATATTTACTAACAACAGCCTTTGTTCAGCCGAAGTATTACAGGTAAATTCATACAGCAACATAACTATTGAAGTTCAAGAAGGCTTTAATAGGTTTTCAGAGAGAACTGCAATAAAAAGCCAACAAAAGAAATCAAATATTTTGTTTGATTATCTAATTTGCCAATATCAATGTTTCCTTAGTGTTCTCTTTAGTTTAGTGTTCTTAGCTGTAAATTGAGTCTTTCTAGACACTGTATTACCTATTATAATTTGAAGTGCAGCCTGCAATTCTAGCTATATACAGCTTACAAATAGATGGAATTAAACTCTCATGCTAGTGCTGAATAGCTTGAGGACTCCCCAAGAACACACATCCCTGGCCCGACAGAATGGGGTTCCATCAGGAGCTGACATTTCTAGGTCAGCACAGCACCCACCTGTCACAACAGCAGCACCTGGGGTTGGACCTTCCCCTCCCACCTCAGGCAATGCATGTTATTTACCTGTGTTTCTTGGCTGCAAGATTTCTTAGGATTATTTCTTTTTATTAATTGTGACTTGTAAGAACACCAATCTGTCCATTTTCCTATTTTACAACTATTCAAACTGTTTCTAGATGCAAAAAAGATACTAATTTCTTTTAACATAGATTCTAATGACAGCCCCTTTACTAATTTGGTTTTGCAGTTTTTTTCAGATACAGTATATAAACATGATATTCAGAAGTTCATTATCATCATTAATGTTTTAGTAAACCAAAACACATTTAGAAATAATGATCTTGCATCTACTACAGTAATAGTCTTGATATTCTGAAAATGCATCATTATTTGCGAATCTGTCAGAGAAGTTATAAGGATTTTTATAAAAAAGTAAAAGAGGAACTAATGAAGTAACGAAATAGTATAAAATGATGTGACAACTCCTTTGTAGACCAATTTTTTTATCAATTTAACAAATTGTTTCTGAAGGATTTTTGGTATTGCTCAGCAACTTTGAAAATTT
>JAOTQP010001546.1:64483690-64519586 GCA_026413545.1 Cichladusa arquata
ACAAAAAAAAACAAACAAAAAAAAACCCCCCCCCCCCCCCAAAAAAAAATATAAAACCTAAACTTATATTTAATGCCAGCTACATAGAACTGCAAAGCAAGTGATTGAAGGGCTGTTTCAACTTCCCATTAGTCAGGAAGAGTCTTCATAGGAAGAGAGCAAAGGTCTAAAGAGGTGCTAAGTGTTGTCGATTAGTGACAGCCGGCTCCTTAGCTGGCTATGCTGCTAATCTTATTTCAGTGTTAATTATGGAGTTTTGTATGCTGAAGTCCCTTCCTTATCACATAAAGTTTACAGCACTGCTGCACTGATTATGCTACAGCCCCTGGGGATTTCTAAATTTACCTTAGAAAAAAAGAAGTGCTTGGAAGTAGTCCTTAAGTACAATTAATTGCTTTGCTAGTTATGCCCATACTCTCTGTAAGGTAAGGAGTAACATACTCAACTTTTTTAAACTCAGCTGTTTTCATGTTTATAAGTAGAGTTTAAATTATTTTCATATACTGATATAAAATCACACTTGGCATTTCAATCTTCCTTTAGAGAGCAAATCTTGACTGCACAAATACCCTACGACACAACATAATAAAATCATCATTATTTCGGCCAAACAATCTAATAAAATAGTAATTGACTAAATCAAGCATCATGATAAAAACCAAAACAGAATATTATCCAATCAGGCCTTATTACAACCTCCTAAGAGTTTTAAACCCTCTTAGTTTCACCAGCAAATCTTCACCTCTTGTACCTGACAGGCACACAATGAATATTCATGCTTGGACCTTGCAATCTGCCTTCTAGGGAAGAATCCACGCCTTTGCTCTGCTAGGTTGCAGAACTTAAGTAGGCAAAAAAGGGCGTCTCACTGCCAATGCTGTTGTCAGCTACTTCCCCAGAACTGAGAGCCTTACTAGCTCTCAGGCATTAAGATCCAAGAGATGTTCAGGAAAAGGTCTGGCTAAGCAAGCCTAAACTCTGAGCACTGTTAGTGCTGCTGTGGTAGCTGTGACCTTTGGGTGGGCACTCGATGTGGTGGGGAAGCTGTGAGAAGAGAACACAACTTTTACGAAAGACAAGGTCAGATCCCTGAAGTCTGGGTGAGATATATTTTAATTAAAGCACAGAATGTGTGAAATCTTTGGTTGCCCAAACTGTGCAAGCCTGAAGAGCTGTTAAATGAGATCACTGTAAGTCTGGGGGATAATAATTACAAAAATGGTCTATTAAAAAATAAATCATGACAAAACCAATTTGAATGATGGTGAAAGCTTTACTAGCTACAGATTTGCTTTTGCAAGTATGAAAGCACAGGTATGCCATTCTTTCAAAACCATGTCTCTTGAAACATCCAGCTTTGAAAAGTCTACAGAACACCATTTATACTAAAAAATTTTGTCAGCAAAGCAAGTTTGAATAAAAATATGGCAGGTAATTTCATAATGTGAAAATAACCCCTTAGCTTTTAGGTTTTGTACAACCTATTAAGGAAAAATTTTGCAATATCATCCTTGTAATGAGATTATTTGACTAGATCATCTTTGTGCAATAATGTATTCAATGTACCGCTTTGAAATATGAATCAATTATTTTCAATCTAGTACTAGCCAGAAGCTGTGCTTCTAACTAACAAATGAACTAGAGGATTCCTTTGTTACTGCTAATTAAAAAGTTCATTGCAAATGTTAAAAACTCAGAGTAGCCATGACTGTGGCATTGCTACAAGGATAAGGCAGCAGAATTCCATATGGCCATAATTATCTAAATTTTCATGTGCTGGAGATTTTTACTGGCTCCAGCCCTCCTCGTCACATAAAAGTCTATTCATATTTCATAAGACTGATACAATATTGCAGCTGTAATGGCATCATGGACTAATTAATTTATTCTGTTCTTATGATATTTTCTGTAGCAGTACAAACAATTAGTGCAATTGGTACAATGGTGGACAGAATTATAGTCAGCCAGTTACAGAAGGCATGGTAAACAAGATAAATCAGTGAAACTAATTCAATTGTGACAGTGGGGAATGCATCATGAATGGAAAAGAAAAAAGTTGTGTCAGTGGGAATGATGATAATCTGTTTTCTCTCACCACAAAACTCATGTGAAATAAGACCTTCATTTTCCCTATCACAAAGAAACCAAAGAGCTGAAAAAAACAGAAGAAAAGAGAATGAAAATGATCAGCTGGTCCAAATGTTTCGGGAGGTGCAACCAACTGAGCAACAGAGATTTTTTGGGAGAGCTAGAGAGGAAAATCTTAGTGACCCATCAAAAACTGAAACAAAGGCCTACCAAAAAGCCTTAGTCAGAATCTCTGTATGTCTTGTCTGGTTTTCATGAGATTATGACTTTTAGGCCACTATTTAAGGAACTCAAGTAAGGCAGTGCCTGAGAAGGATTTATCTTAAAAGTCTGTATTGGCAGCGCAAAACCACTTGCATAAATATAAGAATGCTTCCTAGTTTCAGACTCTCTCACCCTCCAAAGAAGGCTCCAAGGAGAGCTGTGATGAAATGGAACGTGGGTTTTAGAACATGGCCCGGGGAAATGGTTGCACAGAAGATGGGAAAAAGCGGCATGGAAGACAGACAGCCAGGCTGTGGCAGCCACATAGTCATTAATGTCAACTTTGCTAATGCTGATTTTCCATGATATTGCAGAATCCAGGTCAAAAGCAGACTCCTTTCACTTCCAAAAATCCCTCAGTGTTTTTTTTTTTCCGCACATGATTCCACACAACCTCCCTAATATTTTATATTCTCGTAATCAATGAGCTCTACCTAAAAGCTGCACATAACACAGCTGTGTCATTTTTATCCAATCTCTTGATAATTTGTGACATATTTGTGTTTGCTGAAAACAATAAAGCTGGAAATCAAACCATCACAGCAGTGATGAACACCTTCAATATGCGCAACCATATTAAATAGTGGTGCCTGTTATTTTACAGGACATATCTCCTATCTCCCCTTTGTAGTCTAGAACCATTGGGTTCATTACAAAAGTCATCCGAATTAATTTTCTAACACATTTACATACAATTTGAAATTCCATTGTTCATATGAAAGAAATCATAAAAATAAACTGGGAGCAAACATTCGGTGAAATACAGATTGATACTCACTTTATAGTCCAGAAACTTTGAAAATACAAATAAAGCTGACTTATTCCCTTTTGACTAAATCATGATTTCTTGAAGCTCCTCTGTTTTAATCAGTGCATTGTAACTACTCTCTTGAGTTGCACTTGATTTCCTCTAAAGTATCTACCCCCACCCCCAAAAATACTCCAAAGTTCATACTTATAACCAAAAAGATCCAAGACCCATATTTTGTTCCCAAGTGATCATTATCTGCATTTTAAAATTGCAATAATGTCAGTACTTACACAATTTTCTACTTATTCTATAACTGCAATACATTAGCGAGTCACAAATAAGTTTCGACTAGGCATGAAAGCGTATCACACATAGGAAATCTGGAGCTTGTATCTTCAGTGTGGACAAAAGTGTGGCTGTCTGCTCCCTCCCCTGTGTCCTTGACCCAATTTTTCCTTTGTATTCTCAGAAGGCAGCTTCTGCTTTCTTCAGTTTATCAGTAGGAAGCATATGGATTCTTTCCTTTTACTAGGCAGGGGTACTTAACAAAGTGTAACTCATGGGACAGGAACATTAATGTTAGCATGAGATGGAAGTAGTTTAATTAATAAGGGCAGTTCACTTGCTTAACATTAACTTTAACACCTGAGCCAAAAATTTAAAATATTTGAAAAACCCAGTTATTTCAATAAAATTCCTCTTTCAGGTGTTAAGTTTCTGGCCAACAGCTGTATCTGCTGAAAGTCCCTAAATAAAATGTCTACAAAATGTGGCAAAACATAAACATCTGGAGAAATTTTGCAAGATTTGGATAGAAAATATTAAACAGTGTTAAAGCTGAAGGCAAATGTGATTATAGACTTTTCAGCCTCCTCAGCTTATTATAGAACATAGAGTTACACTGTGTTGGGGGCAGAAAAAATTAATTCAGTTAATATTTGTTCTTTGCATATACATTTTAACTTCAAAATAGTTTTGAAGTTGTGATTGGTGCAAGGTTCACATGGCTTTACATCACACATGCCTTTAAATAACAAATCTACACAAAAACTATATTGTGGCTTTATGTTGTATTTACAGGATGGCCAGGCTACAGGATTACTAATTTCTGTGATATATACTCCAACATTCACGGCTTCCACATGGTTGCCTTGGGCTAACCTGCTCTGCTTATCATCCATTCACTCCCTGTTGACTCAGATGTCAGGTCCAGATTCTATTTTGTCAGGAACGTGTTTGTGCTTTCCTGACTCATGAAAAAATCAATTCCCATCCAAACCTCAAATGATTTAGTTTGCATCCAACTCAGATCCATTTTAACTCTCAGCCTTATTTGCAATTCCATTCATTGGCTCAGGAATAATTTTTGTTGTTTTTCCTTCTTCATCCTCAGAGTTTAAGCTCCTCACTGCACGACCTTAGAGTCAGGCCTTCTTGTACCACCACAATTCAGGTACAGGCAGGGCTTGATTACTGAGAGCTGTAACTTAAAATCTTGGGTGATGTAGGTACTTAGGTCTGACAATGCAGCAGAACTCTGGCTCTGCAGGGTCTCTGTCTGGCATTGGGCTAGGAAAGGTAGACCCAGCCAAAAGCAAGCAGGAGCCTGCCCAGGCATTTGCACATCTTTGCTGTGTTCTAGCTTCCATGATTTTTTGCTTAGATGTAGGGCAATTCCTCACTTGTTTTGTGAGTTGATGCCAATATGAAAATTGACAAAGAGTTAAAACCTACTGCTCTGAAATTTAGTGATGTTGCAAAAAATCCTGCTCTTCCTTTTGGACACCTATTCAAATTTTTTCATTGTAATTTTTTTTTTTTTTTTTTTTTTTTTTTATAATTCCTCTGCTATATTTCCATTAACAGTAATTTTTGATCTTGCAGAAGAGAGTAGACCTATTACTAATACTCGATGTAGATAACAAAAATTATGCCTATCTACATATGAAATTTTTTTAAAAAGTTTTGTTGCACTACTGAATATGAACTGTTACCCCAGAGATTCATAACTAGCATAAAACCTGTAAAAAAACTAATCCATGTTGAAGAGAAATTTAAAAAGCCTTATGAGAAATTATAAGCATGTAAAGTCATGTAATAAGAATAAAAAGTACCTTTTCAAGGCTGATGTTACAGCCAACAACATGAGATGTACTGTACTTGAAGTTTGACAGTAACATCACATATTAAAGATAACCCTGTTCTTTATGATGATGCTTCATACACAGAAGAACCGTGAATGAGCTTTTTCTCACTTCTTATGTGAAGCAAAAACATTATGACAGCTAAATAACAATATTTAACACGATGACCAAGCTGCTACAATAGAAAAACTTATGAAAATATAATGTAGAGCTTTCTACAACAAATAGGATTATTCCAAAGCATATTTAAACATATTAATGAATGTATAAAATTTCAGCCACTGCTTGTAGCATCCTTTAAACAAAATACTCTTGCATTTTTAGGCTAATGAATGTCTGGTAGTGTGACAGGGATATTGAAGGCTTTGGGAGTCAAGAAATTAGTAGACTTCAAGATTTCAAAAAAGAGAAATAAAATTACAAGATTACTTTAGTCAATAAATTGACCTGCTTCTAATTTTACATTATACACAAGGCTAAATTTCATGTTCTTGCTTCTTGCGTGTTCTGAAAATAGAATTATTTCCCCGTCCTTTCCAGCTTCTATGAAAATCAGTCTCCTATCTCAAACTTGCCATGGTAAACTCTCTACATTTTCTACTTTAGATAAGACTGCCTTTTCCCAATGTATGACCAGAGCAAGTAGTTTCAGGCTGAGAGTCTCCCTACTTCTTCACCAGGAGTCTGGGGTCACTTCTTTTTTAACAGGTGCACACTAGAAAAAAGCAAAGCTTCCTGGTTAAATATTATGTCTTGGGAAACCATGGAGCTGGGGAAACATCAGGCTGTGTCCAAGCTATTGCCTCCTGCCTCTCAATACCACTCATATTCAGGTACAACCGCCTCCCAACCCAAATATTTAATAACAATACAAGTGGGAACCCCAGAGCTGCATGCATTCAAATGCAAATGGTTATGTAGGCCAGCAGTCCTGTTACATTTTAATCTCTAGCACTACTAATAAATATCTGGATTTAAAAGCACTTCCTGCCTTCTGGATCTGGTTAAAAAACTGGTCAGTGCTACAAATTGATGTGGATGACTACTCTCCATCTATTGTTGTCTTTCTGAAGTGCCCTGGTTTCCATTACATAAAAGCTGGGCACACAGAAGCTCTAAAAATTCCCTGTCCCATCCCTGTCCCCCTGCCCTATTCAGACTATGGAGAGATAGTGTAATGCTGGATACTCACAGGATTTCCCCCTAGAATTTAGGAACAGACTTCTTGTTTTGTCAAAACTGAGAAGTTATTTTTGAAAATAAGGCTTTTAATTGCAATCAAGTTTGGTTAAATGCATGCTGCTTCTACTAGGCTGAAGCAGAATATGGCATGCAGAGATGAATCTCCTGACAAACAGATTGTGAAGGTGATCAAACAAGTATGGGAACTGATGTAAAAAGCTCAGCTTCTGCAGAAGAACAGAAATTATCAAGTAGCCTTTCAATGGCTTCTGAAAGAACCTGTTACCTCTTCACTCGCTTATCAGACGAAAAGCACTGCATTGGCTTGATTGTAACTGACCGAGTCCTTGACTTCTGGGAAGAAAAAATGCCCAAGGGAAGAAGAGATATTTGCAGTCCATGTCAATGCCTCTTACCTGGCAGCTCATATCTCTGGCTTGTTCCTGGTTGGTGAACCTGAAGTAGTACAGTGTGCTTCACCTTAGCTTTAACACCAAAATGCTTAAATAATCTTGTGAGAGAGCTAGATCATGGCTCCATTATGGTCATTACCTAGCTTAAATATCCCTTAAAATATTATAAAACACCTTGAGTGCTTTGTCAGGTGGAAGAACACCTAACATCTGGGCAGAAGAAGCAGGTATTTAACATATTTCTTTTTCAGAAGTCGCTTGTGGAGACAAGATTTTTGTAGCACCTATCTCAGGTACAGTGAGAGGGCACATTACAGGCTGCACATGCAGCCAAGGAGGGAAGATAATCAGCATTTCTACAGCACCTTCTACTTTTTAAATCTTCTTGTGAAACATTCTATTTTTCCTGTCTGATAAAAGCATTTTGTGCTGAGATATTAGAAAATATCTTGCAATAAGATTCATGACAATGCTAACATAAATGCTTTTATTGGTTCAATCATTGTGGTTTTGAGTCAGAAAATGTAGAAGGGTTGCCCAAGACTATGTAAGCTATTTGAAACATGATATAGTGAGAAATGTTACAATAATTTATTTTGTGAGATTAGACATATGTCTGCAAATGAAGTTTAGGCAATCTAAAAAATTTGCTTTACTTTCTACCAAGGCATTTTGAGATCACAAATTTATGACCATTTATTGAGGCTCAGCCCAGAAATCTTTTACAGGAATAATATGCATTTCGTACATGCTCACCAAATTTCCCCATAATTTACATCAAATCTTATTTTGATACTTTTCTTGGGCTAATTCAGAACTTTGGTTTTTAGCCAGTTGGACCACAAAAATCCTCACATTATCTCAGCTTAAAATAATGTTTGGGTTATTTTCTGTATACTTAGTCATTGTGTCCAACATCTCTGCTTCTGCTTCAAAATGCGAAACCCAACATTTCATCATGTAAATGCTGTTAACCCAGGATTGCTTTAATATTATGCATTATATTTAGTTCTCTTCAATGTTTT
The DNA here is from genome assembly GCA_026413545.1 of Cichladusa arquata. Lineage (NCBI taxonomy): Eukaryota > Metazoa > Chordata > Aves > Passeriformes > Muscicapidae > Cichladusa > Cichladusa arquata. Next base: position 64,491,558 of record JAOTQP010001546.1, read on the forward strand.
CAGAGCATTTCAGTGCAATTATGAATTTTCAGGTGTTTATATGAGCTGGAATAAATTTATAATCAAAATCACTGCTGGAGAACTTCCATATTATTCTAATGAAGCACAATTTAAACCAAGAGAGTTGGAGCAGTGTAAACCTGGAGGAGGTGATTCAGTCCCTTCTTCCACATGTTTTACTGAAAGTGGCTTTCAAAATGGCATTAGATGAAAGTCTTGGACTTTTTGTCTGCTGAGAAAGGAAATCTTTGTTTTATTCTTAGCAAACTAGAGATAAAATTCCAGTTAGGTATCATGGAAAACAGGACATCTTCAAAGCTTCAAGAGAATGTTATTCTAATGAACGCTTAGGATTTCACTGGAACATGTCAGGTACAAGCTCAATAAGCCCCAAATTAAAAAATGCTTGAACTCTAGTTATAATATAGAGTCATAGCAAAAGCAATAACTAGAGAAAACACTGACTAGAAAGTAAAAGGAATTTTGTGAACATGTGGCAGAAATCTTTTGGAGAGAATAAACAAACCTTCATAATAGCGTTTTGAAAATACGGAACCATCACAACGTAGCTGTTTCATACTCTAGTCTTCAATCTGATAAAAAACTTAGCCCGGAAGCTGCATCACTACTCTTTTCAGAGATCTCAGCACAGGAGATACTGCCACACAGAAGAAAAAATCTTCTTCTGTCAAGTCTATGTCAAAATCAAAATCCCAAACTCAGTTCTGTCTTTTATGTAGCCCAATACCTTCCTTGTAAAAGAATTTCACAAATGCATTAGAATGTGCCATTGCCTAAATTATGATATATTTCTTGATTAAGAATAGACATATACTCAGGTGGAGTCTCTCTGGAGTCATGGCAGTTAGTTTAATGGGAATATATAACCAAAACCCAGCAGAATTTATAGTGCATTTAGATAGTCTTTTCTCACTTCCAGATCTCTGAACTTGCCAAGGTGAACATTTTGACAATTTCACTTTGCAGATGGGCTACTCAAGGACTGTGTTCAAAGGCTATCTGAGTGGTCTACTGATGACAAGAAAGCTGGAGGCACCTTTACCTTTTAACAGAACTCCCTTAATTCCCATCTGGAGCTCATATTACTGAGTTCTCAAAAAACAACTCCATGAATAAAGATGTAGCAGTATTCCCTTTTACACTTACACAACAGAAATTATATCTACTGTGCCTACTTTGCTAATGAAAACATTTTTCATTGTGGTGGGAAATGTTTGATCTTATGTTGCAAAAATACATTCAACATTTCTAATAATATGATTTAAATTATAGCGGCAAGCTGATCCAAAGTGGAAGACCACTTTTTTTTTTTTTTTTTTGGTAATTCTGAGTTCTGAAGGATAAATATATTTATCAGAATATTCAAGCAATTCCTCAAATAATTTTCAATCTTCAATTACAGAAAAGGCACTGTGACAGGCTAGAGGCAAAGATATTTACGGAGTGGCTTCAATTTTACTTTGGTAGACAACATTATAACACTCTATACATCACAGAAGATGTTGCTTTTACCAAAACTTTATGAGCTGAAATCAGGCTTTTGCTTCTCTACCTAAGATCTTAACCTTCCACTGTCAGCAAAAAGAATTGCTTGAGGCCAAAGACAGATAGATAAGGATACCAGTATTAAAAAAATGCTTTAAATACATTTGCAGGCTTGAAAAAACTCTGAGATTACTTATCCTTGACCATGGTAATTGACTACCAGAGAGAAAATTGTTTGCTGTTTTTCAGGACTGATGGACTTTATGTAGGTAAATATCATTATTCATATATTATAGTGAGTATTTACTAAATTCTTCACAGTTATTACAAACAAATTTATATTAAATAAATTATATGAAAACACAGCCCAGTTCCTCTTTTTCTTTAAAACCTGAAAATATACCTTCTATTTCTTCAGTTTTACCAATCTTTGTCTGTTCTTAAGTTCCTCTTATTTGTAATGAGCCTGAGAACTTCAGTGCATGCAGATAATTACTTTACTTATGTAAAGACTGGTCAAAACAAATTAGAAGACTATGAGGAGGTGTCTACATACTCATATAGATCTTGGAGCTTTGGTAGGAAAGGGAAAAAAGTGCATTCAGTGCCTTCATCTTTTCACAAAAAATATTTCAAATTATTATTCTATGATTATGGAGGAATCAGTATTACTTTTGCAATTAATGTCTTCATTCTTCTGTAAAAGTGCCTGGTTAAATATTTAAAGGTACAGTAATTCAATCCAGAGCTTTGGTTCCCTTCCTCAGCACAAAATATCTGAGCTTTCCATCAGAGTAATTAAGACCCTTATGTGATAGTGTTTCCATTTTACCTTTCCACTTAGGGCTCAGGCTACACAGGTGCTCAGCTGCTCATAGATGACCTTTGGCTAACCTTGTGCAGGTATTTTCTATGTAGCAACTTAGTCCTATGCAAGTTACCACTCTGTCAAAGCCACAAAAGCAAATGTGCTCCTGCAGCTCAGCAACCAGCATCTTTATTTTGATCACAGATGAGGTTTGACTTGAGCCAGTAAGTCCACCATGGTTCAGTGACTGCATTTCACAGCTCTTGTTCAACTTATGCCATGTCTGCCACAGCAGCAACAGAGAACACTGGAGAATTGGGGTGGCATTAATGTCAACTGAAAATGCCTGTATGCTTCAAAGCATAGATATCTTATGGACTGGCTGACTAAAAAATTTTGTCTGAGCATAAGATCAAGCCTTTGTGTTGACAAAAGGAATGAAGAAAACATGTCTAGAGAATATAACATTTGCCAGCTTTAATTATTGGTGCTTGACGTGACAGATAAACAGTAAATGTAACAGCTGATGAATTCATACCACTTTAATAGAGATGAAAATAATCAGAATGTTAAAAACAGAGCAGAAAAAAAGTGTATCCTGGATCCTGTGGAAAAACAATTTGAAGCAATTATAAGTGTATTATCCTTCTAAAAAAACCCCTATGCCTACATATTTTCTACGGTTGGGTATGCTGAATTTGAGTATGTGTTAGGTCATCCTCATGGTGGTTTGAGAAAATTTCAGACTCTGATTCAAGAATGGAAAAATTTCCAGGGTATTTTAGTTGTAAACACAACTGTGACATATGTAATTATTAGTACAACATACTGTACCGTGCATAAAGCCTAGTGATCTTACAGAACCCATCTGAGATTTGCACCATGAAATAAGCTGTTTTACACCTGCAGTTTGTCTGTGCTTTTATTCCTTCTATCAATTCTGATAATCCTAGTAATAGCTAAAATTCGTGGTCATAAAATATCAGGAAAAACTCCCAGAAGAACACAGAACACTTAGTCCATGTTACTAACAGCTGGGAGAAATGTACCATTGTTTTAGACGTTCTTTAAAAAAAGGTCAGTGGAGTTGTCATGGGTAAGTTCATCTGTTGAAAACAGTGAAACATCAGGACAAATTTTTTAAATCCATTGGAGCAGAAGACACAAATCAGAGACTCACAGATTAAGGAAGACATGGCCTGAAAATCCATGGGCTTCTAAAAATTAGGTGCAAAACATATCCAACAAAGAAAGCACAAATTTAATGCAATATTAAGACTAGATAGAAGAACCTAGAGGAGTTGTGGTCACTGAAAATGTCTTGCTTAACCAGGAGGTTTTCTTTTCCTTTCTTTAACATCACAACATGCCAATAAAGGCTCCCAGGATGAAATTTGCTAAGCTTAAGCAAGGATGAAAAAACAACAGATCATTATCCAGGATAGCAGTAATACTCGTAGTACAAGCCATAGCAATAACCAAGTTCTTAAAATGAATAATAGTAATACACTACTGCTAAAATAATAAACAAAATTGCATCAAGGATCTCAGATGAACATAAGTGACACAGCTCTTCAATGAATCTGGTTTTATGTTCCATACAGTGGTTTTGCTTCTGCTGGGATCATCTCATTCATTTCTGCTTCATAGATGAGAAAACTGCCAAAATTTAGAAGAATAAAATTGCTAAGCAAAGTAATGTTTCAATGTATAACTAAATCAGTGTATCAATATCATGGCATTCAAGTAGCATAATAACTATATTGATGCCAAACAGCAGCACAACCTGAAACTGAAAGATGTCTCAACTTTTGTTCTTCAACTAAAAAAATTCTCCTAGCTTGCTTTCAGGCTACCACTCTAGTGTAAAAACTATGTGTTTTATGCTCTTGGTCACGTAAGAGAGGCCCAAAAAACCCACCAAAATTCTGTGCACGTGTATTCCTGATTTGAGCTCTGTGATTATTGGTTACAAGGCAAAAGACTTCAAACAACACGTTGGAAAAAAAGGCCCAAGGGTAAAAATGTGCTGGTGATTGAACAGCAACTAAATCTCAGCAGCGTGGCACTTCCCTCATGAGTTCACAGAGACTGATATGGTCTCAGTTTTTTCTCTGGTAGCTAGTGTTATGTTTGAAGATACTGTTAAGTGGGAAATGACAAATTAGGGAACTTTTGCACTTTGATAGAGGGAATGGTGTAGGCCCATAACAAGTGAACAAGGGAACAGCCACTCTGACTCTTGTTGCCTGAAGTCTGTGAAAGCATCTTCTGGAGCAGAAAGGGCATCCCAGCATCCATATCATATAACCTATTTGTCACAACCTCGCTGCTAACAATCTGTGACTGTTTTTGCAAGGCAAAAATAGACTAGAAGTAGCAAAAATGGTGACAATAAAGAGACAAGTCTACTCCTGTCCAACTCCTAAACCCTAGTGGGTCACTAAAATCTGCAGTACACTTCTAAGGCTGCAGGTTGCTCAGCCAGAACCACAATCCAGTTCACTGTCAACTGTACCAAGTTCTATCTGCCAATTACGTACAGACAGGTTATCTACACCCTGCTGAGTCTGCGTACAGCACCTGCAGACATATCCCTCCCTCAAGGATTCTGCCCCTACTGTGCTTTAACAACATAGTTCACACTATTCTTTTTTTTATTTTTTTTTTTTTTTTTTTTTTTTTTTTTTTTTTTTTTTTTTTTTTTTTTTTTCTGTGTGAGAGAGAGAGAGAGAAGGCAGGGGGAGAAGAGGTATAGAGAGGACATAAGTGGACACTAAAATGAAATACTAGCAAAGATAAAATATTACCAAGTCTAAAATAGTGTGATTTAGAAATATATCTTCTATGGAAGAGTAATTAGGCATTACTAGTAAATTAAAAAGGAATAATAATGATACATAGCAGCAGAGGATCTGGTAACTCCTTCACTAGGCATTGAGAGTAGCATGCTAATGAGCCATGTCTACAGCATGGTATAAGCATGCTGAGTCTGATTGATCATATGCATGATCATCTTGCAGAGATAGTTTATCACTGTTGCATCACCAAGTTCCCTCATAGAACAAAGATTTAAAAAAAAAAAAAAAAAAAAAAAAGGTATTATGTTTGTGCAACTGGTAAGCACGCCAATGCTTGACTTGAAAGAGTTGGGATTAATGGGTGAACTGGAAAGAACATTTTGTATTCCCATTGAGCACACTAAAGTTGATAACTGTGTGGGCCATTGTTTCACATTTAACGATATTTTCCAATGTATGTGTCTTGCAATGCTGTACTGCACCAGTGGCTGACAGAATGGTAGTGATAGAACCAAAGCAATGTGGATGGCAATGTCTGGGAAAATAGAGAATTTGGGAAAATCTCCTGGTAACCCAGAAAACTTGTCGTAGAAGAAGCTCTAACAAAGAGAACTAGATACTGTTCTTTTCCTCCAGTGCTGAAAACCCAAAAGTATTCATGAGGTCAACCCTGTTGCCTGTATGTGATTTCCCCTTCTGCTTCCACTGCCCTCCAAATCCACGGTGTGCTGGTTACCTCACAGAAGTCAGTTTTCAAAAAGTACGTGGCATTTCACAGGAGCTTTTGAGGACAGGTGTGCTCACTGGCAATGCAGATTTCCATGCATCCTGAACCTAACTGAGACCTGACTTTATTTCTTTACAACAAACCTCAGTTCCTGCACAGACTCCCCAAAACAAAAGCTTACTTGTGCAATGCAGTAAAGCAGCTTTGTGCTGGGGGCCACTCTTAGTTGAGTAGTTTCTTCAAATTATGATAAGCAAAACTCATATTTTTGATAAATAATAACTACGTCTGCAAGTTCTTTTGCAGGCACTTGCTCTGATTGTACTTGGAAAGCTAGATCTGTGTGCTGGATATTTGGCACAATGAGCTTGTCTTAGCCTTACAATCTGCAAGATTAACAGAAGGAAGTCTATCCAAATATTAAATAAAACAGATACATCAATAACATTTACCCCAAATTCCACAAATTCTATAAGATTAAGGATAAATTTGTGTCAGAGCATATTTTGATTATCTTCTAAAATGATGCATCATATATTTGAAATTTTAGCTATTGATTTATGCAAAGAATGTTTAAGTGCTAATGTCTTAATTAGTATTTTAACTGGCAACACATACTTGCAATAAATTAACTATAAAGCAATTATGTACTAGACAACAGGTAGATTTATACATGCAAATAGCAAAGTTCTAAAGCCTATTTATAAAACACAGAAAGTAACACACCTACTACTAAACATTTATTTTCAATAGAAGATCTTTTGAACAGTGCAATTAGCTCATTAACATTTATGTTTAGAATTGAAATGCAGGCAGTGATTGACATGGAACTCAAGAATTATACAATTCAGAAAGTCTTTTGTTACAAAAATAGCGACAGGGAGACAGATTCTGGAATCTGCTTAGAAGACAGCCAGAAAGAAAAGGCTATTTTTTTAATGATGAAGGAAAGCATGAAATTAAATCTGATAAAGTCAAAGGGTTTGTTTTTGCTGTTGATTTTATTTCCTTTTTATTTAATATTGTTTTTCAAAGTACCAATCACATAACAATTATAAATGCACCTCCTTATCTATTCACAAATACAGTTTTGGAACAACAGGAGCATTTTGAAAAGTATATTCGTAATGCTTAAAGCATTTCAGAATCTTAAGTTCCTTCTTATAACCATGCAGAAGACAGGTGAGTTACTTGACACAATGGGGACAGACAGGATCTTTTGGGGACCCTGAGAAGAATGATGATAGCATTAAGTCATAACTACCATTAAAGTTTTATTTTTCAAATAGAATTTCATTATTATCATAGCATTTAATATTTTGATCAGAGCAGCACAGAATTTTTGTGAGTGGAATCAACACTATTTTGTTAGTAATGTGGCACAGAATTTATAGCACAGCTTATCTGATGGTTCCAAATCACCTGAACCCTCTGCACATCAGATCAGCTCTCAATACCTGCTTGCCATTATCAGTATAAAAATCATAATTTGGATTCGAAAGGACTTAAAAGGGCACAAGTTCATTCATGTGTCAGGCTGTGCCCATTCTGTTTTATGGTCTGGTAGAAAGTAAAAGTCTTTCCAAATCTTCTGTTGCCACCAGTATCTAGGGTAGGATAAGATGTTGTGTGTATCCTCATGCATTTTAGAACTCAAGCTGCTGGAGGATAGACCTGTAAGAGCTTTATTATGGATTTATCACTTACAGTGCTCAGTGTAAACAAGACTAATCAAGTTTAACAAAAGAGAGATTGAAATATATATTAACTGAAGAACAGACTTACATTAAAGGGGCAACATTACTAACAGAGAAAAAAAGATTACCACTAAAAAAAAAAAAAAGAGAAAAAAAAATAAAAAAACAAAACAAAACAAAATACAGCACTAATAATAATGATAATAATGATACTCATGAGCTGCTCCAGTACTTTGCTCTTTTGAAGTCACGTAATTTGCCTAATTAAAATCCAATTAAAATAGACGAAAAGCAGCAGCACTCCCTTCTTCTGTCTTTCCTGCTAGCTAATTAAATATGGCCAGGACTGATGTGGCTTATGTGAAGTTTGTAGCTATCTGTGTGCATTAGGCATGTGGAAGCAAACTACCAGATTGGGACCTTCTCAGGGGACCTACATGGAGGAACATCCAGCTCGGGGGTGGTAAGTAGCAAAAGATGGGAACCCAGATGCTCTGCCTTTTAAAGACAGCAGATGGGCCTTTGCAAAAGTATTGCTTTATGTAGTCAGAGACAATTTTTTGTAAGAGCTTAGTCACCAAACATGTTAGGCAATGATGTGGAGTTTTTCTCTCAGGCTTTAAAAGTCTCAAATTGAATGTATGTAAGCATTAGATATTAGATGACTGAGTTGGCTTTTAAAAAGGTAATTTTTATCTACTCTGTTAAGAAAAAAATACTTTTGGATAACAGAAAATGTTTTTGGGGTTCTTTTCCCACTTCGAGGGTTATCTGTGAAGCCTGTGGAGTGGACAGTATGATTTTGACAATTTTATGATACAATTTTAGAAATCTACAATTTTTAAAACATTACTCTCTTACAGAATTGGGAAACTTAAACAGTTTGAAAGTACCTGAATTCTGTGTGATTAGAGATTTGACTAAATAAAGATCACAAGTACCTTTGAACTCCCAGGAGCTGTCTCCCTCAGAATGCTTGAAGAGTAACATAACACAGAGCATAAGCCGCAGAAAGAAACTGAAGCAGGGTACCTCTTCTGTTCAAAGTAATCATTCCCCTTTTCTTTCCTTTATCACTAAATGCTTTCTGTCAGAATGAATGAATGCACTCAAGCATGGGGGAAATATATTTTTATTGTATTCATTATGAATATACAAGGTTCTGGCATGGTATGACTTTTGAGAGAGATGAAATAAATACAAATGAAGTTGACTCCTTAAGCTGAAAAGACACTTTTAGATGCTGAATCTTAGTCACCATCAGCATTGCAATTTTTAGTCAATGACCAAAGATCTAAAACCCTTCTGGCCTAGGAAAGGCTGGAATAACTATATAATAAAATTCAAATTTTACCTAGCAGAAACACAGCCTAATTTTGCAGAGTTTTCTGCATATATCCAGATGCACATTTAAGAAAAGAGGTCCAGTTGCCTCTTCCATTTTCTGCTGCTCTGGCAGCATTGATACAAACTAAAATGCAAAGAGATGCCCCGTCTCAACTCCTACAGCACAAATTCCTCCTATCAATGCAAGTAATATACAAAATAGGCTAAAAGAAGGCTGTGACACATGCAATTACAGCAGATGAGACCAGGGACTTCAGCAGAGGATCAGAGTGCCCCAGGGTATTGAGTACAAAGAAGTCTGTCTATTAAATGGTTCATGCTTTCCTATGAAAAAGTGTAATTGTCCAGACATTTTAATTTGACTGTGCTCTACTAAAACCTAGATTTTCTTTGGAGAAGCATGTGATTTTCTTTCAAGCTGTAAGTGCTGAGCTTGTGTGCTGGAGAAGTGCTACGGAATATATTTTGTGGGTGAGGAAGGGGGGAGCAGCTCTTTTTCTGTTTGCACATATTTCTGTCATCATTTAATTATTTTCTTGGAAATCGATAACTCATAACTGACAGCAGCAGGAAGGTAGCTGTTTGCTGGGGTTTTTTTCCTATTTATCCTTCCTGTAGAGTTGCTGAAAATTTGCTTGTCAACACTGGTGGTGAAGTGCATTGTTCACAAACAAAGGAGAAAGAAAAATATATCTTAAAGCAAGAGCAAGAAAACAAAACACAAGTTGCTGCAGCACAGTGTTTCCCAGTGCAGCTGAACTCAGTCTCAGCACACATTACATGGAATTTCACCAGGAAAAAAACTCTGCAGTCACTTCTCTATGGGTTCATAAGATAATTGTGTTTACTGTAGCAAAAAAAACCCCAAAATAAATAGAGGAAGCATTTCCTTTAACATAAGGAAAATGTGCCTAGGAAAGATTGTAACATAATCCATTCCTCAGAGGAACTAGAGAAATCCTATTTGCTACAGAAGTCTAAAACTGAAGTAGATGAACATGAAAAGAACCTTCAGGCCAAAAGCTCTGCCCAATCATATCTTTCAGTATTTCCAGGACTGGACAGAAAGAAACAGAACCTGAGGTGTACTTGAAGAGTACTCAGAAAAGCGAACTGAGGACTTTTGCTTTGAAAACATGGTCAGAGGTTAATTGAGGGCACACACATGGGATATACATGTTTTAACAGTATAACAGTCCAGTATTTCAAGATCCCACTGATTTAATAGACTTCTTAAAATATATTAAGTCTGCAGTAAATTCTATATGACTTTGGGACTCATATGTTTAGAGCTGATCCTAAAAAGAGATTAAAATAGCATAGGAACTATATCCTGAAGAATTTTAGGACTGTCTGCTTCAATCGCAGAAGACCAAAGGTACCATAAATAAGCAAATACCTCAAATATTTCTATAATATCTGGGTCATTTCAGAGAAAAAAAAATTAACTCTATGTCAGATAACAATGATCACATTTCCATTAGAACAGAAGAACTATCGATTAACTAGATTTTAATTTAATATTCCTTGAATTTGAAAATATTTCTATTATAAAAAATGTATGCAACTTCGATCTAGGATTTTCCTGTTATTCTAAGTGGGATATAGAAGCTGTATGTATTCCCTCAAGCTTGTGTGGACTTGAAGCTGTCTGAAGCAAATCTGAGTGATAAAAAACCATAAAAGCATCTGTTATGCCTACCAGAAGGCTGGAATTTCAGGGGATATGAAAAGATCAGAGATCTTCTCTGTCATTCTGGGGAAAAAAAACCAAACCAAAACAACCCCCCCAAAAACAAACAAAAAAACAAAAAAGCAAACAAACCAGTGAATGGTACCAAAATACGCAGAACTGTTACTTGGAGACAGAAAAATGTACTAGGCAGGTGAAAGCACATGGGACACTTTTAAAATAACTACTTTGAAGTATTACAGTAAGGGGGAAAGAGGTGGCAAACAGTGGGAGAAAATGTGTATTTCTTTGAGTAATATCTGTAAATGCTGAGCCCAGTTCAGAGTAGAAAAACAGCTAGGGGGCTAAAGCTGGTGGGGGTTTGGGAGGTGTTTTGTTCAGAGTGTTTTCCAGCTGTTGTGTGCTGGCTGAGCAGCAGAGAACACCTGGAAGGGATTTAAGCACTTCTGTTCTTAAGTTTTTAATTTAAACTTGCCATTTACTGAACATTTGTTACACTAGTCTACTGCAAACAGGAGTTTCAAATAGCTTTACTTATTTAATTATTTTTTTTGCTGTTTATCCCTGTACTTTGATGATAGTCACCCTCGTTTGCCCCCTGACATGTTCAAATGATTTAAACTATCTCAGGATCTGCAATGTTTTACACATGCACAGCCGTTTTAGATCACCTTTGCTCAGCAGAAGTGTCTCTCTTCCATCCTACTGAGTTTAATTAATACAGAACGAAAAAGCTTTCAGTAGAACAGCAATGTAAGAACCTAAAGGATTAATAGAAAAGTCCTTTAGAAATAGATAAAAAATTTGAAGGATTTATGAAAGTCAATCGTATGCTGCAAAGGCACAGCTACACATTACACTAGTACATATTTAGCTTTTCCTAAAGAAAGAGAAGGGTGAGCAAAGAGCCCATAGGAAGCCATTCTTGTATTTGCTGATTACATATCTGTAAAAAACTGAGGCAATATTAGCTGTCTGAAAGCATTCAATAGTAGTCTTTTATTCTCAATGGGATGAAAGTGGACCTGTTATTTTCTTTCTTTCATGCTCTGGATTTTTATGAAATCTTTCAGGCTGTTTTCTCAGTGTAATAGCCTCTAAACTGTGTCTTCATATGGCCTGAACTCTAACAGCATTTTCACATAAAAGGCTTTAGGCACAGTTACATTTAAATCCCACTGCTCAAGAGTCACACAAGAGTGTCTAACATGGATAAACTTGAAATGTATATTTCCCCAGCTGGGAATCTGAACTGTCATACATAGGAATGTACCAAACCATGAATAACTGAACGGAAGACTATCATAGAGAAGTTCTGTTGTTTAGCAAGGTGAAACAAGTTTACCACAAGTCTCCTGGCCTGAGTAATCTATTAAAAAAGTAAATAACTACAGAAAATAAAAGTGTGGCCATCAATAGACATATTTTTCAGAATGGTTAAATATGGCAATAAAGGGGTGATATCAGAGCTAACAATATTAGGAAAAATATTCACTATTGTTGCCAAAATTGCTTAAAGTTTTAAGGTCTTTAAAAGTAATGAAACCCATATTAACCAGGCTTTAAGGAATTAAAACAACAAATATGTATTCAATGTAGTAAATATGGTAAGTATTAGGTCAAATGTTATTATTGATGTTATTTGTTATTATTGCTATTACAGCAGTTCCTGGGAAACCTGTCAAAAGTGAGGTGACAATGTGTCAGACATTGCTCAAATGTATAGAATGACATGTCCTTGCCCTAAGACCTTTCACAATCTAATTTAAGTCAAGACCCTACAAATGGATGTAATCATTGAGAAAAGAAGAAGAAAGTGACAATAGGAATGCTACTGAACAGCCATCATACAATATTTGGTTTAACGTTTTTCCTGTAGGCAAGGTTACGTTTTTGTAGGACATTAATTTATGTGGTTTTACAATGATATTCAATTATGTGCAAGTTGCCTGTGCTGGCTATAGCATGCATTTGCTTTGTACTATCTTCTGGTTTTATTTTACCTGTGATGACCTTTGAGAAGCTGCCACCCAGCAACAACAAAGAATTATAACTGATTCATAAATCTAAGATACTTTTAGGGAAAAAAAGAGTTTACTCAGGAAAATTGGAGTTCTGTTCTACTTATACAGCAGAGATAAGAAATACTAATATTGGAGAAAGAAGAAAGAGGAAAGTCTGAATGAAAATGTGTGTGTGTTAAGCATGGGAAGGAAACAAAACTACTGTTTAAAGAATGGCCATATAAGAAGGGACACTATTCCCGGGACACTGTTTTCATCGGCTAAACTGAGGAACATGTTCTTGATGTCAAAACAAAAGAGGCTGCAGCCTGAAAAGCAGACAACTCATCAGCAAAGGAGCCAGCACCCTGGCTCTAGCAGGGTGGCAGCAAGGCTGCAGCACACGATGCACACCACTCCTTCCCGTTTGCCTGCCAAGAGAAGGAGACAGGAGACATGTGTTCCACACATATGCCAAAATAGAAGGAACAGACAGTGGGCAGTGATGCGCCTTAAGAGTTGTGGTGGCTGAAATAAGCAAGATCTGAAGCGGAGATCTACCCCAAAACAGATGATGGCTCCTGAAGGAGAAGAAAGGCCTGTCATTGTCAGTCGAGAGAGGAGCTCTGGAGATGCAGAGGACTTGACAGCTGGTGCTTGTCTTCTGTATTATGCACAAATGACCTTGGTCAGGCCATGTGGACACGCACAGGCTGCTTCTCACCAGTTCGTGAGCAAGAGACTGTGAAAACATAAAATTGACTTGCTTTAAAACCTTGAAAATAAACATATTTTTCCAATCCATAAGATCTTGCACTGAGCTTTATTATGCTAATACCACTGCAAAGCAGATGTCAATACAGTAACTAAAATAAAGAGACGTGATATGTGCTCTGGCAGCTGAAAATTGCATAAAAATAGAAGCATATTTTTATAGTGAACCTCAAAGAAAAGGCTGGTTACCAAGTGGGTTTCAAAGGCAACCTCCTCTAGTCAAGACAGCATAGGAAATCTTAATATCAAACTTTCCACACTTTTAAAATGCCCTGACTACTACTGAGCAAGTCTGTTACATTATTTCCAGTAATTTGTCATGGGAAAACATACTTTTATATACACTGTGAATTGCACATGCTTATGAAATTTTATAACACATGGACTTTGACAAAGAGTTTATTTAAAAGAGGTTGAAATGTATAATATACTGTTAGGTGGTCTCTAATGGGAAAAAATAATACAAAACAGTCAACTACTGCTAATGCTCTTGGACTTATTAAACCTGCAGATCTGCTGTAATTTCCCTTGAGCTTGTAGACTTGTAGCCCAGTGCATGACTATTTCTGTAGCTCCTAAGATGCCACTGCATTTGTATTGGCCTTACCCGGTCTCAGGGTTGAGGGCTTCCAGTCTTGCTTGGTCTGATCTCATACTGGCTGGTCAGAAGCCTTCTTTTAGCTTATTTGTCTGCAAATACAGCCTGTTTATTTTTTTTTTAAAGACCAGGTGGTTATTCTTAATTTGACTTATCAATGTTTATCTTTGTAGAGTATACATTTTGTCTGTAGAATGCAGTAACAAGAAGTTATTTTACACATGTTGAAATATTTATGTCCCTATCTTATCAATGAGGGGATTTGGCTTTGTGCAGAGGGGCAAAGGCCTGGCATTACAGCAGAGACCTTAAAAATGGGGACACAAGGTGCAATGTAGAAAAGACAGAAGATGATAAGACAAAGGACAGGAGCTGATAGTGAAGGCCCAGGACTGTAAAAACTCATCTCTAGTACAGAAATGCAAGTCTTGGGGCAAAAAAAGGGGAGGCAACTAGAGGCACAAGTTTAAACTGTACTGTCATTCCAACAATTTCCTCCATGTAATAGAGCTATTTATTTTCTTTTCTCTTCTTCCCCTGTAATAATAATACCAATATTAATAATTATAACTAATTTTCATGCCAGCGGTAAGATTTTAATTAAAGTATCAATAACTTCTTGGCTTTATACGAATTTACTTTAAGCCAATGATGAGACTTTGTGCATCATAATATGTTCAGGAAAAGATCGAATTTGTTCTGCAATTATTCCCATTTAACGTAGCATATGGGTTTATATCAATAAAAAACCCTGCCCCCTAAAACCTCTGACATAAAAAAAAATTCAGTCTATTGTTCCCACTTCCTTGTAAGTGAAATTTACCAATTTAAGTTCTATTCTGGATTGTAGAATTTAATTTCTTGGCAATCTACGTACAAATCCCTAAAGATACTGGCCAAGGTTAAGCCCAAAATAATTCCTTTAAGCTATCTCCTTCATTGGAACAACACTAGATTTGGATTGCCACAGCAAAGATCAGTGTTTATCTCAATAACTTATAATTTCCCATTGAATAATGGTCTAAGTGACCGTGAAAGGGCAAAGGGCCCAGGTTAAATAGAATATATTTTAGAACAGTTGGTATGGATTAGCATGGATGGAACTGTGACTGGAGATCTTAGTATTTTCTCAGTACAGTACAGAGCTGTCTGCCAGTTCTCAGCTGGAATCCTCTAAATACAGGAACTGAGAGAGCATATCTTAAATTAAATCCTGCTGAAATTCTATTAATTCTTCTGTCTGATATTGAAATAAATACTTTATTCTAGCTCAGCTGTATGTCTAGATTTTTCCAGCCTACTGACCTATAGTGCTTTGGAACAGCAAGTAGGTTTCTTCAAAACCTACATGACTACGTTTTCTTTCATTAAAAAGAACCTTTTTCCATGTGCGTACATTGGCACACCTTGACTCTCCAGCTCCAGAAAATGCTTGCGGGCCCAAAAAGTTAAATAGCCAAAAAGAAAAGATTGATTTTAATTAAAACAAAACATGAGTTTATAAAAATTAACTGTTGTCTATTTAAGTGACATCCAATATGGTATTAAAAAAATAGTAATTACAGTTTTATTCCAGTCTGTCTACTGGCAAAGTCAGCTTCTGATAGCAAGAGCTGTGTCTATATCCAGTAGCTCAACACACAGCCAAAGTATCTAGTCTAGGCTCTGGACAGAAATTTTTGTTGGCAGAATGGTTCTGGCTCTTTTTTTTTTTTTTTTTTTTTAAATAACTGCTAAGTAAGCAGAACTATAGACAAACACAATTAAGTTGCATTTTGTGCAAAATATTGATCAGTATTCCTCAGAGGACATACACAAGGCAGGTTCAGGAGCTGTCTTACATTTCACAGAAAGGATTTTCTTCTCGTTGACACTTTGGTTTGGTTTTGGCTTATTTTTTTCCATCCTAATGGATTTTGGTGCAGCAGCAGTGAAGCAGCAATTGCAGACAGTCTCCAGCCTTCCAGAGCCTTTGACAATAAACATGCTTCTTTAATGATTTCTGCAAGTGACACATTCTCCCTGCAATCCTTCACAGACTTAAGGTTTGTGGTTTGGTTTATTTTGTCAGAAAGAAGTATATTTAATATGTTTGAATGTTAAATCTCAGTCTTATCTGAACGAGATAGCTGTTAGCAGTCACATAGGTACCACCCCTTCCTCTGACAAATCATCTCTCAGACATACCTGTCTATGGTAATATGAGTTACTTAAAATTTTAAAGCATATTTTTTACCGAATATAGTTTTCTATGGTGCTGCTCAACTATAAATTAACTCCTTTCACACCTGTGCATATCACCAGGCTGCTTAAAAAACTACCCTGAAACCTTTTTCTTAGATCTGATATTTGTTAATGAAATCTTATATTTATTACACTGTTATTCATGTCTAGTATATTAACATGGAAATCATAAAAAAATTGCCAAAAGTGCCAGCTGCACTATATGGACATGCTCGGGAATTTGGTAAGACTGTATTAGGCATGAATGAGCAATAAGGAGAAATCAATTTCATCTTTTTTTATTCACTCTGGGAAAGTAATTCCAGAAATAAGAAAAAAGATAACCAATGTGATTTAAGTATGTCCCTTAATCAAAACCAACAACAACAACAACAAAGAAAATAAGTAAAATATGAAATATTTCTTATATATCATGAGTCAGAATATTAAATTTTTATAAATAATGAGGATGTCCTAGTTTCATTGCTAATTTTGCGCCATCATATAATGACATGCACTGAAGAAAAAACAGTGTAAAATAAAACTGTAAGAGCACCATGCTGGGTTTTCAGTCTGAGAAGCCTTAAACGAAATTTTTTAACTACAGAACGGCTGTCTCTGAGTGTTATTCTTTTTTTCCAGCTGCACCCAGAATGTTTTGTTCCAGACATCTGAAAAGAATTCTAGCAGAAACAAATCCATAACATATTTTCCATTCCTACTTTCAAAGGCTTCTCATCTACCTACCCAGCCCCCTACTCTTCCCATGCCTGGAAATGAAAATACTTCAACCTATCCTCAAACCTATAAACAATTTTTTCAGATAGCATATACTTGTAAAAAAAAAAAAAAACTGCTGTGGGGAATAAATATGAAGACAAGAGAGTGAACTGAGAAGAAAAAATAAAAAAAAACAGAAACCAGATAATGTCATAGATTCATATGAACAAAAGTTATCCTTCTTAGTAAGTTACAACAGGAGGTACCTGGAACTAAATTTTCTCTGAAGATTTTCACAATAAAATATATTTCCCAAGGTGGAATCCACGTACAGTTCTGTGGCCGGCAGATGTGTCCCAGACACACAGCCCAGAGCACTGACAAGCATGATGGTTTCTCCCAGCTCCACAGCAGCACTCATCTCTGTACATTACTTACTGCCAAGCTCCAGGAGGGGAGAGCCTGTGACTCTTCTTGTGGGTATCTCCAATGAAAGCAAGGATAACATGTCCTACTGGGGCCAGATGCTTCCTTGAGAGAATGAGAGGTGGCAAGCTTGAATGGGTCAACAAAGCTCAGAGCCCCTGTGAAGACTCCAAAATGTCATCACTCAGCCAGCTGGTAAGTGAAAATGTCATTAAAATATTTCAGGGAGCCCAGTCTGAATTTTTTCTTTCCTTCTACAGCTGCTGTAAGATTACTGGAGAGAAAGAGAAGATTCAGAAATCAAGAAGAGACTGGGATTTAAGTCCATCAGGCTAAGAGGACAGCATCTGGACTGCATGGAGGCAAGAGGAAATAGGCTACATATCATTAAAATGCAGGAACAAGAGGTCTGCAGATCCTCCAGTTTTACTTCTTGTGAAATAAGTGTTGATACAATTAGTCACAGAAAACTGGCTGAGCGAACCCCCTCACCTGTACTAAGTCCTAACCTGACCTGCAAGCCAGCTGTTCAGTGCACTGCCCACAGCTACATTAAGTCCAGGGCTTTGTTGTACCACGTCTTCCTGAGCCAATTAGACTTGACATTTTGCACACTTCGTAATTAAAATGCAAATGAAGGGATGAATTATGTACAAAAACAGATTATGCAGGTTAATTAAGAGGAAAACATACCTCGACCCCAAGTTCACTTTTAAGTGGATTTTAAACATAACCTGCTGACACAGCTGAATGCAGAGTCAGGACACAATATGGTGTTTCAGTGGAAAGGCGCTTTGTCTATAACAAATGTTGTGAGGTCCCCAGAGGATTGCTTCTATAATTGTTCCTCTGCATTTGAGATAAGTTAGTGGTGTTTTTATTCCTACCTTTAAAATTATGGCTCGTCCTTCTAACACACATTTCTCAGACGGGCTATCTAAAAATTTGTCCAGCAATAAAACATTTATAATAATTGCACTGCATGTACCTTCAGTGTATCCGTCCCATCTGCAGTTTTCAGTGCTAGCAATCAGAGCTGAGTTAGTGGACACTTTAGAGGTTGGCCTGCTCTTCTGAGCACTTTTCCTGATCTCATCCCTTACAGAAAATTAGAAAAAAATCAGCCAAAAGGAAAGCAGTTACAATAGAATGACCTTGCATGTACTTATATAATGGTGGGAAAGGAAGAGAATGTGTGAAAGCATTTGTGTTCAAGAACAGGAGAATAATCAGACAAAATCAAAAAACATGTGTGATAGAGCTTTGTCAGCCCTTTTCCAAGGCAGTGTTTTCCTATCTTCAAGGCAATCCATTTATAAGCACTGTGCGTTGTTTATTTTTTTAAATGTACACTTGGAATTATAATTATGCATTATGTGTTTTTAGTAGACAAGTACAATTAGCCCTTTTAAAAATTACTTACAACAAAACTAGCCTTCCAGAGTTTATAAAAATGTACCTCCGCTTTCCATTTTCTGGGTCGAAGAAGAAGGCAAACTTTAGAAAGGTTAGTTAAGGCAGGGAAAAGTGTGCAGCCTGCAGGGAACTCTGAGAAAGTGGTTTAGGATTGCAGGAGGAAAGATCTGAGAAAATGATCCAGCTCTCCAGCATGTCGGAATATTAGCTTTAGTTGAAGAAACTCACATTCATAGGCTGTGTGTCATCTGCAGAGTCATTTCACATACTTTTATAGAAAGATAAGATAATTGTTGAAATACCTGATTCAGAGAGCTTGATTCCTAGTTTTACTGCAGATTTCCTGTATAAGCTGGACAACCAGTTCCAACCCTGATTTTTAAAGCCAGTTAACACACAGCTGTACTGATGCAAAGACAGGTGCTTTTGAAAACACAAAGGCACCATCTGCATTTTTGGTTGGTAAATGCTTGAAAATCTGGCTCACTATTTAACTGAGCTGCAAAACCATCTGTAAAATAGGAAATAATCAGGTTTCCTTTTTCATAGATTTTGTCCATTTTGATATGTTCTTTCATTAGACCTATTTTCTCTCTCACTCTTTCTCTGTGTATATATGCCTCTAGTATGACAGATGTTTTATTTTAGTTGTGGCATCTAGTAACTACAGAGAAAAAAAATATATTCTCTGGAGGATACACATTGGATACAAAATACCAAATTGGATTAAAAAGAAATGTGTAAAGTGCTCCTCAGTTTCAGACATTTATAGCAGTGATAAGAATCATGTTCCAGAGCATATTCTTAGTAGATTTCAGGATAATATTTGAGTGATTTTAGACTCAGATGCCACTTGTCTTTATCAGAAGAACAGTGGATTCAAAACTCACAGAGTGGCTCCAGTCCCAGGCCCTGTGTGCTGTGGTGTATTAGACATCATAACACATTTTGACTAAATCCTGAGGAGTACTCAATAGTGGCCAGAAAATTGCAGTAGGGAATCATTTGACATTTACTATTTCTACTTGGATCTTTATTTTTCTTACAGTGTGTAAAGTGAAAAGCAGTTGGTTTGGCAGAAATTATCTTGCCGAGTCTGTTCCCACTTGTTTCAGTTATTACATGTCACTAGATAATAAACTGGAGCTTCTGAGGGTTTGGAGCACAAGAAGCAAAGCAGAGTTTTGAGCTGAACCTCAGCTGGCAGAATTCATCCAAACTTTAAGTTATCAACCATATCAGGCAGATAACCACCATATGTGAATTGGAGCAGTGTCCTTAAGCTCACAGTGTCCTTAAGTCACTGGGCAACTCAACAATACAAACCACAAAACCTCTTGCAGCAACCAGCTTTCTCAACAGACTGGATTTTCTGAGCGTCCTGGAGTACATGAGGAGTGCAGGAGCAGAAAAAAAGATTTTAAAGTTTCTTTAGTACTGTAATAACATGGGCTCTTGAGTACAGTCAAAGTTGTTTCTGCTAATGCTGCCAGGGAAGTGGTGGCATGAACCCTGTCACTGAAAACCCAGCAGGGCAGCCGGAATGTAGAGTGCCAGCTATGCATGAGACACTTTTTATCAACCACCACCGCATGCTACTGGAGAAACATTTCAGTTTTGCAAATTTGAAATAATCTCCTGGTGCCAGAAGTTATAATTTTGCTTTTATATCCAAGCATGAATAATGAAAACAGAAAGCTGATACTCTTGCTTTTCTTGCTTCTTTGTTCTTTACTTATTTTAAAGGAAAAAAATAATAGGATATATTATAGGGATAAAGAAAGGACTTTGATAACTTTCTTCACCAGACTTCCCAAGTAGATATGAACTTCATTAATTTGAGCAATACATTGTGTCTAGCTTGGTGATGGGGGAATCAATAATCCCCTGCATTGGTGGATCACAACTGAGAAGCACATAGATGCTATTAAAATGCTAGGTTTTCTTACTAAAAATAATTCCTTGCAGCACCCAATCTCTGGACTCCAGATTTCCCCTTTCCCAGTTAACTCCTCTTCCAGCTTCTCAGAATGTACCCTCGTTGCAAGTATTATCTATTATCTATTTATTATTTATTTATATTTCTAGTTTTTCTATGTACATTTGACAAATGCAGCAGTTCTGAGAAGGTGATGAATTCCTTGAATCTTGTTTCCGCCTGTATGAGAATTCCCTCACTGCAGTGCACATAGACTGTCTTTGAAATATCACTTCTTATTTGTGGATCTTCAAAAACACTCAAAATTTGAAAACATTCAAAACTCCAAAACATTTAGGGCTTGGAAAGGAAATATTTTTGTGAAAGACAGATCCTAAATTTCTGAGAAAGCCTTTAAAGAGCAAGGTCTATTCCACAAATCCTTTGTGAAAAGACATTAAGTGGGAAGACAATATCATTTGCTTTAAGCAGACAATTCCTTTTCCGTTAATGATTCCTTCATATTTATTACCAGTAACACATACACACACATACACACACACGTACATACATACCTACCTATATATGTATATATACATATAAAGTCAAGGAAAAATAATAGGCCCTATTTGTAGGTATTAATATTCAGAATTCCACCTGAGTTAAGTGCATTGGAATTTTACTCCAGTCACCAGCAGTGAAATGTCAGACATTCTAGCAAACTATCTTACCTCTGTAAAAATATATGCGGCTTTATTATTACTCTAGTTGCACTGCAGCAGTGTGGCTGCTGACTGTGAACAACAAGCTGATGACTGCATTAGTAAACCCATTCAGAGCCAACCTAGGGCCTGACACTGTGCTGTAATTACACATAAATGATCTCACCATTCCTCAGAAGTTTCTGTTCTTCCTGCTAATGTTCTTTCCAAGTATAATCAAATATTACACTTACTTTGTCAAAAGCATGAGAAAAAAAAAATTAACAGAAGCGAACAAGATTCTATGTGATTAAATTAGGCACAAGGAGAGAAAATGACTTTCATCCCAATAACAATCCTTCTTGTAGCAGGGATTCTCAGGTCTGTGGAAATCTTTTAGCTTGGAATTTTAACAGTCATTAAGTGGCTTACATCCTCACTGTCCAAAGATATTCACTGGCTGTTAACACTTTATTAAAATTGCTAGCTTCAAAGTTTATTTCTCAGCTTCCTGGAGCCTGACAGCAGTGATGACACACTCCATGCAATGAACTCCAAGACCAAATACGAGTTTACAACGTCACAGAAATGCTTTACTAAAAGAATATCGAAAGATAAAAAAAGTACAAGAATTAAGACTACACATTCAAGATTTTACACAGGGTTCTCTCCTTCTCTTACACAAGGAATACTGGTGTAGTTAAAACTCCTTCAGTATGTGCTGAACTCTGAGCTAATGAATAATGGGGTTCCATTTTGCTCTTTCATAAGACCCTGTCTTATGCATGTAGAAAGGGATTCTGTGAATAATTAAGACTGCTCAATGAAGACTATTTTCTGTTACTTCCTGGCATATGCAGGTCTTTGTCTCTCCCTTTCAAGTGCTCAAGTCTGAGAACATACAGTTTGCTATAGTTTTGTTTGTCATGTGAACAAATATAGAAACATCTCTAGGTTTTTAAATAAGAAAGTCAAAAATAAAAACTATACTGGAAAGCCTTCATTTAGGAAAAACAAGCAAAAAAATAAATGAACAAACAAAAAATCTACCACAGTAAAAGGAAGTTCAAAGCCACATTGAGAAGTTTGTGTTGGAGGTAGAAGTTTGTATCTAATGTTTTTTGGATGCCTCTGTAAAGCCCAGTGATAGTAGAACCAGACCTGTACGTGTATTGAGGAGTTAAAAATTTGTATTGCCACCAGTACAGTGTGACACCAGGCCTACTTTTGTTGCACTTTCATGAAGTAGCCATGTATCCTCAGCCCAAATCTTGAAGCATGAGTGGAGAGCAGCAATATTGCTGTATTGCTGTGAGAGAGGAGAATGGTTTTGCTCCTGTTCTATAGCATATATCTAAAGCAAGACTATATAGACTCAAATGAAGATAACATATTTGGATTGGTAACCTTAACCTAATCATGTCAATCTAAAAACGATCACCAAAACTACACAAGAAGCAGAAACTCAGGAGGGAGCTTGAACCCTTGTGAATGCCTTCAAAACCAGACAGTTCTCACATGGCCTTGGATTGTGAATGCCCCATCAACTTCACACATTCGACTGCCTTTCTTCTTTTAGAAATACAGCTTGTACAGAGTATCACACCTTTAATTGCTATTTAATTCTATTCATTGAAAACAAATCTAGCAATGTCTAATCAATGCCACAAATCTAAGAGTGTAATAGATGGATCCCCTGTCAGTAAGTCTCTGACACTTCCTAATTGATTTTTTAAATCTCTCTTGTGTCAAGCTTTTTATTTTTCCACTGAGGAATACAGCAGAGGAAATACTGTTTGGAACAGGAAGCACAGATGAAAAACCCACTGTATACTAGTTCATCAAGTGGCTTGGGGACATCTAGTTTAGCATTCCCAAATGCTTAAAAAAATGAAAGAAATCACATATAGAATGAAGTGTAAATAAATATTTATGTCATTCAGCTTTGGATTGGCAAAGTGATGCAACACATGAGAGGATGTGAATATGAACAAAAGCATGTGCCTAAAAACATTTCCCCATACCTTGCCATTTTTTCTAATTTGCTGTACACTCTTAAAGCCTGGCTTTCCTAATCAAAACATAAGATTTAATAAGAGCTGCAGCTGAACAGAACACAATTACCACACTCTCTAATATTGCAAACATAATTAACTTTGAATTATGTGAATTAACCATGCCTGAAAAATTATCATTCAGCTCTGAAATTAAATTCTTTCATACCATTAGATTTGTTTGTTAAGCTCAAGTAGGCAAAAGTAGTATTTAATAAAGTAATAACGATGTTCTGCTGAGAGTGTTTTTGAGATGTATATGGATTTATCCAAAATAAATCATGGAAGTGCTATTATTAGTTCACTTGAAAATACTGTATAAAGATGGATCTGCAT
The DNA here is from genome assembly GCA_026413545.1 of Cichladusa arquata. Classification (NCBI taxonomy): domain Eukaryota; kingdom Metazoa; phylum Chordata; class Aves; order Passeriformes; family Muscicapidae; genus Cichladusa; species Cichladusa arquata. The sequence goes on from JAOTQP010001546.1 coordinate 64,515,306, forward strand.
AATATTATTATAGAAAAATTTTATGTCACTGCAGGTTATTCTATGTAAACTTAAACTTACTTTTCTGGTTATCTCTTTGCTTTGATCTAGTAATACCTCTATTTATGCACAAAACCACACTATAAATACATCCAACACAGTACAGCATCAACTCCTGAAGTAGTTATAATCTTAAATAGTTGGGCAACCTTTTACTACTTCAGAATTATTTCTAACAGTGTTCTGGGTAGAATTACAGTCACCTAAGTTTTGGCTATATCATTTTTCTCCCTCTACCTTTAAACTGACAGTTTGATGGTTATCATGTTCCTCCTTCTTCCTCACTCAACTAATATCCACGAGTGAGAATATTTGCAGTGTTTTGGAAACTTACATTGCAAAAATATGGAACCAGGACAAAACAACATGGTAAGAGTTCTCATATATCTCCTGAAGGATTCTGATATGCTCTCTAAATTTACTTACTGGGCCAAACACCAAATTAACCCAACAAGATCCTTTCACAGTAAGGATTTCCATATTCATTCAGTACCAATATTGTAGAATGAAGCTGTAGATGAGCAGAAAAAGTTAACTGGTGGCATTACAAATGTAATATCTCTTCACTTTGAAGAGTTTCTGATATCAAACTTAAATTATTAAATTTCTTATCTCGAGAGGCTTGTGACAACCTTGCAGTAATCTGGCTACCCTTGAAAACAAACAAAAAAACCCAAACAAACCAACCCAAAATCTAAGAGAAAAAACAACCAAAATAAGCCCATACATCTTCATCTTTCAAAATCTCTTCAAATTCTTGGATTTTGTTGCATATAATGGTTGAGAGAGTCACAATGACTACCTCTCTAACCCAAGAACTATTGAATCCCACATCCCTCTACTCCTTGTGTGATAGCCAACTCCTTTTAGCCCCTCATTTCTGACTCATCTTACTGTATCCCATTTTGTAGTAAAGGGAGGCTTCCAGGTGGGAGTCTGTCTGGAGCTGAATTTTTCCCAGTCATGAGAGTGTGGATAAACCATTTTTTGGATATTTTCTGCACTACCTGGCACTAAAGGGTAAAGATAGGGACAAGCCCTGGATGTTTTATTAATCAGTGATACGTTCTGAAGGAAATAGAAAAGTATTCTTTGCACATTGATACTGCTTAGAAGCATAGGAAGGAGTTAAGCCCTCCTGAGGCTGTGGACCCCACAGAGGATCCCAGAGTGTACTTCCATGAGAACCTCTGTTATCTGTAGTTGTTGAGTCAGACAGCACACAGGTAAAGTGTTACATTACTTTGTGCAGATCTGTTACAGTTTTGACACCATTTGATGTACTTTTGTAAGCATTATGTAGAAGGGCTGTTTTGACAGAGCAATAATGAAAAGCTGTCTGTGCCTTTCATTTAAGGCTTTTGGCTCTGTGATTTTTTTTTTCGTGGTGCAGTAATGAGCAGGGAAATCTACTGTTCAGCTTAACACCTAATCCTGTGAGAGTTTTTCAGATTTTTCTTTTCATTCTTGTCTACTAGATGATTGCTTCCTGAGGAAGCTGCCTTAATCAAGTAGGAGTCAAGAGAAAGAAAAAGGAGAGTAACTTTTGCCTATGACCATCCAAACAAAAAAATCAACAGCTGCTCTTTTGAAAAAACCAGCTAGCAAAACGACCCTTAAGAAGTTGTTTGGTTTGTTGTTTTTTTTCTCTATGCTGCTTGAGAAAATAATGTAAGTTATTTAAATTCTGTAGGTGACTTGCTAAAAGATTCCAGAGACAAGGGAAACAGATATATTGTCTTTCATATTTCTTCATAATCAATCTGGAAATAGAAGCATTGAATTCTGAGATACATGATAGCAGAATGACCTATTCCAACCATGTAGATTTCTGCTTTCAGCATTTAATGTGTTAGTTAAAGCAAGAAATATTCACCAATGTTCTAAATGATAGAATATATCAGTCATAAATTATTGAAGTATCATGGAGTACCTGCTTCAATGTGTTCAAATAGCAGAATTTCAGGCAAACAGAAGTATATATCTGCTCATTTAGCAGATAATGATGTTGTCTTTAAAGTTTTATACTTATTGGTTCTTCATGAAGTTAAAAAGATTATATATTTAAAAAAGAAAATTTAATTGGAGTAATATGCAACTTGTTACTATTGGTTCTTCGTGTAAAAGTGACCTGCAATAACACTCCCATTCCCATCTGAATTAAAATAATTATTTAATTATTTTGATAGAATGGAAGGTAGGGAATTCTAATTTGTACTGATCATCAGATAACACAGGACACCAATTTCAGTGGACTAAATTAAATCGGTCAAAACAGGTTCTGGGCATGAAAGCACAAAAGTGATTTCATTAAGTCTGTGGGTATGGAGACCAGCAGAGATACGCTGGAAAAGACAGATAACATTTCACCTTGAAATAGATCAGTGGATTAAAGTTAGTACTGATATAATCTTGTGCCTCAGGTAAGAAATGAAAGTTGAATATCTTGTTGCAGGAATACTCACCAGTGGTAATGCTGGAGGATAACACCAATAATGGAGTATTTCAGAGCACAGTGGTCAATGGAGATGTCCAAACTTCTATATAAGACATTTCCTAACTTATTCAGAAGATGTCTTTCTAAAAAGTTAATTACTAAACTAACTAAAATTGTAGTGTTAATTCACATAATGATGTGATCACTGATGTAATATCTTACTGATAACTAGAGACATATTTCTAGGATGAATATAGAAATGGTGTGTGGAGGTTTCTTACTGAGTAACACAGGAATATCAATTTTATTTTTTTCCTCTCATTTTACTTACTATAAAATTTTTACTCTAGCTGGCTAAAGTCCACATTTTTGTAAAGGTCTTTATAAAGACTAGAGTCTCCGAGCTTTTATATTCAGAAGAAGAAAAAAACGTTTCAAAATCCTTGCAAAACTTCTTTTGCCTAAAGCTACTTCCAGCCTTTATTACATCTATTTTTTGGTACAGAACAGTCAAAAAATAGAATGCATACCTTGCCTTGCTCTTCTGATTTTTCTGTTTCTTTTCATAATACTTATGCAAAGCTAAAATAGCATTGAGTAGGGAGATTCTTTTAGAAATTCCCTTTCCAATCTCAAAGACTTCTAAGTTTGTCAGACAGGCATCAAGCAATTTAAATTTAATTAATCATTCACAAAGTAGCATTGTTATCTTTAGATCTTTTTTTTTTTTCCCTCTTCAGATTACATATAAAAAAGAGATCATGAGAAACTTTCATTTTTGTTAGACCTCTTTGTGGTAAAATCACCAGCATTTCTTGGGCAGGACAGAAAATTCCCATACTTTCTTTTGAGAATTTGGTATGGAAGTCTGAAAGGCAAAGAGACAGGGTCTCCTGGCTCTTCAGAATAGTAGGTGCTTCCCTAGCACAAAATATATTTCCAGTTTTCTGAAACAGAGATCTCAACTGGGGCAGCTCACAGGCAAGTCATCCTTGAAATTATCTGAAATTATCATCTCTATTTAGGGGAGGGAATGGACTGGGTTGCTTTCTCAGCTCCTTTCCAACCTAAAAGATTATGATTCTGTGTCTATGATTCAGACACTGTCACTTAACAGAAATAGCTGTGTCTGCCAGCAAATTTCAAACCCATATTTAGACACAGTATCTTATTTAGATGCCAAATTTCTACAAATAATTTTGCCTACGATTTTATGAGTTGTAAGAGGCTATAAAGGAAGTAAATGATAAGAAAAGCTCAAAATGACAGATTCACTACTGTACCTGTATTTCACACAAAGCTCAAATGGACAATCCAGGGCAGCTAATTTAGGTACTGCAGTTACATATTTAGTGGACCTCTAGGAGATGGTGAGTTATCTCACACTTCTTTGAGACTGTAAAGAAATATCTACAGATATTAAGATCTCAAGTAGATGAAGGAGTGAGTTAACTTGAGCCTTTTTTGTCCACTTTCTCAGAATAGTTTCAGTTAAAGAACTTTTCTAGGAAGCTGAGGCCTGAAATTTAAGTTTTGTTCTTCCTGAGGAAATGTTAGACTATGTTTTGCAACCCAGATTTTGCAGTAATCTGTTTTGTGCATCATAATGGTACATCCTGAGTGAAAGCAATCTTGAGAGAAAAGAATGATTCTTTTTCTTTCTTCTCAATCTAGGAGCTTACAAAATTAAACCCTACTCTGATTCACCTACGCCACATGCAAAATTTAAAAATCAGGTAATAAATAAGGTATAAACACTGGAAAAAGCAGACAAAAAGGAGGCGGGGGAGGAGGGGAAAGGGGGG
>JAOTQP010001546.1:64520142-64580349 GCA_026413545.1 Cichladusa arquata
AAAGAATGATTAAAATAATTTTCAAAGGCTAATTTAGATAAAACTGGAAAACTATTACATATTGTATATCAAAGACCAAACATTTAAACATACAAAAGCTGCAAAAAATTTATCAGGATGAGAAAAAAATATTAGCAAAATTCTGAATAATTTTGAAATTTATGATGAAAACACTCAGAATCAGCACTGTCTTACAATAGTGTTAGAGAATTTTCTTTTTCTCACTTAGTGTGATTTACCTAAAACTTTTCAGTCAAGGTAAAGATGATCTTGTAATTAATGACATGCAAGACTTGCTAGGCACACACGAGTTCAACTTGCATCCCACTGCTGAATGGCATTTTTTGAATATTTTCCTAGTTATATTCAGAGCAAAACAGTTCACAAAAATGCTCAGATCAGAGTGCATTGACACAAATAAAGCAGTAGCAAATTGGAGCTAATAGTCTATTAAGCAGCAGCTAAACCCCAGCCAAGACAAATTTTGAGTATTCTGCTCTGAATACAGGCTGTCACACATTTCTGGATTTTTGTTCAATGATGGTTTATTTTTAAATGGTCTTTCAAACAGTAGTGAGGTCTATGTATGTCAGACCAAAAAACAGAACAAAACATCATGTGCATGTTAATGAACTATAATTACATAATTATTATTATTATGCAAAACAGAAAAGCAGATGTCTTTTTTTTTTTCTCTTTTTTTTTTTTTTTTTATTTAGAAGACATTTCTGAAAACATCTAAGCTAACCTTGTGCAAAATGGATAGAGGGCACCTCAGATATCACTTCTACATGTAGAGGATCAGTCAGGACTGCTCTGCAACAAGACATCAGGATTTTCCCTAAAGGTGAGAAAAAGAATACCCTTGACTTCAGGAGGACTTACCTAACCCTACCCAGCTATGAAGTCTCAAATACCACAATGTGGAGAGAAAAAGAGTTTAAAATTGGCACAGGAAGTTCGGCATCAACAAATCACAAATGGTGTTGAAGAAGCTCCAAAAATTCTGTAAAGCTTAAGAAAAACTGCAGTGGCACATACCTTAACACATTTCCTCCCACAAGGAGCAACAAAACGCATTGAGGGAAAGAACATAAGAACTGAGCATAGACAATTTTAGTGCTGACATAACTTCCCACTTTCTGGGAATAAAGTTTAGGAACTATTGGCTGAAGATTTTTGTCTTCTAAAGTCTCTTGTTTCTAAGATCTCCTCAAACTTTCCTTCAGTCATGTTGTAACTTGGGTACTGTCTAAAGACCTATATCTTTACACATCAATATGTGACTTCAAACAAGCTTTGGTGATATACAGTCTATTTTTATTTTATAGAAAACCTTGCTTTTCCCTTTCTTACCCTTAAAGTTTTTTTTAAATCCCCTTTTCAATATTGTTATCTCTATACAAATCAGGCCTTCAATACCACATCTCTCTTCTGTTTGTGATATTCCCACTTCACCTCCTCCTGGTTCTCAAAACAGGGCATTAGTCCTTCCTCCTCTCTTGCTCTTGACTTACAGTCTGCCCTATGTCCCAAAATTACACTTAGGGATGGCTTAGTGCTGGTGGCACCTGCAAACCTGAAGGGGATGGTGCAGTTTGCACTGAGGACCTGCTGTGCACTTTATGCTGATTAATTGTGATGGATTAACTGATACCACAAAGTTTCATTCTGAGTGGAATGGAGAACACCTGTAACTACTTGCACCTTGCTAAGTTAAAGAAATTCCATACATGTGTAGAAAGCAAGCAAGTCCAGCAGAGTTTCTTTGCCTCTGGAAATGGAGATTGCCAAGATTCACTATTATTCTGCTGTCAGTAACTGTCTACACTGGAAAACCATCATCACAAAAACATCTTGAGCTTGTTCACAGGGTGGAGAGCCACTGAGAATCATGTCAGCTTTAGCTCAACACAGCTCCTTACCTACATTGGAGTTTATTTTCTGTTGTAGGTACAAGCACAAATTAAAAATCAGTGTGTTTTAGTAAGTTTTCAGAGTCAAATGATTCTGGTTTTCTTACTGGTTTTTTGTGTAGTCATTTGATTTCTGCATAACACTATCTTGATGCTGATCTTAAGCTCTGTATCTGTTGCTTTCTCTCTCTACATGTTCACTGACATTGTTACCCTCTCCAATTACTATTTCTATCTATTGCTTATTCCCCAAATATGTGGTCTTTCCCCCTCCTGTCCCTCAAACTGCAATGATGGGGTTGTTTGTTTTGTTTGTGTGTTTTCTTGAATTCAAATAAAAATTTATCAGGGAATACCTAACTCAGGAAATTAAATTCTTGCAAAATTATTAGCAGTCTGATCTTGAATACTGAGTCTTCTTAAGCAATCTTAAACATAGAAAACCCTGCCTTTAGTGCATGTTAACTCATATCCCATTTCTCTTATCACCCATTCGAGAATTTAGGGGCTTGGGTTTTTTCCCTTAGATGTAGCTAGCTCAGACTTGCAACACAAGTAAATAAATAACCCAGAACCACAGCTCCTGTAAACCCAAATTATCTCAGTGATGGTAGTGTAGCTGTTCTGATTAGTATAAAGACACACATCACTGTTTTTCTAATTGTTTTATAAACCTGAGAGATTAAATTTTAAAAATCTTCATTGTTCTGAGGCTGCCATTTCAATGTTCTCTCTCCCCTTAATATATTGAGGGGTCCTGGTGAGTTTATTTGCAGATCATTTCAGCTGTAAATAAGTAGAGATTTCCCAGAGGACCTACTCACACAGTATTTAAAATGTGAAACACATTACATGTCCTATCAATATTGTACTGTCTCATCTAATAAAGAAAAAATCCAGTATCAAACATTTTCCTTATTTTGTAACAATCTGGGGTATAGTACCCAAAACCAAAACATGAATATTCATTTTTTCTCCAAAAATATTTTCAGCTGAAGGGATACCATAAATTTACTCCAATAGGCTTAAGAAATGCATGTTTATCTCAAAAATAAGTATGTCAATAAAAACACTGGCTTGAAGTTTGAATAACAGTGAGGTAACAAAGCAGGGAAAGGAGTTTCGTCTTCTCCTTTCTCTGTCACCAGAAACCAGAGGTTATTTTGCTGGCTTTTAAGAAACATTATACCTTCAGAAATGTAACGAGAAAAGAGCGCTCAAGGAAGAGCTGTCCCTTCTTCAGAGCTTTTGGATTACATTTTAGATGAAAAGGTTTGAGAATCACTTTCTAAGTGTGACAAGTTTCATGATACAATTAGTTACATATAAAATTCCACTTTTGGAATAATTATGGCCCCTTGACTCTTCAATGTTTCAAACTTGCAACATAAGTTTAGTTGGGAAAGAAAGCCCAAAACTACATCTGTTAGGTCTTTAAAATATGTACTTCATACGTGAGCATTATTTAGCTGGAACAATTTTTTGCAAATCCTACTCCTTCCTGCTTTTTAATTTCTCATGAGCATGTCTCCATGTGTCTGGAATGAAAAATTAAATAAGTAGGAAGAAAATGGACATCCTAGCTTGCTTGTTTAAAATTATTTTTTATTTGTCAACAAGTAAATGTCAGACTCCAGATGACTGGGCTAATATTTATGCACATTTCACAATCACCTAGAAAGTTGTGATCTCAAAGTATTTCCTTGAGTTTTGAAATAAAGGTCAAGTCTAGATTAACATAATGATTCACTCATGCCAAAATTCTAAAAATGTTCTTCAGGTCTTGTTTATTTTGCTCCTGATTAACACATAAAGGAAGTAATTTCTTTCTCAAGTTGTGGACTAAATTTAAAAAGTTAGTTGGCCTCTTGTCTGAATGATTAGTTTCATTAGAAGAAAAGACTCTATACCTTTAGTAAAGATACAGTCACGTTTTAACTGTGAACCATATGTTGGGGTATGTTTTTCACTTAAATGTCTTTGTACAGATGAGATTCTACTTGATTTTTGAACCAGAAGGGACCATTTCCTAATGAGAAATTACTGCACTCAGTTACATATAGTATGGACCCATGACCATTTATTGTCAATTTGGATGCTGTGAGACACCTTGCTTACCTTCCAGCTGCAGCTCCAGGGGTGCCTGCTTCTCACAGCAGACCTACCTGACCTCTGCTGGTCTCAGGTGTTCTGGAGTGACAGCAGTGGCTCTGTCTGTATTTATAGAATCATAGAAACATAGAGTGGTTGTGGTTGGAAGGGACCTTGATGATTACCTAGTTTCAGGGATACTTTCTGCTAGACCAGGTTTCTCAAACAGCCTCTGAATCAAGATTCTCAAGTTGGGGGGTACAACCCCAGTGTAAGCTACCTCAGTGTTACAGAGAGTGAGCTCACCTAGCTAACTAGCCACAGCCTTTGCCTTTCACCTCCCTTGGTTTAAACTCATCAGGCGAGAGATTATGACAAATTCTCTATTATGGCTTCTGCTTTTTATGTTATCTCCAAACAGTGATTTCTACTATTGTATTATCTCTATGGAGATATTATCCCAGATTCTTAAAAGGTATTTTGGACAATGATTAAATATTTCTTGTAATCTAAGTTTAAGTGAAGAGTACTGAATGCACAATTACAAATAATAATGTAGCAGAGATTTATAAGATTGCGCTTCTCAGTAGTTTTCACTCACACTATTAATGTTTCACAGTTTTTGCTGACTTGTCGAACTACTGCCCCGCAGTGAGCTAATATTTTGCCTGTGAGATCTACACTGTTGCTGAGGTATCTGCCCAAGCAATGAGATATATATTTTTATGACACACAAAATCTGGAGGAGTTTTCTTGTGTACAAGTTCTGCCTTCTAGGCTGTTTCACCAGGAAATTCTTGATTTGCTATTGCTGTTGTTGTTGTGTTAGGTTTATTTGTTTTTCTTTTCCAATCTTAGTTTTCTGTCTTACCAAGTTTTTAATCTGTGCCAGTATTTTAGTTTCTATTCCATGACTAATGAATTTTTCATTCACATCAATAACCATGAAATTTGGATCACATTCCGTTAAGCAGTGTATAATTGTACAACGAGCCCCATTAACTTATATGAGATCAGCTGCAAAGCAAGTTTAATATTCAAAACAAGTAAGGAGAGCAAAATACATCTCACATACATACCAGACACATGACCATGGTCATTTTACTGTAGGGCAACAGATTAACAGTTTCAAATTCAGAAACCCAAATTTTCCATCATATCTATCTGGTTTTAGGGTTATTTTTGTAGAGGGCAATTTGTGAGAGGAAAGTAGAAAACTTAATATTCCATCTGTGATTTCTCTCATTTGACAAGCCAATATGTAAAAATATAATAAATTAATAAATAAATAAAAATATGCCTATGCTCTGAAGAAAGTTTATACAGAAAGAAGTGGTATAATTACTTATATAAAGACATATAGATCTAGTAAGTCCTATCTATAAACTATTACACTCAATAAAATTGTTATTAAACATTACTAATGAGCTTTTTGCTTATAGTGCTCAGCCTACTGACAAGAGTAATTTAGTTCTTAAGTAACAATGCAGAGATTTAAAGGAAATTAAATCCTTCAAATTCCAGGTAAGCCTCAAATTTTTTTCCTTTATGGAAAGGGAAAAATTGCATTTATGTCTTATGTATTGAAAAATATTATGATCACTTGAAAGTACTTGAGTAAAAAACAGCACAACAATAGTGAAAAAGTGAATTGCTTTTCCTTCTGCAAATTCATTTCTTCCAAATACTGATCAGGTTTAATTTTTCCACTTCTTCTTTTGTCAGGAAATCAGGAACAGAAAATATGTGAAAGTCTGTTCTCTGATCTCTCTGCCACTTCTGCAAGTGTAAAAAGGAGCTGGGTCCAGAATTAAGTCCCACTTGTTGGCAGCTAACCAAAGTTAAGAAATCTATGGAGAGATGCCATAGCACATACAAAATGTTAATGTTACCTTCTTGAAATGCCAGTCTGTTGGACAACATTCATTTATATTCTTTTGTATTTTCCAGTCACAAGACATATTTCCATCTAAACAAAATTGTGCAAGATTAGATGAAAAATACCACATTGCTAAGTGACATTTTCTCAAGGATCTTAGGGTTTTTTTCCAGAACTATATGAAAAACATCGTTTGCCATGTCTATTAACTGAACAAATAATGCCAGATTCAGATTGCTTAAATTTTACTTACATCCCAGCACCTATGCAGTTAATTTTACTCTTTGGGGAAATCACTCATCTCTTTGGTGCTCTGCATCCATGTAGTTGTTCCAGAATGGATCCTGCAGTGAGCTGTTCTTAAGACCTTGTCAGGCTTTTCATTAATGAAACTTATTTTTTCACTCCCAAAAGATACAATCAGTGACCATGGAGATAGCTTTGAGCCAGCCAAATAGTAAACCTTTAGATGTGAAGGTTTAAGTAGAATTTAATCTGTGTGAGCGTGACTACTACAGTAGCCACAAGTACAGCACCCATTAAGGAAAATATTATTAAGCAAAAATATGTCTTCTATAGTTTCTAAACAAAACTTGCAAGAAAAAGTATTGACTTGTTCCACAAAATATTAAGCATACAGACATTTTTTTAAATTGTTCTCCACATTGTCAAGACTCAATTAAATATTTATGCATTTCTATAAAATAAATATTTTAATATTTAAAATATATATTTATAAATTTATGTTTAGTTTATATTTATACTTATTTATAAAGTTCAGTCAAAAAAACTAAAATTGACAAAAAGAAACAAAATAAAAAAGTGATTTTGCTGTTAACAACAGCCTGGTTAGAAATTAGAGCTAATTTTCAGGGGGTAAAATAATCCACAAGTCCAGGTGTCATCCTAAAAATGAGGAAAGGTATAATTTTTCCCTCTCTCTGGGGACACAGCAACAAAGTCAACTTTAAAATTGCATTTGTAGCCTAACACGTGCAAGGATACACTCAATTTTCATCAATGCCTTTGCTTCTCAAACTTGCCCCTTTCTTTTTGGTTTTTTTGGGTATACCACATCATTGCCCAACTATATCAGACTGAAATGTGAAGAAAGAGAAAGCAATCTTTCCTAGTACTTGCAAAAGAAGGTAATACACATGAACATCAGGCATATGTCCCTGCACAGTGGATAGAGACTCCCCCAGGCATCTGTATGACACTGGCACCAGAATGCAAATACATATTGAACATGATAATCTACATGATGTTCATCACAGGACATGGATATTTGAGGGCAGAGCAGAAAGCCATTGTCTGTCTAACTCACTTTTTCAACGATCAAAAAAGCTTCCTCTGGTACTTTCTTCATGAAGAAGCTAACTTCTGTAAATGTCTTATATATTTTGTAAAAAGCATTTAAGGTTTATACAGTCCTAAAATGACACACAAGAACTTCAGTGTGGAAATACAAGTTTCTGCTCTTATATAGCCTCTATTCTTGATCATATATATATTTAGTTTCAAAATTTATTTCAAATGCTATCAGCTTTTCAAATATTTTCTCTAAGAGTAATGGTATTCATATTCATACAAATTTTTCCATGCCGACTCGCCAATATCTCTGTACTCTCCTAACAATCAATAGAATTATGTCGCTATTTATAGGAAATCTCTGGATTTTCATTTGTCTGGGGGAAGAGTGAAGTATGGGCTTTTTTTTTTTTTGTACCTTTTACAATAACTTCCACAACTCTTTACATAGTACATCCATTCTTCTCTTTTATTCTAGCAGAAAAGCTTTTACCCAAGAATATGTGTGTACTGTGCACAAAAATAGAAGGACTAAAGGTGTAAGCTACAGGAGGAGTCTTTCTTCCTTTGCCTTGGAGTTTGATGTTTCACCATTGCTCAGCTCCTATCCCTTTTCTGGGGTACAGAAACAAGATTGCCAGCTACCACTAAAGGTTATTTAACTGTGTTCCATTTTTCCTCTTTTACAGAATATGTTTTTTCTGATTATAGAATTTTTCCAATTAAGTCCTATAACTGCAGACTTAAAAGGAGTCTGAGCCAAAAAAATCATTGGGTATTAGTGTAAGGCTAGTTGTCCAGGAAGTGCCAAGTAAAAATTCTTGTGTTTGTACAATGTAATTAAATTCCGAGTCCTAACTTTAGCTTTAAAAAAAATAAAATTGAGGTGCATTGTGATAAGTAACAGCGTATCACAACTTGTAGCAAAACATGACTCCACTGAACCATGACTGAACCAAAGCAGAATTTGTCAAAAACAATTCTAAGAAGAATTTTGTCAAAAACCCACAGAGAGATATATATGCACACAATGGCATGGCTTACAAGTTTCATAAAAATTCAAAATACTCAAAGATGTTGCAAAGAAGTAAACGCCCAGGGATTCTTCTGGGATTCTCTTCCATGGCAGTAGAAGACAGGCAATCAAAACAGTTTGATTTACACGTCATTTTTATGCATAGCATATTTTCCTTCCATGGGGATTGACTTCACAATCACAATGTTGTTGCCTTAACTGGAGGCTTTAAAAAAACCAACATAATAAAAAGAGTAGTAAGAAAATGAATAAAATCGTAAAGGTAAAAATTAGACATAAAATCCACTAAGCCTCAATATGTTGAAGACACAAGGAAAAAACCCATTCTCTTATTAGACAAAATACAGAATTACTTTGCAGTATTCAATATAACTGACACTACTGGGAATTGTTAAGTTGTATTTAAGAAGAATAAAATTCTGTCAATTAAATGTATTGTTTTCTACACATTGGCTAACTCAGGAATATGGGACAATTAATGTTTACGGCTCCACATCTTAATGAATAAAGTACGCATGAAACTGTCGGCTCAAAGCAGAAAATTGTGTCTGGAAAGAAGTTACCTCCCAAAGGAAACTTTAGTCCAGGGAGAGCTAATGGGAGGGTGTTGAGAAGTTTGATCCAGGCTCTGCTGGGTGGTGTCAAACACTTGGACAAGAGACAATAGGCAGCAACAGATGCACAGGAAGCTCCATCTGATTTTGAGGAAGAACTTCACTGTGCAGTGGCTGAGGCCTGGTTGCTCAGAGATGTTGTGGAGTCTCCCTTTCTGAAGATCTTCAAGAATCATCTGGACACAATCCTGTGCCATGTGCTCTGGGGTGACCCTGCCTGAGCAGGGAGGCTGGACCAGATGACCCATGGTGGTCCCTTGCAACCTGACCCATTCTGTGATTCTGTGATTATGTATTAGGCATTTCAGACTGTCACCATTAAAGCATCCATGAACTTCCAAAATAGGATACAACAAAATTTCTTAACTAAAAATTAAAGAAGAAACCTGCATAAATATTCATCTGTCTTCCAGCTGTCAGAATTAGCAGAGTGGTCAATCTGAAAATCATTAATAAAGAATTAAAAATTGAAATATAATTAATATGTTTTGGAAAAAAACCTAAGCCAATGTCTTGATTAAATTTTTTTCTCACACAGGTAGTAGCTAAATGTAAATTACCACATGTCATTTTGATAAATAAAGACGCACGTCTTCAACATGGTGCAGTGGATCCTATCTGGATGTTCCCTTGCAAGCAATTTCAAGTAATTTATCATGACATGATTTATTGGAGAAAGGTCTACTATAGTCCAGTATATTCATTCGCTATGCACCATGTATTTTTTTTTCAGTAACCTCAAAAAAAAAAAAAAAAGTCAATACTGCCCAAGTTTGCAACATGCGGCACGATTTAATGGGAACATGAACTGAGGGCAAGCAAATAACATACTTTGGTTGACCACATCTAGAGGCTATTTCTTAGCTAACTCATGCTGAAAATAGTGTCACAACACCAGTAGGAGGTTAGTTATGGCTTGGTTGAATGTTTTGCCTTAAATGTAGCAGTAGTGGACAAGAGGGGCACATGAGGTGAAAGTTCAAAGATCACAGGCAATGAAGGATTTTCATACAAGGTCCTGGCCAGATCTAGAGAGATAAGTTATGGGTGGCTGAGGCAGCAGCTGAAAAGCAAAGCTTAACTCTTTGGAGTTCCCTGTCACTTTTAAGACTAAAACAGATCAGGCAGATAACTTTATATGACAGAAATCAGGGAGTGTTTGTACAGTATTATAATATAGTTAATAGCATCTTCTTCTGTTTAGTAAAGAAAACACAGGGACATGAAACGGAAGAGAAATAAATTCCAAGCAAAAATGCATTCATGTCTTTTCCCTCTCCCAGAAGCATGAGACCATCTGCACATTTTAGCTAGTTTTGCAATGAGTTCTCCATCACTTGAAATTTTAAGACCAGAAGTGTCTGTTTTACTTTGAATTCCATTTCCCTTAACAAATGAATTTATTTTAAGGGCATCCTAACATCTGTTTTATTGAGAAGGAAAAGAGATGACTGTAGTGGTACCTCTTGACTTTCAGGGTGAAAAACATTTTAAAATCATATTAGACGGTATTAAGCATGTCTAGGAAGATTAATGAAAATACCCAGATAAAATAGAGTACAGTAACAAAAATATGGAAACCACTCTTCTGAAAAGTCTTCTCATGGAAGATATTGATTTACTGCCTTGTCATCCTCTCAGCAAAGATGAAGGGAATAGATAGCACTTCCAAATATCCTCAGAAATAAATTTGTGCTTTTGTGTGCACTCACCACTGAAAAACTTCAGAAGGCAAGATAAAATTACTTAGTATTTCTGAGTTGACATCCAGAAACCCAGAGAATCACTTAAAGAATTAATGACTTTTTTTCTTCTGCATGACTACATCTGAGAAATTGTTTAGGTATGGTACCTTTGAATTGTATTTACTGACAGGACAGATTAGCAGAAATTATGATAAAAATTTTATTTAGTGTTAGAAAATAATTTCAGCTACTTTAGAAGGCTATTCTTATAAATAGAAGGAAAATGGGTCTGTCTTCAATACTGTGCTTTAATTTTTTAATTCATATTATTGCAGTGTAATTTGCTTTTATAAAAAGTTTCTATATAAGAAAACACTTTCAACTTAAAAAACATGTAATAACTTCTTAAAATAATGCTGTTTTGATTTTAATTTGTCTTGAAGACACATTAATATTAATGGTTTAGCTTTGACTGAAAGGCTTGATGTGATTTAAGGGTTTGTTTGGGTTTGTTTGGGCTCCCCACCCCTGCATCACTCAGGACTATCCTAACTATTATAAGCTGAAATCTGAATAAACAACCACATTAAGTACATCTGGCTTTATTTTCACCTCTAACCTGCTTGTAATAAAACTGCTCTTTCAACAAATTAAAGTGGTGAGATTAATTTCTCTGTTGTTTTTAAAACCACTGCCTCTGACCTCTGATGCACAAACATTCCAGGGAAAGAAAAATGACATCATTCTAGCAATGGAATTATTTTTATACCTTTCTCTAAAAATATCTTAGGTAGTAAAATCACATCTCCCTTTTGCATGCGTAATTCACAACCTTTTACAGAAGTCAGAAAATTCCCTGTAACAGGGAAATTACACACTAAGTAGAATTAATACATTATTCCAAGAAAAAGAAAAAAATAAAATCTTGGAAGAGTAGAACTTGAATTTCAAATACAACTAATGAAATATGGCAAGACATCAAAATATTAGGGTCTTTTGCAGTCCTTGCTTCAGTTGGGTGTACTTTTTTATTAAGTCTTGGAAAGGCCAGACTTTGAGAGAGGTGTAAATGAGGGGTGAAGGCTGCTGGATGGAGTGGGTACATGAAAAAACAAAGCAGCACAGTGCAGTTCAGTTAATCAGGATGCACTTAACATGGAAATTTGCTTAATTGAGATGTGTCCCAAGAAAGCAATTTAAGACTAATGATACCTAATAGCAATAACTGCTGTTTAATAGGGATGGTAATTCTGCTTAATAGGGATACCATCAGGTAATTATGGCCAGGTCTAAACTGCTGACTTCTGTTGGAAAAGGTCTTACCTGTCAGGCATCCAAAGAGATCTGGTCCTTGATCAACAACTACAGGGAAGCTTAAACACAAAATGCAAACTTTGTTATTGTACATCTGGGTTTTATAGAATATCCCACATTGATCAATAAGAAGATGTTGCCCTGTTGAACTGCTGATTTAAAAATAAAAAGTTTTTAAATGTTAAAAAAAAAATCTTTAATTTTTAATGTATGTTTTAGCTTAAATACTAAGGTCTTTCTCTGTTTATCTCTGAACACATTGCACCCAGCTTATTAGGTGGATGCATACACAGAGTGTGTCAGGATATTAACCCAAGTCCAGACTTAGAGAAAAAACCCGTCCAGAATTGAAGCATTCTAAACTTTTGCTCCAAATTTATGCTGGTGTTTAGTGATTTTGTTTTGTTTTGTTTTGTTTCTTTGGTTCCCTTCCCCCTTGGGGGCGCTGCAGGGGTTCTATTTCTTTGGAGGTTTTTTGTTTGTTTGGGTTTTTGGGGTTCTGTTTGTTTGTTTGGGGTTTTTTTTTTGTTTTGTTTTGTTTTGTTTTTTATTTTGGGGTTTTATCTGTTTTGTTTTGTTTTGTTTTGTTTAGGTTTTGTGGGGTTTTTTTCTGTTGTAAAGTTACTCCATGCCAGAGATGGCTTTTAATTCACTTGTTCAAATCAATGAAGTTCTGGTGCACAGGTTGCTCAAGCTGGAACATCAACATTCTGTGCCTTACAGTCAAAGAACAATTAACTGATAGTGTGGCAGTATTGCTTCAGCCTCCTGGAGAGAACATTAGGCATGAGGATCCTCCCAATGCAGGATATAGTTACTCTGCCACTGTGTCCTCATTAATAAAGTCTGCTGTAATTTATCCTAGCTCATACACATGCTTCTTGGGTGTCATTACATACAAAAGAGCTTCCCTTTGCTAAGGCAACATGACCTTCACAAACTCCCCTTTCATTCTGTGCTCCTACACCTGCTGGTGTTGTTCATCAGCCTCCCAGGATGAGAGGTCAGCAGAGAGCCGGAAGCAGTAGCTCTGTGCCTAATACCCACCAATCAGCATCTTTATGACAGTGAACTCCTGAAAACATGAAAAACACTCACTGAAAAAATAGCAATGAGAAATGCAGGGAGAAATCTCTAAAACTTGACAAATATTCTCTATTTCCTTTGAGGTCACTGTAATCCAAAAACTTTTGGGAGTATTTCACTTAAATACAGTCTCCTCTGAGGTGCGTAAGAGGAAGAAAAAAGGTGGAAGGGTGGCTAGGGGAATGCAGTCTTCCAACAAGTTGTATTATTACAGAGAAGGACAAACAGGTATAATTCATTACCTCAGGCACCAAAGAGTCACAAGAGGACCATGGAAGAAAATAGTTCGACAGCCTGTGAAACATGACTCAGGAAAATGGAGTGGACAACTGACAGTTTATACAGCAAATTTAGACATTTATTCTCATCAATCTGTACTCAAAGAGGCTATAACTTACACAGGCCTATGAAGAAACTGTTTAATAGGATATATTTCAATCTTTGCATTGTTGGCAAATTGTTAACACGGTAACTGCTTCTAGTAGTTATGCTTTTATATGTGGGAACATTGCACTGTCTCCCTAATTGAATGATATCCAGAGTCCTAGAGATGCTCTTATAGTACTTTTCAACATAGATTTTCAAATCCTTAAAATTGGAGGTATGCAATCAAATACTTACATAAACATACTTACACGTATATTTATATATGTGTGTGTTTTGTATAAATTATGTGCTCTTGAAAAAGCCATCAAAAAGAGGAGGACAAAAAAAAGAAATTCAATGAAAGGATCTAAAATTACATATGTGTAATGATCACATCACATATATACGTATATAAGAACTCCTCAGTGCTTTTCTTCCAAATCTAGCCAGAGTACCACACAACTGACTATTTTAGCAGCTAACTAAACTCAGCTGTGCTGTGTTGACAACACCTGGAAATGCTGGCTCTTCCTTGGCAATGGGAGAAGCTTGCTGTTAGTGTCTTTCAATTAGTAAGTTTTAAAGAACATATATGTAATCACCTATTCCAAAATGCATTTTTTTAAATGATCAAATTTTGGAGCAGGAAGGTATTATTTATTTTGTTACAGCAAAGCTGCTAAATGAACTGTTGCTATTACTGAAGAAAAAAAAGAAATGTTCTTCCTATCTACAAAGGAACAGAAACACTGCTGCTGCTGTTTTCCCAATTACACTGTGTGCCCTGTGGCCTGCCACAGATATGACCTCAGCTGAGACTCTGTTGACACTTCATATTCACTTCTCTTACACAAGAAAAGAAGAATTTTCCACATTACTGCTGGTAGAAGTTTTACACTCGGGAGCCAGCACTATTGTCTATAACACAGTGTGAAAAATAAGAAATTATATTTAACATAAATTGTAGGAGACAGAGAATGATGAGAAAGTCTAGAGGAATTTCAGACAGGAAAATGAAAATTAAAAAAGGGTGGGAGTCCTATTTCCAGGCTATCTTTAAATTTATTCTGTGCACATAGATTTTTAAATAAAGAGACCATGCTGTAAATAGCCATGAAAAACGGTAGAGGTTTCTACTGCCTTAGCAAAGAAGAAAAAAGATCTCAATAAAAACGAGATTTAGAAAAGTTCCCTCCATATTCTAGGTATAACGTCTGTTATCTAAGGTCTTTTCACAAGAGACACATTTATTAAACAAATCACATAATAGATTTTTCAAATTTTTTAAAAAACAAATCTTCCAGTGTCTCATCTGACATTTTACCAGTACGCTTTAAAGTTATATTCCTGTAATTACCACATTCTAGAATTGTCTGCAGAATGCCTTGCCCCAGAAGAGACTTTTAGTTTCCAGCTCCCAATGTGTTGTCCACAGCAAGCATCTCCAGTGAGCAGCATGTCCAGGCCATCCAGGAACACTATAGGATTAGGTATAACGTTGTTTCAATCCACACCAACATATCATCAAGAATAATTTAAGAAATGCAGAAAACCCCAGCAGTCGCTAATTCTCATTTGTGTGTAATTACCTGTAAAATATATTGATAAGTTTGAATCATTCATGCCACTGATATTGTCCATGATCAACCATTCTTAATAAACAAACATGATCAGCAACTGTTCTGTTTTCTTAGCTGTGAGCTTGTAGAATTATCTGCAGAGACAAAAGAAGTAATGGGAAGAGAATATAGTATGCCCTGTGGAGTATTACTAGGCAGTACATTCATTAAACAGCTCTTATGATACCATAAATGCTTTAGTCATAAGAACCAAACATAAAATCCCAGACTCCCTAATACTCCAATAGGGACTACTTTGCTTCTTGCAATATACAGTTCTTCTTTTCAGAAAAACATACCAGTACCTATTTCTTCACTAATACAACTGGTTCTGCTATGCAATATGCTCAGAATTTTGCAATTTTATATATTCTATTATAGCTTTTATACATTAGATTGTCATGGTAGGACATAAAAATCATTCACCTAATTAAATTTATGCTAACGAAATATCTCATGACATCATAAGGGAACAAAAATCTGAAAAGAAATACGGAATTGCAATGCTGTAACAGTCTGGAGCTGTTTGGCATACAGTGTTGCATGAAATTAAACTGGCCCCGTATTTTACAAAGGCAATACAAAAAAATATCTCAACCTGCAGAGTAAATGGGAAAACACAGCTGACTCACAAATGAGGTAGATTTTTCTCTTGTCAAGACAACAGGTAAGTGGTGACTGAGAGGATATTTACTTAGGGGATTATGTATATAAGGAGTACACTGCCCTGTAAGAGCGAGCATGTAATGGACCAGATTTGCATAGATGACCTCTGCTAATACTATTGTTTTCTTGTAGAAAATCAACAGTCTAGCAGAAACTGTCACACGTGTGGTTAACCACACATTGTAGACTCAGATTTGACTACTGCACATGACATTTCCATTAGTCCTTTAAGGTGTTCATTGCTTAATCAGTTACCATTTAAAATAAAACAAAAAAGACTGACCAATTGAAATGGATAAGTGTTTAAACTTTGGAAGCATACAGAATAAAAATCAACATATATAAATATAAAAAAATCTTTTGAAAATGCATGAAATATAGACAATATCTACTCATCCTGCAGTTTAATGTAGGTTTTGGCCCAGCACACAACAGTCAGTTTGCATGTGTCTGTATTGACTTCTGAGATCCAGCAGCATTAGTCTCTGATCCCCTTCCAGTCCTATCCCTTCAAACGGGAATGCCCTTCACTTTGGGAGTGTGGATAATTATAAAACTGAAGATAGTAAGCCTTAGTATCTGTGAGCATATGCATCATGAAATTTAGCAAATGCATAAAGAAAACTACCAAAAAAGCTACTAGAATTGCAGATCACAAATGTTACTCCATAGTCACAAATTCTTTCTTCCATTCCAATCCACTGCTTCTGTTGCACTGTTTTATGATTTCAAGTCAGTCAGGGTATTTTGTCTGGATGGTTTGTATTTCTTTTATTCTTTCAGAAGTCACAACAGACTTCACTGCTTTGAGCGGTTCTGCATCAACTGGAAACAAAGGTTATAACAAATACAGTGATATTAATAATATTTTAGTAACTCTGGAATTTACATATTTTTAGAATATGAAAGATTAGTAGTTGGAAATATAGAGCTTGAAAAATTGCTGTATGTAAATGGTAAAATTAGAGTTTACAATTGCTTTGAATGAACACATTAAAAACACGTTGTAGTCCCCATTGTAGGATGGAATTGTTGATGCCTTTTCCAGGGCTCTCTCCAATAATCATGTTTTTTCTTTGACCTGCAAAAGATACATCATGCAGACAACTGCCCCCAAGAGACATTGTTAAGTTAATATTTTCAACTGCTGTGGAATCAGAAACTCTATTGTTTTTTCTTACTTATTGTTCCTCTGTTCCTGTATATTGAGCAGACTGGGTGTTCATTAGAGACACTGGTATCTTGTTAAGGTTTTCAGAGATTTTAGCTATACTTTACCTGACATGTATTTATGCTTCCATTCTTTTATTCAAAAGGTGTCATCTGGCAATAATTATTTTCTAGTTGTACCTCATGGGCCAATCTTTTTAAGAGATTTTTTTAAATATCAGGGGGAAAAGGAGCTGCAAATCAGTTGTCATTGTGCAGGTATCTTGTATGAAGGGCTATTTGGAGGAAAATAATTATGAAACCTTGCTCAAATTTACTCTGAATATTTTTATAGGATTTTACAAACACTGAAAACTGAATAATTTTTCTACCTTTCACTGGTCATATTCCAGCTGATTAACTTTACACAAAGTACATGTTTTGAACATGGGAAATATTTCTTATCTTTGGGATTACTGGCATTATTTACTCTATCCTTCTCCTCTGGGCCTTACCACTCCCAGAAATCTGCTTTCACATGGATCTGAGATCTTTAATGTGCCGGCAAGATATAGATTGACTTATCAGTTCTAATACTGTAGATGTGAAATTACACACAAAAAAAGAAAGTTTCTTAAATGTGCACAATTATTAATTCCCACTGGAGGGTCACAGTATTTCAAGGCAATGGCCATCACTCAAGGCCCATGTAAAACCTGTGCCCTGAAAAAAGCACAAAATTACATGAGTCTCTGATTTTCTGATTTTGAAGGTTTTCTTGGATATTTCCTAAGACAAGGTTATTGCAGATTGCCACTCTTTGTTTCATATTTATATTTTATGATTTTAAGAAGGATTAAAACAGTTTCTACTCTTTTATATGTTTTCATAAGTGATATTTAAATATGAAAATAAGAATTATTTTTTAATACAAGGATAGAATAGAATAGAATAGAATAGAATAGAATAGAATAGAATAGAATAGAATAGGACTATTTCAGTTGGAAGGGACTTAAAATGACAATTTAGTATACCTGCCTATTTACATATAAGGCCTGTATGTTTGTCTGCATTTTTATCTGAATATAAACATTGTTTTCAGTCAGGATTATATATAGTTGTTTATTCCTAGTTAAATAATGCAATATATTTATTTTTATTATGTTCATTTACTATGAATAAAATAGTCTAGAATAAAAGTTCTGTGACTAAGCTATTTGCAGGGTTTGTCCAATTGACTTCAGTGTTTATTTTGCTTCGCTAACTCTCTATAAAACTACCCATAGTTGAGATATTTCTTCTCCCACACTCTTAACTAATGTGATGTTATCATTATTATCACTCACCAAATTTTTTTTTCCCATTTGGAACATCTTCCTGATTTTTGTCCTTTAGATTCCTTGCAAATAGTAAGATACAGACAATATTTGGATAGATTTAGAAGAAGGGTACCTGAATTTGGTAAATCTAGCAAAATGCAGAAATGTAAATGCCTTGTCTTGAATTTATGGTTTAATTCAATTTAGAGACAACACTCAGGTTGAGGCCAGAACAACAAATTCCAGGAAATGCTTTAAAGAACTTGGTAGTGTGTTGAAAAGAGAAATCCTCAGAGCTGTGAAGAGAAAGATGAGAGCACATAAGAAATACAGTAGCACATATTTTTGCTTTATTTTGGCAGGACACTAATTTCAAGAAGATAATAGACAGAGTTGCTAATAAGAGCTTGAACAGTAAGATTTAAGCCATTTAAAAAGTAAAAGTTAGTAATTGGACTTTATCTAAAAGAAAAATAGCTGCAGAAATATTGAGAAGCTGTGCCACAGGAGGTTTGAACTGGACATCAGAAAGAATTTTTTCACTGAAGAGGCATATGAGTATTAGAACAGACTGCTCCAGGTGGTGGTGGAGTGTTCAAGAAGTGAAAGTGTTCAAGAAATGACTGGATATGGCACTTGGTGCTACAATTTAATTGACATTGTGGTGTTCAGTCAAAGGCTGGCATCTATCTTGGAGGTCTTTTTCAACCTTAATAATGCCATGATTTTATTCCATGAACGGAAAATTGAGGTCACTGCACAAATTAATTAGAAAAAGGACAGGTGATGGAATTAAGGCACTGGATAAAAAAGAAAAATGTTGTTATCATGTGAGATAAAAAGGAAAAAAAATAGAGTTTGAAATGCTGTCAGAATACCAAGAAAAAGGAAATTAAGGGTGTGTATTTCTACATTGATGAAGACTCAATATTGGCAGGAGTCCAGTATGAGATTGGTTGGAAGTGGGAGAAGGAATAGGGTCTCAAAACACATTATGTTTGAACAAAAATAAAATTGTACAACAATGTATTATAAGCCAAATTAGAAATGTGTCTCCTGTATTAAATTTCTTCATATTCTACATGCATTTTTCAATTATTTGTAGACTCTACAGAGGTTAACTATCCTTGCTCCAATTTCCCCTGCCAGGTGTCTGCCTTGAGGCAATTTTGCTTCATGACGTTTCCAAAAATACACTCTGACCATTTCTGAGAGCAAGAAAATATGTTGATTTGCTATTGATAACAAATTCCTACAGATATTTATTGAAAAAAACTTCAGTTTTTCAAGCTCTTATTTTCCATGTTATGCACTGAAATTTTGCAAAAATATTTTTCTGCAATCGATATGGTCACTTTCTCTTTTTGGTGTGAAAAAAATGAACACATTTGGACTTGCCATAAATTTCTGGAATTGTCATAAAAACAATGACTCATAAGGGAAATCTGGTACACCAAATATAGTTTAAAAACTGAAAATCCTGACTGGAATTTCTGACTACTGAGTGAAAAGAAGTATCCAAAATTGAATAAGACTTGATGAGCCAGAAAACTTAAAATGAGAGCCTTTACAAGAAGGATGTGAAAGGGCAAATACAATGAGTGGAAAGGGTGAGAGAGACAAAAGCTGATTGAGAGGAAGATATAACAGTATTGGGACAGAGAGGTTCAGGATACCAAAGGTAGGAAGAGGGAACCCGTTAAGCAGAGGAGAGAAGAAAAATTGGAAGAGAAGTAACCAGACCCACAGGCTATTGCAGAAGTTACCTAAAAATAACTGAAGGGAATAAGAGACCTACACATCCTTTTTAATCTATCTCCCCATATTTTTGTTATGTGTTTTTCTCTGAGTGGTTCTCTTTCCTGCCTGCATTATAGAGGTTTTACAGGTAATTGGAGTGTTGCAGAAAGATTACAAAAGCAACAGAAAAGTAAAAGGTGAAGTAACTCTATAGAAGAAAAATTGAAAGAGTTGAAAAAAGAAGGCAGCAAACAAAGGAAGGAAAAGGAGAGAGGAAGACAAAGAAGAATTGAAATGGGAAATCTGAGGAGGAAAAAATGGAAAGAGTAGTCATAAGAGTGACATAATTATTTAGGTTGGAAAGGAATTTTGAAGATTACCTCTGCTGAAAGCAAGGACAACTTTGAAGTTATAGCAGGTTACTCAGTGCTGTGTCTAGTTAAGGTTTTTAAATCTCCAGCAACAAAGGCCCAAAATGTCTCTAGGAGCGTTTTTCTAGACATAACCATGCTCAGTGAGAAAATATCTTTTTCTTTATATCCAGCAAGAATTTGGGAATTCCCTTTGCTTCTTGTCCTTGCATGGATGAAGGCCCTCTGAAATGGGTGTGCCTTTTTCCCCTATCTAAATCCCTCGTAAGCAGAGGACATTTATCCCCTTTCCTCTCCTCTAATACCATGTGATCAAGTCCTTTAAACCTCTCAGGATTATTTGAATTTATTTGCATTATCTCACTTGCACTGCAGGGACCAAAGCTGGACGTAGTGCTTCAGATGAGGCCTCATGAACTCAAAGGATAATAATTTGTCATAGAACAATTTATTGCTGTGCTTAAGTCCATAAAATAATGTTAGACATGAGATTCTGAAGCAGTGTCAAAACCACTGAAACTCGCTATCAAACATAGTAAATAATCACAATGAAAGGATCCTGAAATTGAAAGTTCATCCAAACAAAGATGAAAAAAATCTGAATTTAAAATGCCAGAAGTAATCAGTGATTCACAAACCAAACTCAAGAATGTTTTAAACCAATCTAAACTTTGTTTTGGTAAATTCTATTCAACTAACTGTGAGGATGAAGAAAGAATTTCTCTTCTAGACTCCAGGCTGAGTCTGCAGATTCTATGCAGTAAGAAACATAGACTAAATGGGAAAAAGAAATTAACTAGGGCAATGGAGAGGAACAGTCTCTTCTTCTGGAACACATATTAGAGGAGTTTTGAGCTGAAAGTTGCTAGGTCAGAAATTAAACTGGAGGCCCACAAAACTATTTCTTAAAAAAAAAAAAAAAAAAAAAGAAAAAAAGAAAAATTAGTTTGGGATAAGAATTCAAGTGCCCTTACTAGGAGTGACATAAAAATGAACTATGTCAGAATAAATGGCAATGCTGAGGTTCACCTGATGAGCCTAGGCTAAGCAAACCATATGTTCACACATAGCTTCACAACATTTTAGACTTGGACATTTAAAGTCTCTGATGGCCATGTATTTAGAAAATAACAAACCTAAATTTCACAGAACGTTCTAAGAGAAGAATAACATGATGATATCAGAACACATTGCAACAGGCCAGCTGGCCTTTGTCTCTCCCTTTCCTGCTTTCTCTCATTGTCTGTTGATAGTGTGACATTTCAAAGGAATTATTTTAATTCAAATACTTGGGAAACTGAATAGATGTTCTCTGGCCCATCAGATGACCCACCAGGAGAATTCTAATTTCCAAAAATGCATCTCCAAATACATCCTCTTTTATATATTTTAAAAATTACTACAATCTAATACTTCTTGAGAGACAACTGGCAGCAAGCACTGAAGCTTAAAGTGATGTGACAAACATGGCAGCACACTGTGGTAAAACAATTGAAGCTTGTAATTAATTTCTATCTTTAAATTCCCATCAGTAATGCTTTGTTGGAAGACTCTGACAGGGTGCACCTATCAAGAGGGAGATTTTCAGTTGCAAAGGTTACAATACTGTTTGCATATTTACTATGGGGACCACCAGATAATGATTCAGAACAATACACAATAAATACACAGGCCTGTGCATTTAATGAAACCACCATAGTATTAGTATTCCTTATGAAACATATCTAATATTATGGGGGCAAGAATCACCTCTGTGTTTCAAGTCAATGGAAGGCAGGAAAAACACCTTGTAACACTCAATTCAGAGGTATAGAAAGAACCCATAAATAGGTCACTGTAAACATTGTTCTAGAGATTTCCTTCATGAATCTCATCAGGCTGCAACAAGGCTCAAGTGAAATAACTCTGAAAAAGGAGACAAATATACTGACAGACACAGAATTTCAATTTAATTTCTATTCCACAAGAGGCCAGCTATGAATGATTCCCAATGTGATTTTCCTTTGAGCACAAGGCTGCTCCCTACCCTTTATAACAATGGGGAAGAATGTGAAGCCAACATCTTGCTCCAGGTGTCAAATCTCCCGTGGCAATGCCAAGCAAAAGAGACTAATCAAGTACAAAAAACACATTCTATTTTTTTATTAGAAATATTTGGGTTGCAATTTCTTATTTATTTTAAATTGTATAATTCATAACATGCAGGAACTTCATATGTATACATATATGTATATATATATTTGCATGTTTATATTTTATGTACATATATATAAATATATAATTTTTTAAAAAAACAAATACTCACTTAGAGGTTCATTTTATTTGTTTAAAACTGAAGATATGAGTAAATATCTGAACTTTCCATCTACTGTTCAACTGTTTATTTGTTTGCTTTCTTTTTTATTGTTTCAAAAGAATGTGGACATCAGAGCTCATACATGTCCAAATAACAGCTGGAATCAGAGGAGTCTGGAGTCAGAAAGATGATAATACAGTCTTTTGAGCTTCCTGGATCCTTAGGCATCTTTGTGTTGTATTTTTTCTTTTATGCTCATAGAGGTTTCAGCATTGCTGTAGCAATGGTTGCCTATCAAACATAAGAGGTGTTAGAGAAGCCAAGATTTAGCCAGAATGGGACAATTCAGTTCTGTATGTGGTCTTTCTGGGGAGGAATGCCAGTGCAGACTTTCTCAAGTATTTGATGTGACATAGAACATAGCTTGATGGAACCTACTAACCCAAATTTTTCTAGTATTGCTTATTTTTCTCCATTGTGTAAAAAGGCAGTTTGGACAAAAAGCTCTAACCCAAACACTGTGGTTAAAATAAGAAAATTAGGAAAATTTTATTGCTGAAGCCTTGTGCCACAAAATTGTTCATGCAGTATCTCCCCTCCTTTGTCATACAGTACCCTCCTTATTGTTATCCACTTGCATTTTGGAGTGTGTAAGGTTACTTGCTTCTACAACTCTCTTGGAAGGTTGCTAGAAATGGCGTAATCCATTACTCCCTCTCTCTATTTCCCATCAAGGCGTATGTTTATGCAATATGTTCTTGAGCACCATCTACTGGTACTGTTTCCACATCTGAAATATATGCAGTCCTTAAGCAGGCTTGTATTTCCTCTAGAGTCAGTAGTCTGGTATTCAGCCACCTTGGTGTAATGGAGTAATGTGATATTTATGCAAGTGATCTGGTCTGATACTGAAAAGAATGCTAATCTTAGCTGGAGAGTGAGGAGAGATAATATTTTCTAATACGTAACTGTTACAATAGGGTAAAAGCTTACAATTAGCATCACTTTATTCATCTCCTGAAGTGTAGTAGAATTCATCTTCTATTTAAGACTACCTGCGTAGCCAAAAAGGAACTGTAATTTAGAGGTCATATTATTAAGGACACCTAGAGTTTCATTTCAAATAGGTACAGTTTAGTTCAGGGAAATAAATATTAAATACTTTTCCAACTGTGAAGGAAATTATTATGCTAACTTTATAGCAAGAGAAGTGATATGCCTAAAAAATGTAAAAAATGCTGATCTTAACCTGTTGACAAGTCTGGTTAAAATGTGCTTTTAGTATAACAGTCAGTGTTGCCCCAGAAGACCTCTACTTGTAATTTATTCATTCTTATTTCAGAAAGGGAGGGAGTCTATGTTGAGAAAAGAATAATGCACTTTTTAAAATTCTGTCTCAGAGCTGCTAGCAAGAACTTTGATTTATTAAAACTGAAATAAATTCAAGCACCTAATTTTGGTGTCCTCAGCAGTTGTATGACTTGTTACTCCCATTTTAGATGCTTGTAACATTGAAACTATGCTGGCTATTTTCTCATCCCTAACGGCTCTGTTCTCACACTGGAAGCGTGAAACTACAGATCTAGAATGACAAATTATTTGTGATTAAATTTTTGGATAACTGTCCCTGCCTTATTTGTACATGGTTAAGTAAAATATGCAGCCCATTGCTAAAAAAATCCTGAAGATCTGTGGTTTAAGTGGAGGCTTCTTCAATTCTTTGGCATAATGGCACTGAATTATGAGATCATTTTTAAAATGCTGTAGTAGTGTTCTTACTGATAGTAAAAGTATATTTTACAGGATCTAGAATAATATATTCAAATTACTTGCTGCAGTCCTACTGTATAAGATATATACTACCCTGTATCTTAGGGTTGAACAAAAACTCCATCTTCCTCTGCACATAACACGAAATTTTAAAACAGGGTATTAAAAAGACGATACAGCTAAGAGTTTTCAAGAACTGGAAGCTGCATCTGGAACTTTGCTCTTTGTATTTCCCATGGAAATATTTTTTCATAAATTTGCCTAGTTGTTTTCTGAATAATTTGTGTTTTGGCCTTCACAATTTTTTTTGGTAATGAAATCCAAAGTGCAGTTACATATGGGTAAAAGACCTACATTTCAGTTATTTTAATCCTCTTGTATCTTAATATCTTCTGTTTCTTTTTCCAGTCTTCTATTACAAACCATAGAATGAAGATGTCATATTTGTTCTCTTAAGACCATTCATAATTTCATTGGTTTCTATGGTACACCCATTCCTCATCACTGCACACAAGATAAACATACACATCTGATGGTTCCTATGTTCTTTCCTGCAGAACCTCTTGTCTAATCTTTCCTTCCTGCACTACATCCTGAGCTTTTTTTGTGTGCAAACCTATTCTATGTGTGCTTTTTCATAGCTCTGACTGCCTGTGGCTTTCTGCATGATTGCAGTAACAGTGACTGTCCCCTTTGTACCTGTTTGTGTATCACACATTCACATGCACTGACAATAAAACTGAAAAGATCAACAGCTGTGCAGTTTCCACATGTGAATATTAGAAAGTTGAGTTCCTATTCCCCTTTCTTCTTGCATTCCCCTCAATCTTATTTATTTTGTCCGAAGTGTTTCCCTCACTGATATGTTCCTGGTCCTGTTTCTGGTCAGTGTGAGTTATACAAAGATCTAAGTTGCCTGCAGACTAAATCTCAAGTATCATTACTTTCAAAAGGCTACAGACTATATCTGCAAATATACCCTTCCTTTAAGAGATTGTCATCTTTTCATTACTCCTACATTTCTGTTACTACCACTCTGTTGCAACCCTATGAACTTTTGAACTTTGGTTGGTTAAAATCTAACAAAGCCAAAATTAATCTTTCATTCATATTTTTGTGGATCATAAAATCAATACCACAGTTCAATATGGGTGGGGGCAGAATTTGTTCTGCTGAAGTCCAAACAAAACTGAATGTCAGTTGCAAAAAAGCTCACTCCTAAGGAAAAACAAGTATGTTCCTACAGGGAAAATCAGGATGACTTATCAACATTCTCACTCAGGTACACCCCTCTACAGAGCACACATAGCTACTGGAAAGTGCCAGACATTCATTGGCACTTGATGGAAGACTAATTTATCTTTAACTGGGTGTCCTGGTTGTTTGGAGGCCACTGACATCTGTGAGTCACACTGTGCTGAGCAGAACATGAATGCTTTGATTTATTTATTGTGGCTGAATATTTTCAGCAAGCTGGGAAAAACAATGTCACAGTAATCTTTATATGCTTAACTAATTTGTAACACTGATTGATAGCCATGCAACCAGGATGTCCTAAATGTGAAATGATGTGGAGTTTTAACCTGTAAATAAAGCGAAAAGCAATTAATGAATTAAACTTGCATTCTGTCCTGAGAGAGTGAATCAGGTTTGTTAAATTCCGTGTGAACACTCCCGTTCAAATGCAGATCAAAACAGGCCAGTTTACATTTCTCAAGACTTTATAGTTCCCTGTGGTTTTTATATCATACTTATGAAAAAAATTGTCCAACCCCCAAATATTTAAAGCAACATTGGAGGATTTTTATATGGATTCATATATGATACTCATATGTTTCTGTCAATTATTTCGTAATGACAGTCTTAGGATATTTATTTTTGTTTGTTGTTGGAGAACTAGAATATTTATTCTCTGTGAAAACTGCCAGGTTTTTACTGATAACATCCTTCTGAAATTTTAAAAAATGTTTCCCAAACAAAAAATGCATATTTTAATTCAATTGTGACTTCCAAAAGATTTTTGGCTACTGTGGTGGATGCCTCATTATCTCATGATTTAACAAATGGTCCCTGACTTCTGTGTCTAGACCTGCTGTGGATGTTAGTACCTCTTGGAGGCAAAGCACTTACTGAACAGTATTCAGCATCACTTCACATCACAAGCATAAATTTGCTTACTATAATTACCCTTAAGATTTTCTTAGTTGTTAAATTTTGGTCTGAATTGATTGGGCATGTTTAAAAAGCCAGTGACAATAGAGAAAAGACCCAAGAACCAGGCTTTTATTGTTTCTCTCCTGTTAGTTACTGCCTGTCATTTCGTAAGCATTACCTGAAGAATATCTGGAGTTGGGTTTAGTGGTCCTAACATATGAAGAGAGAGGAGAAGCTAAAAATGTGTATCATTGTCAGACATGCTCTAGTTGCACTGGGACCACAAAAATGATCACACAGTTTTACAGACATGTTTCTATTCAAACAAATGGAAGCTTGTTTGAAGAAACCTGCCTCTAGGTGAGAGACCAAATTCAGTTTTCCATGCAGGGACTCTATTGTCAGAAAACTTAAAGTGCATGTAAAGCAGCAAGTGAAACTACTTGTCCTATCTTAGTAAAACTTATAGCATGACTACAGCTCAATCCTTGCTCATGAAAACAGTGATCAATACAGCCACTATTTTCATCATCATGATTTGATCTACACTCTTCCTATTAATGAACATCATCCCTAATGATGTTCCCTCCTGTGACTTTTTACAAGGGCATCATGGAATAAAGGTTTCAAACCAAAAGAGGGTAGGTTCAGATTAGACATGAGGATGAAATACCTTTTACCTAAGGTAAGGGTAATGAGATACTGAAACAGATTGCCCAGGGAAGATGTAGATATCCCATTCCTGAAAGTGTTCAAGGCCAGATTGAATGGGGCTTTGAGCAACCCAGTCTGGTGGAAGGTGTCCCTGCCCATGACAGGAATGTTTAAAGTAGATGACCCAACCATTCAACCCAAACTTTTTTATGATTCTTCAGCTTGATGAGTTTTCTGGCAGGCCCCTCACAAGACACTCCAGCATCTGCTATGGCAGCAGGCCAAATCTTCTTTGTATTTTGCATCTGATGCAATAGATAGGGAGATATTAAGTGATTTGCGAAAGATCTTTTCAGCTCATGGGACGAAAGAGGGTTTCTCAATAATTGATTGCACAGAGTCTGGTGAGAGTCTCTAGGAGAGGGACTGAAGCGTAACTGAAATGTTAACAGAATAAAGTGAGGGGAAAAATACTCAGCTTAATTTCTTTTCAAGTGTCATGTTCACCTGTTTCCTAGAGATTCGTGACTGGCACTAACAATTTCTTGAGGCAGTTGACAGCTGTAGAGGTTTTAGAAGGGGTTTTCACTTTCTCTAAAGTTGATTAGGGTTCAGGCCAAATAAAGCAGAAAGCCTGGATCAGTGAGAGGTTCAGCATGGGTTAGGAATACCTGCTCTTTGTGTGCTGTAGGAGACAGTGTAAGTGGGTCCACATTCCTCCTCAAACTCTCCTAGAGCACCCACAGGAGATGTGGGAGTTTCCTTCATGACACAGTCATTGATGGCTGATGATGAACCTTTTAGGATGTGTGATTAAAGACTCATGTGCCCAGGTGTGAAGGGGCAGAGGCACAGCACCATTTGGGGGAAACCCAATAACTCAGTCAGGGGCACAAGCTCCTGCCCTGGCCACTCCAGGCTATGTTTAGAGGCCATCATGTACTGGGGGGTGAGACCCACTGCTGAGAGTCCTTGGGAAGGGTTTCCTGAGCACCTACAGACTTGGAGTCACTCATTAAGACTCAGTAGACTCATTAAGGGATGTTTAAGAAGATGTCATAAGACTCATGGTGGGGTTTTTAGGGAAGAATCAACAGAAAAAAATGAAAGGATGGAAAGAATTGAGTGTGGAAAAATAGAAGGTTGACTGTGAAGAGCTGGCAGGTCAATACACGTCTGGCCATGCCTTGTGCCTGGTGTCTGCTGAATTCTCTCTGAAATCCATTCTTACCTCTCTTCCTATGTGAGGGGTTCTGTGTGCATATTTGTGGGGCTGGGTATGTGCATGGGGGACTCGGTGCAGCCACTGGAGCAGGACCAGGCTCATTCCAACAGTGCATCAGCACATGGAGTGACTGGGAGGCATGCACTTTGTGCACTTTGTGGGCCAGCCTGTGGCTGGGTATGACCCTGTCTCTGGGAGAGAGTCAATTGGAGGAGGCCCAGAGGGACCAGGGTATCCTGGCTGGCTGACAAGCAGACCATGGGGTCTGGGATGTTGATTTAGAAACACTTTTGCATACGTCTGTGTCTCTGTGTGTGTACATGTGTACACGCGTGTCTCCATGGGAGCCCTTGGCTGAGGGCAGCTGCTGGATGGTCTGTGTGTTTAAGACTGATTAGACACAGTGCATGTGCAGGTCTGAACTGGTCGCTGCAGCCTGTGGACTCAGGAGCTGGCCGGTCCAGATGTCAGCAACTGGGAATAGTGGGATCCATGGGCAGCTACTGGACAGATAGTGTCAGCCCAGTTGCTGGAGGATCCACACTGTACATATGTGTTGTATGTATGTGTGTTTAAGTGTCTGTGCCTAAGGGCAATACAACCTTAGCCATGCTACTGGCAGGAACTGGATATTTGGAGCTGGATATTTGGAACTGCAGCTGCTCAACCCCTGTCAGAGCCCTGGATTTGACAACCCTTAACAGTATCTATACGAATGTGTAGTCACAAATGAGAAGCAGCAATGTCAGGAAAGGGGTGTGGGTTCTGAGTACATCCATCACTTTTTGGCATGAAACAACGAGACTCTTTCAGCCCTGAAAATTCACTGCACCTAGAGAATCTAGAGGTATGTGAACAGGTGCTTAGGGACACGTCTTCAGCCCAGCTGGTGAAAATTCTGCGTAGTAGGCCTCTTAGAGAAACAGACCTTGGGTTTGAGTTCAGCTGCTCACCTTATCTATCTATGGGAGGCATCATATATTTTTCAAATCTTGTTGAAGCTACAGAAATAATAGCCTTTATTCCATCTGTATAGATGCAATCTGTTCCCTTTACATTGCACAGTTTGTACCCTTTACATTGTTTACATTGTATAGAAGGTGATGTAAGTCAATTGTCTGAAAAATGTATGGCAATTAGTCTGACTGCTACCTAGGAGAGATCCATACACATAGTGTAATGAAGGTTCACAGTAA
Organism: Cichladusa arquata; assembly: GCA_026413545.1. Classification (NCBI taxonomy): domain Eukaryota; kingdom Metazoa; phylum Chordata; class Aves; order Passeriformes; family Muscicapidae; genus Cichladusa; species Cichladusa arquata. The sequence goes on from JAOTQP010001546.1 coordinate 64,549,600, forward strand.
AATTACTGATTATTTCTTTTATTGCACTATGAAAGAGACAGGCCATCACTTTATCTGTGAAGATTTTGATTTTGTGACATTTGCAACGTGCAAGTAGGTTGTAAAGGCTATGTGTGGAGACAAAAGCACATTGAAAGGGTTTCTTTTTGCTTTTTCAAAGGAACTTCACCTAACAATTCCATACAGCGTGCAGCTTGTGTAGATGGAGGCAAATCAAGAATTCAAGACATTCCCATATGGTACAAGAAAATGTACATTCTTACTACTTTGTGCCTTGCCAAGGCAATTACACACCATGAATTGAGTTTCAAGGTTGGTTGCCTCCTGCAATTCTATCAGAAGCATTGTTGTATTTGTCATCTATTTTTTAAACCAACTCCTACAGTCTAATAATTATATGTGAATCTCTGGTTTGATTTTGAAACATATGTCTTTTAGCTCACCAGACTGCAGCAAAAAGTCTGAGCAGTCAATCTCATTTAATCTCATTTTGGAACACAAATACTCATTCAAAGAAAAGATTCCAAACTTGCCAGTAGGTCTGCCTTTAAGCACTGTGATTCAAAGGACAAATCATATTTGGAAAAAAACCCAAATCACCAACACCACCACCAAATCACCAACAACATGTCCTCATATTATTTTATTATTCACTTCACAATAGCAAGGTTTGTATACACCAGGGAGTCCACGTAGCATTTGCATAGGCAAAAGTTCACTAACAGAATCATATCATGACTGTAATAGGACGTAGCAGAGTATGACATGTACATCTCATGACTTCACTATTCTTGGAAATATTCGCTGTTCATGGAGTGGCAGCTAACTGCAGACCCCAGCCAAGTGGTTCAGAGCTGGTGAAAACGTGTCCAGTGAAATTGAGCACAACAGCTGTCTTCAAATAAAAATATGGAAATTAATAATTCCTTTATCCACTAGACATAGAAATAATGGCCTGAATTTTAAGAAAAGGGATATTTAATTTGTAGACAGACACTATGTAAAGATAAAATACAACACCTTATGTTTCTGTCTCCAGTTCCTTTTTTTTTTTACTGCTCTTCTATAGAAGCAGCCCCACATGACAAGAGACAGACCAGAAGCATGACACCTCCTCAATCCCCCTGATTCAGATTAGCTGCTGGGTTCAAACTACCACCTACAAATGCTTGACTTTACACCATGAGTTTTTAGGAGCTACTTAACTCAGCTATGAGTGATGTAGTTGCACTGATTAATTGAAGCAAAGAGTTTTGGCGGATAAGTCTCAGAAGATTTAGTTGTTGGAAACGTACCAGCCCCACAAAAAGGCATTACTAGAGTTTCTACATTAACCTCAGAGTTCTCACCTGTGTCCATCAAGCTGAACTGCTACAAGTCTGTCCTAAGTGATAACACCTTCAACTGCTGTAAGTAATCTGCCCAGGCTCTGAGAATTTAATAATTACATTAATGGTATCAGCAGCTCCAGACAGACATGCTCAAGTTGTATTTTCAGGCTTTGCTTTGCTGCACGGAAAAGCAGAAGAATTCTCTTTCTGTAGCAAAAGGCTGCTGACACACTAATCCTATCCTGCTGCTGTGAGAGTTTGGCCTTGGGAATCTGGCTCTAAGGATGGACCTCCATGAACTTGTGCACTCAACACAAGCTTCATGCCCTCATGCACATGATCCTTCCTCAGACTCTCCCAGAAGCAGGGTCCTGCCTGCACATTTTCAGTACAGTGCTGCAGTGGCTATACCTCTCTCTATAGCATGTTCAAATGACATTAAACTTCCTAATCTGGCAATTGAATCTTCCTGGAAGAGAAGGGCTGGTGAAAGAGGGGAATGTTCATTACCCTGTATTGTTCCTGAGCCCCGCAATTGCTTCAGGGATTTCTCACTAGAAGGAACCCAAGGGACATCCTCCAGATGCCACATAATTCTGTGCATCCTTACTCTTGTATAACTTGGCATGCCAGATCCATCACGTCCTCTAATGCATGCCTCGTCACACAGCCACATCCTCAGAAAGTGAGGAAAATTGAGGGCTGGTAAATATTTCACAGGCTTAGGCTGACAATGAGATACAAAAGCAGTCTCCAACACTCTTCTCAACATGTAAGAGTGCCCTTCACTACTGGTGTGAAAAAATACATACGGAACTATCAAAGATGGCATTTTATTCTATCTTTTAGGCAGTCTTCAAACATCTAAATGCAATGATATTTTTAAACTTCAAAGTGATTCCAATTCTTATAAGACACATGCAAAAAGAAGAGCTACAAAGATATTGTCTTCAACATAAGGCATATGGTTTCCAGCTAGGTTACACTGGCGGTTTTTTATTTCAAATATATGTGAGAAAATGTTTGTGTGCTGCTTCCTGACAAGTGGCCTTTTCCATGTTTGAACAGAAATGCTGTGTGTATTGGAGGATGAGAAAGGGAATCGATGGCTTGATTAAAATTTTAATTATTATAGAAATCATTGTGTTTGTACAAGCTTCTCCATGCCCCACCCTTGGGCATTATTTGTTCTTCTTTAAAAGTACCCTGCAAATGCAGCTTTGGGGATTCATCGTATTTTTATGGCAGCTCTTTAAGCAACTCTACAATTATTACATTCTGGTGTGTGAGAGATTCAGTATTATCTCTTAGGCTTTTACGATCTTGCTCCCCAATCAGTGCTTTTGTGTAACAAGCCAGTGAAATTAGAAGTATGATTAGAAAAATGTGACTACATTATCTAAAACTTATACACACTTTTGTATTGCTTCAGCTTTTTAAGTCCCGAGGGAGCTGACAGTGATTAGGATCTATTTCTTGTGAAGGTACTGTTGGGAATAAGGCTGGTTTGAATAAGTGAATCAACCTTATTATGACAGAAGCTCCAATAGAGATGTGCATTAGAGTATATTGAATTCCACTTCTGAAACCACAGGAAACCTCTGCATAAGTACTAACATTTCTGCCTATTTCTGCCTGGACTAAGCAAATAAAGTACTGTAAATAAATTTTTTTTAAAAAGTGGAAGTCAGAAGTCCTTCCCATCTCTAGTTTTATTCTAATACCTTGCAGATAGTATCATATAGACATTTTTTTTTTTTTTTTGTGAGTGTAACAAGGACTGGTATAAACATTTAGCAACACGGTTATTCTCTTGTAAACATCCAAACCCACATATGAAAATAGTGTCTTTTTTTTGCAAGGCTACAAAAAATACAGTTCTTCTTACTGTGGACAAAAGTAAAATAAATTAAAATTCCAAAAACAAATTCAAGTTTAAAAAAAGCACAAAAGAAGCAGAATGCAAATTTAATTCTGCCTGTTTTTCTGTTACAAGCAGGCCAGGCGTCAGGGGACCATAAACAGGGCCATATCCACATGTTTGCATAACATGGTTCACATATTTTTTGAATGCTGGTATTATTTTAGCGAGCATAGATTAACTTTAGCATGGATGAAGGGGGAGCAGGAAAAATACAACACCCCCCCACCCAAGCCAAAAACAAACAAAAACCAAACCCCAAACAAAAACTCAACCCCACAAAAAAAACAAAAAAAAATAAAACAAAAAAAACCCAAAAAAAAAAAAAAAAAAACAAAAAAAAAAAAAAAAAAAAAAAAACCACAACCAGGAAAAGACCAACAAAACTAAGAAAATGGTAGAAGCAATATTTCTAAAGATCCAAAGAGAAAGGCTGCTAGAATTAAGCCAAATAGTTTGGAAAGGAGTGAGCACAGCCTGGCACAGACAGGAAAAAATGGAGTCTCTGTGGAAGAAAAAGGTACATGATTTGCAACAGTACAAAAGTGACCTAACTGTGTTAAGCCAAAGGTCCACTTAACGTTCTGGCTTGAGTGGCCATAATATGGTCTCAGAAAACAATACAATAATGAGGGCAAGGAAAGAACAGTCTCACTGCTGGTGCACCTTGCCTGTTTCCAGCAATCAGCATTTTACCACCAGTCTATCTTTATCATGATGTTTAATATCCACCAGTATATAAAATGATGTAAATTATGTGTAGATCTTCCATGTAGCTCTGAAATCTCTTTCCAAAATTAATTATCCCTTTGGCCCTCTCAACATCCCAGAGCAGCCAGTTTTACAATGTATTTATTATCTCCTTCTCCATGCAGCAAAGAATTTCATTAACTTTCTCATATTCCTCCTCAACTGCCTCTTTTCTGAACTGAAGTAGTGCTACCTTTTTTTGTGTGCAAGATGTTTGTACCTCCACTCACACTGCTCTGTTCCTTCCTGAGTTATGCCATATTCACCAAGGACCAGAACTGCAGCATTAAAAAGGCACCAAGCCTTTGCTCCAGTACTGCCTAGGTGATTTATATTTTCTAAATAAGTTGCCAGATAGGGTCAAGGAAATGAAAGATGACTGTGTAGATATTTGAGGAAATGACTGCTGAAGAAGGAGAAGGGATGACTAATCACATGTGGCATATAGTGTATAATAACAAAGGAAAACAGTGGTTCTTCTCCTTGTTTAATTATGAACATGCAAAAACCTCATCATACCCTAAAATGTAATTTAACAGTTCATTTTATAAACATATTTTTACTCCATATTTTATGGATATTGAAAAATCATCACTAACACAGAAATACACTTCTAAACAAGGTTACTTGCATAATGTGTTGAAGATTGTGAGATAGTTTGCATAGAAGGAAAGAACTGATTCACTGAGGATCATTTTAATGAGACATTCACAGTACTACTCTTGCTCCATTGTCAACATCTAGATGAATTTCTTCAATTCCTGGCAAATATTCCTCTAGTCACTACTGGGGTTCCCTGAGGTTCACTTTTGGGGCCAGTTCTGTTTAATACATTTACTGATGGTCTGGATAAGGGGATTAAGTGCACTGTCAGTAGGGTCACAGTTGACACCAAGTTGGGCAGGAGTCTTGATATGCTGGCAGGCAGGAAGGGTCTGCAGAGGGACCTGGATAGGCTGCATTAATGGCCCAACACCAGTTTTATGCAGTTCAATAAGGCCAAGTGCCAGGTTCTGCCCTCCAGTCACAACAGCCCCAGGCAGTGCTACAGGCTGGGGTCAGAGCAACTGGAAAGTGCTGCAGAGGAAAAGGACTTGGGGGTGCTGGCATCCAGCTGAAATTGAGCCAGAGTGTGCCCAGGTGGCCAAGAAGGTCAGTGGCATCCTGGTTTGTATGAAAAATAGCATGGTTAGCAGGACCAGGGCAGTGATTATCTCCATGTACTGGTGCGGACACACCATAAATCCTGTGTCCATTTCTGGGTCCCTCACTACAAGAAGAGCATTGTGTCCAGAGAAGGGCAACAAAGCTGCTGAAGGGTCTGGAGAGTAAGTCCTATGAGGAGCAGCAGCTGAGGGAGCTGGGGTTGTTTTGCCTGGAGAAAAGGAGGCTCCAGGGAGGACTTACCACTCTCTAACTATCTTACCACTCTCTATAACTACCTGAAAGTAGGTTGGAGAGAGGAGGGGGTTGGCCACATCTCCTAGGCAGCAAGTAGCAGGACAAGAGGACACAGCCTCAAGCTGCACCATGGAATGTTCAGGTTAGCTGTAAGGAAGAATTTCTTTGTGGAAAGGATTGTCAAGCAATAGAATGGACTGCCCAGGATGTTCAAGTAATGACTGGAGGTGGTCCTTAGTGCTGGGGCCTAGCTGACGAAGTCGTGATCGGTCAAAGGCTGGACTCTGATCTTGGAGGTTTTTTCCAAATGATTCTATGGTTCTATGACTCAATCATACTGTAGGCAGAAAAAAAGGATACTCCACTGCAACAACAAGCTGTATGTTTTGATATGATTGATACATACTGAACCATATATTTTAATGTTTCAGTAGTGTGCAACATTTTGTGTGTGATTTGTGTACTCACTAGTTCAACCACACTTGTTCAAAGAAACAGTAATGAATATTTCATACCCTTTTGCAGAAAGAGTATGAAAAAAAAAAGGAAAAGAAAGAGTAGAGTATGAAAAGAAAGAGTATAAACAAAAAGAGTACTCTTTTTCATACTCTTTATTTCATACTCTTGTGCAGTTTCTTTTCCACAATATGTGATGTCTTTTTTCCTTTTTTCCCCCTTCTTTTTAATGGTAAAACATCAGTATAATTCTACCATGCTGAGCTCCCTCATATATACTTTCATGTGTCCTTTGGGTACTTAATGATTTCTGAAGTTTTCTGTAATTTTAAGGAACTGTGTTAAAGCACACAACAACTTACTTAGTGAAGGAAATGAGACACTTCTTCTGTTCTTTAAACATTCTTATGTCCACAAATGCTGTTCTTTTCTGGGCTGCCACTGTAAAGTGCTATCTCTATATGAGCACACGCCATGTATATGAAATTATGTGAATTTGTTCTCCTACAGCTGTCTGGGGTATTAGCTGAGAACCATTTTGCTATCTGTATTTTTTGATTCACCTGCCCTTTTTTCCCTAAGTTTTATTTTTTTTTTCTTAAGTTTCAGTCCTAACTCCTTTTAAAAACATTATACTCCAAAATATCTGTATTTCTCTTTAACGGTCTTAACACTTGCCTATAAGAGCTTATTAAATTCCTAGAGGAAAGAAAATATAGTTACATAAAATCATGCAAGCATAATAAAAAAAAGCAGATGTTTTAATATGTATCTCATAAAAGCGGGTCTATTGAGAGGGGGATGAAGGAGGAATGAGAGGAATCAGTGCCTCAGCCCTGGGGGGAAGAAGAGTGGACTAAATTAAAAAGGCAATTAAGAAATGCTGAACCTCCATCGTGCCAACGAGCTTCTATGGTAGAAAAAAAGTGTGACAAAGAGCAATACACTCATGCCTATTGTTTTAGAACAATGAAGTGTGTCCTGCTTGTTATGCTGCTGTTCTAAGCATGTCTCATAATATTTCCATTATTGTGTGTAAGTGCAGCAAACATGAAGGATAGACAAGGCGTTTTTGGCACAAGGACAAAGAACACTTTGCTTCAGCTAGTAACAAATTGCTTTCATTAAGAACAAATGATCTTGGAGCAGTTTTCTGCTGTATGGTCTCCACAAGATGTCAAGCACAAATGGTAACCCAGTGTTCCCTCTAAACAATGGAATAAACCTAGATGGAGGCAAGTATCTGGCTTGCTTTAGGACATGTTTAGTCTTTCTGTGGCTGAGCAAAAGAACTTGCAGTCTCCATTCTAAAAATAACTGTGTTTAGGCCCTTACTTTTACACTAACTGGTTTGGACTTGAATTAAAACTGACCATTTTAACAGTTAACATAATTAAAATGGTGATTTGTTCAGGATAAAACACCATTTAGCAGTATCCTGGTTCCCTTTCTTAATGTTCTTTAAATGATGCCTTTAGTGATTTTATGGAGATGTTGTACAGCAGCACTAGGCTGTCCTGAGTCAAAATGTCTGTCAGCGTTCCTAGTCAATCCATATTTTCCAGAGTGGGTAGTGTAGCTTGATACTTTTATAAAATACATTGCCTTCCCCTCATCATAAAGGAAATGTTCAGCTGAAATGCAAACACAGTTTCTGGCTAATAGGTTCTTACTGAGCAGCTTTGGAATGTTTCAATTTAGAAATTATTTCAATATGATATTTAAGATTTGAAAAATTGTTTTTGATCATGTGTTCTATCCTCTGTTTAGAGTAATATTTCATGAAGTATATTACCACATTACTTTTTTACTAGGCATTTGTAATCTTTATTTTGAAAGTTCAATATCTTAGCTGTATAAGATCACTTTAGGTTTCAATTCCAGATGCAAATGTGTGATAAATCTAATAAAAATTGGGCAGGCAAGGGTATTTAAAACTCTCATTGGTTCTGCAACACAGGCCTAATACAAACATCAGAAGAAAAAAGATGGAAAAGTCATGCAGCCAGCTGGCTCAGCAGCATCAAAGACTGCATATTCTCTTTCTGCTAACACCAGAACTGTAGAACACATTAGGAAGGAAAGAGATGATATGTTATGCACCAAAGCGTGCCTTCTGTGCTTCCACTCACAATGTAGCTGATGTATATTGAATAGCCTAGGGTTAAATCTGTTGTTTTTTTCAAATGAATATTACCCTTATATTTATTGTTTCCCACATAGCATATTTCATAATTCCATTATTAATGACCCAGGGAAAATAAAAAATAATCAATCTCATTGTCAGGAAAAAAGGAATCAGAGCACTTATCTTTATGAAGAGTAAGGAAAAAATATTCTAAAAGGTCATAATACATTCAAAGTCCATTGCAAAGACTGTTTAAAACAAAGGAAGGTAGTCCTTTGTGTTAGAAAGATAAAAGCTGAATGTCTTGTAAACACAGAGTTTCACAGACATTTATGAAATATAGTGCTAGGGACAAAGGCCAGAATACAGAAATGGGAATAATACCCTAACTTGTAGGAGTTTCAAAAGATAGTCCAGTGGTTCTAGATGTTGTGAAAAGACACTGAAGAACATATACTTGTAAGATAACAAGAACAGGTTATCATAAATTAAGACCTAATAAAACCCACTGGAGATCAATTATTATGTTGTCTTATTTTCCAAGCCTCTGGAGAATAAGCTTTCACTAAATTGTATATTGAACTACTGGTGGAAGTCTGTCAAGGTCAGAGACAAAGTCCCAACATGGACATACCAAAAGCACTGACAATCATTCTGCAAGCTGAATTTGAAACAAAAGGGCACATTGTTTTGGAAAAAAAAGGACAGGAGAGCATTTCTTTCCATTTGTTTTCACTAAAGAAGAGCTGGGATGTGTCCAGGATTATGTAACAGCTTGACATGAATTGTGATGGTTGTGTCCAGCCTGGAAACCTGAGGACATGTAGCTGCATGCAAATTGGAATTGCAGCTGGGTTTTGTGAGGCCACCTAATGTCTCAGAGTACAGAGTCAGCAATCAGTCAGCGTGGCTGGGATTATGTTCCTTGGGGACAAAGGAGTCTTTGAAGTCATCTAAATAAATGCCTGTCTCTCATATGAAAGTGTCTTAAGAGAATAGAGTGGCTGAAATACTGGGGAAATATTTCTTTTTCCTGCAGGGATCTGGAGCAGAATAGCTTCCACAGGAGCACTGCTGGTTCCCATGCTTAAGGCTGGAGAAATATTGATGTACTTCAAGAGGAGGACAAGAGACCAAAAAGACAAACTGTGGGTCAAAATAAACTTTTGGGGCTGACAGAAAAATTGGATAACAAGGGCTGTGGGACATGGAGTGTTGTCTCAAGGATGGGTTGATGGTTCAGAAGATGAGCCTGAACTACTGGAGTGAAAATCCAAAGTGGTATCCAAACGCTGAAAAAAAACATATACAAGCTCCCCTTAACAAAAAAAAAAAAAAAAAAAAAAAAAAAAAAAAACACCAAACAAAACAAAAAACAACAACAACAACAACAAAAATACACACACACAAAAAAAAAAAAAAAAACCAAACAAACAGCCAATCTGTTTGGTGTTGATATCTAAAGCAGAGCTTTCTATAGATACAGTTTTTATTGTGTCATTTCTGCTGTTTTGCTGAATAAGCAATAATTGTGTTTAAAATACTATGGAAAATCTATCATATATATCTGAATGGCTGACTACCAAAATATCCATAGTACTGAACCTGTGAAAAGGTTTTGTATTTTTGGTGGCATTTTAAAAGCAAAAAAACCACATGAGAACCTAGGGATTATTGAATTTATTTCAGCCAGTGATAGCTGTGCTGTGAAGCCAAGCACTCTTTGCAACCTTGACGACACACCTGAAATTAGAGGTGATGCCTGGAATCTATCAGGGCTTCGTAAACCAAAAAGACAGAATTCTGCACTAGGATAAAATCCCAAGCACCTGCTGTCTTTCCAGTCAGAGGGAGTCTGGCCTTTGTCCCAGGTTTTTAGTAGAGAGGGACATTAATGTTTCTTTCTAGTCCATCCAAGTATTTCCTGCTGCCAAAGACTGTAGTTTCTGTTAAACAAAATTGCTTCATGAGAACATGAGAACTGACCTCAATTCATTTACTCAGAACATTAGTTGTTAAAAAATGGAAAAATAATTTAAAAATCTTCCCCTCGTAGCATTCCATGGCATAAACAGTAATTTCTGGCATTAGGGGCTGATGACAGATAACGGTATCAGTCATTTATTGTCCTAATAAATTGTGAATCCTAGCCAGCAGAAATCTAAGAAATTAGAGAGCAACCAATATTGACTTGCTATTACTTAATTAAGGGATGACTGGAGAAAAGTAAGGTATTGTTTAGTTCATTTATTTATCAGCAAGACATGATCAATACATTGGAAATTTATAAAGTATTTGTGAGAGGGTCAGGTGTCATTTACATACAAGGTAATAATACTGCATTGCATTTCTTCCTATCTAAGAAAAGATTTATACAACTCTTGGAGTATGTGTTTAATCACTAAATACTATTTAAACCTAGAGTGTGAATACTCTAGGAAGAACCCCACGGATAATGAAGGGTGATAATGTTCCCTTGGACTGCTCATAGGAAACTACGCATTAAACACTTTGAAAAATTCAAAACACAATTCCTGAGCTACAGGTCTGTTACTTACAGTCAGAACAGATGGATTTTTTTCCTGTATCTCATGACTTTTGCTTTTGGCTGCCCTGTAGATTTCATCTAGGCTATCTGGACTTAGAATCACAAAATCATTAAGGCTAGAAAAGACCTCCCAGATCACCAAGTTCAGCTTTTGATTTAACATCACTGTATCAACTTCAGCATAGCACTAAGTGCCAGGTCCAGTCATTTATTTGGCACTTCCAGGGATGGTGACTCCAGCATTTCCCTAGGTAGCCCATTTCAACGCTTGACAATCTTTTCAGTACATTTGTCGTCCTCATTCAGATAATTGATAAAGATATTAAACAGTAAAATGTTCATGTTTCTTATGGACAGGATTTCCTGGACTTTCCTTTCAAAACAGAGACTTGAAGATGTACGTGGTGGTTTGTTATGTAAGTTGAATTGTACTGAACTTCATTTATAATAATCATTTTTGAACTTGCTAAATGTTCAAAATACAAAGCTATGAATCCAAAACAGTGGTGATGTTTCAATATTTATTTTATTCAGAAACTCATGAGTAGAAATCTAAAGTGCCCCTTTTAACTAACTGGTTAGCAAAATGTGTAAAAGAAGTTGAACTGTGTCTATCATTCTCACTGTGTGCATAATGCAACATACTTTTTTTGTAACATAAACATGGATTGTAGAGTTTGAGAAGGCAGCATGTAAGCATATCATTGTGTTCTTTTGTTCTCCAGAAAATATAACATGGTATTTCAACTTATCCTGTAAATATTTAAGATACTTAAATGCTGTCATCCTATGATTCTCTGGGAGGGAAAAATGAAATAAAAGTATGAGACATATTATATCAAAAGCACAGAATTATCATACTAATGCACAATAACTCATATGTGGAAGGCAGGATCGAGGCCTGATAAACTTAATTAATATCCTAAGCTTCAGGTGAAACATGTCACAGTCTAAAATAAGAGAATTCAGGTACCTGTCAGAAGAAGGAAGTTTGAGCTTATAAAGTTTTCTGTACTTCTGTCTCAAATATGATAAACCACAAAAAAATCAATTGCTAGATTTTCAAAAATTCTAAGAGACTTCTCACTTAAAAGTAAGGAAGAATCAGTGAAAATAGATGCGAGAGAGTATTCTGCCTTGCCTTGGCAGCAAAGATGAACAATGTTCACCAGAAAGTAAGTGAAGCTCCAATTCCCAGATCTGTTTGTGGCCACACATGAGAAGTACAATCTTGACACAGGCCGAAGGCACTGGTTTTCCCTACCAACAAGATGGAAACACTTTTGTATTAAGAAAGAAGTTAGTTCAGAAAATTCTTCAAGCAAAACAGTTCCAATTTCTCTTAATAAAATGATTTCTCTATGAATATGTCAAGGATAAATAAGAATCACAGAGAAATAAGCAAAATGAAGATTATTATTGGTTATTAAATGGCATTTAGAAAGCACCTTTCTCAAGGCTTTTATAAACTTGCTTTTTTCCAGATCTCAAAATCCTAAATTTTTTGTTGTAATAATGTCTCAAATTCCATATCAGGCAATCATTTCTTTCAACTTAATTACAGTAATTGAAAAATTAAAATATTAAAGAAAACAATTTCTGTGACATCACTTTTCTCCAGACTCTAGTCTAAAATTTTGCAGGAACAAGAGGTGGAATAATAGAACTTGATGGCTTTTAAAAGTGTAGTGGTGACGAAATGAAGAATTTGCCCTGGATATTTGAATAAAACATTATTAAACTGAAGGACAGAAAATGTTTCTTCATATAATGACAGTTTAGCTCTACACAAAACACCTGCTTCAGAGAGTATTAGACTTAGTAGAAATAAAAACTTAGCAGGCGGAGGAAAATGGAGGAGCTTTCTCATTATGTGATAGATATGCAAACATAGCTGTACAGTGCAATTGATGAACTACTACTGCTGAATCCATCTGTTTATGTTCTACCAAGGGCACCTTTTTATGTCTGTCTGATGCCTGCATCCATCCTCCTTGAAAGATTCCCATGGGTGTGCACAGCCCTCTCTGTGAGCTGTGCAACACAGGTTCTGGCACATCTGCCTCTGCAGTTTACCCGCCAGTGAGAGCAATTCTCATTTGAAAACTGCTGAACTCAGATAGCAAGGCTCCTGTGCCCACGTGCAAAGATTATACCGCATTAGGTGGAGCAGGATAAATGGATCCATGTACCTCCAGCATCGCTTTTTCAAAAGCAGTGCTAAGAAATAGCTTGGCACAGAGAAAAGTGCTGCTGAAGGCAGCACTGCATGAGGACAGTGATTATCTGAGATGTAGCACAGTTGCTATTAGAGCAGGTAGGAGTGCTACCTGTGAGCTGTGTAAATATGAAAAGCCATTTTTTATTATCCAGCAGATTTTCTCTACCTTCAGATTCACCTGGGAAGAAGGATAGATAAACATGGATTTTCACACTACAAAAAGTTAACAAAAGGAATGCTTGTTCAAAAAACCTGTAGTTGGTTCTGCCTACAGGTTTATTAGTAGACTTCAAAGTCTGGGCTTCTTCTTTATCAGGCTGATTTCATGGTGTGGTAAGTCACTGGACTATGTGACAGATATAAGGTGCAATTTGCTCAGGCATTTTCTGGAGTCTTCTGGTATTTTCTTTCTAGAAGTCTCTAAAACTAGTGTTTATTATTAATTGAAGCGAGTCAACTTTTAATCTAAAGATATTGTTAAGCAACAAGATATGATGTGCATCAATTTTAAAAAAATGCAAAAAAACGTAAATCAAATCTTCCCTTCCTAATTACAGGTAGGTTCCTCTGCAGAGGTATTTCTGCTGTTTGGACTCACTTTTCAGGCAAGTAGTATTCAGTTGTCATCAGAAGTAAGCTTTACGCTGTGTCTTGCAGAAAGCCTGTCCTGATTTTCCAGGAAAGTCTCATTCTTTCCACCACCCTTTAAGACTGTTTCACAGACAGTCTCTGGAGCTAATACATCTGTTTTCCCTCACACTACCTCTCTATTTCCTGTACTGCAGTTTTCTGCTTTCCATGTCAATCTTGCTCTGCCTGTCCTCCTAAAACCTGGACATTTTTCAAAAACGGAGGAGCAATTCTCAGAGAAAGAGCAATTATCCCAAGTGGATGTAATTGCACCAGAATGCAGTTGGCAAAGCAGCGCAGGAAGCCACGATAAACTGTAAACAAATCCATTAAATAATCATGCTCCTCATCACAGATTGGTTTTCAGTGTACTGACAAATCTTACGTAATCATTGAATTTTATGCAATATTCTACTTAGTATTAGCATTGCTGTTTGGTTTTTTCACTACCATTTAACCAGAGAGTCATGGGTCTGAAACTTCAGGGCTTGCCATGCCAAATATCAAGATTAGACAGATGGGCATCATGCTCATTTTTCAAGTCATGTTCTAACATCTGTAAGAAATCGACTTTTTTTAAACCATACTTTTCCCTTGTAAACAATCTCAAGTACAGTCCTACACAGCCAGACATCTACTGAAGCATATGATAACAATATTTTCAGAAACAATATAGAAAGCAAACTAAGGAAATCTTCTGCAATTATTACATAAATAAAACAGGACAGATAGTCGAACCTGTAGTTGTATAAGAAAACTTCAGATTTTCACATTTTTTATTTGTTGTGAACAAATCATTATTGATCCAAAGAGACAAACATTTCAATACATTATGAAATGTGTTTTGCAAGAAAGAAGAAAACAGCTAATGAATATCATAAAATAAACAGCTATTGGTAGTAGTCATAAACTGTTGAAATAAACCATATGTTACAGAAGCATTATAAAAATGAGACAGCAGCCCTGACAATAGAGCTTTGAGTGCCATTTGATATTTTTTCATCAATCTCTATAATCTACTGTAGATCTGATAATTTGGTCATGAACAAACCCTTTCCTAATCTGATCATGAACAATCCATTTGCTTAAAAATCTAAAATATTACTCTTGGGGGCTCTGTGACATGAAAGACAATATCTTGGTCTGGATTTTTTCTTCAACTGGCTTAGTAAAATAAAAAAGTCTTGGAAGATTGATCAAAGTCAACAGAAAATTTTAAAATATTTAGAAGTAAAAACTTCCTCCCTTACCTTTTTGTTCTTCTGCTTTCCACTTGGAATGATCTCAGACTCAGAAAAAACACACAGAAATGTCAGAGACTTCTACCAAGGACTTTTGGAGTTTTTTTAACCACCACAACTCAGAAAAATGTTAAGTAAGCATCCTAAAAATGGTGTTCCTTCTGTTTGAATTGCAAAATTTCTCTTGTCAGTAACTGATAATACCTTTGTTTTTTAATATTATTATAACATAAAACAGGTAAAATAAGTTATATCCAACCATTAACACTATTACATTTTCCATCATATTCATAACAAGACCTTTTGATTTCAGAACTGTAACATCAGTGGAACTTTGGATTGCAGGAACATTTTGGAGCTGCTGCTTGATTGCAATTTTTGAAATGATTTTGTACACTTTTCTTTTCTTGTGAGGTTCTCGATGTGGCATGACCCACTCACTAGACTAATTTTAGTGTTTTTCACCCAGCACTCTGCCCACTTGTGATACTATAATATGGATCTTGATATCTTCAATAGCATACTGTAATTTTGAAGATATTTGGTCTTTCTTCCTGTTAAGTTCAAAACCAATCAATATACTTTTATTTAATTCCATGGTTAGACAAGTTTAAACTAAGTTTGACTCTCCTGCCAACATTTATTTTCTGTTTTTATCATTCCATCTGTAACATTTTCTTCTTCCTTCTACTTTCTTTCCCTCCCAGCACACGCATTGGAGAATAATCAGGACTTTAGATGTACTGTAGTGGATGGCTCACTGCACAGTCAAGAATTTAATAACTCCTCCCTGTGTAATTTCTGTAACTCAAGAGACTGTTTTCGCTCCAATATGGTATTAAATAAAGAGTTTGGTTTAAAAATAAATGCTGAATCTTTCCAAAGGCCATCTGATAAGACTAGCAATTCAAGAGTGAAAACAGTACAGCTATGCTTTTACGAGAAAAATACTATTGAAAATCTACTGCATTAGTTCAAGTGTATTGAACTGAAAAGTTTTCTAGAAGAAATATCAACTAAAAAAATTCTTCCATTTCAGTTTTCCAGCAGCTTACTGCTGGCAACAGAAATGTCACTGAATGTAATTGTCCTTGGAGTTCTTAGGGTTACAAGGATATTACATCACCTAGCAACAGAAACATCTATTTGGGATACAAAGATCAAATGAGTTCTTTTAATGTGTTGTAGATCCCCCAGGATATACACAAATAAACTCCCATAGAAATCCACATAGTTTGCAAGGCAGTTTGTTTCTTTGTCCTTGATGCATCAGTGCTTTTCATTTGGAAGACTTTGACCTTTTGCTAGCAAAACTGGTAACAGTCTCCTTATTTCATTTATGTGTGTGTTTGTTTGTTTGTCTGTTTATTTTCAGGCACAAAAATGTACGTAGAGATTTACATACTGTTCTTTGAAGATCCTTCCATCCACCTCATTGTCTCTTGTCCAAAATGAGATTTTATCTAATTTTGGAACCTTGTATAGTTAATAACTAGAGTGGATAAAACAGAAAGCTAACTGTCCTGTAGGAAACTTACTTTATTTTTAAATTAAAAAAAAAAAAAAAAAACCAAAAAAAAACTTTTCAGCAAACAGAAGCTGTCAATCCAGAGTGTCCTCAGACACACTGGCATGTAGTGGGCTTTTTGGTCAGTGATGGCACACCACAGAATGGCCTTAAGACACTCTCAGGGTCCCTGCAATCAGGCACCTCATTCTCATCTGCCCTGTTGCCATGGATCTTGTAATTTTGTAGAATCAGGTCAGACTCACCAGGAATGAAGTGTCCTTCACAGGATCATTCAGAGGAATGAAATGGTTATGCAGACAAGTATTGATAAATGTGGGCTGACTTCAGAAATCCATGCAAAGCCTCTTTCTGGGTTTTAAATGGTGAAATCCAATACTTCATCCTGTTTCATCTTCGCCATCCTTTGTAGTCTGCAGTTAGCTATAGCTTACAGAACACCACAATGATATACGACAAGTTCAACTCCTCTTACACCCTCTGAGTACATGCTAGACTTTTATTAATCTCATTGAACTGGAAAGTGTGTGTAGGGGGCAGAGCAACCTGCCTTGTTCTTAACATTTTATGACTCAGAAGTGAGTTCTGACTTTTCTGTGTGATTCTCTAAGTGTGCCTTTTCTCTTTGTGCTTTGTGCTCAGGTTTCCAGTTTGCTTCTTTACTTTAAGGACAGATCTTCAAAGGGATTAAGCATCTTTGAAAATCTTCTCATAAGCCTGTGAAATTTTAACATCAACGTCTTTTTCTGGAAACTAGTCTAAATTTCTTCTTACTCATTCTTATTTGATAGCCATATGATCAAAAGCTAGTGTAGATAAAGCCAAAGAGGGACTGAATTGGTATTTGGAAACCTATGCAGATGCATAGTGAGACCCATCAAGACATTGTGTGATCCTAAATCATTCTAACCCTTCTAGAAATCCACTTGAATGGGCCATTGTAGAGTCAACAAGATTTGGTGGGCAGAGGATCCCATACTGTGGGATTCTGGTGTCTTGGGCAGTTCCTAATGAAGCTTCTATTCTGCAGAAACAGAATCCAGCCTAAGAAGTTTCTGTAGTTTATTCCATCATTGGTATTACTTTAAAATTGATGAGTGTATCTATGGCATAGCCAAGCACTTTACACTGAAGTTTATTATGAAGGAGCTAAAGTTTTGTGATCAGGTAATTGATGGATTCTGTTTCTCAGGCATCCAAACTTTCAGTCAGTCTGGAAAGTCTGATTATTCTACCCTGCTCTGGTAATGTAATAATAAAAATAACAACACTTTATATTTATTTTATATGGAGGATTATGATATAGTCTAGACACACACTTAGTAAATACATCAAAAAAAGGACTAGTGTTCTAAGCCAAGCACACTATTGTTACTACAGGCAAACAGAAGTCCCCTTGGAGATAACTAGCTGATATATCAGGGAATTCTCAAAGACTGATTATTAATGCACCAAAGACATATAAATTCAGTGAAACAATCAGAAGACATTAAAGAAAGGCAGCTTTATGTCTTCTTCGGGCCCATTCTTCATATGATATAAGTCAAGACAAATCCCTGTCACATCATATTTTCTTGCTGTGTGATGATGTGGGGGAAATAAGGGACCCACTTAGCTCTTTTGTGTAGCTCATTTAAAATAATCCAGATTAATGGGGACCTGTCTTTTTTACCCTTGTAGGGAATGATAAATACTAAGAAATATTATTGAAGCCATTCAGCTGGCCATTAATAATACATTAGTAAATACCATATGATCAAATTTCAGCTTGCAGCTGAGCTGAGTGTTAGCTAAATACCAGCAATATTTCATTCATGAATGGTAAGGGTCCTGCTAGCATCTACATTTATACAGGATGAAGAAAGGAGAAAAAATAGGTCTCAAAATACCTGAAATACTATTTTATCACAGCTGAAGAAGCATGGGGAAAGTTTCCCAAATGGCAGAGCACAGAGTATCACAGAAACAGTGATGGCTATTCTCTCGACTTTCTCCAAAGCCTAACAATGTTTTACTCTGTTTGCAGAGCCCAGTTCAAATCTGAATTTTGCCAGAAAGAGTTATTCTGATTTGAAGGGTTTCTTTCCTTTACATTCTTTAGCAAGATTAAAAGATAATCATTTAAATTCTTTGGCAACGGCTACTATTTTTGTTCTTGCTCCCTCAGGGACAGCAACTGATTTTCTCAAGAATCTTAAAAACTTTATATTCTTCCCTGGACTTCCTTTTCTTTTTGAAGAATGTGTGCTCTTTTTATAACTTCTTAGATTATCAAACCTTTTCTTTCCTGGAAGAGGCTAATATTCTGTTTTGTGCATAGTGATTGTCCTTCCTTTCATCTAAATTTGCTCTGTTTATAAGCAATAGTCTGTTGTCAAGTTCTTGCATTATTTTGTCAGTGACTGTAGGTCACACTGTTTTTCATGCAATAATATTGGTCATTCTGAAAGGAAGTTATTTCTTATTCCCACCTTCCAAGGAAATGAGGCAAAAGCTTTTCTTTTTCTTTTTGTCTTTTTTAATATTCTTCAAGTTGGTCTCTATATATACATCAGATTTCTTTATTGGACTGACATTGCACTAGGTCATCCCATGCCAGGAGATGTCCTGCAGTAGCTGTTCACTAATATGTATTATTCATATAATTAATTCAATCTTTGAAATTGAGATTCTCTAAAAAATAACAGGAAAAAACCAACTTGGAATTTACAAAAAATGCTGATGTTTACCTATTTTACCTATTGATTATAAAAGTCCATTATACTTTCAAGTCTGTATTGTTTTAATCTTCTATTAAGAAAACTTCTGGTTGCAAAAATGTCTGTGTATCTGTTGTGTGTATGAGTTTTTCATACACATTTTAACTCAGGGATTTTTGGACACTCACAGAGGAATTTTTAAGAACTGATATAAAACCCTTGACATCCAGATTTTAGATAACTTTCAAAGAGAATCTATTAGGGATTGAAAAAAAGATTACCTTTGGTTTGATAAAATAAGACATAAAAATATTAGGTATATAAAATTAGACCTATAAAATTTTATGGAAGCATAACTGCCCTGACACAAAAACATACTGAAGATTTAAGATGCTCTCCAAAGGAATTTTTTTATTTTTTTATTTTTTTTTTTTTTTTTTTTTTTTTTTAGTTTAATACCATAGCCTACAGAGCAGAGATGAAAATCCAGTCAGCGGTCATATAACTTGACATTAATTGACCTTCTACATTATGTAACCTACATGTAAATAAAATACTTCCAGTCTCAGGCTCTTGGTTTTCTTAGCTCAAAAGACACAATTCTGTTCAAAAGTTGCATGTTTTTTACCATAACTACTAAGTGCTAAATATTCTCTGCCTTACTGTTCCTATCAAACCAAACAGACAGAGATAGCGTCTTCAATTTTGTCTCATAATTATCCTAAGCAGCAAATTCCCCTGGGATGCTATAAACAAATTCTTGATAGAGAGTCCCTAAGAGCCTTTTCACCTACCTCAAGGAGTAAGATGTTGTAAGGCAATAAATAAGACAAACCTTAGCACTGGAAGGAATCCTGAAACAGGGGGTTCTTCCTCTAATGTGAGGAAAATATGTGTATTTCAGCTGCAGGTTGCAGGGCAGGAGAATATAATTTGTTTATTTAAACATTTGGTCCTCAAATAGGTCGTGGAATTCACCATTTTCTTTTTCAAACCAAAATGATGATCTCTTTTAAATTTTGAGGAGGCACCTGGACAGAGAAGGTACCCTCTGCTTCATTCCAATTGTGAACTCTGTACTAAACTTGACTCCTGCCCCAAGGTGTAGGGGTATAATTAATTCTCTTTAATTAAAAAAAAAAGTCAAGCTATCCCTTATGTTTGTCTTCACACTCGAAAACAAGGCTTTATTATGAAGACAAAAAGGAATAGATATTTAAACCGCATTAAAAAAACCCATAGTGTTTTCAGATTTCTATGTTTAAAGAAGGAAAAAAAATACATCAAATACATCAAATAACAAAGCATTTAACCCATTAGTTAATAATTTAATCAGAACAAAATCTGCTACATTAAAAACAAAATACAATATCCTTGAGTGTTTTCCAAATATTAAATTAACTCTAACCCTTCAGCAAAATAAATGCAAAACTTTGCAAAGTTCACAGATTTTACATAAATCATAAGGTTGGGTTATAAAAGATCAAGAGAGCAAATTTTGAGAGATTGCAGAACACTGGTAAATATATTCTCCTAACCTGAATTTTAGGATGTCAGAGGTATCTAATTACCTCGTCTCCTGGAAAAAGCCTCGAGAAATGTTCCAAATACACACTTTTATGGAGTTCCCCTTTGGTAATTTTGTATGCTGCCTGAAAGACCAGTATAAATGTATACTTTGAACACAAACTATGCAAAGTATACATGTATATTTATAGTTATTTTGAGATTACTATAATTTTGTTAAAATAATAGATTAACCCCTGGTTTTGCTTCTTTAACTCTTCCTGAAGCCAAGATAAATTATTTATTTTTCAGCTGATGCTCTGTAATGAAATTATAACTTAGCAACCATAACCATTTCTAAAGCATTACTGATCTTAAAAGACAGAGTGTTATTGTGTTGGCATAAACTCCTGGAGTAATTCACCTTGATTGATTAAAAACTCTTATTTTATCCACTGTACTTAGATATTTTTTCATTCCAGAGTAAACAACTGCAGCTAATAGAAGTGGTATCTCACTGCTGTGTGATCGAAGACCAGCTTTTAGGACAAGAAATAAATGGAGGTCTAATCTTTCTAGTGCCTTTTAGAGGTACTTAACATTGGTCTACAAAGAGCATTGAATGAAAAGAAATAGTAATGGCAGAGACCTACAAAGTCATTTGTCCAGTCCTCTGCCAAAGCAAGATTGCTTGTCTATGATATACTGTGTTTTTAAGTGTGATGTCCAGTGCAACCCTAAATTATTCATCTGACCTGTTACTGTTTCCCTGATATCCTTAGACATACTGGGTTATTTTATACTGTAGCTTGGATTTTATTGTGCTTCATTTAATTTTGTTCCTATAATAGCATACTTTACAACAACTTACACAGTCTTCTTTTTACTTTTCATTTTACTTGTACTTCTCAGATGCTTGCTGAGTTAGACAAGCTACACCAGTGTGATCATTTTTCTTGGCTATTCAGGCTGCGAAATAACTCTGCCTTGCATGCAAAATCACAGGCTTTTACACAGTGTTGCACTTGAAGGTCAAATTTAATTTACCATCTACTAAATTCATCAAATGTTATTATGTCCTTACATGTTTCTAATGGTAGGGATATCTTCTATGCAGCATTATTTCCATATACATCATCCAAGACATATTTGTAAACCTGTGCATTTAAGGCAGGAAACCTGTATCAAGGGAGAAAACTGCCCTACATGTACTGAGTGAACTTCTGGTTCACTATTTAGAAATATGCATACTAAGCAACAGAATCACCTTATCCACATCGGTAATATATTGGTAAACTTTTCTATAATCATCACTTTAATGTCACTGCCCTTAAATATCTGCAAGTTTTATTGTCCTTCTCTCCACTTTTAGGAGATATTTCCTCATATCTTTAAAATCTCTAACCTAAAATAACCTAACTCTGATTCACAAAAAGCAGTGAATAAAGAACCTTATACTCTATTTTAGAAGAACCCTTTACATATCCTACCCGTGGTATCATTAGGGCTGCCCACACAAATGCAATCAAAATGAAACATCCAGGGAAATTTTATTGCCCAGGATGATTATTGGAAGCAGGGTAAGAGAAGAAGAGCTTTTATCTTTCCTAAAGCATTCTGGGCAGCGTCCTGGGGTGATGTGACTTGAAGGGCTTTGAGCCCTTATCCTGGCAGTGTTTATAAGAAGACAGTTGAGGAGAAGGAGGGAAGGCAAGAGAGATGAGGAGAAACATGCTGGTCTTCTTCCAGATGCCACCGTGCCTGAAAGAGATGACATCTCATTATTAGCTGGAGAAGGTCCTGAGCAAAATGCCAGTACAAGAAGGGAAGGCAAAAGCCTGAAAAAAAAAGCCAAAGCCAAAAAATACTCGAAACAAATACATAAAGCAACCAACAAAACAAAAAAATTGATTCCATTAATAAACGACAGCATTCCCAGTTGCCAGAATCAATAATGGTTAACAGGTACATGGTAGTGAAAACTAATAGCTATGTATTTTTCTTTTCCAGGATAATTCTTTGCGAAGTGTGTTAGAGCAAAAACTCTCTTTTCAAAATTGAGGATATCAGCATTGATCATAGAGTGCAACATATGTGGAACATCAAAGCACAAAAAAGCACAGAAATCTGTCTTTAATAGCCTGCTTCTCTTCACTTATGGACATTTTATAAATAGGATATTCAGCCATTCTCCTTTTGTGCTTTAAAAATGCAGAGTTTTAGGTAGCACTTGCACACAGCAGTTGGAAACCTGTTTAATAAAGTGAATTTACTGTGTTGATTCAGAGATTTCAGCTATTTTCCAAGTTTTCCATTCAAGAGATTTTTCACATCAGCTCTTAACTTGCTCTTAACAGGTACCATTTTTTGAGCTGCAGGCTGTATAGAACCACCAGCCACTGTAATGAACAGTCCTATACTGTCTCTCCTGTAACTACACATGCCGCCCAGATTTAATTAATGAGAAGTCACATAAAAGAGTTTATTATGTAATAGTTAAAAAGGAGAATATTTACATTGATTTACATCATCCAAAATTCTGATCCAATGCCTCAACAAGTGAACTGGAGGGGGGGAGGGGCTGAGAGGGGTATGCAGGGAAGGTAAATAAATGATTGTTTATCTCTAATTATGTGGCACTGATAACAATAAAAAAAATGATTATAAAGCAGTAGTTGAGTATTTTACAGCACTCTGCATCATCAGTCTGATAGCCTTTAAAAGAGAGAGGAAAATACTCTCATGGTGACCTCAAGGAAGGTGAGTGAAACAGCAGAAAGAGTAGCAATTCTCTGGGAATAGCTGGACTGTGGAGGACATTGTTTTCCTCCTCCTTTGTCTTTGAAGGTCCATCTTTGTCCAGCCTAGCAGAAGATTTAATAGACTGTAACTGATTATCCCTGTAGCCAAGTCACTGATGAGGATTTTTGATATTTTCTTGCTCAGGAGAGGGTACATGCAATTTGTTCCCTGTGCCTGGTATTATTGTATTTCCCAGGTATATACATGCAGCAGCTGCAAATGCTTTATTTACTTCCTGTAATGGCCAGTTGCAGGAATTTGCTTTACTTATGCCTTGTTTTGACCTCTGAATAATCCCTTGATGGTTTTGACCATTAGAAGATAGCAAAAATCAGGCTAAATTACTACATAGTTTAGTAAAGCATGTATCATTTTCAACATATGCTTTTAGTGAATGGCTTTCAAAATGCTACACTTACGGGAATTTTAAATGATTGAATAAACCAGAACAGAATAAAGAAAGCAAAAGATAATATATCAAAACCAGCTTACTTTGAATGATGGCTATCACGAAGAAATCTGAATATAATCTGGTTTGAAAAGTCTGAACTTCAATCACTTTATGTGATGGTATTGTAAAAAAGTGAACAAGGAACTGTCATTTTTAAACTAATACATTTTTCCCTCTCTGAAAAAAAAATCATAGTCACAGAGATTGGTTTGATTAATTATTAATACACTAATTAACACATTAATTAATGTATCATTCTCCTTTTCCAACTCTGTTTAACCCAAGCCTTGATGGCAGCAAGACGTTCTAGCAGAGAATAACTACACATGGGCTTCTGAAATTGTATTCAGGAGTATCTGTGTTTGAGAATACAAGCAGAATTACTGCATCTACAGTACTTACCTCCTCAGAGAACTGGCAAGTTCAGTAATTATCCACAGCACAAGTTTTGTTTTGTTTCTTTTCCATGTGGCCCAATACCTTTCCATCAGGAATAATTCAATGCTGAGAGGTGTTTCACAAAGAGAAGTGTGGCAGAAATTCCATTCCTAATTCAGTCGTCTGCCTTACGCGAAGCCAAGCACTTTTGAAACCTAAAAAATTAGCTCAGCTGGTAACAAAGTTAACAAAGGTGAGGAAAATGTTATCTGTAGCAAATAGGAAATAGAAAACAGAGAAGTCATGGATGCAGTAGGGTTTGGTGACAGGGCAATATGCTGTGAGGAATGTGATCTGGGAGCAAAGAGGAATGAAACAATGTAAAAACAACAGCACTGTAAAGAGAAGTGAGGCAGAACATAACATTATTAAGCTAATGGTTTGAAGCATTAGAATACAGAATTCACTGTGGATGGAGGCAGTACAAATATGCACAGTATGAAACAGGACATTATGATAAAGTAAAAGGAAGAGGTTGGAATGCATTTCCCTGAAGGATTAAGTTATTTGTTTGGATGAATGTATTGCAGGTTTTGGGACTACATTTTCAAGCATAGAAATGCCATTTATTTCAAGAGTTATCTGCTATGTAAAGAATACATAAATATGTTTATTTACTTATGCACATATGTATAGATACAAACAATGCCTTTAGTAATTTTTGACATCAGAATGAAGAGAACGCGACTATGTTTTTAGCACACAGATACAATGAAGATTATTTTCTGGAAATAATAAATTCTCAAAAAGGCTGAACAACAGTTCCCAGAGTGAGACACTCTGCATGTTTGAATTAATGTTCCTGAGTGCTCCCTTGTTAGTGCTAAGCATATAGTTTAAATAAAGAAATCACATTCCAGGCTCCAAATACAATTTGTCAGCTTTGCTTCTGGGAAGTGTGAAAGCAGCAAAAGTGAGAGTCATTTATTCACCATCTGTTCAGCTACTCACCTCTTTATCACACAGAGTTGCAGAAGATACAAAGTTTAGTGAGTTTTCAGACCAGACATCAGGCTGTTAGAAGTGAAGACAGGGCATTTTTTATTAACCTTATGAATAGAGATTCACTGGGTTTCCATATGTCCCATAACTTAACAAGACCACTAAAAATATTAACTATATCACCCCATTGAATCTAATTTTTCAGTATTATGTAGTTAATATCTTAATATTTACAGGGATTAACTGGAAAATATGACAGTTGAGTGATTTGGGGTAATTTTTTTTAAGGTTTAAGAAGTGAAAGAAAGGGGAGATCATGAGATAAAGAGTGTAATTCAGAAAGAAGACTGAATAAACCAAGGTATTCACAGCTTGCTTACTGTATAAACTAGGCTGCACTAGTTCTTAATCCAGCTGGTAATACCATTCATTTGTGTATGTAAACCTAGAGACCCTATCTAACTTACAGTGCCTATCTTCAGATATTTCTTGTGGACTCCTGATTACTGGCTGTCATTTTTATACATTCTGATAATAAAAAATTGTAATTTTGATATTTTATAAAATTAGGTTCCTTTGAACTTGAGGAAAAATAAATATTCTAGGTTTGCAGTAGTTCTGCATATGCAAGTTTCAAAAATCCTTATTGATGCATGAAAAATGCCTTTTTGAAAATTTAGCATTGCTGCGATATGAAAGAGTAACTTGCTGCAGTAGAGGAAATACCATTTTTCCCTATCCAGAGTACTGATCATAAAACTGGTCGGATTTGACCAGAAAAATAGAGTAAGATGTCTCATATTTATATAAATTAGTGACCCTCTTCTTGTGTTGTCACACTCAGCCTCTCCAAACTGTGCAATACAGATGGAGATCTTGCACACCCCTGCACTCAGACTCAATCTGCAGTGACTTAAGTGTTTCCATAGGAGATGATGAAATACAAGAGTGGTTCATTACCTCACAATAATGTGAAGGTTAATGGGTGTCATCACTCTACCTGTACAATGTTCAGGTTTACAGATCAGTTTGAGTGCAAACCAGACATCACAGTCAATAGGAAGTGACATTTCTCGCCCTGTCTACCTGGTTATGTTGTCCATGTGATTCCCATTTTCATACTGTTAACATTTTTACACTGGTCCTTGTTCTTATGATTAACACAACAACTTGTCTTTCTGATGAAAATACAGACTTCTGCATCTGTTGTTGGCTGATCAACTTTGTTGCCTGTTTTCAATTGAGTGTCAAAGATGAGCAGGTAGGGCTGAGAAGCACCTAAGTGTCAGACACAATGGGAGTGGGAAAAAGCCACAATAGGAGTCAAAAAGACAGGCTTGTTCTGCACCTGGGGGAGTAAGAGGCAGTTCTTGGACTCCCATACAATCTCACAGTCCTCATTGGGATTGCTTGTGGTGGATAACCAGTAACAGAAATCTGTCACATAGATAAAAACTGTAACATATAGTGCAATTTAAATCCTTAATGAAGCTACAGGGCGGCAGAGCTGTACCGACCTGCAGATGAATTGTACAGAACCCTCCCTTGGCCCCATCCAAAGCATTGAACAGCACATTTGCCCAGGTACTCCAGAGTAGCTCCCAACAGAAAACATTGTGCTACTTGAGCTATTGTTCATCCCTGCCTCCCTCCAGTAGCTAAAAGGAGAGGGTAAATCATGTTTAGCCTCTGTACCTGCCAAGCAGTACTACCGCTTTGGGAAGCTGCCTGTCGCATCTCCTATTAATGAGCACAGAACTCGGAGCTCCCGGCCCGGGAGCAGCAGCATCAGCACATCCCCCGATGCTCCTCCTGGTGTGATAGACAGTGAAGTACCTGTTAAGTCTTGTGGCTGCATGCCAGCATCCAAACACAGCAAGTTCACATTCTGTCAGAATACATCTCTGACCAGAAACAAAATAACTGCGTGAGTTTCGAGAAATGAAAGAATGCAGGTGATGATATCAGCTATTTTCAGTACATCGAAAATAATAGAATTTTCAAGAAATTAAATGAGGAGGTTGCCCACTTATTTAAGTTCTTTCTGCAGTCTGCCTAGAAAGGAACGGTGTCAATGGCCCTTCATCCCAACAAGCCGTGAAGCAGCTGTCCCAGCCACGTAAAACTTCTTGCCCCTGGCAGCAGAGAAGGCTAACAGCATCCTGGGTTTTAATACAAGGATCGTAGCCAGTAGGCTGCGAGAAGAAATCATAACCCTTCACTCAGTGTTTTGAATAAATTAAAAAGAGATCCTAAGAGATAAAAAATCCCAACAGAACAAGAAGGCTACTAGGGAGAGACCAGCATTCCTACATGAAGTTCTGAGACCAGATGAGATGTGAATAGTTGTTTCACTGCTGAGACACATGACTCTCATAATTAATTTCTAGAAGGACTCAATGATCTATCTTCTCTATATGCATTCCTCCACTCTGTGTTTACCTGTGATAATTTAGGGTTGATGTATGTAACCTTATAGGGTGCAAGCCAATGACTCCCCCTGTCTTTTGGTGAAAAATTACACCTCTGGAAAAAGACAATGAAGCAAAAACTGTATTAAAAAAGTAGGTTTATTTTTCCACGTTCCTGTTATTAAACATTAACTTTTCATTGCTTGAAAGCTTTACCCTAAAGTCTAGTAAATATAATCAAGCTCTAATTAAATGTTAATGTAGATTCAGTGTGTTAAAAATTCATAAGGAGTGAGCAGATGCTGTGTTTTAGTCAGCATGGTCAAATTGACAGGATCAGATCCCAGCTGTGGAATCCTGTCACTTGACACACCAGCAGAGCGGCTCCTGTTGGCTGTACATTCTGAGCCACTTCTGTGGGTGGCAGTTTAGGACAGAAGCAAAGGTACAGCCATCTCTGACCTACAGTCTGTGTTCAACCCACACTGGAGTAGCTGGGCCATGCTATTGGTAACGGATGTAAGATTGCAAAAAAGCAACTGACCATCTGCGCCTACTGACGCACAGCACAGACTCTCCTATCACATTCCTAGAAAGTCATATCTCACCTTTGCATTTGAGTAACCAGTTTTAAGTTCCAATTCTGAAAATAGAAATCCTGTACTGTACTTCTACTTGACATAATGGTCATTATTTCCAATAACATTTTTATGAAAAAATCATTTCTCATTAAAATTTTTAATTTTGAAACTGTTAATAAATTATGGCACTGGAGAAAGGTCAGGTTTTCTCTTTCATAAAACTACTGATGAAATGCCAATAAGATTACAAGATTAAGTTTTCACAAAAGCTTTTATTGTTGCATTTATCAGTTCTAAATGAAAATTAATATATTTTTCACTAATGGAAACTGACTAAACTATTACTTCCTCTATTATTGCTCATTTACCCATTATCTTGGTCTGATTTTCATTCACAATTTAGGTTAGATATGTAACTGAATACCTTACTAGGCAGTGCCACCACATAGTCCTAAAATTTCTGCTATAACATCTTTTCCCACCTTGTTATAATTGGTACCTAGAACTGTGCCTGACCCTTTTGTACATGCTATGAAGTTGCAGGAAGTTTCCTTATTCCTTGCTGTGGCGAGCCTGCCCATGCACAAGACAAAGCACAGCTCTTCTGCAGCCATCACAGCCTGAATAATTAATTATCTTGGTGGGAATAACCCTGACAGCCATTTTGCTTGACTCATGACCTTGTGCTGTGTCTGCACAAATGAAAAGTGTTACAACCAAGACTCTCTTTAAAGTTTTATGTTCTGCAACAGTGCTGAGTCAGGACGTGGTTACTATTGCAAATGTATGCTGTATGCACATTTTTCCTCCTGTTTTTGGTTCCATGATATAAAGCAAGGCAAAACCCAGCAGAAATTATGAAATAGCAATGTCTGTCACTATGGTTTTTCATAGAATCATAGAATACTTTGGATTGCAAGGGACCTTTAAAGGTCACTTAGCTATTACTGGAAATATTTTCACAATCATTATACCTGCCTAAAAAAATGCTGAAAGCCATTATTTCTTTACATAAAATGAGTCAAGCAAGCAATTATTTCCACAGATGTTTTAAAAGTGTGTTGTCTCTGAGGGAAAGTTACTATATACAGTACTTTGATTAAACCTTAAGATGCTTTTTCTGAGATACCACTCATTATTTCTCTGAATTCCTTCTTTCCTTTATGTGCATATTCCTGAGTTTTACTAACACGATGTAAAATTTGTCGCAGACAGACTGCTTTGACATTTTTTTAAATTAGTTCTTCTCCTATGGTTTTAATTTTGTTACAAGTAGAAATTGATTTTCCAGGTATTGTCAAATATCAATACAATGGAAGAGGGTAGAGGTTCTGGACAAGCTGGGCTAATTTTTGCTAATTGTGTTGATGCATAAGATTCAGTTTTCCTTAGTTCTGGCATTTAAGATTCCCTGCACCAATCATTACATGAGTGGGTGTACAGTACAGTAATGCATGTGTGTTTGGCATCTGGTGATCTTTCCTTGGTTGGTTGATTTATTTGACAGGGAAGAGTCAGGGAGTGGGACTATATCTCCTGGGCTACCTCCAAGGGGAATATGCTGTTCCGTAAATATGTGAGCTAGAGCTAGAAAGCTGGTGGCAGAAGTAAAACACATCTATTGCAGACAGAGTGGAAAAAATAGGATTCTTTAAGCACATGAAAAGTTCATAAGAAATTGTGGGTCTTAAAGAAATTCTTATTGATGTGTTGTGTTGAAATGCCTCTCAAGGGATTTTCTCGAGATCTGCATTTGTATGAAAATGCCTCAAATTTATGTTTTCAAATATAAGTGGATATCATGGAATCTGCTTTGGTTCTATAACTCAATGCAACCTCCTATCCCTTAAAACCCCAACAAAACAAATCAAGCAAACAAAAACCCCATTCAAACCAACCACTCAAAAAAGCAAAAGAGAAAGAAAACCTACCCCCTCTTCTTTCTGCTGGAAGTAGCTAATACTCTCTTTCCTTTTGCAACATAGGTTACCTGACTTCTGGATAAATCCATACAAAGTCCCCATTCCATATTCTTTAAGTGTGAGCGCTATAAAATAGCTCATGTTCTCACTGTTTCTTTTGATTTTTTCTTCTGACAGGCACTGTGCCTGCAGATCCCAGATGTAAGAAAAGTTAGCTTTAAAATCAAATTCTGATGGAAACAGAAGCCTGACTCTTCTCCAGCATCCACATTTTACTGGGCACAGAAACATCCTTGTGTTTCTAGGCCTGATTTTTGTAGGAAGCATTATTGTTGCCAAAAGAGAGGAAAAGATCTGACAAGGCAGCCACACCTAGCTTGAGCTAGCTGGCCCCATTTGTAAAAGGTTTTGGAGTTTGAGACTGGTTTCTAAACAAGATGTCACCCGAGTATTCAGTGACATGTTCAGTTCACCTTGAAACTCATATTTAGTTTTTGCAACACCAGTGCCTTTCAGTTAAAATTCCTGTCCAGATGAGATGCTGAGAATATGTTAAATTCTATCACCATGTCTTTTGTAAAAAAGATATCACCAATCTTGTACATTTAAAAGTACTATCAGGTTTGCAGTTTTATTTGATCTTAATAGTTAACTAAATAATAATATAATTTTTGTTTTTAAAACACAATGTGTTGGTTTCACGTGCTGGGGGGGAGGGGTGGATTCGCCTCACGGAAAGCTCCATGAGGCTGGGGAGTGGGAGGGACTCTCCCATCTCTGGGAGCTTCCCCTGTGAGCTGCTGGCACCAATCGGAGAGCTGATTTGGTGATGGACAGCTCGGG
>JAOTQP010001546.1:64584306-64614714 GCA_026413545.1 Cichladusa arquata
GGGGGGAGGGGAATACACACTCCAGGGGAACTCCTTTGGAGGTCATTCTTCCCCAAATTTGTCTCAAACTGTGACAAGCATGTATATGTTCCTTTTCTGTTGTTATGACAGGCACAGTTGATTAGCTGAGCCCAGTTACATCTTTTGTATGCAAATTCTGGGATGGTAGGCACTCTCTTGTCAGCATTCTGATTTTCAAATCAGGCCAGAATGGTGCAACCTGAACCTGGGTCTTCACATGTGACCAGTGTTTCTGACTTGCTGTGCCACCAGCCCTCAAACAGTAAATACCTCCATGATCATCAATCATTTGCAACCTTTGTTTTTGCATCTATTAGGTGCTTCACTGCTTGAGGTTTGCATTAAGTTCTTTTTGACACAGTTGGGAAGTTCATCTTCTTCCCAAACCTTGCAAGCATCTACAGCATCTGTCAGCTGTGGGGAGATAAATGATGGATAGGAATGGCTGGATATTCCAACCAAATAAAGGGAAAAGGACTGGCACTGAAATCAGACTGGGGGAAGGGGGAGAAGGTGGGAGGATGGTGGAGGGTGGTTCTTTCATTTATATTTTTCTTTTACACAAACTTCTTGGCATTGGAAATGGAAATTGGCACTAACTACATCAGGAAACTAACAACCACTTCTCCAAGATGTATTTACTAAAGCATGATACAGTCAAACCTGCTCTAACAGTTTTACAGAACAATAGAATCAAGTTTTGGTCTCTCACGTGCAATCAATATTCTTTTTGAACTGACTGTTTTTTATTTCAAGAAATCATATGTAAAAATCTATACTACTTTCCCAAAGTTTTTCTTCTGCATTAAACTTTCCAATGTTAAGTATTGAAAAATAGACAAAAGGACACTGATTCTAGGAAGCATTAACATTTTAGGAACTCTAAATTAATTCTAGATTAACATTTATATTTTATCACACCTTTTAACACTGGATATATTGAAACAGGAGGGCTTTTCAATTACTTAACTGAAAACATAGTCTATATAAAATTTCTAGCTCTGTAAAAATCATCTATTTAATGACTGAAACAAATGCAATCGTCAGGAACTAGAATTTGGTGGTATTTGCAGTAGTGTACTAGACCTATTTAAATAAATGGAATAATTCTAGACTTGTAGTTCAGAACAATACAATTTGAAAATGTTTCAAAGTATAGATTTTTGTCTTTAATATAGGGGTTTTTATGGCAAATGGATATTTTATTCATAATTTCCCTTAGATGTAGCAGTTTTTCCACTTAATAGAAGACAAGAATAGGAATACTAATAGTAATATTAAAACAATCATATGATAAAAAGCTTTAATGACCCAATTCACCTTTACCATATGAAGACATTGACAGATATTTTCTTACTAGTTGTTAAAATAATTCCTTTAGGATACTCATGCATTTTTATTATAATATTTATCTGCTTTTGATTAGGCTTTCAGGAAAGACAAATAGTAGTTGTTACAAGAGTTAACATAAATATACCAAGTACAGTATTTTTTGTTGGCCCTTCTCTGGAGCCCATGGGAAGGTAGGAAGGTCAGGTGAAGCATGTGAAATCAACCAATGCAAAATAAATCACTGATAGAACTTCTGACAGACTGTGGGGCAAGAGAGGATCTGAAAGAATGGATAGTCTGTTAAGGGTGTTGGGTTCAGGTTCTAGAAACAGGCCCACATGAGCAGAGTTAAAAGGCTTCTAAACCAGTTATTATGCTGTTGTTGTTATTGTTGTTGTTGTGATGATGATTATGATCTTGACAGGTTGAACAAGTTGAGAGTGTTTATCTTGGAGAAGAGAAGGATGCATGGAAACCTCATAGCAACCTTCCAATACCTGAAGGGGGCCTACAAGGAAGCTGGAGAGGGACTTCTCATAGGAACTGTAGTGATAGGACAAGAGGGAAGGACTTCAAACTGAGCCATAGTAGGTTTAGATTAGACATTAGGATGGTGAAGCACAGGAACAGATTTCCCAGAGGAGTTCTGTATGTCCCATCCCTGGCAAGGTTCAAGGCTGGTTGGATGGAGTGCTGGACAGCATGATCTAATGAGAGGCGTCCCTGCTGTGGATGAGGGGATTGGAAATAAATTTTTTTTAGGGTGCCTTTCAACACAACCCAACCCCCATTCTCTGATTCTCTTACTATTATTAATTGCTGTTGTTGTCAGTAGTAGTAGTAGTAGTAGTAGTAGCAGCAGTAGTAACACTATTACTACTACAACTACAACTCTGCTACTACTAATTTTCCAGAAGCAAATGCATTAAAGAGACATTTCCTTCTAGATACAAAATACTTGCTTTAGGAAGAGGAATAGTAGGAGTCTCATGTATTTAGTAAAGCAAAGCAGATGTTCTTTTCCTTCCCCTTTTCAGGAGGGCAGGCAATTGCCCTCTTTTTATTATTTCAAAAGACTGATTAAGAAACTTTCTACCTAAGTGGTTTTGGCAGTCATTGTCTTGGCTGGCACAATGTCATAATTATGCTTTTATAAATCTTTATATTTCACCTCTTATGTCCTAGGTGAGGTGGCTATCCTGTCATAACTTGCATCTATCCAAACTTATTTTGAAGAGGAACATAAAAAAACACCCATTAATTTTACATGAAACAGAAGCAGCAAAATATGGTGAGAATTCATTACCCTTTTTTTTTTTTTTTAAATCTATTAATGTCTTCCTACACTCTCAGATTCCTCGATACACACTGTTTTAATCACCTTTAAATAAGCATCTATTATATTGGAACAATAATTACATTTAAAGTTTTTTTAATATCCCAGGTTACATATTTTCTGCTGCCTAATTATCTTCAGAGTTCATTATGTGCCTATATTGTTATCCAACAGAAGGATAGATTGTACCAAGCTACTGCTTATGCTGGAGGGATTGAAGTAATTTCCACATACATTTTGAGGCAGTCTGATATGATCTGCTCTCGACAGCCAATATCTTCCTGCTACATGTCCAACAAGAATTATTGTCCCCAAGATGGCTTATTAAAAAGGTGTATAGATGGGCCACTGAAGTTCTCAAATTTTCCCTGACAATATCTCTCTCTTTGTATTATTTTACTATTATCCCTCACTCAGGATTTCCTGGAATAAATTATTTGAGTCTCAATTAATTGCTGCAACTGAGATTTGAAGCTATTAGCAAGCCCTTGGCAAATAGCTGAGCATTAGTATTTATTACAGACACAGATGCATGAGAGGTGCAATCAATTTTGTCTTTGTTGGATTTCAACTTCAGTGAATTGTTCATTGATTTTGGAATTTGAGAGGATTCTAGGAAACTATTAAACAAATGGGCAATTTTGGGAACCTTTTTATAACGCATATGGTGACAGCCTAGACAATAGATGTCAAACCATTTATGCAGAGATCCTTTTCAGCTTCACTTGGTGCACATGATCTTACACATCATAACATACTTGCCCACGGTAAATTGTGTGCTTTAGGTAATTTCTCCTTTAGGTATGAATGGGAATTAAAAACCAACATGAAAACATCTCGTGTATGGATTTTGTTCATCAAAATTTTTCTCCCCCATTAATATGCTATTATTTTTAAATTTTGCTATTTTAGTGTCGTGTGGTGACTTATCTGGTGCATTAGAATTCCAGAAATCAAATCAGTTTTAAAATAAATTCTTCTTCCTATGTTTTGGGCATGCAGTTATTTTCCCCTTTAAAGCATATGGAATTATTTGGCAAATTTCATGGATTTACACAGTTAGTTTATCCAAGGCACATTCTCGGAGTTTTATGTGAGATACATCATACAGTTTTGCTAACAAGGTGGAGATACACATTTTTGCATCAGCATGGATTTCCAAACCAGAAAAATGCTAAAGAGAAAGCTCCTCAAAAGAAAACTCCCAAAATGCATTGAAACGTTTAAGTGTATAAACATCTTCTAGCAACTGTCTTTCAAGCATTTTGAAAATGTGACTGTCACATAATTATTCATAAAAGAGTTAGATTTTATTTATTTTATTTTATTTATTGTAGTATATTCAATATCTGTTGTAGTGTATCATTTAGAAAAGCATTAATTTTTTCTTCTATTTATATTGGCATTTTCATGGGCATGAAAGAGTGTGGATATTGCTTCATGAAACTTTTTTTTTTTTTCAACAGGGTAGGAAAATAAAGAGAAATCTTTTAAAACAGGATTAATTTTTCACTCCAGGATGCAGAATTTTTTGATCCCAAACTTTATGCTATCTTCTATGGTCAGCAGTGTGTATAAGCCTATTTTAAAAGTTTAATATATCTCATCAGTAAAAATTATGTCTTCAAATGCAAATCTATGCATTTCTCCCAAGATAATGGTTCTTTTTTATTACCTCTGCACTCATCTGTATAAATCTTAACATCATTTTCTTTTAAGAGTATAAGGTTGCATTTTTTCCTCAAATATAAACTAAAGGAAACAATATAATTTAATGGTTTTGTTGTTTTTTTTTTTTTAGTTTGTAACACACAAAGTTTCTTCTTATGCCAACCATCATCTCCTATATCTTTTATTTTCTTATGGAATTGTTTTTGTTTAAAAATTAATTTTTGATAGTTTTTTTCTTAAAATGGACTCTTGCTGCTTGAATACACTGAAATACAGGAGTATAGGCTGTTATTAATCTCAGGGATTCTTGTTCAGATGCTGTAATGCTTCTTTATTGAACACAAAGGTTTTGTATTCACTGTGTGCTTTTCCCCTTAGTGCTGACCCAATTACAGCATTCTCACATTCAGACAAACCATATTTTTAGTGATTGTGTGCTAGCTGAGCATTCCTTTTGCATTTAATTTTCTTAGTCTGATACGTCTTCAGAGAAAAATGGGTGTCAGATAGTAAATTCATCATCGTTTCCTACCAATAACTCTTCATGGAATTTTAATTTTCCAAAGATGTGAAGACTTTTTCAATTAACAAATTTAATAGTTACATTTGTGAACGTCTTTTAAAAATACAATCATTATCCCTACATTGAAGTAAGCTTATGAGATTTTTGTACTATACTAAAGATAGTAAATAAATATTTTTATTCATGCTCTGTTTAAATACCACTCTAAAATAGGAATCAGTTTCTCACTTAGGTATTCAGTCTTAGCCTAGCAGGAGAAAAACATTGTGGGTTAATGAATAAGGAAAAGAAAAGTTACCCTGGTGCATCCTTTCCTATTATACTATTAAGTAACATTATCCACAATTACCTCTTGAGTCTGATTCTGCCTTGTTGTCAGATGTGATAAATTCTTATACCACTTTTTTTACTTACTCTATATAAAACTGCTATTGTAGACTCATGTACTAGCACTGCCTGATATATAAAAAATTTTTAAAAGAAAAGTTTTAGCATTTTAAGCATCCCAGAAGACCTTTAATGTTTCCCCTTAATAATCTTTTCTCCTTTCAATTTGGTTGCTAGTCGTCATTGCTGCCTGTGCCTGTTGCTCCTTGCAGAAGATACCATTTAGAGTTTTCAGGTTGTGATGCTTCTGAAGTATGACCTATTGCCAAGCCAGGAGAGATCCTATCCTGGGTTCATTTATCTCTTTAGGACCTTTTACCTCAAAGTGTAATTTCAGGCTATCAAGAATTTTTACCTATGAACAAAGTTGTGTGCTATAGTTTTCTTTGTATCACAGGGCTATAACTTTATCATAAGACTACAGGTTTTACTATATCACTTGTATGGGAACATCAGCAATGGATTTTATTAAATTAGCTGAGTACTTAATTGACTGCTTTTTAGTGTGGTGGAGGAAAAATCTTGAAAAATAACTGCTCCTTGAATTTACAATACAGCTTTTCATACCCTAATGACTCTCATTAAAATATCATCCATGTTTTCAGAGCTGTGGAGGCAGGTAATATTCCTTTAAGGAAATGCTAGGTTATTTTATATCAAAAATTAGTTCTTTCCACTGTGTTGCAGTGTGTTTTGGGGTTTTTTAGCTCGAATATTCACTTTCTGAGAATTCCTTACTTATTTTAATTGGGATTCCCTTTAGAATTAAATTGGGATTTTCCTACTGCTATCCACATATTGCTTTTTAATAAGAAATAATATTTCTATTTCCATCTGGTCTAATTGCTTAATGCAGGTGATTTCTACCTTCGGATTAGATATCTTTTTTTCTTTAATTCTCGTGGAACTGTGGCTCTGTTAGAGGTTTTTCAGTTTCCTCTGTGGTTTGTACATTTTTTTCCCCTTTGTCAGTTTCTGCAGAGCTCTGAGAAGTAGACCCTGGACCCACCCATGTGGCCTGTACAGGTGAGGAGAGCATCATTGTCAGTGTATCTGAGAGTTTCTTTAGGCTGTTTCCAGCTTCAGTTAGTTTATCAAGTGCTTCTACCTTTCTCATTTTTTTCCAGTTCCTAGAAGATTTGCACCTTGGGTGCCAATGATTTTATTTTAGATATAGAATCTCTAATATCCATCTTTGTGACAGAAACTTGCCTATTCAATGAACAGATTTTTGTTGGTGGTGTTAGTTTTTGGTATCAAGATAACCCTAGAGACTTTTCCAGTTACTTCCTTCAATGCCTAAAGGGAATTCAGTTTCTTTTTTAAACCACAAGGTTCTTTATAGGAACATTCCCATACTTGGTCTCAGGGATCTCCAAAGACTTTTTGGTTGGGAGTCTCAGGTTTCCAAAGAACTAAACTATGGATAGGGACACACTTTCTCTGCCAAATATAGGACTATGTTATTCCTCCATTGCAGGGAATGAAGAGGAAGTAGACCAGTGGACCAAGGTAATCTCTCTGGGCCTTAGATCCTTTCACTGAATGAAGAAGCCTAGTTTAGCTCCAGATAAGTTAAATGACAGATGATTTTTAAAGTCATTTTTAGTTGTAAAAGGCCAGCATAATACAACATTGCTATTCCCATGATATCACTTGAGTCCCAAGAATTTAGTGGATAGAAGGAAGTGAAAATACTCTTGCTTCTACAGGAAGAAGTACTTCCTTGGTACTTTCCTGTATCAGATTTTTAATTATCTTCCAAGTTTCTCATGGAGGAAAGTGTGTGTGCTTATTGACATTGCCTGGGCTATTCTTGTTTGAGATATCTGCTTCCACAGGCCAAGGGAAACAAGAGACCATTAGGCCTGACAGGTCACATGCTGGTGGGAAGTCTTGTTGTAAGGCTCACCAGCCACAATTTCAGCAGTCATCCTATCTTAATTCCTAGTCCTCAGCAAAAACTGTGGGACACATCAGTGCAAACACCAGGGGGTGCACCAAAGGAGGGCTGTTTTGCTCCTGTACCTCAAGACAAGTTTCAGTGAGCTCACTCAGGGAGAAAATGAGGACTAGTCCCTGTCCACACCTAATGCTGTTAGTTAAACAAGTCTGATCATCCCTGAATGAAAGGATGAAAATTGTTTTGCTTGAGGAAAAACAATATTGAATTCAATTGAATAATACTGCACACCAAATTGACTACAACACTCCCTACAGTTAAGTCTGTAGTTCAGCTGTATAACAGCGTATTACAGTTCAAGAAGGAGTTTACGAAGCCTTTTAAACAAGAAAGAACATATTATGTTTGATATTGCTATGGTGTTCCTATATAAAACAGAAATACCAATAAATAGAACCTGAGATTCAAAATTTATTTTGTAGTTGGCTTCCTTGAGGAAAATATGAGATAGTCCTGAGCCTGATCTACTGCAAGTCTCTTTACTTATTTTACAACAAAGAGGGGAAACTATCAACAATTACATTAAATCCAGATGGTGAAATAGTAAATCAGGCTGATTCACTCACTAAAAATACAAAATTTATAATAATTGAATGACATAGCTAAGTCAAAGCAAGAAATATTGTTCATGGTGACATAAATGAACACAATAAATTTTTTGCAAGTTAATATATTTTAGTGATATAAAGAAAAATATTAAATACATCTACTGAAATTTTCTTTAATTCATCATTAAGTAAATAATAAAGTGAAAAGAGAATAAAACAACTGTCGACTAACCTGATTTGGACTTAATTTATGAATAGAAACATGCCTTCTCATAAAGACAATTCTATCTTGGGTCCTGATATCCTTAGAGGACTGATTAGATGAATAACTTATGGCTTAGTCATGACCTTTAGCTTTGCTGAAAAATTTCAGTAATAATAATTTTAAAAAGCTTGACTCAGGACACAGGCAGTGTGAAAATGGCCAAAAGTAATCTTTACAGAAAATTAGAAATGATATCTTGCTTTGACTTTGAATTTTTAGCCACTTCGCTTCCATCCCAGTATAATGTCTGCATCTAAATCTATTGTTGTTTCAAAATCTGGGTTTTCTCAGGGTAACTACTACTGGAAAATCTAGAAGAGACTGAATTACCCAGTTTTAAGTAAGAAGCTCTCTCTCACTTGTCTCCAGTCCCCTAGTCTCAGTTCCTTAATTCTTTCCCTCTCCTTCTCTGTTCATATCCGGTCATCCTGTATTGTTAAATACTAATGCCTGCCTTGGAGGAAAACTGCCTGTTGGATTGTGCAAAATGCACTCCTAAAGAAGTTCAGGACCTCAGAGGACAGGACTGACAGCAGACATGAAATAGGCAGGGATAGGAGTCATTTTCCTGACTTGGAACAAACCGACCTGTGCAGTGGATCACAGCCATGTGGTAATGTCAGCATCCATGACTGAATGTGGTCTCTTTCCTCTCAACACATGGGTGAGGTCTGGGTTAGGGACTTGGTGGTAGAGGACCCAAGGAAAGTTGTGACACATGAATGTGAAACTTCCTGGTTTCTGGATGGAAAGAGATGGAAAGAAGCAGACAGAATGGATGTTTGACTGTGGTGCAAAAAGACAAAAATTTAGGAAGATACACTCAAAGATGTAAGGAGATAAGGGTTTGTTTGGGAGATGAAGGTTTTTAACTGAAAATCATCCTCAGATTTCCCTTGTTACAGACAATCTGTGACTTACTAATATATTTTCTTTTCTAAAAAAAAAAAAATCAAACCAGAAAACACAGACCTTGTTTTTCCCCATGCCATCTACTGAACATGTGCTTTTACCTTAGGAGATCTTCATGTATCACTTTTCTCTCAATACCCTACTTCTCTTTCTATGGATGTGGAAATGTTTCACTCTTTTCCAAGGTTTTTCACAGGACACATTATGAAGAATAGATCTCTTGTTGCAGCTCTTTTTCTATTCCTATATACTCCAGAGGAGATTTGCAGTGGAGAAACTGAGCTAGGAATTAATGTCTTTCCCCAGAATGCAAGCAAAAAAAAAAAAAAAAAAAAAAAAAAAATTCTTTAATAGAACTGAAAGTTATTAGGGACACGTAGTTTTTGGTCATTAGAACACAACTTCTAACAAAGGATAGTTTGCCAAATTAATACTGTAGCTACTCACCTACTCCTTCAAATAATTATCCTTACAGATAATTATCAAGGAAATAAATTAGACTTTATTCCCTCTATGGGGAAGACTGAAAGGAAGTGGTATTAAAGGAAGTGTGACATAGTAGATACTTCAACCAGTGCTCTGTAGTTAGAACCATGATTTCACATAGGACTCAGCCTTACTCCCTGACAGTTTAACAAGACTGTTCACTCTTCCTGAAGTAACCATCTGATAATTTTTCCTGTTGTATGCTGTATGCCAGATGTCTGTTTTGCTTTCTGTGTAAAACTCATTTCAAACCTATGTTCATTCTTGCTTCTCTACTTTCAATATTAAACCAAGGATGGAATTTTAAAAGTTGCTTATTTTACTATTTAGAAAAGTTATGGGTAAGCGTGAAATGTATTTCATTACTTGAATATCTGCATCTTTGCCATCTGAAAAGAACACTTGTTCAATAAGAAATGCTTATGGCTGATTCTCAGAGGAAACATGGCTATAAAAGTGTAATAGTATTTGGGCGCTTCAAGATTTTCTCTACCTGAGATTTTCTCATTATATTACAGAACTAGATAGAGGTATAATATAATGCAGACATGACCTTTGTTTAAATCAGAAAACCTGAACTGAGCAACTTACTATATTCTATACCACAAACAGTAGTGCAAAACTACAATATCCACTGTGCTAATTGTAGAAAAGAAAAGGAAAATACATAAATTTTGAACATCTTAACACCCTTCTCCTTGGAATTTTTTCAAGACTTGCTTCCCCTCCTGGGATGTAGCATAGCAGTTATCTGACCATGCACACAATGGTTCCAAGATGAAATTAAGAATAACACAATATTCAGAATGAAAGAAAAGCTTTCCTAAATCTAATGTAAACACCTGACAGGGTTAAGACTATTTGACTAACGCTGTGCAGTTGTAAAAGGCTTTATTGAGTGTTTAATGGTTGAAAACTATTTTTTTATGCAAGTGACTTCCCTGTAACAAGTAAGAAAAAACTCTTCTAACAGAATGGCACATAAGCGTTTATTTCCCAGTGGTTACTTCTGCTTTTATGCAAACGTTCTATTGAATCAGTGGTTATCTAGATGGGTAAAACTGATGCACAAGGAAAGAATTATTAAAAAAAAAAAATGAACATTTACTCAAGGGAAACATATTGCCTAAGTTATTGCTTGCCAAGTTTTATTTAGTTCAGATCCTCTGCTAAAATAAAATAGCTCTCTAGATTTTTTTATAGAAAAACAACAGTATAACTTTGCTTAGTTTTTTACATTGTTAAGAATATAAACTATGGTGATCGGGCCTTCATGATGTTTGACATCACTTTCATACATATTATTCTGGTAGTTAGCAATCTAGATTGTAGAAAATTTACATGTCAATTTTTTTGGTTACTTGCATGTGTAATTACTACAATAAAGAAGTCAGACAATGTAAAGAACTTCAGGAAGTTCTCAACAGGAGGGGCATAATTCTGCACTCGGGGATGAACAGCCCTACTCACAAATATATGCTGAAGAACACCCAGCTGGAAAGGATCTTAGCAGAAAAGGACCTGGGGTCCTTGTGGCCATCAAGTTGAACATGAAACAGCATTTTGGAGAAAAAAAGAACAATATTGCCCTGGGGTGCATGAGGCAAAATATTGCCATAAGGTCAAAGGACATGATCTTTCCCCTTTACTCAGCACTGCAATGTTATATCTGGGAATCTAGGTCCAGTTTTGGGTTCCATAGTATTAGAGAGATGTGGACATATTGGAGACATGCCAGCAAAGGGCCATGAAGGTGCTGAAGGCGCTGGGGTATCTCGTCTGTGACAAAAGGTTAAGGAAGCTGGGACTGTTCAGCCTGGAGAACAGAAAGCTCAAGACCTTGTCAATGTATATAAATACTTAAAAGGTGACTGCAAGTGAGTGTGGAGCAGGGGTCATTGCAGTGGTGCCAGTGACAAGACTAGAGCAAATGAGCACAAACTGTAACAAAGCATGTTCCCTCTGAACATCAGAATACACTTTTTTATAGAAAGAGCAACCAAGCCCTGACACAGGTGGCCCAGAGAAGTTGTGAAGTCTCCATCCTTGGCAATAT
The DNA here is from genome assembly GCA_026413545.1 of Cichladusa arquata. Lineage (NCBI taxonomy): Eukaryota > Metazoa > Chordata > Aves > Passeriformes > Muscicapidae > Cichladusa > Cichladusa arquata. The sequence continues at coordinate 64,595,807 of JAOTQP010001546.1, forward strand.
TCAAACACAACTGGAAATGGTCCTGCTTGACTAGAATGTTGAACTAGACGGCCTCCAGAGGTCCCTTGCAGCCTCATCTGTTCTGGGATTTTGTCAGTGCAGACATCAGGTTACATGAAGTTATATATATATACACTCTCTGTGTCTGTACAAAGGGTATTTGTATTTCTGTATAATATTTATTGATGAACCTACAGCATTTTTCACAAAATACAGTATAATGAACTGCAAAGACATTTTAACTCATAATTTAATGTACTAGCACTTACTGTGACAATACTGACTGCATTATTTGAGGTGGGCATTTATTGACAATTTTTCACTGCTCTTTGAGGGGTTTTGTCTCCTGAAAATCTTATGAATTCATAACAGGGCCAATATATTCATCCAGTTTTATCTCCAAGGAATAATATCAAGATGACTGGGAAGTAATGTACTGGTCTGACAGAGACTGAGTACCTTGATATAGAGTTTGAATTCTCTGATGCAGTGAGATAAAATACTGAGGTTTATTTCCACTTTAATACTTTTTCATGATAGCACAAACAAGGTGACCATCGAAAATAAATAAATAATTAGATCAAACTGGTATTGACAAACTGCACTCTCTTTTGGCTGGATTAGAGACATTTTTGTATCTTTGTCTTTCTGTGCTGGCTATGTAACCGTTCAGTGTGTTTATTTTACATTTGAGGAGAAGGAAGAAGGTACACAAAAATGTTTCACTTGGAATATATACAAGTTTTTTAAACCCAGCATAATTAAAAAACTTTCTGCTGTGTCTTGAAAGCAGGAAGAGCTTTTACTGTCTATGAAACAATTTGTGTTACTATCTCAATATTACTATCTTCCTAAATGTTTCACTGATCAGGATATTAAAATCAAATGCATAATTCAAATAATTTAGCATAAAGTTTTCTGTCATTCACTATTTCTGCATCACTTTTTTGCCCTCTAACTTGTGATACAGTCACGATATCATTGAAGGTAATTTTTTTTGCTAGAATTTTAGTGCATTTAAGTGTAAATAGTGAATTTTAGTGCATATAAGTGAGGAGAGAAGGAAAATAAAATAAGCGAGCTTTAAACCATAGGGGTGTAGAAAACACGAACCTGGAATTGGATAGACAAGTGAATAGAAAAGTGCATTTTAAATGGATTATAATGAAAAGCAGACTCAGAAGGGCCAGAGTAACCAGCAGGCAGCAGGTGCAGCCCCTAGGGGAGATAGTGCTGTGGTCTCCAGGCTTGACTGCAGGAGAACCAGCAGAGCACGTACAGACCAGCAATCATGTCCAGTGACTCCATTGTTTATGACTCATCCGAGGAAGGATGAGCAGCATCTGAAGGCAACCACAAAATGAACATCTAAAAGTTGTAATAGGCTGTCTTGTGCCATTTCTCCTCTTTGTTACCTTCTGTCATGTGTGTAGATTAATGTAAAATTATTTCCTACTCTTGTTGGAGTCTTTTGCTATGATAATAAAGTATGAGAATTTGAATGTCTAGCATGTCCTTGGAGTACAGGAGCATTTGACATTTTCTGTTTTAGTACCTAGTTCTGCCTTCCCCAGAAATGAGTGTGGCTATAAACGTTGATGAGCAGAATGAGTAGCCAACCAAAATTAAGAACATCTTAAAGGTCAAGGTAATTCACCACTACCATTCTCAATGTGCAGTATTCTAGCCACTAAACACTATCACAAAGTCTCCAGTACAGGAAAACAAAGACTTACGCGTAGGGTTTCGAGCTTTGCTTTGGTTTGTTGGTGTTTTTTCTAAAAAAACATAGTGACAATAGCAACAAACAGAGGAAAAGCTTGACAAAGTACTTATAATGCATGTATACAATTTAATAGCCTTTGTGCTGCAGAATAGCTTCCATCTTCTCTGCATCAGAAATAACTTTTGGAAAGGGGACATAACTGGATAAGCCAATGGAAAACAAAATCTGTAAGACACAAGACTAATAAACCAAAACTTTTCTTCATAGTGTTTCATTTTAATACTGAGTGGCTTTTCTCATTTGATTGTTGTTTTTTTCTGGTTGGTTGCTTTTTTTCTTTAATCTCATTCACATCAAAATTTAAAATCAACAATCAACTGTAATGGCATCATTCTAAAGACAAATGGAAATATGACATTTGTCAATCCAGCCCAAAATCGCTGCAAAGAATTTATGCATGTTCTCATAAAACACAGCTGTGATATTGCAGTAATTTGAGCCAAAAACAAACCGTAATTTTAATGACAAAATGCTTCTGTTGTGTAAAGTTTGCACAAAAACATGGTTATGTTTAGTATTTTGATCTCATCAAACTGGAGAAAACTGCCAGTGGACCCTGGGCATATGCTTCTATTATTAAATCTAATCTATTTGCACAGTAGTTGCACATCTCTTAGTTCACTGAGCACTGTAAAAATATAGGCACACATTTATTTGGAGCAGATTCTGATACAAGAAGAAAAAAAATAATCCACACATTGGACTGGCAAAAGCCCTTAAGTAAAAAGCATTTCATTACAAATAAAAAGCTCAGTGTAGAGAGGACATGCTGCTGCTGCTCTGACATTTCCTTAAACAGGGATTCATGGCCACCATCTTTAGGGTGGTATGCTGTGCTCTCAGATTGCACAAAGAATAGGAAAATAAAGTCAGCCTATCTATCCTTTTCAATTAGATTTCCGGGTCTTTTCCAAAACACCTGTGCCAAACTGATTTCCTAAAAGAAAAATAACCAGACTTAATGGGAGTGTTAATGAAAATGGTGTCATTTTGAGTTGTGCTTACAAATAGTTTTGTTGGGTTTTTTTTGAATCGAGAACTCAAATCTACTTATTTTTATTTTAAAAAAGAAACATAATTGCAGACTATATTGTGCTTTTAATTTAGCAAAATTCTAATGAGGATAGAGTGAGTAGGTGGATTTTGCTGAGGCCTTCAATTTTAAAACAATCATATTTATTTAGGATTTCTTTTTTTACTTTTGAAATCATGTAGGTTCAGTTCCAACTTTTATACAAAGACAATCTTCATATGGGTTTATTATACTGAGTTATGTCAAAATTTCAGTGACAGAATTAAAAATGCTACAGTGTTGTTAAAATAGATTTTATTTTGTTGTGATTTGTTTTGCTATAAGTAAAATAAAACTTGTGTTGTCTATGTAACTTAACTGTGGAAGAAATAGAAGTGTTATCAAAACAGGAAACAGTTCTGGATGAGAAAATAAACACAAAAGGAAGCCTAAATCCTACTCAACAGCAGATTTGCCTACCAATCAGATATAAATAAAAATACATTTTTAGATATAGTGTTTAATTTTGTTCTTCATTTTCCCTGTGTGCTTCTCTTCCTCCTCTGACTGAAATGTACCTTGCTTTGAGGACAACTTGACATCCTGTTCTTGTCATTTTTGTCATTTTTGCCTCACATCTTCTGAAGGCAGATCCCATTGGACTGGTTGCTAACCAAAAAGGAATGCAAATATTATTTGTCTCACTGGTAATAAATTGATTTTAGGATAAGCAGTGCCTTTATATCTAGATTAATTTTTCATTAATTGAACATAGTTCCTTAAATAGAATGATATTTAGAAAAAATTAGGATGAATCTTAAATCATCATGAATCTTAAATCATCATTTCCCCTTGTTGCCCTAGAACTGGCCTAGAAACATATTTAACTAATGTCTTAATACATCCTCACACTGACAGACTTTTTACCTTATACCATTAATACTCTTTACAGTACCCAGCTGGATGAGTTTCTCTGCTACAAGATCCCTCAAGTAATTTGTGGAGGTGGAAGTTTTCAAGGACAACTTTAGATGCTTTAAGGAAAGTGGAAACATCGAAACCTGCTATCAATCCTTATTGAAACTTCCATCTGTCCCACTATCTTGAAGAAGATAACCCAGGTTCTGCCAAGAGGGTAGAGGACACATGGAGCTAGTCTGGGATTTGTGCTTCACTTAATAAGTATGTTTTAATGGCCTTCAGAATTTTGATTCAGGACTGGTGGCCTAGTGCCCTGTAACCTGAAAAGGGAAGACAGAGTTGTTCTGGTGCTTCCTGAAGATCTTGGCCTGGAGATATCCTAGTACCACACAACACAGATGGGTTTTTCGGTCATCAGAACTTAGCCGAGCTCAGATTTACTAGTAAATCCAGTAAAAAGTTCTTCACGGTGATAGTGGTCAAGAACTGGAGAGACTGCATAAGGAGGAAGGGAATTTCCATCCTTGGAAATACCTAAAATTCTTGGCCAAGGCCCTGAGCAGCCTCATGCAATTTCAAAGCTCAGTCTGTACTGGGCAGGAGATCAGACTTGATAGTTTCCCAGAGTTCATCCAAACCTACGCAATTCTATGAATAGGGTCCTGCACACCCGTGAGCTCCAGAGAAATCTTAGAAGAGAATGTGGGAGAATTGTACAGAAGGGGCCAATCTTGACTCATCTGCCATTTTTTGGGTACTAAGATGAAGTAGTCTACACTTGATAAAGGCTTCAGTATCTACTGATGCACAAGCTGCTGTGAAGACATAAAAATATTATTCATAAAGTATTAGCTCAGCTTTCATTACTGAGCAATTGTCTGTTAATAATTGTTTAACCTGATTATTTTTGGTGGCAATAATTGAAGAACTAAAAAAATTTAAGGGACTCAAGAGTTTAAACTGTAACAGGATTTCAGTTAGCTTCAGAAAGAATCTCAAAGTGGCAATTTTCTTTCTCAAAATTCTTTGATAAATACTGTACTAGACTCTTTTATACAAATCTCTCTATTTGCAGTGACCATGGGATGAATGCTTTTTGCATATGACAAGAAAGGACTTTACTAGTAGTAGTGAAGGGGTCATATTTCTTTTTCTGAAAGGAGGACATATCATAGATTTTTAATATATCTTTTTCTTTTCACACCTTCACAGTCTCAAATAAAACTGGAGGAAAACTTAAGAATATATATTTTTGGTATTTTCTTGCAGCTCAGATGTTCAAATATGGTAACTGTATTTCTGAAGTAAGTGTAAATATAATTTTCTGCTTAAGATGCACAAAGGATCTGGGAGACAAGTATTCATAGATGGATTATTCTTTTTTTTTTTTTTTTATTTGAAATCCTAATAGCTTTTTGGATGCTAAAAAAAAAAAAAAAAAAAAAAAGAAAATTCAAACTTTTAATACTATCTATACTTACTGAAGGTTGCCATAATCTGCATTTTTCCTGCCTGGAATATGCTGTGCTTATCATAATAGCACAGTGATATTTAAGAATGTTATCCTTGCCAATTTGTGGTTGAGCCTAGCTAAAAATGATTTTTTTTGTTTTGCTGACATGAAAGGAATAAAGAGGAAGTTGCAAGAGTCTGGGGAAGAAACGGTGTAGTCTGGTGAGGCAGGACATGTTTCAGTAATTTTCTACCAGTTTTATTTGCATTACACTGCGATGTGTGCCCTGCAAGGAGATGGGGAGCAATCTGATCTGGATGTATCACTAAAATAAGTTTCTAAAGTAGCCTAGAAAGACTGACTGCACAGTGGAGGAGGAGCACACTGCACAGAGAGGAAAGGCTCCCCTTATCCTCTGAGGTGGGTGTGGAAACAGAGGGAGAAGGGGACCCTCCCTGTATCCCTTTAACTACATCTTGCTGTCCATAAAAACACGAAATCATAGTATTTGTCTTATTGTCTCTCCCCTACAAACCTAGACGCTAAGAATAGGAGTAATTTCATCTAATTAGTTGTCTGAAAGTTCACATTTTAATCAAAGTTATTACTTGCTATCCATGATTGAAAAAGCCTAGAGGAATAGAAGAGAGGACCTCCATAGTGCAATTATCCCCATCCCCTGGAGACCAATTCATGCCACATAACACAAACATCTCTCTTAAAATGAGATGAATAAGTCTCCAGAGATGCCCTTATTTCTCTCCACTGACTGTAAAGGAAGCAGTAGACACCTAGCACTGATGAGAGTGACTAGATGCCTAGACAGATTCATGTAAAATGGATTTCCTTCTAATTTTCTCATATTACTGACACTTACAAGTTAGGGTAATGAAATTAAATTCATATATTACTTTAATTTACAGGCACAGAAGAAACATCCTTTTCAAAGCTACTATTAAAGTGAGAATGTGTACTGTAAAATTGTCTATTAAAAACACAATTATAATAACTGTAAGGTAAGAAAAACATAGTTTAAAATACAATGGGTTTGTACTGATCTGGGTTTCATGAGAGGTAAAGTAAGTTGCTTTATTTCTCTTTGTGTAAGGTCCCATTTATGAAGCATCAAGTTTTTAGCAGAAATTATATCCAAAAGAGCAATAGGGATGATCAAGTATTTGGAATAGTTTATATACTATGGGAGATAAGGATGACCAGTACTCTTCAACCTGAGGGAGAAATATGAGGGAGAATAAAATAATTACAAGTATGGAAAAGTAGGAAAAGAGAAATTGCACATTGAAATTTGTTTTCAAATTACTTAGAGGAATGAAATTATCATTAGGAGAAAAGTTTGAAACTGAAAAAGGGAATACCATTTAATATCATCTTGTTTGAAACAGAAGACTTCTTTTGCAGTGAGATGTTGCTAGTGACAGTAGTTTATGCAGACCCAGAAAGCATTTAGTTTTATCAAAGTTTATCAGATATAGTTTCTTCAATAGCCCACAAAGAGCTCATTGTCAAAAACTTTCATGATATTTCAGGAAACATCACAGTATGCTTTTTATATCGTGTGTACTTTCCTAAGATTCTCTACATAAAATATTCATAAAGAATTCTAGATTGTCAGTTGAACAGGTACGTAACACTTTGAGTGTGTTATAATTACAAACTTAGACTACCAGGTTAATTCACTGAAGCTGATAAAATATTTTGAAGACAAGTCTCACTCCTCTGGTATGAGGCATTTGATTATGGCTAGGGGTGAAAAAAATATCATTGATTGCTCTTTTATTTTCTTTATTTTCAAAATCATATACTCAGAAAAGTCTTCAGTTTCTTTCAAATCAGGCAACCTAGATAAATGTCCTATGAGTACCTTCTCTTGCATTTTTGTCACGAGTGTTTGCTCTTCCTTACTGTTTTATTTTTAATAAATATTGTCAGTTCGGCTCCCTGCCAACATGCTGTTAAAAACTCAATGTGACAACTGTGCTACTAGCATGCTGGAAGCATGATAACTGGGATATATTTAATGCCTGATTATAGACGTATGACAGAAAAAGGACAATTCTTTTTCAGTTTTCCAATATAGTATCGATATGGAAGAAAAAGCCTGGAAGATATTACTGCAATGGAATTGCACAGCTTTTGTTTTAATCTTTCACCGGTCCCATTGAAATCAAGCTTCTTTCAGCTTCAAACTACACATCTGTAGTTCAATTTTTAATTTTTTTTTTTAAATATTGCATGATATGTGGAAACACTAGCAATAGCGACAGTTCACAATTATCATTCAAAAAATTCCTTTGAGACTTCAACCAATGGATTTTATGCTATTTGTTATGTTTGGGGTATTCTACTTATGACTGTAACCACAGAAAAGGGCAATTTTCAGTTCAGCAATTCAGAAATGATTGAGGTTTTTCTCTTGTGTTCATCCCTAAAGCCTGCAACCAATTTCTCAACTTCAATTTTATGAGGATAGGGCTTGAATTTTTAACTTGCTGTAGTTTTAAATTTTTCTTCCATCTTGGTGCTGATGGACTGGGGGCATTTCAACAGCGCCCTCAAAGATTTTCCCATGAAAAGAATATTTGCATTGATCTTTAAACTATTGGAAAATGTTGGAATATCATAGGCAGCAGTAAATAAAATAAATAAAATATCTTCTATATCAAAATCTACAGCTTGGTCTGAAACAATCACTCCAGATCTTCTTTACTGTAACTTGAGGGAAGTATTCATGCCTGAGATTGGCTAACTGACATCTAAACAAATCAGAGTTATTGACTCCAAAGATTCTCTACTTCTCTCTCTTTTCCCCAAAGAGACTCTCACGTGGATCAGATTTTTTCTTCTGCGCTTATTGAAAGTCTGGGGACACAAATCTTATTTTTTAAATGCAACAGCTAAATCAAAATAACCAAACAGGGCTGCTTTACCTAGTATGAACACTACAGTGAGTGAGCATTTTGGTGTAAGCCCCCTGAGCACCAGTTAACAGATGCTTGCTCTACAGCAAATCCTTTATTTGTGAAAGTGAAAATTCTTCTAGTCCTTCTTCCTAGCCTGGAACACTCCCAAATATTGACTATCATTACCAATAACACAGTTGAGTTTGAAACAATCTGTTCCTTGTCTAAACTGCAGCAAGCATTTTCTTCAGTGGCCAGAGACAGTTTTAGTGACTGAAAGGTTGATCTGTTTTGTTTTCTAGCTACACAGAAACCCCAAGAATATGCTCAATGCACAATGTTGAAATATGGGGAGAAACCAGCACGTCTCCGACATTTTTCTTGCCTTTTCTGGTCAGGCAACTACACCTAGGATCAAACTGACTGCTTCTATAAGGTGTAGGTTACCCTCTAAAATATTCCTGTGAACACTTTGTCTTAACATTTTTTAACATGGTAATGATCAAAACAAATTGATTTTGTTTTTCAGATTGCTAAGAACCTCCCAACATTTTCTTCGGCATCAGTGTTGAATAAATCATTGTAATGTTCCCCTGCAGTGAATTGAAAATTAATTTACACAGTGAAGATGATCCTCCTAATAACAGGGTACATGGAATGGGGAAATTGGAAATCATTACCCAGCAAACATTATCTGTATTATTTTTGTGGCTGCTTTAGATTGTATTGTAATAGAAAATTAGGAGACTGGCTGTGAAGAAGTTTAAGAGGGTCCCCTGAAGAGCTTCTGCTTTAAAATTGATTCTTTAAAAAAGCATTAAAAAGCTATTGGAATTGATTGCCTGCTAATATAAAGGAAAAACTCTTTGCCACCATTTATGTTAAAAAAGAGCATCTTCATTCATGCATGTTATTAAAACTACTGGCCTGAAAGCCCCTGTAGAAAGATAAAGGATATGGATGGGATATTAAAACAGCAATCTTTACTTTATCTGGGATTTAAAGTTAATGTGTCTCTTTTATTAATTCAGCAGGAGCTATTAGTTAGTATGTCAAATAAGGGATTTACAATTAAAATACTATAGAATAGAGGTATCTTTAGTAAACAGTGAACAGGAATTCTTCATTAATCTTCCAAGCATGAGGTATAACCCTGCAAAGAATAAATCCTGCATTTACAGTTTTCTTTATTGCCTAGTTTGCTATGCAGAAACAATAACACCCAGAGCTGATAACATCCCTGATTATCTTCAGTAGCTTCCACTGCTGTGGGATAATAGTGAATCAGATCTTAGCCAGCCACCATATCTTGTTTCCAAAGACTCAATTGAGCAGCCTTTAGAAGATGTGGCTGTATGTAATGTGTTGGTAATATTTAAAAATTACATGGAAATATAATTTCCTTTCTTGACTTTGAACTACTCAGAGCTTTTCATGGTGTTCTGATTTCTAACACATTTGGAACAAATTTCCCTTGTCTCTTTTAATTTGGGATAACAGGAACATTAAGGGGAAGTGAACATTGAGGAAAAATCTTAATAATGATCCTATTAGAAAAACAAATGGTTTGAACTTTAAAGTAGCAATTTGCATGTGTGCATTCTTCAGTTTTGCTTTCATTTTAAAAGGGAAACAGAGATTATGTTGGAAGGAAGACCATTTTGGGAACTTTGTCAAACACAGCAATCAAGGTGAAGTCCCTTAGGTAAAGTTGCAAAGAAATGCAAGTTGATGAAATTATATTGATGAAACTATTGCAGATTCAGAGACCAAGGGAATGGAAAGAGTGACAAAGCATAATAGCATATGGAGACTGAAAGAAATAGCCTGATCAAGAAAGTGACAAGCCAGACACAGTAGAAGAGCACCCAAGCACCCAGCTGATAACAGCAGCCAGTGTTAATTTATTTTGGATTTCAAATGTCTGAAGATAAAAAATAAAATAAATTAAAAATAAAAAAAAAAAAGTAGCAAAACCCAGGTACAAATTAGGTTAAATGGAAATGAAGTGTGATGCAAACTGAATAAGGATATTGCCTGCTACATGGACATGATACAAGGACAATAAATCTTTTTCTAATGTTCTGTATTGTTATGATGGGAATGTAGATGTGTTTTTAACTCAGCCTAAGGACAAAGACTAATTGTTAAACTCCATAAAAGTTCAATGTCAATTAACATTAAGTGTTCTTAACTTTTGAAATATTTAACTGCTTTTATCTACATCAATAACCAAACTTTGTTAGCAAACACAGGTTACCTACAATCTTCACCTTCCGGTGTGTTTGTCATTCAGAAGTTTGGAGGATGATGAGGAGGATGATAATGAAGAAAATTTACCACATGACTTTTGCTAATAATCAAAATAAGAGGAAAAAAAGACAAGAGTTACAAATTTCCTAGGCAAATAAGATGACAATTTTAACATGTCATATTTCCCCCCAAAAATTCCTTAGCCTTCTATATTTTACATTTAGAAGTCTGTTGTTTCAGATTTGATAATTTTAGAGTTGTGTTATCTACATGTACTGGTAATAGGTGAGTTCAAAAAATCCCTGCACAGCTACATGCATAAGTTTTCACATGGTAATGTGGGATGTAGATTTATAGTATTTTTGCTATTCTCTTAACAACAGGCTGAGTGCTTGCTCTCACTCTGCAGTAAAAGTGAGACAGCTTATTCCTCACTGAAGAAGAAAACTACCTACATTTACCACGGCATAAGTAAAGGCAGTTATTGCAGAATATCTGATATCATAAATTCAAACTTACACCTTACACCTCATTAACCTGTTGAAAGACTGGGAGTCCTGCATGATAAGCACTGTACGAACACACAGGAATAAGTTTCCTTTGTCAGACAGAACAAAGAATACAAATTACTATCTGAATCATAGAAATCAGATGACTTGCTCAAGGACAAGATGTGAAATTGCAGACCTAGGACTTGAATATTTATCTTTGAAATTTCAGTCATAAGGCCATTCTTCCTAACCTCAGTAGTACAAATCCTCTTCTGCAAACAAAATTTACATTCAAAAAATACACATATTCTTTTAATTCAGCACTTCCATAGCTCGCTGAAGTCACATCTCTACCTAGATCTAGAGAAGGAAGTGCTGGAAAAGAACCCATTCAGTGTAGTCACCAAGGGGCCACTGTAGCAACCTTGTGGGATGTTCTCCTGCTCTGCTGCTCAACAAGACCCAAGAGCTTCTTGGTTAGGTCCAAGATGGACAACTACTTGAGGCTCTGCCCAGGAATGGGAAATTTATCCTTTTTTAAGGTTTTTTTGAGGGGTAGGAGTCTTAAGCTGGGCTAATGCACACATTTCAGCATGAGGTATTGCTCTACAGTATGCTGGGAAAAAATACCTCAAAGTTAAATAATTACACATAAGAGCCCTTACATTAATGCATTACCTTTATGACAGAGATCTGTGATAATTTTCTGTTATGTTGTAGACTATAATAGTGATTTTACAGATTTATGCCCTCTTTCCTGTGTTGTACTAATCTTATGGCTTCCTTGACATAGAGATGGACCTGGGTCCTCTAGCAAAAAGACATATTTCTACTTTTCTGTTTATATGCTTACACAACCTTCCTAATAGCAGCCTCTATTTTTATTGAAAACTGGCATGAAAGCCTAATTTCAGACATATATTGGACATCAACAGAAACTTCACTTCGGAATTACAGAGCAAATCAGCATTCCCCTGTAATTAAAATAATAACCTAGTGCTGACTCTTGGCAGTTCTTAATGGCCATCTCTATTTTTCTTGTGTTTTTTCCCCTGCAGTTTCCATAGTGAAGCAGTGGTCACAACACACCTGGCAGCTTCAAATGTTCAGATGCCAAGTTTATCTTTCCGCCATTGGCATTAGTTTATAAATCTAAAGTGATTTGAAGTGTGGATTGTGCCTAGAAAATATGTTCCAAGTGACAATTTTCAGAGAAGAGATGCTGAGCATCAACAATTTACCTCCCATTTGGAATTTATTTTGGGTGATCACAGGTAGGTATCATAATTAAAAGTACAAATGAATTATGGCATTAAAAGAAGCGTTTTCTACTTTGAATTCATGAATGAAGGCTTTAATAGTTGAACATTTAGGTAAATCTTCAACTGAGTTTTTCATGCATCTCCCTTGGCAAGTGGTAAGGCCCCTGATCCCATCTCCACTGATGGTCAAGAGATAGAAGTGGGCTAAAAGGTAATAAGATTTGCTTTTCTGGAGCCCTCAATTCCATCTAAAAGTGCCAGAAGGTACCCTCCTCTCACCTTCGCAAGACAGACTGATCATTTTCCCCCCAGTTTCCTGCAAAATAAATTGAGGATCAAAGAGGTTAAACTACTTGCCCATGGATTCATACAGAAGCCTGGGGCACAGCCAGGATTAGAATATGAACTTCCTCACTCCCACGCTCTGTTTTTCCACAAGACCATTCTACACTTGGTAAACATCAGATTTTTAACTCAGCCATGGAGAAAATACTGCAGTAAAATGATTTGTGCCTTTCCATCTCACAGTATGAGCAAGGAATCTCTTGAGCCAAAGAATTTGGTTTTTTATAATGAAAGGATGCAAATCTTAAATGTTTCTGAAATTCTTCAGTGTTCTGGGATTATCAAGTGCTCATTTATAGATCATGTAAAATCATGTATGTTGGGTGATTAAATAATTGAAGAATTCATAAACTCCAAGAGTAGGGCTCATAGTATCTGAAATGGCAAAGTCTATGCCTGAATTATTGCAAGATGGAAATATTAAGTCTAAAAATATTAGTGTCTTTGTTGTATGGCCTACTAGTGTCTGATATTTTCCTTTAATAAGTCAAAATATTTTTAAATTCACTCCCTCATTTAAATTATGTTTCCCCCAGTAAATTACAGTATTGCATCTGTCTCTTTGTCGAGATAGAAAGACGCTATGCATATCCTTTTCCTCAAATGGCATAAGGAAATTGTTTTGCATTGTTTGGGTTTTTTTTTTTAATCTAATCTTGCCATCTAAACCAACATCAAAATCCAAGAGAACACAACATATATCCAGTGTGCTCCAGATTTCCCAAACTGCAAAATCAAGCATTTGCTCTAGAAAGGAAAAGCCCAAGTCATTCTTTTCATTGGAAAGTCAATATTTTATGGAAAATTGAGATGCTGAGAAATGCATTTCACGAATTCAACTTATTTCCCCTCCCCCCCCTTTTTTTTTTTTGGATGTATATTTTATCTGAGTTGCAATGAAAGCTGGATCCTAATTCTGTACAGTCCTTTAGGTTTTTCATTGTGAATTCAAAGAAATGAATGGCAATGAGATGGTGACCTTTAAAACATGAACATGCTAATAATTAAGAAAACCCACTAAAGAAAATATAAACAAATTTTAGCAATTTGAATGTACAAATAATATTTAAGAAAGTGAAGCTCATATTACTTGTTTTCATTTTAAGCTCATTTCAAGAATCTTGGTTGTTCTTCAGTGGCTTCCTTTGCCAGTGGTTATTGTGAGTCACTGCAGTTCATGCTGTGAGAGAAGTACTAAACCACAAACTGGGGACTTAATCACAGACATTCTGTTTCACTTATTCATCATTTTGGGGCATGGAGTAAAAATAATGAAGTATATGGAGAGGATATTTTTTGTCAGGCAAATAATGACCTACTCATGAATCCCAGATATATGCAAGTATTATTGCAAGAATGAAATTAAATGTTTTAAAATAATTCTTAGTGGGGGCGCAAAATAATCAAAGGCATAAAATGTCACAAAACAAAACAGAACCTTACCAAAGAGATTATGAAAACCTGATTTGGTAATTTAACTTGGAAATGAAAGGAATTTCTCTGAGATGTTCTTTTAAGCATTTCATATGGTGTTTTGGGAGAATAAATTGGTTAGCACGGAGAATTTTAGAACTAGTATAGAAATTAAACAAAGAGTAAAGGAAAGGGAGAAAATAGTTGAAGATACTGAGGGAATCTTACTGTAACAAAACAGTTCTGGAAACTAGCTAATACCTCTTTCAGTGACCTTGTTACAAAAAGATAGCTTGTTTTAATGTAATTTACTGATGTCATAACATTGGGAAAACACCCCCAATACAAAAGAGGTTTGGAAGACCTGATGACCTTAGAGACTTGCATAATAGTAATGAGATAAAAATTCAATCAAGCAAAGGGCAATGCCATGCACTTAAGGGCTATCATTAAGAACTTATGTTATTAGCTCAAAAGATTAGAAAAGAAGAGAATCTGTGTTTACCCGTAATGCCTATGAACCATAGTGATACTCCTAAAAAGGCAAAGGTAATTAATATTTGTGTCAGGCAAGGCATTTCAAGAAGGAGTCATGGCAACTGAGTGTCTTTACACAAGGTACTTCTGGTTGCTTTTGGAGAACTATGCCGTATTTAGGACCACTCGGCAAAGACCAGGGGAAGAAAACGGCTCTTGGAGTATCACAGAACCATGAGTCTTAGATGAGGAATACATCTGGGTTGGTTTTGGGTAATCTAATGAAGCAGAGGCTAAATGATATTGAATTACTATTTATAAATACACAGACAGGGAAACACCAAGGCAGGAAATGATCTGTTTTGACTAAAGGGCAGAATTGGCACAAAATCAAATGGATAGAAACTGGCCATAAATAATTCTAGTGTGGAAATCAGAAGAATGTTTCTAGTCATTAGGAGAAAGATATTCCATGTAATATATTCCCAGAGGACTTTTTGCCTACCCCACTCCATAAGTTTGTAGAAGGGATTGCAAAGAACAAATATTTGTACCAGCAGAGATTGGAGCCCAAAGATCCAGGAGTTTCCATACTAGGTTAAATGCCCATTCCCTTCTTACTAAATAAAGAAAACCTGCTGAACGTGAAATGTCAAGCCACAAACCAAAATACATCGAATCTCTGTATTTGCTGGTCAATGGGTCAAAATGTGAAGTGGGGGAACTAAATAAAAAACAAATTTTTGCAAAAAGGTAAAGATGCCCAGCTGCAAAATGCTTTATTAAGCATTAATAATCTCCTAATTAAAGAGACTATGCAGGAGGGCAAATCCTGCTGTGTTACCTGTATAAAAAATACCCAATGATGTAAAGTTCCTACGTGACTCCTTTAAACTGTATTAGAGAGTTGTGCCAGCATGGAAAAGGATGCTGCCTGAACCTTTAGACCATTATTTATTTATTTGTACTTGGATTTATGTCAAAGCAAGACAGGATGAAACACTAAACTTTTTACTGTAATGAACCTTGGCGTTTGACTCCCATTATAAACAATGTGAACTAAAAATGCCTGGAGGCACTATACCTTGTGCATCTGGCATTTATACAGCAGATTACCAGCACTCTTACTGACCTTGGCAGCTCTGCAGGGGACACACTGTATATTCATTGAGCTGAGTTGTTTTAAAAAATCTCTTGTCTGTGCACATCTGTATCAGGGTGAAGCTCAACTTCTCTCCATCATTGTGTCAAAGGGATTCATGTGAACTTCATCATGCTTTCAGCAAAGCACATTTGTGAAGGTGCGAAATCAGATGGTGAGTGTATTTAAAAGCCCTCTGTTCCAAGCCCCTTAAGGTCTTACATGTGTGTGTAACTCACTGTGTTCAGTGAAAAAAAAAAAAATTATTTGTAACAAAACATTTGAAGGCCTTCAAGATCAGAGGGTATAAACATTAAGGGCCAAGATTTCTCTAGACTGTTTGCAATTGTGTGCAATAGCTGTACACAAGAAGCTTTCTACTTACATGTTCTGTGTAAAAGTCATCTCTAGCACTTCAAAGGAATAAAGTTTGAAAAGCAGGCCACTGTCATCAGACTTGCTGGATAGTAATCAAAGGCCAACTGACATGAAAGGTTTGGAAGAACAGATGTAGCACTCAAAAGCAAACAGAGACCGTGCTCACTTTCTTTGCTCACATTTAGCTGCACCTTTAGGAATCAAGTCTACAAAAATTTCTAGCACATCTGGGCCTTCCAATCTCAGAAATACTTTAAAACCATAGTCTGGGTTTTCCTGCAATGCACTACTTTACCTGAAGTTATAATAGTGGCAGCTGTAGCAATTCCTAGTCTCAATTTCCTCCACTTTTAAGTTCTACTTATAAGAAGACTACAAGTAATAAAAATTAAAAGAATGAAAATTAATTCTTTGGCAATTCTTCTGGCAATCTATTTTGTGCATGTTTATTTCCAGCAAAGATTTTAAAAGGAAAATTGGTGGGTGCTTAGAACCCAAACCCTTTGTATTACTGTGAAGTAAAACACTTATTTCTGAAAAATAAAGGGCCAAAATTATGAATACTGTTCTAAGTATGAATGAATGTATTTATAACCAATGAGTGTTATTACATATAGACATATTAATATGTATGTAAGCCATTTGACGTATATTAACCTTCAAAGATGCTCAGAAGATATTTTTCATTACACAATGAAAGGAATATCTAATAGAATTAGACATTGTAACATAGCATAACATAACATAACGTTTAGGCATAATGGAATCTATAACATTTCTTTTGAATTTACCATTCTAGAAACAGATCTGGCAATTGTACATACTAAATTTCTGAAGAGCTCTTTTTCATAAACTTAAAGAATAGAAGAATCTCTTTACACAATAACCTTTTATTTCATTGAATAATGCAGGAGTCCAAAGTGCTTGCTAAGTCAGATATAGCTATCTAAAGTGTGCTCTAAGAATGGCTGGAAGAATTGTACATACATATTTTGAAGTAGCACTTTTAGCTGAAGGATGCATACATTTTCTGAGAAGTGTCTACCAAACAATTATTCTTATTTTTTCTATTATTTTTTTCAAAATTTGTCATAGATGTTTTGTCACAAGTGGAAATACCCAAACCCAACATTCTGTAGCTTTATTCTTATAGTAGAAAAATGCAAACTAAGCTCTCTTCCAGTCCCAACAATGCTAACAAAAGAAAAAATGAAAAAATGTTGGCTTTTCATTTACAACATCATTTTCAGCAGTCAAAAACTGATCAAAATATTCCCTAAAACTAATTAACCAATTGCAATTAAGAGCAGCCCTTAGTATTTCGCTTATTTAAGCAGGCTTTGTTCATTTGACATGTTTAATTTTGGCTGCCAAGCACAAAATGAGCTTCCTAGACATTTAATTACCTGAAATTATGAAAATCTTCCTGATAGAGAATGCCAGTTAGAGAGTCAGGGTAGAACTTTTGGCTTTTATTCCAGAGTTTTTATGTTGCTGATGTGGCACAAAGCTGACCCACTTGCTTCAGTTCCCAGTCTTCAGCCTTTCTAGAAAATATTCTTGAGGGGAGAAGCATAGGAGCAAAATGGGGATTGGAAAAGGTAAAATGCCATGTGTAATGACCCATTTGATCCTTGCCCATGAGAAGTGTGTCCAAAATTGCAAGTTAGAGTATCTTAAAAATAATCTTAAACTAGGGAGCAGATTTTCTTCAGTAAATGGGAATTATAAAATCATAGGGAAATGGCTGAGAGGCACTCTATCCCTAGACCCTTTTTCAGGTACTTTGAAAGAATTAATACTCTGTTGATACCAGTATAAGCATTCAAAATATCAGATTTCCCATATATTTAAAAGCGTGAAAAAAATGAATGCCTCGTTTAAAAAAATTCTTTCCCATTTAATGACAACAAGGGCAGGTTATTTGAAAAAAAGGTATATTTCAATTCTCCCTTTGGAGTAATATTTTCTACTAAGTTAACAGGTAAAACAGTCTCCTATTTTTCTACTAGAACCAAACCTGTCATGCTTATTGACATGAAGGGATTAGAGTCTGGGTAGGGGAGGTATTGTAGAGTAAACCAATGCCAATTAGCACTTATATTAACACTTAAAGGGCCTTCAGAGGAAACGAGGCATTCCTTGCTGTATTGGTGTTCTTCCTATACTGCAACAGCTCCTTCAGGTCACACAGTGAGGCAGCATCCTATATAAAATGCAAGAACAAACAAAGAGACATTGTTTCCCTCTGTCCTGTTTTTTTCAAATACAATGTTAGATCTTGGAAGTACGTTTAAACAGTTCCATTTATCTCTCCAACCTATGAAATTTCAAGAGATGCTTATTCATTTTTCCTACATATTTCTGAGTGTATTCACTCTAGGTGCTCTGAACTTGAACATTTTTGCAAGTTCAGAATGCCTGCCTCGTGTAACTTGATATGTAATTAATCACACTGGAGTAGGGTTATATGTCTGTATTTTGCAAAAATCATGCTCTCCAGGGGCTGCTCCATTTACAGTGTAGTAATGTATATAGGGAACTTTCCATCAGCAAACATGTTTGAGCAGATATAAATTGCTTTACAGCATTTCATTGGCTTCAGAATACAGAAAAAAAAATCCCCAGCCAAACAACAAAAGCCCCCACAAATTTGTTTCCACTAATGAAATAGAGTAACTTCCTTTATAGAAGTTTTTAAGGGGGAAAAATTAATGAATGAGTGCTAAAATATATTCATGGTTAAGCTCTGATTTAGTTTAGGATGGCTGACACATGATATACATTCACAGCAGGAAGAAAAGAGAAAAGATAATGAATATTAGCAGGAAAAAATCAGCAAGTGAAACCCTTGAAGATTATTCCCTTTTTCTGCAGAAAATCCAAGCACCAGCTACTGCTCAGAGGAAGCTCCGCATCAAGTCAGGGTGAAGGTACCATTCAATGCTCTGCCATAGCAGACACTCTGCATGGGATTCAGCTGAACAAAAAGACTCTTAGTCACACACACACAAAAAAAAAAAAAAAAAAAAAAAAAAAAAAAAAAAAAAAGAAA
>JAOTQP010001546.1:64614814-64625517 GCA_026413545.1 Cichladusa arquata
AAAAAAAAAAAAAAAAAAAAAAAAAAAAAAAAAAAAAAAAAAAAGTCATTTCTGTGCTGAAAATCCTATCTTTTTGAACTAAACAGCTACATTTGGTCAGATGAATCATGCAATAAAAATGCCTATATCTCTCCACTGTGCTGCTCTCTCCCAGAGTTTATGCAGATGTCCATGCTGTACTTTTTGACACTTCTGTGATAAGAATCACATCCTAGCTACCAGCTCAGATGAGTGGCTGAGCACATCTGCAGATGCTTGCAATGCCTTCTTACCCTGCTGGTAATCTAGCTCTGTATTCTTGAGCAGCTATGCACAAAAAACTCTCTGATGTCCAGCCTGAGCCCATGGGTACTGTAGCTGCCCCAGAGTCTGCTGTCAGGCAATTTCTGTAAGACTCAACGAGTCCATATGGGAAGAGCACTTACTGACTAGATAATGGTACATCATTTCCAGTATAGAAGAATAAGAAAAATTACAATTTAAAATCTTCAGGAAAAACAGAAAAGGGAATTCAGTAAAAAAATAAAATCACATCTAAAACACTCAGAAAATGCTTCAGCTCAGTCCATAGCAAATAACAGAAAATTACAGTGTCAGGTGGAAAACTATAAATAATTTTGGTGACTTTTATAAACCACAGACCTTCTCTTTTGTACTCTGAGCAGAAATCATCACAAGGCTGATGTATATGATCCTTCTATGGGTGCCCTGAGCCCTCACTAGTCACCATATCTCTATAGGTATTAACTACACTTCTCATATTCTCCTATGAACTCTGTGTTCAAGAGGATACTACTCAGCCTGGTTTTTTAATTATTTTTCACATACTTCACTCAATCTTCTCCTTCCTCTTTCATTCCTCACAGAAATGGATAGAAATGATAAATTGACCTTTTTCTTTGACTCAAATGTAGGAACTCCCTGATACTGCTGATGCAGCCCTTTGTCTTCTCTCCTGTTTTCAGTTCAACTTGCGCTATGGACACTAATTGAGATGGAAGAGCACAGCTGTTCATTAAAACACAATGTGTACAGCAATTAAGTCTCCTAAAGGAGTCATTCCTTCAATCTGTTTCAATATGTATTTCTCTTTATATACTTATATAAAAGAAAAAAAAAAAAAAGAAAAGAAAAAAAAGACTACTAGTCTAAGGCTACTACATTTTCCTAGAAGTATATTAATTCATAATTTCCACCCCATAATTTCTATCAAAATTACACTGGAAGGTACTGTCCTTGATAACAATGTCAATTCAGAGAGAAATATCAAAAGAAATATGCTAAAATATCTGCAAGTAGTTTATAAATCAAACATGTATTTTGCTGGAGCAGAAGTATCTTCTCAGGAATGTCTTGCTTTGGCAGCACCAGCTGAGTAGGCTGTCTCCAGCAGCAATCCAAACCAGAGGGGCAGAGGGGAAGTAAGAACTAGTAACCATTGTTTCTCCCAACCAGTCCCCCAGACTTCAACAGTTTAACTCAAGACATTTTCTGAATCATAAAGTTTGTTTATCGGTTTAGAAGCCTACAATGGATATTTCTTCACATTTTCCAGTGTTCCTTGAAACCATGCATCCAGAACATCTCTTGGTGAGGAGCTTGTCAGATCTGCTACCTAAAAATCACAAACTGTGAATGCACCATTTGGGAGGTAGAATCCGGACAGAATAGTAAGGCAAAATTAACTAAGAGCCATCCATCTTTAATTCTCATAGCATATATCCAGAAAAAAAAATTGAGGCTTTTTGCAAAACAGTTGCACTTTCAGATACAACCTATTTATTAAATATTTCTCTATTTTGCAGCAGTATATAGATTGCTGAAAATTTTCAGCTTCTCTCTCCAAATAGCTCTTTTGCATTACTGCTAATGGTCATTCTGTAAAGCTTTGTCTCCTTTTTGTATAGATGTAATCATTTGATGTTAGGGTCAATGTCATTTGTCCAGGAATTTACAAGGCTGTCATCACTGTGTCACTTGGTTTGCTTGGTTTTGGCAGAATACCATAGGAGGAACTTGAATTTTCCTGCCTCATCCCAGTAAACTACTTCCCGGATCCTTTCTCATGACTTTTCCTCTGAGAGTATTTCTTTTCCACTGAAGAGCAGCCAAATTGTGTTCTAACAATTTGTAAGCTGCATAAGGGGCAAGCTACCAAATCAAAGTTTTAGGCCTGGACTGTACCTTTTTTCAGGTCAGCTTTGCTATTTGCTCAGATCTTTTTTCATTTTGAATCCTTTTGTCTGCAAGAGAATCTACAGCTTATAAATCACTCTTCAGAAATATCCACAGCAGTATCTAAAAGAAAAGTAGAGAGCTTTGCATTTCAATTTTAAAAGGAATCATTTTCAGAAGGATACTATAAGAGCTAGTAGAAGAAATGATTAATCGCTTCAAATTATTTTTTAAGAAGAACAACTTAATAAAGATTTTTTTGAGAAATGGTGAAAGCATAATGCTCTAATTTCCTGAATGAGTTGCAAATTGTCAACAGCTTTCATTTTAATAAACATTTTTTTCCTCACATGAAGTTTATTTTAAGTCTCAGATGCCTAGGTTTCAAGGGCTATCGATATAGATAGTGCAAGGAAGAACACAGAGGCAGTGTCTTTGCATCTTAATTATAGAAGCCCTATTCTTTCCAGCACTGAACCAAGCTACACCCAGAGGATGGGGAGATAAATGTGGGAGCTGTAAGCTTGACGTCTAATATCTGCTACTGAAGATTTGGGATTTGATTTAGTGCCTCTATTGGAAGGTTTGAAAAAAAACAGGTCTTCCATCTTCTTTTAATAAATTCATTTTCAGACCTGCAATTTACCTTTTTGGCAGATTTACGATTCAGAACAATGGGTCTTTTTTTAGTTGGGTAATTTTTTGGGGCTGTTTCTGTTTTCTCTCACATTTACAAACAGAAAAAGAGTGTTTGCTAATTTGCAGAATAGGGAAGCAGGAGACACAAGTAGCTCCCTGGCTGGAGAAAGTTTGCCATGATTCCTGAGTGCAAAAAGGCTGGGAGACTGACATTTTTTGTCAGTTATAAAATGATACTTGCAAATTACCAGATCACATTATATTAACTCCATATACACCTGCTATACTGGAATTTCTGAAAAGCAACAAATTCTGAGGTAATGTAATATAAATAACTGCTAGCAGAAGAGAAAAGAGATTTTCTTCAGGAAGGAAAAGAATATCGCAGTAATACAACTTTGCTTTTATTTCCTATTAATCTTAGAATAAAAGGATGTGAGGGCAGGAAGAGAGGAAGTGGGTGGGAGGTGCTTAAAAGGACATGTATAAGCTCTGGAGTTTAGTGCTCCTGATGAATCTGAGACCTGACAAATTCAGGACACCTAGGGTTATCCAAATTTTTAGAAGGCCAGCACACACAGAAGAAGGTTGTGTGATGACAGACCACATGGAAGATTGTGGTGGCTGCTATGGGCAAAGACAACAGGATTACATGCTCACCTCCTCTTAGGGACTTTATGAGCTTGTACCAAGAGCCCACTGGTGCTGCAGTGTGACCTTCCACTTCTGTTGGCCTCACTTTTCATTTGGCCTCCTCATTATGGCTTCCACTGGGTAACTATGAGTGTCTGTGAACTGGGTGATGAAACAAATAAATGTACCATGCAAATAGCTATCAATACCAACAGTAAGATTATTTTAATAAGAAAAACTTAATAAACAATGACTAGTCCAATAAATCTTGGTTATGATCTCCTCCTCTGTCTCAATAACTTGTTGGGGAAAAGGAGGTGAAAATAGCAGGCTAACCCTTCTGCATACATGAACTGCATCCTGCTTGGTGGTTGTTTTGAGTAGCACATATACTGTAACTGCACAATCTCAAAGAAAGTTAAAATCTATCTTAGAAAATTAAAAACAGTGACAGAGCTTTTGGGTCAAACACAACAGTTTCTCTATTGTATTGACCTTTCACAAATCTGGATGCCTTGAACACTTGAGTCAATCAGTTTTTAAATAAATTTTTAATTGCTTTTAAATAATCTATAAAGGAGGAAGATAATCTGTATCCTATACAGATATAGATAGAATCATGCAATCTGTCCTCTGTCGACCAAGAGAAAATAAACTGCCAAGATAGATGCAGTGATTCTCTCGCTTGTATCACCATAAAACTGAAATAGCATCCTAGTAAATCAGTCCTGCTATCTATGCAAATCAAAGTAGATATTCTGTGCTCCAAGTTCCATTTATTTAGTAGGAAGCAGCTGCTGGAAATGTCCCTTGGTGAGAAACCAACTTTTGGTTCCTTTTGGTCCTTGCTTGCGCACAGATCTAGACAGGGTCCCAGGGTGTGACTGCTCCATGTACACATCCCTGCTCTGACTTCACTCTTTCTTGCTCTTAGTACTGCAGAGAGAATAAATAGGGCCATAGTATGACAGAAGTTTACAGGCTTTTTCTTTAGGAAAATGCCTTCTATGCATCAGGACGAGTGACAGGAAAAAGATGCGGTAAGTCTTCAGGTTGCTCATCGGTCAATATAAAAAATGTGGGTTTAGCTATATTATATCTTTATGTTCATTTAGATGCTTTTCTGCAGATTGTAGGAAGAATTTTGGAATGCTGCTGCGTTGAGCTTTTTAAAAAGTAATTAAATGACAGCATGATTCATGTAATAAAATGTTTGTATTCACTTGCTCCAAATTTCCTCTGAAATTTACTACAGTAAGGGAAGCACAACTGCTTTTATATTTGCATTAAATTTTGTTGATTCATAGTAAGAATCAGGGTTGTATTCTTGTTCTCTTGATTCTTGCTGTCAACATCCTTTTCAGTATATGAAAGTCTCATAGGGCATCTTTGCCTTTCTTTTTTACGCATTTGTCTAAATCCAGTAAGAATGGAAGAAACACTTAGGCTTTTAAAAGCAAAAAACTCACAAAAATAAAAAAAAAAAAACAAACAAAACAAAAAAACAAAAACCCAAAACACCTCACTACAAACAGTATCATTAGGACAATTAAGGACTTATCCTCCACTAAGCATGCATACATTACTCTGATTAACGTTATCAGGAAATACAGGCTCACGGACTGGAGAATAGCTCAGAAGAGAACACTACTCTTGTATCTGAATGTGTCCTTTCAAAAAATGACCCTTAAGCTTATCCCACAGCAACTATTTTCCCTTTTACTGAATATCTGAAACTATTTTAGTTTGAAGTGCTGTCAGGAAACTAAAATCTTGTTACAGAATTCCCCACAGAGTATGAACCACATGTTTAAAGAAGCACTTGATATTAATCGCAAGATATGCAGAAATAAATTCTGTGATACCCATCTCACAGATGGCAAGGGCCCTATATGAATGTAACAGGGAACAGAGTCCATCCAATTTATTCTCCTTGATGCAATATCATACAAAAATGTTTTTGGAGAGAGAGAAAAAACAAAAGGAAGAGAAGTTGAAAGTTCATTTTGTACCCCTTTTTTTTTTTTTTAATTCATTATGACTAATGGTCTATGGATAATTTCCAGGTCTATATTCTGCAGTAACTATAACAAAAATGATAACTTTTATATGCAGATATGGGATCTAGTTAAAAAAAAAACAAATAAAAAACCCCAAACCAACAACCCAAACTGAGCCTCACAGAAGCTCTACAGAATCTTAATTCTGTTCCAATTTTCCACATTGTATATGGGAGGAAACCTATTTTATCAAGCCATTTACTGAAACAATCTCAAAACCTATTTCATTAACTTATGTTCCTCATATCAGCCGACAAGGAAAATATTCAAGGTTTTGCTTTCTCAGCTCTTTTGATGGACAAAATATTTTACCTCCCTCACTGATGTGCCATCGTGCACAGCTGCTTTCAAAACAAGTTTAAAGAAGATATGCTAGACTAGCAACTAAATTCAATCACTCTGTTTAGCTAACAGATACTGAAGCACAATGTCTTTTTCCAGTAGAATTGAGACTTGTTTCTAACTTACTGTATAACTAACTTGAAGGCCACCAAGTCATTTCCTCCTGTGTATGCTAGAGATTGTCCATTGATTGGATACAGATACGTAATTCACTTGTGTATATACAGTTCAATATCTCTTTGATTCCTCTGTGTGAAGTCTCTTATCTCTTCACTAAAAGATAGATGTGTTTAATCCTGGTAGAATGTGTTTCTTGTAGAAAGTTTACTGAGAATGGAAAGTAATTAAATAATTGGTGTGTGGCCTAAGAAGGTTAATGCTCTTCATTATTCTTACAGAAAAAAAAATCTACTTAGGTCAACTGGAGTATTTTAGTTGGCTTCACAGACTTTTATGGCTAAAATGAATCATTAAAGCTTCTACTCTGAATGCCTTCACATTACATTTCATCCAATTAGCTTTCCAATGTGTTCACTAACCTGTTTTGGCTAGAGCTTATCTTTCAGAAAGGCATCCAACCTTGATTTTATAACCTTAGAAGTTGAAGGACTAGTCACATCGACACGTGTTGTTTCAGAGATTAAAATCTGTGAGAAAATTACATTTGCAAATTTAGGCTTTTCAAGCATAAATTCCCTTGATTTATATTTCTAGAAACTGGCTAGTTTTTTTCTTATCATTGATAAGTTTTACCCTTTTGACATCCATTATCTTTCTCGGAAATTTATTTGTGAAAACAGGCAATTTCTCAGTTCTCCTTTTAACAAACAAACAAAACATCTTTCTCTGTCTTCATTAATCTCCACCTAATTCTAGTCAATTAGCAGCTACCTTGAACTAGTTTCTCTGGTTTAGAATCATGTCTGTAAAAGACACAAAATATTTAATTCTTTTTCTTCCACAGTTTTTAACATAGATTTAGAAACCACAGCAAAAGAGCGAATTTCAGCTCACAGTTGCATACAGATGTAGAATTATCTAAATGTATCCTAAATATTAGTCAGTCTTTTCTAATCTATAAATCTAAAATTAATTTTGCCATTTTAATATACCACCACAAAGGACAGTTTCTTGTCTGCTATAATCACCTCTTGGAATCGTTACTTTCCAGAGCTGCAGCCCCTCATTCTGTACTCATAGTGACGTACTTCAGTTTTACATAGGTGATTTAAACCTATGCAAATGTGATTCTGACTAATGGTATTGCTATGCATTTCAAGCTTTTTTTCTACCAATCTTCAGCTGTGTCTCTCCTTCATTTAGTAATGAACTCCTGCACAGGGTGCTAGTAAGGCACTAGTACCTAATACTAGCACCTAACACTAGCACCTAAGGCTAGCTCCTTTTCACTTTGCACAAAGTTAAATGGAATATAAGGACTAGCGACTGGCACGGGTAAGATCCAAGCTAGTAAGCCTGTACATTTGAGTGAAAAGAGTAGGAAGTGCTGCAATAGAAGATATATTACATCATTCTCAAATGCAACTGTGCCAGTAACAGCAGCTGGGAAGAGTATGGGGTTCTAATTACAGATTGCATCAATCTCTGTGAACAGAAGCAAATCTCCTTCCTAAGTTTCAGGGTTGCAGCTTGCTTGGAGAGGCATAATGAGTTAGGATTAAATGTTCACTTACAATAGGATGACATTATAGGATGTAAGCAGATGTTGCATGTAAGAGCTTTAATGATGTATATTTCAGTGCACCAAAACTTCAAACTTCTAAAATTAAGTCTTTATAAACCCAACTCTAAGTGTAAGGATCCCTGCATTTATTTTGGGATGCAGAATCGGTGATTGAAAGGATGTTCTCCGTGCATGTTAAGTAAGATTATAAACCAGTTAGAAACTTCTTAAAAGAAATATTGGAAGAAGAAGACAATAAATATTTAAATATGAAGAGAAATGGTGGCATTACAATGCTAGAAGTCAAAGATTACCAGAGAATATGAAGGAGCAAGCATGTTATCATATTATTTCTCTCATCACAACATTAATCCCCAATGATTCCAAATTAAGATAGCACTCTTCTAGTCCCTTCAATTAAGACTGTTATTAACAATGCAACTGTAGTTTTGTGACATTAATGAAATAATATTATATAAATCTGACTTCAGAGTGTACATATTAAAGGCCAAGAGTTGTTTTCAACTGTATCTCCATTTTGTTTGTTTTTATTCCTGTTACTATGACTTCATCACTGGTGCTGGCTACAGAAAAAAAAAATATATATATATTTCCTCCTTTATCAGGAAGACTATTAAGCAAAAAAGAACCCACTGAAAGCCCCTTTAAATGTTGTACAAATGTCAGTAATAAGTGCTAGTTAGATTTCCTCTGCATCATCTGTACCATGAAACCAGATATGCTGATGCACTTGTTCTCTCCTCTCATGTTTAAAAGCCTACATCAGAGCACAGGACTTTTCAGGTGGGTGGAAGTCTTAGCAGAAATACAATAAATGGTGACAAAGGAATTATTGAGAAGCAGAAGACTAGATATCTAGGCCAGGCTTCTGCTTCAAATATATGACAAACCTGAGGCACCCCTACATCAGAAGATCATTAAGGTCAACACATCTGAGCTTCCACTGATCCCCAGGTTCTTCCAAGAGCACCCTCTCACAGGCGGACACACGGCGACACAGCATCACCCAGTAAAAGACATCTGAGACTTGGGGATGCCTAAGTGGCCACTAAGTGTGGCCATCAGAATCAGGCAGCTACAACCAGACAATGACAAACCCTTCCTCTTAGAAAAGGTCTAGTGCAAAACTATTGACAGTGCCAACTGCTGGCAAAAACATTGTTTGGATTTTCCATTGAGGTGGTTCTAGAGGACAAATGAAATGCAAGGCCTAGAAAGCCAAGATAATTCCCTATCTGCTGTTTGATGAAAAGGAGTTTAAAAGGGATCTGAAACCATTTTTCTTTGATATTCTTAATCATTCCTCATAGAGAAGATATCTATGAGCAGAAAATAGCATCTTGCTTAATAAGTTTTTTCATTACTAACAATAAAGAGAATCATGAATCTACAAAATTTTAAAATGGCAAGTAAAGCTTTGAAATATCTTTAATGGAACTACTTAGCTAAATTTTATGGTAAAACCCATGGTGCTCTATAGAAGCGTGTCTCAAAATAAAAGAAGTGCAGATAAATCATGAACACTATCAACAACTGCTACTTTCTTCAGCAATTACAGCACTTCAGAACAGACTTTTGCTTCTACATTCCTCTTCTAGTGAGATAGCATCCATATATTCATCCTTATGAATGAACAGCCTTGAATACCATTCATGTCAATAAGGAGTTTTTAAGGAGTGTTGGTGTCAGGGAGCAGCAGGAGCTGCTCTGTGAAGGAGGATG
The DNA here is from genome assembly GCA_026413545.1 of Cichladusa arquata. Classification (NCBI taxonomy): domain Eukaryota; kingdom Metazoa; phylum Chordata; class Aves; order Passeriformes; family Muscicapidae; genus Cichladusa; species Cichladusa arquata. The sequence goes on from JAOTQP010001546.1 coordinate 64,624,091, forward strand.
AGCAGGATCTGAGGGGGACTCCAGGACAGCCTGAGTTCATTGACTGCATCACCCTGGAACTAGCTGAGCAGGCCAGCAGGGCAGGGCTGTCACTGCAGTGCATCCTATCAACAGCCCAGTGGCAACGAGACAAACGGGAGGTGACCAGTCAGGTCCAAGGTCAAGTCAGTGCAGGAAATTCAGCCACCATCAGCTGGAGGCTAGGCACAGACACATTTAGCTCAGCAACTGCAGGCTGAGCTGAAATGAACTGTCCAGGCCCAAGTGTGCAGGGTGGAAGAGGGTCCCAGAGGGTCCCAGGTGAGGCTGATGAGAAACACTATGCACAACTGCTGCCCTCAGGGCGTTGACACAGAGATCCTCTTTTCTTTTGCTTTTTTTTTTTTTTTTTTTTTTTAATGCTAAGTAAGCTGCTTCTGGCATGTACTTATAATTACTTTTCTTATATTTTGACAGACATGTACAGCTGTGCTCTTCAAGTACTTAAAATTCTTATTAACATGGGGTTTTTCATTTCAAAAAGAGCAATATGCAATACCTATTCATAAATAAATATGAAATTGGGTCATATTAGTTCAGTGACAGCAGTTTATTTGTGCTTCAAACCTTCCTTTACAAAATTAGCTGGAAAATAAGAAGGAAAATTCTCTAAATGGCTTCCTCTACAGAGGGTCAAGGGTTTCTTCAGCCACGCACAATAACGACAAAATTACTGAGCCACACAGTCTCCAGGAGCTACAAAAAGTCCAATGCTTTCTGAGAGATCCTCTCTCCCTGCTTTCCATTTGTATGCACACACCTGCTTCCAGCAGCATGGCTCCATCCCTACAGGCACTTCCAGGCACAGTATGTTATTTTCATTGCTATGGCATGGAGAACTTGAATTTAACACAGAGATTACTTTTATTTAAACACTGCACAACTCAAGCAGTGAGAGTTTGGCTTCAACTGCAGACCAGAGCCTTGGGCTTTGAAAATAGAAGCCAGACTTTGTTCTCTGTAGCTGCAACCCACTTCCTGGCTGGAAAATAGCAACTACTGCATGCAGAACCCGTGCAGAAGTTGTGCAGCTTCACAAGGATAGATTTTTATTGAGAAAAGTCACTGCATAGAAAAAAATCCTACTATTACTGAGGTTCTGAATAAACATGGTGACAAAGAGCAAGGACAATTAGCTAAATTTAGAGCACAGATTCAAATCTCTTCACATTACATTGCCGATTATGTCTATTTTAGGACCATAGTTGCCAACAGAGATATTTCCACAGATAAATTAGAACACTACTGGCCTCGAGGTGCTGAGTTTTTTTGTCTGCTGTCCATATAAAAAGTCTAAGTGATTAAGAGGTCTATGCTAGGTGATTCAATCAGAGCTTAGAATAGTAACTGGTAGAAATATAATTTCTGCAAATCTTTCATTTTTTTCC
>JAOTQP010001546.1:64629043-64642059 GCA_026413545.1 Cichladusa arquata
TCTCCTCTCCTCTCCTCTCCTCTCCTCTCCTCTGTCTTTTTTGGTGATGCTGGAGCCATAGGAAAGTGCTTCACAAAATACCTCATACTGGACCTTCACAGTAATTTTGCAATTTGGGACTCAGATATATTTCAAGGAGATCTCAAAATGCAATAAATACCAACAGATTGTGATAATCTTATATGTTCTCTGTTTTGTGTCAGACACGATTCACTGTGTTGTAAGATGGGTAAGCTTATAAAAATAATGATATTTCCTCCACAATGCAGTTTTTTCAGGCTCTACATGTAGACTAATGGTAGGCAAGTGGGACAGCGTGCCCCAAGGCCCACCACTTGAAAGGATTAGAGTCCAAACTTCTTACAGTACAATATATCATCATATGCATAAGATGATGAGAATATTCCATCATATATGTAAGATGTGCAGAGGCTACATAGCTGTGAATATAGTGGAGAAAGTAAAAACTAGGCCTGCAACTCTTTGATCCTTTGTAAATCATTGCCTTAATGGAAAGACCTCACACAGGGGAAAACACATTCTCAAACTAAAGTCTGTTGGAAGATGATTATGAGTCTAGGTCCTGTTTAAACCAAATCAAACCAATAAACAGAAATGGAACAAAATTAAAACAAAATCCACAGCGATCACACTTTTATCGTACATTGCATATTTGTAAGGGTCAGAGCAAGGGAACTCTGCCTAATTTCTATAACTTCATCAGGAGTTAAGAATGAGTTCATTGCTATCTCTTGCATCTCCTATTCTGAAAAAATGTATGCTTTAGAAGAAATAGCCTGAGGAATTTGTATTCTATGCCCCTAATTTTCTAGAATATTAACAGTGAAGCCTAAAGCAACTTGGATCATATTATGAACATGTTTAAAGTTAACCCAGGGCCCTAAGTGCCACCCAGAGGGGATTCTTTGAAGTCAGAAATCCTTAGCCAAAAATGCAGACTTACATTGTTCAAGCCAAGCAGTGTAGCAAAATGAGGTCAAATAATATGTACTGAGTTATTGACATTCCTGTGGTTTCTCTGAGAAAGCATTGGGTAGCATAGTCTAGCTGATAATCAAAGTTTGTACATATTGTAGAGCTTTCCAATATCAATATGATTTTCTTTCAGATAAAGCTTGGATCAGAAGGGTAAAGGTTGTGTCCAACTTACTTTTGTACAAATCTGTCAATGTTTGCCCATGTGCAGGTTAAAGGCCTTGTAATAGTGTGCCAGGTGTGTGGGGGGGGTTGTTTGTGTATTTATTTTCATTGTCTACAAGTCACATATTTCATAGGGAAGCTGCCTAAACTAAATCTGATATCCAATATAACTTTGGTTTATTACTGCTTTCTGATTCAAAGAATTTCTAACCCATGTGTTGCTTTAGCGTTGGGCTTTCATAGTAAATATGCTAGAACTTTTAATTTTTCTGAACTCTTGAATGTGTATGTGAAATACTTTGTACTTGTTTCTCCTCATCAGCACCCTAGCTGATTTCTCTTGAACTACTAAATAAAATGACACTAAAAAGCAGAGCAGCCAAACCATGTTTGTCATCCTCAACAGCAAGAGGTGTTATCTCTTGCAGGTAATAAAACATGAAAGTTCTTATGAGAGAACAAATCAGCAATCAAGTGCCAAGAGCTGAACCATAGGAAATAAAAGCCTCTTACATTTTAAGCAGTGTGGATGGAACCAAAAAAAGATGAAAAATAAGACTGGAAAAATCCCACAAAAGAGAGAAGTCAAGGCAAGAGGCACATCCGATATGATCAGCAGCACAGTGCACTCATTATCTAACCAGGTATGTTTCACTGGAATCCCAAGTCATTAGATGTGCAAATATTTTGCCTTTTGAAAAACTCTGAATGATCTGATAACGGGCACATGGCAGAGTATAATTGTCTCACACTTTTTTCCTGGCTTGTTTCACTGAATAGCTCAGGACGAATCACTTTTTACCCCTCACCAACATCTAAGTGTGAATAATTATAGCTATCCTACTTCACAAAGGTGGTATTAGGAACAATTTAATTGATGCCTGCACAGTGCTTTAAGAAACTTGGGTGGGTAGATCAATGCCAAATTAGAGCAGGCAATTATATTCAGCCTGAGGGGGAGAAATCAATATCCATATGGCAAGGCAAGAGGAATACTTTCATGAGCCTCTTTTAAATCTCCCTTACCCCACTCTTACGTCCCTGTATTTTGTTTACTTTCTTGGAATTAATAATGGACAGCACTGGAAAAGGTGAGAGCACAGCTGGAATCCATGAGCCCATATCTGTGGGAAACCACAGCCAAAATGAGAGTCTGGGACAGACGAGAAACAGTAAAAGTGGTCAGAGCTGAGCTCTTCCATATTACGCAGATTATTTAGACTTGTCCACTTTTACACGTACACTTGGATTTTTAATCAAGTTTTACCTTTTAGGGGAGTACCATAGTTCTAAAGGAAACTGAAAATGCTGACATTTTGTTTTTGCATTTTATGACAGAATATTTTCTTTTCTGAATCACTGAATGACTGAATCTTGAACATATTTACATTTCTGTAAAATTATTTCTTACCTGAAATGAGTTAATAACTAATTCATTGGTTTTATCTCAGGAAGTAAAAAAAGTTTCTCAAGATAATTTTTATTTCTAAAAACATAAATTCAACTAGCAAATATTTTAAAAATATTAGATTTATCTCAAAGAAATGCTAAAAAATGAAAACATTAAAATATAGTTTTATGGTATTTTTCTCATGTATGATATGGGTAAAAATCCCAAGAGATATTATGAAAAAGCACACTTTTTGCAAAAAGGAAATAGTATATAAAAGTGTGTGTATATATATATATATGTAAGTAAATCTGTTACATTCATAGAACTTGGATCTTAATTTTGTTGTGATCTCTGCACCACTCCAAAGGGTTCAGAGAGTTCTGTCCAGGAGGTGAGAACTGTTCTGGGGGGAGGGTGAGAAATAGCAAATGCAGTGATCCATAGTTATTAGTACAATTCCATTGGGAGGAGGAAGGGAGGAGTTGGCAGCTGAAATTACATTAGGCTGGCCCTGAAGCTTGAGCCTGCCTTCACTTCTCAGATCCAGGGCCAGAATTAAACAGCAACTCAGATTTGGGCCTGGATAGCACTCGATATGAATATAGGCAGATATGTTCCTGGAAAATGCGTATTCACATGTGTGTTGCACTTCGTGTTCCTGGGAACCACTAGGGAGGTTTTCGGATCAAGACTGGATTATATTTGAACACTGGTCTTTCTATTTTTTTTCTTCTGACTTTTGTTGCTAATGAAATACAAATGTATTCATACAATACAAATGTACAGTGTTTTGCAAACTTGATGCAAAAACACATTGAATTTCCACAAGCTTATAACGCTGGATCCTTTCACCAAAAAAGCATTTTTATCTGAAATCTTTCTCTTTACTGTTGATGCTGCTGCTGGTTTTGGGGACTTGCAATTAAAAGTTAAGTAGAAGTTTTTGTTTATTTTGCAATAGAATTCTTAAATATTTATGAAGGACCTTAAGTCTAACTAGCCTTGAGGAAATACAGATGAATTAATAATTTATGTGGTTGTTTTGCAGAAAATTAAAGGTTGGGAACAAGTGTTTAAAAATTAAATCATCCACAATATAAGAGAGCAGATGTTATTTTGTTAAAATCTTGCTAACAACAAAGTACAATAAGGTGTTATCTTCTTCTTGGTCCAAGTGAAATCTTAATGATTCATTACAATTGAGCAGATTCTAAAGCCTGAGGCTAGCTAATGTCAGAATAATGAAGAGGAACTTCAATTATGTAGCCCAGATTTTTTTATTTGTTTTTGTTTTCTTTTATTGCTTGCAGTGAGAAAGAGTCTATCTCTGTATTGCATGGTGATTTTTAAAATGTTACACTCCTGCAAAAATCACTGCATATTTCATTAGTAACCCTACAATGGAATCTCCTGCAACTAAAATGTGTGTGCATCTACCTGTGTAAATAATAGTAATAATAATAATAATAATAATAATAATAATAATAACAACAACAAAAACAACATCATCATAATGAGATTTTAGATGGAAAAGAGATGCTGAAATTGCATAATTTAATAACTTGAAGATTGCTACTCTTTTTATCCCAAATTACTTAATTTTTCTTCTTTCTTTTTTATAAATGAAATCTGTCTCTTACTCTCACTTACTCTAGACAGTATAGTTAGCCAATTTCTGGTCAGCATCATAAGTCATACAGGTTCTATAATGAGTTTTCTTCTTGTCTTTGATAAGTTAAAGCCAAGTATGCAGCCTTTTGGAGCCACATTTTTACAATAAAATTCTCTTTAGAAGTATATTACCTAGATCCTAAACACCAGTTGTTAGTCCTACTTCTGGATCTGTTTGCAGTGCAAGGCTTCTACTAAGATCAAGGCAAATCCTTCAAAACAAACCAACCAACCAAAAAAAAAAAAAAAAGGTATCAGATCAGAACTTGGACAAAGACTCATTCTATTAATGTAAATTCTAAGAGGCCTGTATGTGCAGAAATGTAAACCAGGATCTGGAAAATTCATGCATTAGTTTATTCTCTCATTTCCTTGCTGGTCTGAATGTGAGTGCAACTGCATATATAAAACTCTGTCATTTTGGCAATGTAAAGACATAAGCATATCAATCTGTAACCACAACTGCAAATATAAAAGAGATTTCTTTACCCTTCAAAGATCCGTACAGCAGAGCAGATGAGAGAATTTTTTGCTTAGATTCCATCTAATAAGAACCCAAAGGATTTCACTGCTATTAAAAATGTAAGTTGAGACAACTTCAATTTAAATAAAAAGTATATGTAGGAAAAATATAGTCATAAAGGGGTGCTCTTTCAAGACACTCTGTGAAGATTTAGCAATGTGATTCTTGAGATGCAAATAAACACAGAACAGCTAAAAATTTTTACATTGCTTGACAACATAATTCAGCTCTGGAGTTGCATATTTTTTGCTCAGAGGAAGCCAAGTATTGGTAATTCATCTACACTGGTGCTAAATTATGGTTGGTGTAGATATATAAGACTGTAATTGCACAGTAATAATAAATGAGAAACTTTCACAAAAACTACATACATAGCAGTTCATAGACTCAGTCAGCTCAGTTTTCCATCTAAATGTTCATCTTCAATCAGCATTGCAAAAATCAATCTCTCTTTCTTTCATTTTTTTATTTTTCCTGTTCCGAGGTGCTGTATATGAGACTGACTATTCCTAGCAATTTCAGAGGAAGCAAGGTTTGCCTAACACATATCTAAATAAAATGGCAGCACTCTGAATGAATGGAAGTACTTGAAATTAGAGTTACTTTTTGAAATATTAAATGTACAGGACATAATGAGTGGATTGATTTTGTAGCATTAGACATTTGCATGTCTTGATTTTTTAGGTATATGTTTCCATATATGTAATATTTCCATTTTAAAGTGTTCTTTCTTCCAAGCAAATGAATGTCATTTTCCAACTACTGGGGTTATTTTCATCACTTATTGTGTCAGTATTAATCAAAACGGCCAAAACATAAAACTAGTGCCTAGTTCTTAAGGATTCATTGCCAACTATTTTGTTCTTTCTTTCCAGACACAAAACTTAAGGATGTGGTCAAGTTCTAAGGGTTTCTTGCATGATGCAGAGTATTTATGTGGCAAGAAGTAGTAATGCAAAGGTAAAATATCAAAAATGTTGAGATTTTGAAACAGCTGTTTTGGCATGCTGTGTGATATGGCTGAAACCCAGAATTATAGCACAGAAAATCATCAGTGGTCTGAAATTAGTTCTTGTTTACTAGTGATTGAGTGGGGAAAGGAAAGAAAACCTTTTGTTATTTGTCATGGAACAGAGGAGAATATCTAGCATGCCTCAGAATATCTGGCAACTCATAACTAGCATGCCTCACACACTGAAGTTCAAGAGTCCAATTTGTATTCAGTTCATTACTCAAAATAATCTGAAAATAAAATCTCTACATTCTTCTTTCCTGATAAAATTTCTCTGAAATCTTTCTATGAAATATTTTAGTTGCAATTAAACATCATCTCATAACGAGGTAAAAATACTTTTGGACAAAGACTGTTAGCTACTATATAGCTAAGTACTGTGGAACTTTATGCCACTGCACCTCCAAAACAGAGTAGATTTCAAGTTGTTCAAATGTCTGAACCTCTGCTGACACCAGTAAAACAAACCCCCTTATGATTGATTCAACTGAAGTTCTGACCCAAGGGATGTAAGAAAACTGTGAAGTGTTAAATGAAGGTAATTTAAAATTGTATTGCTCAAAACCCTCTTGTTATCTAGAAACCAAAAGTAACATACAGAAATATTTTGAGAAGCTGATAACATATCTGACACTTCTTCCAATTTCCAAATGATCTGGAATTCACAAACAGCTGGTTTGCATAATATCTACAAGCATTGCAGATTAGATGCAAGCTATCACTTTCAACAGGACTAGCCAATCTGAAAGTGCATTCTCCTTTACATTTTAGCAGTCATGTCTCATTACACAGCTAATGTTCTATTACTCTGTCTAATGTAACATGACATGACTGGTAAAATTCGAGGAAGCAGACAATTTTTCATATTAGAAATCCCCTCTTCCTCTCTCTGAACTGGTTGTTGATTCCATTTTGAATGCACCACACCATAATATTGCCTAAATCACTAATATGGGAGAACTGTAGATCTTAGCAGCTATCTTACCACCAGAGGAATGAAAAGCCAAACTTGAACAGCTTGGCATGTCATTAAAAAAAAAAAAAAATCATGACATATGATGTTTGTTTCTTTGAGTTTGCTTTGAAAGCCTGTTTTGATTGAATACAAGGTTTTTCTCTTCTGTTTATGTATTCAACTACCCACACATGCAAAATATGATCAGGTTGTAGTTTTTTAATTAAGAAAAACATCACTTAGATAGATATTAAGGAAAATAGATTGCAAAGTTTGATAGTTTTTTTAAAGCCGAGTACTTAGGATTGAGAGCAGATGGAAATATCTTAGTCCTGCACATGTTTTACGTATATAACCCTCAGAAAAAAATGCAATTCCCATTAACTTTGGTGAGTGGTGTGTTTCAGTAATGATTTTGCACCGTAAGGAATAAATATTTCTTTGGCACATCTGCCTGGAATATGAGAATGGCTGTGTCCCAGCCTGAATGGCAGCTACACCATAATCCTCATGTACACAGATTTGATTCTACCTGTTGTCTTCAACAGAGCCAAGGTGGATACAAGGTGTTATTGCAGTTTTAAGCTTTGGTACCAATACATAGACTCAGGTCTATGGGATATCCGTGTTCCCTGTGTTTTATGTGAGGACGGCATTTAGCAAATAAAACCTCAAAATTTATGTCTGAACCTAACTAATTGGGATATGAGAAATGTTTTGAAACAGTGAAACACATAATGATCTTTCTTTAAGGAATGTGGAAAAATAATTAGATTTGTGTAGAACATTGCTAATCACAACAATCACTACTTAACACCTCAGGACATTTTCGTAATCTCAGAATTGACCAGGTCTGACTAAGTCATTGACAATAATAGGAGAGGGATTGAAGGACCAGGGATGCAAATAAGGCTAGTAAGAAGTAACAACAGTCTTAAAAAACCAAGTTGTCCTAAGTTTATGGCAATCAGGTTGGCTAGATCTCAGGAATTCTAGTCTCTGTAATCAGTGACACCAACACCTCTACTTGTACCTTGCTGGAAAGAAAAGCTATTAATGATATGGTTTAACAAAGCCCCATCACAGAAAAATAAGGCTGTAACTAAACAAGTTTCTGCTCTACTTTGATGTCAAGTGCTTCTTTCTTTCTCTACTTGTTCTATCAGCCAAGCAGTCTTTAGAGATAAATTCCCTATCTTGGAAGTAGTTGGGTTAGGTATGAATTGGGCAAAAGTGTTTTATATGATAGAACTCATCTGTGATGCTTCAAAGCTGCACAGTCACGAAGGAGGACTGCAACAGCTGTGCCTTTTTCTACTGAGATTTTGAAAAGCTTCTGAAAATTAGAAGAGGAAACATAGCAAAAGATTTTTTTTTTTATTCAATGGCTTTAGATACATATTTATTATTTTTGATAGCCATAATAACATTTTGTTAATTTAAGTGTACATAATCTATATGCAGCATATTTATACTTGGCACCAGAAAATCATCAATGGCATTTTTAAATTAAAAATCTGCTATAAAATTTAATTTTGGTATGTGGACCTTTAATAAAGAAAGGCTATTATTCAGTTTAAAAAGAGGAACATTTCATGCTGCAGTACTAAATATTATAAATGTATTGTATTGCAATAACCAGAAGATTACAAATTTTTATAAACTGACAAGTTAAATAGTGACCAAAATTATTACTTGCCATATTTTATTTAGGGAAAAAAAAAAGTGATTTAATATGAAGAATAAATCTCCTACATGTAAGTTGGTGGCTTTTTTCAGTTGCAGAGCCATTTTGAAAGACTGGCATTAAAGAATACTCTTGAATTTTGCCCCAGTGAAAATAAAATAGATTTTACTGCAAACTTTTCACTCAGGAAAAATAAATCCTTAATCTACATATTTTTTTTTATATTTATGAAATAAAAGAGGTAATACAGGGGAGTGACAGAACCTAGTTTTTCTTAGTCATACTGCTAATGGAAAAAATAAAGGAAAAGAAAGAGAGCTGTACATTAAATGTACGCCATAATGGATTAAGCTCTCTTTATGTAACCACTAAGATATTTGATTTTTTTTGCATTTCTGAAAACTGTAAATTATAGCTTATCAAAAGTGTATTGGCACTCCACCTGTCTTTTTTCTGACCATTTTAATTTTTAACTTTCCCAGCTTTCTCTAGACATCTTTTTTATTATTTAAATATTTTTTAAATAAAGCATGAAAATGAAATATCTCTATGCCAGAATCCAACAAATAAAGTATTTAAACTCCTTTTTATTTCATTCTCAGCTCATATCATTAATGTGACATGAGTTTTTGTGGATAAAAGGCTGGACATGAGCCAACAGTGTGGTCTCACAGCTCAGAAGGCCAAGTACATCCTGGACTGCATCAAAAGAGGAGTGGCCAGCAGGTGGAGGGACATTCATAGGTGTGAGGGATTCTCCTCACCTACCCTGCCCTCTTGAAACCCCACCTGGAATGCTCCATCAGGCTCTGGAGTCCCTAGCACAAGAAAATGGACCTGTTAGAATCCAGAGGTGGCCACAAGGATGCTCAGAGGGCTGGAGCACCTCTCCTATAAAGACAGGCTAAGAGAGCTGGGCTTGTTCAGCTCTGGAGAAGAGAAGGTGCTGGGGAGACCTCCAGTACCTTAAGGGGGCTTATAAAAAAGGAGGAAGAAAGACTTTTGTATAGGCAGATAGTGAGAGGATAAGGGGCAATGGTTTTAAAATGAAAGATCAGGTGTTAGGAGGAAATTCTTTAGTGTGAGCATGGTGAGACACTGGAACATTTTGGGGGTGCCCCATCTAGGGAAGCTGGGGATGCCCCATCTCTGGCAGCGCTCGAGGCAGTTTGGAGGAGGCCCTGAGCAATCTCATCTAGTGAATTCCCACAGCAAGAAGCATGGAAGTAGATAATTTTTAAAGTCCCTCCCAGCCCTATCCATTCTATGGTTCTATAATATGCACTCAGAATACAGTATTTACCGTGTAATGCATCTGTCTTGCAGAGCAGACACTAAAAGTATAGACAGTCCCTGAGACAACCATTCCCAAAAACAAATGACTTTACATAAACAGAGACATAAATATTGTATTGCTCTTAAAGTGGTTTAGATGAACTGTTTTCAGGTGTTTTTGATTAGCAGCATGATCTCATAGGGAGCTTTTTAAAAAAGGGGGAAGGACTATAACAAACTATTCAGCTTAACTATTACCCAAAGAAGAATTAGCTGCACCTAAAAATATTTCTCTACACACATCTCCAAATTTCAGGGAAAGGAATTGCCTAATCTTCACAAGAAATCTGTGTCCATATGTAACCACCATAACTACACCTTTTCTCTTAGAGGCTGTAAGCTTTACAAAAGGGACAGTTCCTTGCAGAAGAGAAAAAGAAAGGGTAAATTGTCTTTTGAAATGTGTGTTAAGGAGAATGAAAAGCAATAGTCTAAGTGTTATCTACTGTGGATTCCATCAGGAAGAAAAGTGTTTTCTTCTTCTGAAAGGCAGAGATTTACCATTTATTGAGAGAAATATTTTATATTCTTCATTCTCCCTGAAATATTATCCTTAAAATAGACCATATTTCTGGTAGTCATCTCCTTTTCTACATCTCAAATGTACTAGGTTCCTAGCTATAAGTACATATGTGCATATATGTGTCTGTATGTACATATACACAGACATACACACACGTTCCAATCCACACATTCCAATCCACACATATTTTAACTCTATTGAAGAACATACTGTTGCTAACATGTCAGTGTGCCAGCTGAATTGGTATCCTTTTTTACTTTGTTGCCAGGACTATTACAATGAAATTGTCTCCACTTCTGATCTCATATTATAAAGATCCTCGAATCTCTGACAACTCAAGGCGTTATGATATACTCTTCTTACACTCTTAAAGCAGACACAGAGAGCAGAGTTCTCTGTAGAGCATAAGTAAAGATTTATAGACATGCTGAAAGAACACTTTCCCTTCTGCCTTCTTAAAATAATTATGACTTTCCATGAATCTCTTTATAAATCAAGTGTAGAATGACAAAAGCATAAGGAAGTAAGCCACAAAAATACCATTTACAATAAGCTCGAGTGGACTTATTTAAGCAGCATATCACTTCCTTGGTGAAAACTGTATACAATTATTTCAAGAAGACATATATGCCATAATATGAAAAATAAGAATTTATTGTGCCTGTCACTATGTTTCAAAAGCTTGCTTTCTGCCTTGATTCTTGTGTTACTAAAATACTTTCATATTATGGCACTAAATATTAAAGGAATGAACAGATATATACTGAGAGACACACAAAAGGACACTATATGACACAAAATAAACATAATGTATTAACCATTTCTAACAGTCATGAAGAAATATTATTATTTAGAATGAAAGTAAGCACCCTTGAAATTTTACTGAATTCAGGCTGCAAGAGAAAACTCTGATTTGTTTGATCTAGCAGCAGCAGCTACCTGACCTTATCAATAGGTGGGGTTAGGTATCTGCTGTGTATTCAAGGGTATCAGTGGTTTTCCACCCCCCTGTTTCTGCCTCAGTTTCATATATGTTGCAGATGTTGAAGCTTATTTTCTTTTTCCAGGGTCAGGTTTAAATGAGCTAGTTGGTATTTTTTGTTTGGACTCAGATGTTTATTAGTTCTTATTTATATTACAGTCTCAAAAATGGTGAGTTCTACAGCACTTCAAGCTAACAAACTAAAAATGGAGCTCAATCTCTCTCTCTGCAGGGTCTTTGAAGGGTAAACTGCCCAATTATGAAATGCTACCTAAATTATTCTTACTTTTAGCCCAGTAATCAACCACCCATGCTTGCAATGTGGACTTTTCTACCCAATCACACCATATCACCTAAATCCGTGAAGAAGAAGGACAAACCTCCACCCTAAAGCCCCCATCTTGCTTTATTTATATTACTATATTCTATAGATATATACTATATCTAAATTTTCCACCATGTGATGTTACACAATTCTATTCAAACTACATACCCATGATCCTAGTTCTGTCATTCAATTTTGGAAGCCTTCTCCACGGCCTCAGGTCAAATGCAGTGTTCTCCTGGGGGTCAGTGCCTGTCAGTACAGAAAATCTAAAATTCTCCGTGGTCAGGGTCCCGACAGCAGCAGCAGTACACACTGCTGAATTAATACCCTTTGTGCTTTGTGCTAATTACACAGAATAAACCCCTTCAGTATTAGTTGTGAACTTGTCAAAAAAACACCCTTCTGCCATGTAGATGGCAAATGCAGAATTTTGGTCCCAGGTGCTCTCTGGCAGCCTCTCTCACCTTAGCAGTGCCTTGTCAGGCTGTAAAACCATCCTCACATCTGGCTGCTCAAGTGCCTCAGCTCACCACCTCAGCCCTCACCCAGGGCTGACAGGCAGGGTTTCCTCCCAGCCTCACAAGCACTGGACAGCACACACAACCCTCTCTATCAGCAGGGTTTTCCCGTTCAGTGAAGGGCACCCTACTTGTGAGGTGTCATCAGCAGCCCTTCCAAATGAGCTGCCTTGGTTCACAGCCATTCATAGCCAACTACTTCCCTCAGCACCCACATCTCCCTGGCCGTGCGCCTCCATATGGGTAGGTAGGCTGGGTTATCCCAGTCTCCTTGGGTTTGTAACCTCCATTTTCCTGACCTTCAAACACTGGCTTGACCTCAAATGCTGTCTGTGGTTTCATGGCATGAATCTGATACCTGCATTTTAGAGATTGCTGAAGCCATTCAGACACACTCCTGCTGTTATGTAGCAGTACATTCACTTTAATATACTCAGATCCAGTAAAAATCCTTAAATGTAGGCACTAAAAGATGATGTGGACACAAAAAAGAAGTGAATAAGAACAAGTGATCTAAGGGATTTTTGTTATTAAATTGCATTAAGCCAAAATATATCAATTTGTGTGATGACTTCAAATAAAGTTATAATATAAATCCAAAAGATTTATGAACTACAGAGGGTCAGCACACAGTTCTTATAGCAGACATGAATGACAAAGCACTTTAAATATAGGATCCTGAACAGTAAAATAGAAAAAGATTGTTTTTTTCAAAGAAAGCTAAATAGCTGCCAGAAGAAAACAGGGGTTCTAGACCTATTAAATTACTTTATTTTTGCTAAACCAAACCTTCCACATTCTGATAAACTTCTGTGCCAGTGGGTCTTGATGGATAGTTGTCCGCCGCCCCTGGTTTCTCCTAGACCCGAGATCACCTCGGGGGGACATTCTGGTGGTTTAAATCCTGGTTTTTCCCTGAATTTGGCGA
>JAOTQP010001546.1:64642159-64655563 GCA_026413545.1 Cichladusa arquata
GGGGTCTTTGGGACCCTCGCCAGGGGGGTTTTGAGACCCCCAAGGAGGCCAGGGGTATGCCCTGGGCTCCCACAGATAGTAAAGCTTTCTAAAAGCTTGATTCTTTGAGAAGAGGTAATTTTATTCCATAAAATAAAGCATTTCAGGTGTTTGTGTACTTTGCAAGACAGGAGTCCAGGTAGTTACTTAAATCCTATGTAAGTTTGTGCATGCAGGGAGTAAAAAAAAAAGTATTTAAATGACATTTGGTTTGCAAGTGTTGTCATGTTAGCTTCAATTTCATTTAAACTAACTAGTCTGTGAAGTAGTAGTGCCCTATAAACCTTACAATTATGGGAGTCTTTAAATAAGATAAAGCAGAGGGAAGAAACATGATGGAAAAGAAAATGCTTTCAGATTTTCAGAAAGGATCTTTCAGGCTGTTAGCAAGACCTGTGAACACATCTGTTTAGATTAAGGCAGCAATGAAAGTTGGGCTCTTATGCTTGTAATGTTGTCACTGCAATACTGCTCCTCCCTTGTCAGTGAAGAAAAACATAGCTAGAAATAAACTGAAAGAATAAAACTCCTGAATCTGGGGCAAAAATTCTCCATAAAAGCAATAGATTAATAATGCTCCATGCATGCCCTACCAAAATTTCTCTCCACAACAAAATGGCCCAAGAGGACTGTAGATTCAGTGGCTCTTGTGTGAGCTCGCTAAGCCAGGAGTGTTTCCTGAAGTCCCAGTGCCCTTTACAAAAACCTTTGCTTAGATAAAGAAGAAAACTAACAATCCGTACAAGAATCAATTTTGTTTTCTTATTTCTTGACATACAAAGAAAAGCAAGGAAAAAGATTGAAACATATGGAAATGCTGGCATGCAGAGATATATAAACTGCAGATGAGCAGGACATTTAATTTATTTGTTGGGGTTTTTTTTAAATCTTGCTTTTATTTCAAAGTTTTAGCTTTATTGCATTGTGTATGGCAATTTTCACTTCCAGTTGGGCATAACCACAATAAAAATTGTGCCATATTTTATAAAATCAAATATGAAAATGTTATATTTAATACTACTAACTGGGCTTTAACTATTGGAATCTTCCCTATATTTTGACTTTATTTCTACTTGGTTTGCTGATAAAAGATAGATATCAAATATCTGTAACTGCATATAGCATGGAAAAATTGTGCTTTCTTTTTCTCTGCTTTATTAATATGAACATGCTTTTTTTTTTTACTGAAAAAGCAATGCTAATGGCTGTCACTTTTCTTTACAACAGCTAACATGGCAAATTATGGAGCTTCATAGTGAGCTTCCAGATAGGAATTAAAGTAAGCAAGGCTAAATTCATGTCCATTTTATTTTCATCAAATTCAGTGAAGACTTGATGTATTTTACTATGTGTTTACAAATATGTGTGAATATTTTATATGCAAATTGAGAACAGTGATCAGTCTAGATATATTATCAACAAAGTATCATTATATGCTATTATATTACACAGAATATATTATTGCTAATATATTTTAGGTATGGATATTTCAGCATACCAAATCTCTAATTTGCAATGACAGCAAAAGGTCCAATCCTACGGGATAGAAGAAAAGCTCAAGACAAAGTCTTTGTATAATTTTTTCACCTTTTAGAAGAAAAAAAAAAAATCTCAATGTTTTCAAACATCAGAGAATCTCCTTTTTAAATGTAGGCTCCTTTAACACTTTATTCCAAAGTGCATTTTCTGTTGCTCTTCATATTACACTCTCAACATATGAAGCATGGCTTTTGTGTAATTAAATGTGTTACTCTTGATGCTCATACAGAAAATATTCACATTTTAATGGGAAGCACTGTGTGGATGAAAAAGAGAAGACCTATTTGTCATCCCTCATTATGTCAA
Organism: Cichladusa arquata; assembly: GCA_026413545.1. Lineage (NCBI taxonomy): Eukaryota > Metazoa > Chordata > Aves > Passeriformes > Muscicapidae > Cichladusa > Cichladusa arquata. Next base: position 64,644,044 of record JAOTQP010001546.1, read on the forward strand.
TTCACCATAATAAATTAACAGGGAGGAAATATTCTCCCTATTTCCACAGCGCATTCTATAGCTCTTCCCCTTCAGAGCATTGAGACCAATCTCTGTATGGAAATAGTGCAGGACTACTAAAAAAGCACTTTGCAATCTGGTGTCTGAATTTCTTTCTTGTAAACTCTGTTTGGCACTGGATTAATATCTAATTTTGCTCTGACAAGAATAAGCAAAACTTATGCCTGCTAAAAGGCTTATTTAGGCTGAATATGAGAACATTTGTTTCTCTGTGGGAAATTTATATATATATATAAAGCTAAAAAAGAGAGCTTGGGCTGTGGAAAAAAGACAACACTTGAAGATTTGGTAATGCTGGCTGTTCACACAGCTGTGTATAAAAGAAATTATAAAAGGTACATGAATGTTTTAATAATCCATCTCAAACTATGCAGTAGATATGAACAGTCACAAATGAAATAGAGATTTATGAATTATGCTGGCAGAAAACATAATGGAAACAGGTAGGAAACAACATATACTCTTTATTATATGAAAAGTGTGTTCTGAGATGCATAATTAACTGGGAAAAAGATCTTATGGGAACATTGTATAATCACTGTCCACCATAGTAATCCCACTCACAGGACTTCAGAGAATATTTATGATGTTGCTGCATATTGTAGACCAATTCTTGGACATAATTCTGTTACTTTTTTTTTATTCTTTGTGTCACCATTCCTTTAGAGCTCTTCAAAACAAAAAGAAGGGTCAACTGGTCTTTTATTAAATGTCTGTGGAAATTAATTCTTTCCTGGACTACCATCTCTATCTTATGATGAGACATATTTGGATTTGGTCACTTTTTTAGAAAGTGCCTTATCTATCACTGTTAATTTATTTTGATTCTAATGCAACCAGAGAGAAAATCACCCAGGGGTTTCAGTGAAAGAACTTGGGGTCACCTAACTCATTGTTCAGCTCAAATGTTAAGTTTTTGAGAAAGCGACAGTCATTCACAGACAGGAAACTAGAAAGGATCACCTTGATTTAATAAAATACCACATATTGTTAAGTATTTACCTATTCTAGCATCAAAATAGTAGAGTATTGTATGAATATTTAAACAGCCACAAATAGGTTTGGTGATTTATCTGTTGGGGATCCTTTTCAAGCAGCTGAAAAAGCATTCTCATGGCAATAAAAAAAAATGTAACAACCATTCCTTCTCTCCTAAGGAACTATTATGAGATTTTTTTTCCTTATCCACATATTTATTTGACAAGATAAGATTTTTCCCCCAGACATTGTACTAGATTTTTATATTAAGTCATTGGCTAGATATATTTGGTATTGTACCCCGTGGCATACTATTAATATATCTGGAAAATGTATTCAAATTAAGATAGAAATTGTAAAATTGGCAAAGGTTTATTTTTCAGGGATAGCAGCATACAAAGGTTTCAGAAAATATTATCAAGGTGGATCCTAGTTGAGTTCTGCAGAATGCACTTCAGGAACTCATCTGGTTTATTGCTTTCAATCAGACACATGTTTAGATCCATAATGATAAACCATGCATGTGGAAGGTGGGACAGAGGAGATCAGAAATGAATACCAAAAGATGTGGATGAGCAGAAACAGGAGTAGATTGAAATGCAAAGTCATGCACATGGAGCTAATAATAAAAAGTTCTCTGGTATACTGAAGGCTTATCAGATAGGAATGTTTTGTAGAAATGGGATGTGACAGTCAGTTTCTTAATGAATGAACTGACAGTGTGATGCAGCATAAAAATCTCAAACAGAAAGTGGAAACGTTGCAAAAGGTGAATCTGTGGGAGACAGGCAAGCCCTGGTATCATTGCACTAGGCCCTGGTTAAACCTTTACTGCAATACTGCATTGAGACTTCTAGTCAGCAAGGTAACCTTGAGAGAGAAAATGTAGAGAGAAGATTATGGAGGAATACAAGAGAAAAGGATCAGTTTTAAGGATGACCCTGAAACTGGTTTTCTGGTAGGAAAATACATAGGAAAAATTAAGCAGATAGGAAGGTGATTGAGATCCACAAATATGCCAGTGAATAAAGAAGAAAGAGCTCATTAAACCATAATACTGAAAGAGAGAACATTCTAGGTGGACATAAATGTGATGAAGTGGAATTTGAAAAAGTTCCTAGCCATTACACCAAGCAAATTTTACAGTGGTTTTTTCAGTTATATTACATAGGAAGGAAATTTTTGAAAGAGATATTTGCAGCCTCTTATGAATGGAATTATTTGGCATATGCAAGGAGGGAAATAGGATACACAACACGTCCCTTCCATTCTCACCAGTAAGATTTCAGGTGCATCAGTGCTTCTAAGTGACTCTCAAAGTGTAATATATGGTTTCATAATACCTAAATATACTGAGACTGAACCCATGTATTTATTGATGGCTGTCTCATGAAAAAATTGAATAAAATGGAAGATCAGATTACCAAAGCTGGACCTGGAAGATTAAAATTAATTTGTACATCAACTTCTAAATATGGAATCTAGAAGGACTTTTTCCACTTTGGATGATGTCACCTGCAGTACAGCTGCCACTGTTCTTTCTCTAGTTTAGCCATCTACGTGTGTCATGAAATGTAAATTTACTAAGCATGTGATTATAAATGTTTGGATTTGTTCCCAAAAAAATCTGTTAAATATGTCAGCAAATGTAAACAGTCACGCTCACAGGCAGCACTTGAAATACATTATTCAACACATACTTGTATATATTTACTGTGTTTTTTTCCCAAAAACTTAGAGTCTGCTTTAAAGAAATTCAGCTGTTTCCATTGTCCAAAGTTTGTTATGGATCAACAGTTCAAGGAGGAAAACACATCAGCAAGGAGAGAGTGCCGAGATGTGCATGATGGATTTTCTGAATTCTATGGAGAAGAGCAGAGGCCTCATCTCTGCAGCACCTCTCCACTGTGAATGAGATGTGTGGATTCAAGTAGGCACCTGGATCAGTCGAAGTTCAGAGTAGCAGTCTGTAGTTTGGCTGCAAAAGAATGGTTAACTTAGAAAACTGCTGATGGTTGCAGACATGGTGAAAAAAACAGAGTTTTCAACTTTATTCTCCACAAGTCTGACCTTAACTAACCTGGTTTTGGATTACAGACTAATCAGATGGGTTTTTATCTAGCAAAGCAATTCCTTGCCAAAAAGATCTTAGCCAAAAAGATATCAATTCAGAGGAAGTAGTCACTGGGTGATTGTTACAAAATCTCCCACAAATAGAAGTTCCCACATGTGGGTTTTAGCCAAGAAATTGACACACACACACCCGCGGCCAACTGCCCTCCCCCCATCCTTCCTATTGAATATCAATCAATCCTTGTTAAGATAAAGGGATTTGGTTTCCAGGTTCCTTCAAAAATGGGTATGAAAAGAACTGTAACATTTTATGTCCCTTTTAAATTCCCTGAAGATATAATTTAGCAGGAGAATTTTCTTATTGTGGACAATAAAGAAAGAAATTGACAATTTTACTTTTTCTTCAATGCTTGTTCCAAACCAGAAAACAGGAAAGGTTATCCTGGTATTGCTGCTGCTAGAAAACATTGAAAGAGAAGGAAATGCTTTCAGTCCCCATCAATTCTGAACAATTTCCCTCTCCTCTAGTTCTGCTTGGATCTTTTCTCCTCCTAAAAGTGCAATATCTTAAGTGTTCAAAAAAATGAGATGACAGCACCAGAAGTGAAGTCGGCTGTCAATTTTAAAGCTGGAAAATTTACAGGCACTTCTAGACAGTAGACAAACTTTTCCAGTTTGGCTCAAAAATAAATGTTCAGCAAACTTTTCAGTAGCAGGTTATTCTGGGATTTAGGGTTTCACTATGCTTAAAGAACCTACACTCACTTATTACCTCAGTCTAATGCATAAGTGGGTTCCAGGGTAGCTTGGACACAAATTGTGAAAATATCTCTTTTTTTTCTGCGGGGCCTCTCATCATTGCCTCTGGGAACAAAGTGGGATGAGTTTAAAAACAATGCTGTCATCTTTGTTCTTGCTGCCTTTCATTACTATTGCTATTTTTAGCACATAAAGCGAAAGAAGTTTCAGTATGCATCTCAATTAATGTTTCATTCTTTAACCATTTGAATGGTGACATGAAATGTGGGATATTATCCCCTTGCAGTGCTAGAAAATGCTAGTCATAAGCTAGAAAATTCACCAAAAATTTTCTGGTCATCTGCTTCTCAAAAGTTATGAGTATTTTGGTTTTAAATGCCCTACTTCAAAGCCTGTGCCTCATTTGTAGAAGTGCTCCCCTCTCAGCTGAAGCAAGCACACAATAACCTTTCAAAGAGTAAAATGAAAATTCTTAGATAATTTACATTTACACTCAAAAGTGGTGGATATTCATTCTTTAATTGGTTATGTCTCAGTTTCATCTCTGCAATGGGAATGGTGGCAGCACTGTAAAATAAATTTATTTGTGAGGTATGTAGATGTCATATTGACTGGTTTCAGAAAAAATCTTCTGAAAAGGCAATTAATACTTTTTCCCAATAGAGTTTAAATAAATTGGTAAAAAGTGTCTGATTTGCCCAAAAGCCAATGAAAATAAAATAAAGCATTATACACCTGCTTAGCCATTAAGCAGGACTCAGCTTTTCAGTGATATCTGGTGTTGATAAAAGAACAGTATATGTTTTTGCAATTTTAAACTGTATTATAATGTATATCCACAAATAGGGAAGAAGATGAGTAGAGTTAGTAAAGGCTGTCTTAGTTCTAATGCTGCCTAACACATGACAGCAGCATTTTACTGGAATAAGAATTAAGGGATTTCCTTCTTCCGTTTCATTTTCCTTCTCTTTCTCTTCCTTTCCATTTTTTGTGTCTTTTCTATTCTCCAAAGGAGAATGAACTCAAGTATCTCAAAAAGTGGTCTGATACCAACAAGATTCACCATTGAGATTGGGAAGTTGGACCTGCAGGTATGTTTCTGCCTGTAGAGCTACAGACAATGGCAACAGATGGTCACACCTTGTGTGGACCAGCACCAGAGGAGAGTGAGGAGCACACTTTGCCAACAGGCTTCACAGATATTTACTGATAACAGTGAAATGCTGAGGTTTGGGATGATTGGTTCATTTCCAAGATCTGCATGGCAGTACGCTCCAGTACTACAGGCTTTTCTATCTCTTTTTCTGCTTTTATGTCTTATTCCAGTTCTCTCTCTCTCTTCTCCCACTTCTGTGACTTCATTCACATCTTCACATCTTCACTGGCTTTTTTCCACCTGACTTTTCACTTAGCCAGCTATGGTCTTCAGTATTTTGATTTCTTCTTTTTCTCTTATCAGCATATCCAAAATTATAAGCTTCTCACATAGCTTTCCCATCTGACTGCCACACAGCCAGATCCCTTGTCTCTTCCCATACTCCTTTTCTGCACCTAGCAGTTAGTCATCTGAATTCAGTCTCTTCCTTACCACTTCCTCACAGGTGTCAGAACTTTCTCCCATACCTTTAACAATGAAATCTCTATCACTTCATCCTTGCCAGCTTTCCAGTGCCAAGAAATCCAGAGAAGACTTCTCGCATTCTGGCAACGCTGGAACAGCCTACTTATCAGTGCATCTTGGGCTCTAAACAAAACAAAGAGCAGAGGAAGAACAGACCCTCTTGCCTAAGAGCAACACCATTGGGAGAGACAATTTCAGGCCACTTCTGAACATACCTGGGTGGAGAACAGCTAAACATACACATTAAATTGCATAACCCTAACAAACGGCTATTTCACGTGTGTCAACTAAGCTTCCAAATGTTCATGAACTGGAAAAATGTAAATGAATTTTCATGGAGATACCAAGTCATCCTCAACTAAACCCTACCAACTGTGTCTTCTCCGTTACCTGAAGGTGCTAGAGTTCTTAAAAAAAAAATAGGCCTTAAAATGAATATATTAGCAAGAAATATAACAAAATATTGTCCCTCAATCTCATTCTCAGGTATAGCTGAGCCAGTTTCGTTGGGTATGATAAAACTTGTAGCCTGAGACAGAACTTCAACACACAGAATTTCAGGCTGAGTCACTGAAGTTTATCAAACTTACAGTAAGCTGAAAGAAGTATAAGTGTCAAGAAGAAACATGGAGTGGACAGTAAAATAGTTGAGAATTATTCCTCTTATGTGCAAACCTCAGCTATTTTCTCAATACTTATCTGAATGGAAAACAAGGGGCATTAGGGCTTCTATGTTAGTTTTTAACTGAACAAAGTAGAAAAAATATCATAAATCTCTGTGAAAATGTCAAAAACTAGCGTGGCTGCCCAATGACCAAATAGCTCTGCACATATCCATAGATCTTCCATTAAAATTAGTGTTATGTCTTTGCATACAATCTTTTTTTCTTCCTAAAGGGATCATGCATGGACATTTGAAGGAAGAATTTTATTCTAAGCCTAGTAGTATCTTTGAATTTTTTTCCGCCAAAATGAAAGTCTCTCCTTAACATGCTGGTCACATTCCCCTATGATTTTAAACAAGCTGCCTCTCAGCCTATTATTGTTTAGTATGTTTTCCTATATATTCAGAAAGAGTTTTCAAAACTCTCAGGTGCTGAAGATAAGCCTGCAAAGCAGAGCTTCAACAAAATAAAGAAGGAGATTGTATAAATTCTGAACTATATCAAGGTTAGATTACCTTTGTTGCTTTGTATATCTAAGATTTGAATTGATTTTTCTGGTATGAAAACAAAGAGGGGAAGGGACTTCTGATGTAATGCTTTGCAGAAACCAGAAAAGTCAATAATATGCAGACAGGTCAAACATATAGTATTTACTGATTCAGTGAAGCATGTTTTTAATGGGTTATGAAGGCAAATTCCAACCTAATTGATGTACATTGGTTATAATTTTTAAGAAATCTATTATTTTAATGCACAAGTTTACATAATCCTATAAGATTCTTAAACACCTTAAGTATTTAAAAAGTTCTTAAAAAGCACATTTTTTTCCAAAAAATAAGTCAGCCTGCCATAAGTTAAAAAAAAATAAAAAAAAAAATTGACATATGAGAACATGGAACAGAATGCAGGTTTTCAAATTTGGGAGACAATTATATAAAACATACATTTATAACAGACCAGATGTTTAAAAAGTAAAGAGACACTCTAGTTCAATATTCAGAGCTATTAGTGAAACTTGAATTTTAAACTAAAGATCTTAGTTCCATAGTGTTATATATAGAAGAGTAGACATCCTGTACCAATCTGTGGCATTTTCTCTGACATTTTGACTTTCTTAGAAAATACTCCTGAGTGTCAAAACCTCACTTGATTTCAAGTTGTTAATGAGATTGCAAACCAATGCAGTCATACAGCAAGTGTAATAAAGGCTGGGCATTTTAATCTTACAATTTTTATCTAATTTTCAAAGAACAAGTTTTGCTTGCTATTTATTATCAATGCCTGCTTGTAATAAATGGCACATATTTCTTCAAGTTAGAGTACTGAAAATGAATACGATAAAGCTGTTGGATAATAGGTTCTGTAGTAGAAAAATATACAAAAGAAACAAACAGAACTTTATGAAAGAATAGAGGCCTCAATTTTCTACTTCCTTAAAATTATGGCTACCAAATACCAGTTACTTTTATACCATATGAAAGGTGGGAATTTTGGATAGACAGAAACTTCACAGTTTTACATCAGCTAATGTCAATGTGATTATCCTACACAACATATGCAAAGATGGATCAGTGTGTGTAACACCTTATATCTCTCCCCTGCTACAGTAGCTCTTAAGTAAGGAGAAAACACTGGATTTAGTGAAGAGAACAGAGAAAAAGAGCAAACAGCTAAAATGTATTTGCTTTCAATCATTTGACATATTATCTACGGTAGCAATGATCATTCATTAATTTTTGGACTATTAATCTTCCTGCAACAGGTGGAAATATAGCCTAAATTTAACCCTACAGTGTAGATACACATTTTTTTCCATCTCTAACATCTGCTCTTGAAGCCAGGAAGTCTCATACACTCAAAATTTTATGCTCATGTCACTTATTAATTTTATTACTGATCTTAACGAAAATGGAATCAAGACTACATTTTCTTGGATTAAATAGCCAGTAAAGAAAGAGTTCTGGGCCTTTCTCTTCTTGGGCTAGGATAGAATGGTGCCAGCTGACTAAGTCTGAGGAGCTTGTTAGGGTGACAAAAAATACAGCACTAAAACTTTTCCTCCACTAAAACTCATAGGGTCAGTGCTATGAACTTAGATCCTTTATCATTTCCCAGAATCTCATGTTTCATGTTTTTGAGAGGACTTTTCCTAAACCACAAAAGATTTAGAAACAATGTGTGGAGGTCTGGAGAGGGTGTAGGTGTTATCTTACACTCTTCATTTCTGATGAGCAGTAGGATGTGTTTACAGCACAGCCTGACCATGGCAAGAGGATTATTCCAGGTCCTCTTTCCTGTTGCCTCCTCCACACAAGATTGCATTTGTTTACAGGCCCAGCTACCTCTGTAACATACAAGCTTCTTGAATTCACTGTTGTCACCCAGCTAGTCCTTCTCCCCATCCCCACCACATTTCCCATTCTTTTTCCCCAGATCCTCGTGTGATCAGTCGTCCCTTTTGCACATACTATCTATGCTCCACTCCCTGAGACATAGCTTGACCTAGCAGTGACAGATTCAACCTCTCTGAATGTAGACTTTCCAAGGCAAATATTTTGGACCACAGACTAATATCCTGCACAACAACAGAAAACATTGTATGCTTCCTTTCTTTTTTTTCCCTGCCACTACTACTTCTACCACTTTCTACTTCCTAAGTTGTTTGTGCAAAAAATAAGGCGCAAGGCACAACTTTCATATTCTTTCTGTATCAGTGATTCTATGACTTCTCCTCCAAGTGGTAGCACTTTTTTATAGCACTTGGCAGGAGGTTGAGAGCTGTGTTTTTAGCTTTGCCTCATTTTTATTCTAATTTTCAAATGATTTTCAAAAATGTTATTTATATAATAGTTATATATAGAGTATGTATACATGCACAAACATTTATGTATGAATGTATAACTTCACACAGAATGTTCTTGGTTAAAGGGCATATATTTGTATACACATTTATAACACATGAAAGGGAGAAAAAGGCCCTGTATATCCTCTTTTTATACCTTTCCTTTGATTACATAGGGTTTTGCTTGGTTTCTCTCTATAAAAAGAACTGGAACTAAAACTTTGAATTCTAGACAGTCTAAGTAGTATTTAACCCAGTGGTAAAGGGAAAATTATGTAAAATCCTTCTTATAAAATAAGAATTTTTAATATGCCTCTGCCGACCTTTATACATATTGCCTTAAGCATAGTACAATGTTTTTGCCCATAAAATGAACATAAAGTAGCTAAAAACTCACAGCATTATTTCTTTCTCATAATTTTTATTGTTGATACTCTGTTTTTAATTGCAACATAGGAGAGGGGAGTTTACTATGAAAAGAAAATGGCTTGTCTTTAAAATGTAAGAATTTAATCGTGTGCTATTGTTGCCTGCCAACAATGAGCTAAAGAGGTTAATGGATCATAGGTCTGGCAAACAGCCACGCTGCCTCCGGCTCGATACATTTAACTGCATAATCTGGGTTAAGATTTGGTGCTATTTTTTAAATCAGGGCATGAACCGTTGATAAATAAAAGTTAGGTTTTATCCATTTTTTTTTTTCGTTTTTAGTTTTGTTTTCTCCCGAAGACAGAGCCACTTAGACTGATCTCGAAAGGCAGGAGGAGCGAGGAGAAGCAGGCGGGGACTCCCCTTGCTCCCCGGGTGTGCCCCGGGATAGGGCGCTGCCCCTTAGCAGCCTCCGGGCGCTCCCTGGCATCTCTCCGGCCGGGCATCAGCGCCTGCTCCCCCCAATTCTCCCGGACTGCCAAACTCGAGGGCCCAAAACCTCAGAGGAGTACTGCCATGAGTCCTCTACACACACCCCTTTCCCCAGGAAATTTCACTTGGAACTCCGAAACCACCACCTGCAGCCACGCCTCCATCAAAGGAGTCGGGTGGACGGAGTGTGATTGATTTGTTTTCGTGGATTTTTTTTTTTTTTTTTTTTAAAGAAAGAGAGACCACAGAAAAAGTATATAGCTCCACCTCTCCCATCTTGCATGTTCCTCGGGCACTCTGTTGGAGGAGCCAGGCAGCAGCGGCAGCGTTATAATGCAAATCACTAAGCGAGCAACTTTCAATGCTGTTGAGGCTATTTTTGATTTCTCTCCCTAGAACGGGCTTTTCTTAGTGTGCGTGTTGCTTCCCCCCCACCCCCGCCACCCTTTCCGCTTGAGTCTTATAATCATGCCCTCCATCCCTTCTCCGCTTGCTCCCCTCTCCTCCCCAGACCATCCAGCAGTCATGATGCAGTCCTCGGTGCTCTCCAGCCGGTCACCCCGCTCGGGCAGGAGGGGAGCAGCCGGGCGAGGGAGGATGCGCGGGGGCACCGCACCGCTGCCCAGCAGAGGCGGGTCCGCACCGCTGTGCTTCATTCCTCCGCCGGCGCCGCCGCTCCTGGGCCCCACCGGCAGCTCTCGGGGGCAGCCGGCTTCCCCTCTGCACCCCTTGCTTCTCCCGCCCCAGCCGCGTCCCAGCGCCACCCCAATGCCTGGGGGAGCCCGGCCGCTTCCCGCGGAGCAGCCGGCACCGGCGGAGGGCTCTGCCCGGCTCTTCCCTCGGCCGCAGGGCGAGCCAGCAGCACCTGCCCGCGTTGCCCGCCTTAGCGGACTGGGAGAGAGAGAGAGAGGGAGGGAAAAAGGGAGGGAAGGAGGGAGGGAGGGAAGGAAAGAGGGAGGCTCCTCCGTGCGCGGGGAGCGGCTCCGGCTCTCAGCTGGGCGCTACCGGCAGCGGCAGCTCCTGCCGTGCTGCACCGCGGGCGGTGACGGCTCCCGGCGCGGCGGGAGCGCGCCGCTGCCGCGGGACCGCAGATCCCGGGCGGGGGGCTCAAACCTCGGCCGGGAAGTAGAGACAGAGTTTTGCGGTTTTTTCTTCTCTTTCCTAGTGACTGGGCTTTTTTTATAGTCATTATTTTTAATCCCTCCCCCCGCTCCCCCTATTCTCCCGGCGGTGCGTGTGGCGGCGGGGAGGATGCGCGCCTCCCCCGGGCCGATCCGCGGCAGCTCCCGCCGCGGCTGCGGGGCGCTGGGCGCCGCGGGGCCGGGGGCGCGCTGGGCCGCACCTGGTGGCGCTGCCATGCGCGGGCTGCGCCCCCTGATCTCCTCCGCCGCTTCCCGCCGCCCTTCCGTGCCCGAGTCTCCCTTCGCCCGTGTCCAGCATCGCGCACACACGCACACGCCGGCACGCACGGAGGCACTCACTCACTGACTCTGCCGAGCTGCCCAGGCTGCCGAACAGCACAGCGCAGCGTCGCGCAGCCCGCCTGGAGCCCCCTCCCTCCCTTCTCCATCCCTCCTTCAATCCCTCCCTCCAGACAGACACAGACAGACACAAACTCACTCTCCAGACAGACACAGACAGACACAAACTCACCCTCCAGA
>JAOTQP010001546.1:64655801-64695639 GCA_026413545.1 Cichladusa arquata
AGGGGAGGGGAGGTGACAGCGATCCGAGGCAGGAGGCGGCGGGGCTCGCCGTGTGCTCCTCAGAAGGACTTTTGGCTGCGCGGCCGGGGCTTGGATGTGGGCGCCGAGGGACGGGGTCTGTGCACCGCAGCGGGCACCGGCCGGGGCGGGGGCGCTTCGCCTGCGCTGCGGGCTGCTGCCTGCAGCACCGCGGTGAGTACGGGGCTCCGCGCCTCGCCGGGGTCCCCCGGGGGCGGGTGAGGTGTGGAGGGTGCCCTGCCGCGCTTGGGGCTCCCTTCTTGGCGGCTCTGCTCCGCGCCGTGCTGGGACCCGGGCACGGAGGGCACGGTGCCCCCCGTACGCCCCGGGTACTGTCCGCTGCTACTCCTCGGTTTTGGCCACGTCCCTAGGGGCTGCCAGCGCGGTCCGGTGTTTCGGGCGCCGCGGTGTCACCGATCGGACACGGGGACGGAGCGCCTCACCTGCGGAGAGGAGCAGCCAGGTGCTGCGCGCCGGGACACGGGGAGCAGAGCGGAGCCCCGCACCGCAGCGAGAGGGTGCCCGCGGCTCCCCTGCCCGCTCCCCGTCCTGCAGGCGCTGCCCTCCTGCGCTGCAGAGGGCTCCGCCGGGAAAGCGCTTGTCCCTTAGGGAAGCGTAATGTTTGTAAAATGTTTGCTATCAATTAGCGGGTGGCTCCGCTCAGCTCGGGTCTGCGCACGGCTAACTCCGCTTAGGCAGGGGCTCAGCTCCGGCTACCAAATGCCAGGAGCACGGTGCAAGGGGCGTTTTGTTCTCTTGGACTGCCTGATGCGATTTGTGGGAAACACATATGAAAGCTCACAATTGCTGGCGATTTTTAAGTGGACTTTGGTAAATCATTGAAGTCTTTTTTCTTACTTTTACTGCTTGTACTTCGACAATGATCTAATTTTACTACGTTTTTCATCCTGGGTATGATAACTTTGCCATTGAAGTCAATGGCAAAACTCCCAACTGACTTCAGAGGACGGCAATTATGGTCAATACGGATTGAAAGGCACTGGGCAGAAGATAGATGGCAAAGTGAAAGAGATGTATAAAAGAAACTTCGTCTTAAGAGCTAGCTCTCTAACCAAAGAGTTTTAGCATCACAGTGTCCAAAATGTCTTCTAGATTTTCGTTGTCACTTTGAACTGGAGAATACTGGAATGGTTTCTTGATGTGTTGGAAATCAAGTGGGGACCATCCTTTTACCCACAGACATTGCAACGTATTACTTAGTAACTGATACTTTTTCCAGTATATCTTTTTGCTCACTAAAGAGTTGGAAAAAGTTGGAGACAATTAGACGGGCTCTCATTGACTTCAGTGGCCTGTGGATCAGGCCCAGAAAGGCTCAATAGAAAAGTAACAAGAGAATTGTAGTACTGTTTATAAGGAAAGGTGTTGCATAATCATTTAACTCATGAACACCCTCCCTCTAGAGAGGAGAAAAATCTAAATGTACATTAATTTTGTATCCCATTTTATCCAACTCTTTCACAGCACAGATATAAATAAGAAAGGATGCTTCTGATTAATAATTAAAATGCCCATATTCATATGGATTACAATGAAGATTTTATGCAAAAAAATTTCCATTAGCAAATGGAAGTTCTAGTTCACAGAACGTCCTCTGTTCAGTGCAGTATTTAGACTGGGAGCAGTCAGATATATAATGAAGCACCAAATACAAATATTGTTATTCAAATGGCAAAAGCTAGACTTATTCCTGTAACCTGACTAACCACTTTCAACTGCTTGGAATGCTCTAAAAAGGAAAGTGTGATTTTTTTTTTTTTTTTTCCCAAATCTGAGTGTTGAAAGAACCCCCAAGCCCCCTCCACATGCTGAATTTGGTCAAAAAAACTTATCAAGTATCAGAAATATGCCTATACTCATGAATGATGTGAATATTACATTGATAGGTGTGTTGGGGTGGCACTGGCTGGATGCCAGGATCTCACCAAAACTGTGTTATCACTCTCCTCCTCAGCTAAACAGGAAAGAGAAAATGTAACAAAAAGCTTATGGGTTGAGATAAGGACAGAAGAATCACTCAGCAGTTACTGTCACATGTGAAACAGACTCATCTTGGGGAAATTCGTTTAATTTTTTACCAGAGTAGGAAAACAATAAATAAAAGCTAAATCTTAAGCATCTACCCTTCCCCTCTCAACCTCCTCTCTCCTCCCTCCATTCTTCTTCCCAGGCTCAACTTGACACCCTAATTATCTACCTCCTTCCTGACAGTGGTTCCAGGTGATAGGGAATGAGGATTGTGGCCAGTTCATCCCATGTTGTCTCTGCTGCTCCTTCCTCCTCAGGAGGAAGACTTCTCACACTCTTCCCCTGCTTTGGTGTGTTGTTCATCCCATGGGAGATGGTCTGCCATGAACTTTTCCAACAAGTCCTCCCATGGGCTGCAGTTCTTCATGAGCTGCTCCATGGGGCACCTTCCACAAGGTGCACTCCTTCAGGTGCAGACTGTTCCAGTGTGGGTCTCTCACAGTGACAGTACTCCATTGTGGGGTCCTCCCTCCACAGGGTCACAGGTCCTGTCAGAAGCCTACTGCAGCATGAGTTCCCAAGTGGTCACAGCCTCCTCTGAACATCCACCTGCTGTGGCAAAGGCTCCTCCGTGGGCTACAGGTGGATCTCCACCCTACCATGGACTTCCATGGGCTACAGGGCGATATCCTGCCTCACCATGGCCTGCACCATGGGCCGTAGGGGGATCTCTGCTCTGGCACCTGGGGCACCTCCTCCCTTCCTTCTGCACTGCTCTTGGTGTCTGCAGAGCTATTGCTCTCACATACTCTCAGTTTCTGCTGAGTCCACTCTGTGACTGCAGTTTCTATTGCTCACTCCCCTCTCTGGCTGCACTTTCTGTTGCTCGGGGTCTTTTCCTCTCTTCTTCAATCTGTTGTGCCAGAGGTGCTGCTACCATTGCTGATGGTGCTCAGCCTTGGTCAGTGGCAGGTCTGTCTTGGAGCTGGGTGGCATCGCCTCTGTTGGACACAGGGGGAGCTTCTGGCAGCTTCTCACATCCTTGTAACCCCCGCCACTAACAAAACACAATACAAGAAGAAAAAAACCTTTCTGGGTTATGGTCCAATAATGATGTTTCCCTTTTAAGCACAACTTTCTGTTAATAGGCAAATATGAAAAGTTTGAAGCGCTGCATCTCTTGTTCAGCTTTTTGCAGGCATCTGGTGGAATTGTCATTGAAGTGAACTGAATGTGTCACTAATACTTAACTGTGAAAAGATTAAGATGTTCATGTTACAGTGGGGGAAAAAAACCCTGCAAAATGGACAAATGCTTCACTGATTATCTCTTCTCTCCTTGCAAATCCACAGGCAAGAAAGACACCTCCTTCTTAAAATGCCATATTGTAGGTTTCTTTCTAATTTTCCTGTGAATTCAAATGTTTCTTTTATCATGTGCCATATATGGAAATAAAGGGTACATATTTTATGGGACTTTACATGGAGTAAATTTTTGTTTGAGCTACTTTGTTGCTTCCTCTATTATCCACTCTATCTTCTGTTTGCTAAGACATTGTAATTCCACAATGTATTTTTCTTGACAATACTTCTATTTCAAGTTAAATGTGAAAAATATGGTAATTACTTTAATATTAAGAGGTTTGGGTTTTTTTTTATTGGGAGGTACAGCAGGGTGTGGTGATGGTGCTTTTTTTAAGATCCAAAGCAATGCTCTTTTCTTTCTTAAATTAAGAGAGTCAGCAGTTCTAAAAATGAAGATATTATTTGAGAAAATCTTTGTGTTTGTCTGAGAGCCATTGTTTGGAATTCTATGGGTTTTTTTCATTTTGATATTTTAGTACTTCTCCTTCAAAGATGTGTGTGAGATTCAGACAGATCTTGTGGACAACATCTTCAAAACAGAAATTTAGGTTTTTTAGGCTTACCTGTAACTGAAGAGTATGTAAGATCTGAGTATTTAAAGCAGAGTTGAATGAAGTCAGATAATGAAGTACCAGGAAACTCCAGAACATGATTCTGAGTAACCATTACTCACTTTTAGCAGCTTTATAAACCTCATCCTGTTTTGAGGAGTAAGTGCTGTTCATCTTTATTCAGATGAATATTTCAAGACTATTTTTGCTGTCCCTTGCCTGACTCTGAAACATGTTTATGCCCTTGTATTGCTGTGGTTGTTAAGTGAATGGTAGCAAGCATTTACAGGTCTCTTGGTATTTGAATCTAGGAAGCAACATTACTGGGACTCTTGAAAGTCACCTGAATTTTGTCATTATTACACTTCTAAGAATATTTTCAAAATAAATTTTATTATTTGTTAGTCTCAGAACACATTCACTAGATAATTTATTTAGGACTGTATTCTTCTCTCCAACAATTTAAGAACAAAAGCCTCCACTGTATCTCAAATCATTCAAAATATTGGTTTTAGGTTATACATTGTACATATGGAACCTGGCATGCAAAGCAGATGGTATGTAAAATTATGCATAGCATGTCTGGAGAGCCATACAATATCTAAATGCAGTGCAACAGAACAAGGAAAGAGTGTCACGTGCAACTTAAAATATCAATCACTGGACTATGTCTAGTCTCAACTGTGCTTTGCTTTCTCATGTGTGTGTGTGTGTGTGTGTGTGTGTTTGTGTGTGTCTTCAATTTTCTCTTACTGCAGCCAGGACAGTTCCTTGATAATATGATCTTCCTTAGAAAAGCATGCAGGCTGAAATGATATGCTACTGGCTAAATGAAATAAAAAGATGGATATACAAGAAAAACTAGCTTAGTTCAGTTTGGGCGCAGAATACAAATGCATAGAATTTAAAAATAAATTTTAAAAAATCAAGAACAGAAATTTCAATCTTTTGAGGCAAATGGCCAGACATCACTTACTACCAAGACTGTTTTTCTCTTTTATTTATGCTCTTGGTTTGCCCAGCACAGCAATATCACTTAACCGTACTTGTATCCTGTTGCATAAATACTGTGTTAGCTCCACTCTCTCTCCCTCTCTCAAGTATTACAAGTTTGTAAGCACAGTTTTTTTTTTCTGAACAAACAAGCATTACTGTGCATTGTTAACACAACCAGATGAAATGGTAATTGCAGAAAGATTCACATCAGCAAAACCCTTAAATAAATATTAGTCTTTAAGCATGTGCTGACCTCAAGGGGACCTAATAACATTTTGTTGAACAAAGATGCTTTCGTGATCAATGACCATGAAAGGTAATAATTTTCTGAAGTTTATTCAAATGTGTAAATCTGGTTATAAAATTTTGTCAGCACCAGACAACTTTAACTTTCAGGGGAAAAATCTTTAAATATTTCTACTTTTTCTTTTAATGTTTTGTATACTTTAGAAGCACTGGAATCAATCAACTGTTTTAAAACGGGCTGCACAGCTGTACTCCTTCAAATTTCTAGTCAAAATGAACTTTTGTAGATAAGATATGAAGGATGAAGTTCATAGTGAAGGACTACTCCAAAGTGAACTTTACATATAATAATGAACTAACATTGCACAAGGTAGACTTTAATATCCAATTCTGTGAGATTCAGACATTTTTTAAGGAGACAAATTGAAGGAATGTCTCCATGGTTAAACTGTTGAATATTCCCAAACAAAGGATTTTTATGGTGCCTGAGTTGATATACAATGTTTCACGCTACAAAAGTAGTAAATAAATAAATAGATAACTCCTGTAGTTTTTGTTCACCAACCGTCTCAGTCCTTATGCATTTTATTTTTTGCAACAGTGTTACTTGAGAAAATACAGCTTTGTGTCTGGGGGACCAAAGGAACACATTTGTCCTCACACATTACAGAACAGTGTCTAACAATTTATTTCTCTTTTGGAAATGAAAGAACTTTTATCCATTCAAATCACTGTAATACAATCTTGTATTATAATGGCTTGAACAATCTTGACTGCACACAGTCGCTGGAGTCTCCAAAGGACTGTCATAAATAAAGCTATTAGACTGTATTATAGCAGACACATATTCAGAGTTTACCAAGGGATGACAGGATTTTACATTACAACAGAAAATGGTAAATAATGTCTGGGATTTACCAAAACTTATTGGTAAAAGGACTTAATAAACTGATTTATAATACATATATATGTGCTATTTTTCTTTTAAAGTATGCAAATGAAACATTAATATTAATGAATTAATCCTATGTAGAATTAAGTGAAAAATGAGACGACAAATAAGGGATTTGTCCTCTACAACAAGTGTTTGAGCTTGCTCAGGAGCATGTAAACTTTCTGCAGTAACTGATGGACATTCAACCTACATCAAAACCTCTCTTTGCAACCTGACTTTGCTGATGTGATGACAGCCTTAGAAAACTGGCATCTCATGAGAGATAAGTCAGTTCACATCAATGGAAATGGATTTACACTGCATCCTGGAATCTTAGCAGACAGGTTGGTTTTTATTTTTCCTCTTACTGTTATAAAAGGCATGACTTTTCCCAGGTATGAAGACAAAAATGAGTTTGGCAAAACCCTGAATGAACTTAGAAACAAATTTGGAAGTGGCAGAGACATATCAAAATGAAGTAAAAATATACATAAGTATGTGCTGTGTTGGTAGTTTGTTTTTTTTCAAGAGAAGGAAAAGTGCACTCTTTTGTGAAAGATCTCTAAGACAGAAGTAAGACAAAAAAAGTGCAACTGAGGTTAAAGATAAAATTATGAAAATTGAGTTACCTAACATGTTCTGGCCATGGGAGAAGTAACTAAAGCTGACATAACGACAGGATGGGAGCCTCAAAAGAAGACTAAAGCCAGAAAATAACCATTTCCCATGTTGGAAATCCAGATGGCCCTAACAGATTTTGTGTGCATTTGTATACGCATTTATCTGTGTGTATACATGTGCATACATATATACTTTTTAAAATATCCAAATCTGTGTAATGCCCTACTTTGATACTGGCTGATTTCTTCATCTCAGCCGGGATTTGCTGGTTCTTCTTTCTGTCTGACCATGAAGTTACAGAGAAAGATTTGATAACACAGTAAATAGCTGAGACTAGTGAAATTGTTTCCTGAAGGTAAAACAGTCAGGTCCAATGGGTCCCCTGCAGAATGTTTGAATGTTTTAAACCCAAGGCTATAAATAAGAAGCAGTGCTGTCAAAGCAGAACAAAAAAAAAACCCCAAAAACCACAAAAACAAACAACAACAACAACAAAAAAAACAAACCAGACAACAAACAACCAAGCAAGCAAGCAACCAACCAACGAAAAAAACCAAAAAAGTAATCAAATCCTGGAAAAGGAGAAAACAAAATGAATCTTTACTTCAGTGTCTGAAGCCAATGTTACACTTTGTCTTGAAAAACGTGAATCTGAATGATATTTTGCCAACTACATGCTAATGTCACCAACAATCACAGTCAAGATCTTCCAGTTTAGACTTGAAAAATCAACTACAGTCTTACACTGGAGAAATAAAAAATATTTTCTGTGAATGTATTGTGGAGTTTTTAGGGAAACTGAAGATGACAGTGGAGCAGAGGAGTATTTAATACAGCATTTTATTTAACATAGTAAATAGATATATCATTTTTTATTATAAAATTTTGATGCTAAAAAGACTGTTGAATGGATTGAGTGGAGCTAACTTTGGCATGATGTCAGAAGGAAGATCTGAGGAAAAATATTTTTAAAAATTTGCTGCTGCATGTCCTCACCTTTGTAACTGTCGTGTAAGTATAAATAATGTCAGAAGTGGCAGCAAATCCTTCCTCTTTATAATTTCACATTCCTGCCTCTTGTAAAAGGATTAATCTCAAATCTAAAGTAAACCAGATTTGCAGCAGGAAAAAGTCTGCCGAGGTAGAATCTATCAGTATAGTCAAACAACATGTCTTTATTTGTCTTCTGGTGGAAAATTACATTCCTGAGTGGTGATGCACAATCTCTATAAAATAATCTATTATAATCTTTTTGGCAAATATTTCTGAAAAAGGAAATATGACTGATAAGCTTTTTACCAACCACAGAGTTTCACTCAGAGGCAGAAAAGATTTGAGGAGAACTAGTGAAAAATTTGTCTTGGCATTACAAGTTCTCAGTTTGCATATGAAAAAATTCTGATTATCACTGACATTACTAGCTACTCTTTCAGCATGCTGTATTTGGTGATTTCTGAACTAAAAATGAAATTCATTTCCTTCAGGTATGAGAAAAAACACGGGCTTCAAAAAGTCAAACTGTGCAACTGCAGAATATGGAACTCAGGCCTTCATTCCAATGTGCCTAAAAACATATTTCATTTCTCTGCTTGCTTTCCCAGCAGTTCCTTCAGGACTGCTCCCTGGCTGCTTGTGGAATAGATTTAGGTGACCGTGGAGCAGCAGCTCTTTCTTCCCTTATATATTGGACCTACAGTGTTGTAGCTGCCCTTGCTTCCCTCCTGGTGGCAAACAAAGGGACTATTTATGGTGCAGATGCCTCAGAGAGGTTTTCGTACATCTCCACCTTACACAACTTAATAGCAAGAAACAACAAAGGATGAATTTCATGACAGAAGCTTTATTTGTGAGCATTATCCTTGAACAGAAATTATTTTCTTTAACAAAAATAGATAGAAAAGATTTATCTGTCATTAGGATTTGTCATCTTTCTTCTTCTGTAACAAAGCAAACTAGGCAATTTTGCTTTGTTTGTTTCAGAAACAGAGTATATAAGGGTTTTTTTAATGGTACTGTGTAATTTTTCTTTTATTTTCCACTACTCTTTTTTTGTGGAAGCAAGAAAGTATTTCAATGGGAAAAAGAAGAGAAAGATAAGAAAGGGATAAAAGTATTTTGTAAACTTTCTAACAATTTCTCTTTTACACAAAGCAAATATATCTGAATAATGCCTCTTTGTCATTTATCACCTTGAAAGAATCTTGAAAGAATTAAATTTAAAAAATCAATTTTTCAAATGTCACTTCAGAATGGATCAAAACTTTTTATCACAAAAGCCTTATCTTTGAAGATACTCAGTCAGGTATCAAGTAAAACTTGAAGCTGGTTCAAATTTCTTAGAAATTTAGGTTCTTCTCACATATAAGTTAATTTAAAATTAAGCTGTCTGTAGAAAATATATATTTTCATACATTTTCTGTGAACAGTGATAATATAATAATTAAAAGATATATTTTTCATTTTTCTTAATCTGTAAGGTGATTTTCTTGTGAAAATAAGAAAAAAAAAAACAAAACAGAAAAAATCTCGAAAATATTGACACAAGGTCCTTGATCTGTCCCTAATATTTTTTTTTTCTTCTGAGACTTTGAAGATTTTAAATTTATGTTTTCAACTTCAGAAAAAAATCATTTGAATAGCTCCAAACATTTTTTTCCTGATGAGGAAAATAATACCTGGCTCATTTCCAAGCAGAGATAACATTGTGTGGATCATGGTTTTAGGCTAATGGATAAAGCAGAAGTATTAGGAAAGTAACCAGGTGATTTCTTTGAAAGGTACTTGCTTAGTGAAGGTTGATTATTTTATCCTTGAATACAGCATTGAGGAAGACTTTAGGTGAGAAGAGAAAGAAAGAGGAAAGGAAATGTCTCTTTGCCATAACTAAAGACAGCAGTGAGGGGAGATTAAATGTGTCATTTAAAAAACTTTTAAGAGGACAATGCCCTACAGCTGAGCAACATATAGGCTCAGGATGTGCATTTAAAATGTGGGTAAAAGCTTAGTGCACAGCTGGGAAGAAATCTGCTTCACTCAGTGTAGTGTTTGAGTACCTGGAGTTGCATGTGTGCTGTTTGTGTGAGCTGACACGTGTCAGTAAGTGGTGCTTATGGAGGGACAGCTGCCTCCAGACTGGGCTGTGTGTCAGACCAGAGCACTGGGTCAATATGGAAAGCACAGCATGGACAGGCAGTGCAAATCCCCAGCACGCTGCTAGGCAGGAGCTGGCCACTCACGTCTGGTATCCCCCAGGGACACAACAGAACAGATTTGTCAGGGCTTGTCTCCTTTATTCCAGTAATTATGAGAGATTAATTGGGAATGTTTACTGTTGGGAGACTAATTGGGAATGTTTGTTGTTTACATGTTCGTTTGTTTGTTTGTTTTTTCTATTACAGCTGCATTTCTGCTCCTTGCCTGTAATTTTTATGAATAAATTGAATGATGCAAGGCCTCCCTCTAGCCTGGAGGCCAGCTAAGCACAGCTACTTCCATATGGTTAAGCTCTCTTAGCCTCCTAAGCGCAGGCTGCATCTAGCTGCCTCTTGGGAAAAGCCCCAAAGCAGGGCTAGTGCCCTAGCTGTGCCTAGGAAACCCTTGGGAGACAGCTGGTCAAGTAGCCAAGATCAAAAGTGTCAGGGCCTGCCCTGACATTTTATGTTCTAGGAAAAAAAATAGTTCCAGGGCATGAATTCATGCCATGCTATCATTTAACTCTCTTCCATAGATGTAATCTTAGTATTATTTAGGTCAGTGTGGCTCCAAACACATTGATGTTGTTTATTCACTTTACTTGTTGGGAATTAACTCAGTTGATTTAAATGGTGCTACTACACTGCAGCATGATATTTTTACAAATAGCATAAGAGGGACTTAATATTTGTGACCAGTCATTAGCTGTGGGATATGTAATAACATTCTGAAAGCAGGGGAAGATTTCAATGTGGTAAAATGCTTTAGAAAATGGTGGCTACTCTTCTGTATCCTTTTCTGCATTACTAATAGTTACATTTCTTATCAAATGCTGGAGTCATTTTATCCAGAAATTGTTGTTATAGGAAAGATATTATCTGTTTACGGTGCATTTGTTTTCAGAAATTTTTATAGTATTGAAAAATCTGGTGTTTTAAGGTACAAAAAAGTGAGAGTACTAGCACTTCTTTTAAAAGATGCATTACTAATTTTTGCCAAGAAGGCAAACAGACTCAAAAATCCTTATTTGGTGAGTATCAGTATTCTCTGTTTCAAGAAAACAAAAATAATGACAAATCTTTTAGGGTGAGGTCTTAGAAATCAAACTCCTTTAAGCTTTAAAATATACACCTTTTAGCTAGCTGGAAATTATGCTTACACAGGATGTTTGGATGCAGTTTTAATATGTAGTTGAATGACAGTGAGCTAATTACATTAAAAATAATATTTAATTTAGTTGTGGGGGAAAATACATTTAATTTATAGTGACTCTTGTAACAAATTTTTATTTCTTGATATTTGCCATCACTGTGCACCTTTTGCAACCTCCATAAGTCATCTTTTCTGATCTTTCTCCATCTTTTCTTGGTGAGCTTTTGCGAGGTTTTACTATTCTTTCACTGATGCAGGATAGCACAACTTCAATAGCAGTGAATATTAGTCTGGGTGTGGATACATTGAAATGCTGCCTAGAAGAGACTCTGCTTCTTGGCATAGTCCTGCAATATCAATTTTGTGGTTCATGAGTTGCATATGTAAATTACAGTGCTCTTGGGGGAAAGTTACCTATCAGAGAGATAATAATTTGCTATCAATGGTAAAATAATTGCCTCCAAATGCTGCGACCCCAGGTGTGTGATAAGACTGAATCTCAGAGGCAAGGTCATGAGGTCCCAGTGCCTTCTCTGGACATTACTTCCAGTTAGGGTTTCAGTAAGCTGCATTTAATACCTCTGGAGGTTTCAGATTAGGAGAAAGAACAAATCTTAATATTTTAGCCATTTCTTTCTCTAAGTGATGCTTTTAGTGCAATTTCAAGGAGTCTGATTTAATTTTTGCATAAGCACATATATAATGAACTTGATGTAGCCAACTTTGAAAAAAAACCCCTGCATCTGAATCTGATAAATAGACAATAGTCAAATATCAGTTTCATTATTCAGTAGGAGCTATTAGGCTTGACCAACAAAGAAGTGAAGACTTCTAGAAAATTGAAACTTAATGAAACATATCAGGATTTTTAGCTTAGCTTAGTTTGGAAGCTGAGATGATATATGTCACTTACTTTGTTTAGTGAAATCACTGAGTTCCCTAAAATTCTTCATGCTTGGAAAATTCTGTGTAGCTTGCAACTCCATAAATATATTTAGAAACAGTAGGGTAGCAGCAGATATTGAAAGATCCCTTGCAAAACTTTGAGAGAGGTACTGTATGTTTATTCATGATATACGTCTGCATATTGATTTCTAATTTATACTTTAATATATATTGTACATACTCTCACCTAAATAGAAAGGAATTCTTTCTCCCAGTTATTATGGCATATAATGGTTAAGGAGATCTGAGAGTGTTCTAAAAAGTTTAAGTTATTTATCACTGATACTTAAAAAGGAATAGTTAAGTAAGTAGATCTAAAGCCAGCCTGGAGCTTCTTTGGTGTGTGTCTGAAGCATGTCTACTAACTACAACTGCAATTCATGATCTAAAGAGCATCCTGCTCCTTGCATCCTGCTGTAATGCCTCTGGTGCCTCTGCCTTTATCTCTTCCTTCCCTTCAGTTTGGTCTGCAGGGATGATAGCTCTCAGTTGATGAATACAACTCATGCAGTCCAGAAATAGAGGGATTCATACCAAGCAGTTGCTAATGGATAGTGAACTAGTAGCCAGCCTCAAATCTGAGTCAAACAAAGAATTTACCATAACTTTGAGATTTCTTGAGGTGCCTTTCTTGCAAAGATGAGGCTTTTTCCTCCAGCCTGTTTCTTGGAAAAAGCTCCAAATTAAGATCCAGCTTTGCAAATCACTTTGCAGATTGCTTTGATATCAAAACATTGTATTTTTCTGCAATAAATTGTCTGTTAAATATTTCAGTCCATTTGACAAAGGTACTTTGAACAGATGTTTGGCTGAAGCATTCAGGGAGAGAGATCATGACACATTTGGTGACAATGTGGTACCGGTGCCAACAGCTTCCTATAAGCTGTGAAAAAACCAGATGTTACTCTGGCCAAAATTGTGCCTTCCTCTTGACTGCTTTCAGCAGGGTGCAGGCCTGACTGTGACCCCCACTCCCTGAGCTAACCTTGAAGCTGCTGTTACAGTGATGGAGACCTCTCAATTAGCCTGATCCTGCAAGTGTTTGACACATGCTACAGCAGAATTGTCCTTGCCTGACTGTGGCAGCTGCTGCCTCCAAAGTGATACTGTCCGCTTATAACTCAAAGTATAACTCTGTCATACAGACACTTAGTGCAGAATGGCTCTTAAAAGGCATTTTAATCTGCTGGCATTTTAGTTCGTAGGCCTCTGGGGTCAGGTTGAAAAATTACACTAATGCTGAACTTACTCTGATATTCTGGGCAGCCTTCTGAATTTTAAATAACTATCCTCAGAAGGCTACCCTTTTCAAAAATTATCTTAAAGACTGCACACAGAATTTTAAGCTAAGTTCAGTTACCACACTGATATGCAGACTGAATTTTATAAAAATGTAGGGTAAGAATCTCTGAATTTTTGGATACCAGCAGTTATTTTAGTTTTCATTATCAGAGTATCTGTTCCTACAGTGCTAACTATATGAGTTCTGTGTTACAATAATTGTTAATATTTGCATCTGAATTAACTGTTCTGCATTGCTGGTTTTGTCACTGACTGCCTATTCAAATATGTGGGATTATTTTGAAGTCTATATAGGAACCGATTCTTTTATAGTCTGGAAATAGGCAAGGCAAAAGATGCAGATCTATTTTTCCAACCAATGGCTCCTATTAATCCATTTCCTTGCATGTATATACAGAAAAAATTAGATTACCATCTCTTTGCCTATGGAAATACTTATGCAAGTATTTAATATTTTTCTTATTCAGCGTTTGCTGCTTGGATTGTTACTGACTCTCATCATACCCCCCGCCTGTGTTTTAAGCTTCTTCTTCTGCTGTGCCCTCTTCTATTGCAAAATTGATTAGTTGAGTTTGTCCAGCTCAACCCATTGGGCTCTTCTTCTGGTCCTCTATCACCCATCTCCTCTGCTCTGACCCTGCCCTCAGACTCTTTCCAGAGTGCAGATTGCAGTGGGCATCTAGCCATGGAATGGGACCAGATTTTGGGCACAAAATGAACCCCACTGCTTCCAGGCAGGGACTGAAACCCGCTAGCCATCTGCTCTGCCTGATTGTTAGGGATAAGGGCTACCCAGAGGTAGATTTTAGCAAGGCCTTGAGCAGGTGTACCTTTCTGATTTATCTGAACCCTCTCTTGCTTGCAGCCTCAAAGACATGCTAAGTATTCTATATTCTCAGTACTGAAATCAGATTTTGAAAAGCTGTAAACATTTCCCATTTCACAGCGTATCTTTTTACTCAGCTTGACTGGAGCTGTTCTCCTTTGGGAGGAGGTCTTTCTGAGCCAGAGGGAAAGGAAGGATGAGCTCAATATATTCCTTGTTCTACCAGCTGCCACCAAGCATATTCATCTTCCCTCCGAGGAACTGTGAGTCCAGATCCATTCACACTGTGCACCCTGATGAGACAGAGTGACATCTTCCATGATAGGTGATGAGGCTGTGCTTCCAACCTCAGGGGGTTTTTTAGTTTTTTTGTTTTGTTTTGTTTTGTTTTGTTTTGTTTTGTTTTGTTTTGTTTTTTGTTTTGTTTTTTGTTTTGTTTTTGTCACATCTAATGAAGAATGCCAAAGCAGATGTGTTTCACTGTTGTACTTTCAGGAGCAGAGTGAAATTAAAAGCCTAGGATGGCAGCTACAGTGAACTCTTGCAGCATGCTGTACACCTGGACTGTGAGGAAAAGTAATTCTTTGGCTGCTCCAATAAGTCACAGTCTTTTCTTTTCCTGAGTGCTCCAGCAAGCTCTAGGAAGAAGGTTTAACAACTTCTCATCTACACTGTTTTGGAAAAGCCTTGTTCACTCTGCCATGTGTCCAGCCTTTTGCTAGTTAGCAAAGAGTTTCTAGAATGCTACTTCAGCTCCTTTTAAGATTGTGTATCTTATTTTTAGATTGACAGCAAACTGTGCCTGGCAGTGACATCTGCAAGCTATTCTTTCTGGGGCTGAATGGTGGCTTTTGTGTTAGATGTGTGATGCATAAACACACCAGTTCTGCTCTTTGAGTAGAAGGAGGGCACAGTTTGCTTCAGAGGGTTTATTTTATCCTTGTCCTAGTCTAACATCATTGCCTCCATATGAACTGGGTGACTCTGATTGTTAGTTGAGGTAGGCAATGGTTCTGAGTCTGCACTGGAGCCTTTAGGTACAAATATATCCCAAATAATACAAGTAAGAAAATAATGATAATGCTTCATATTATTTACCAAAAAAAAATCAGGAGGAAATAAACCATTTCTTTAGTAAACAAATTGTTCTGTTAATGCCTATAAGCATACAGATGTATAGAAGATGTAAAGATATATCACAAAATCCCTGTCTTTTGATGCTTTGCAAGACTTCTCTTTCAAAAGTTTTGGTTGGGGTCCTTAGGAAGACAGAGTTCTGTCAAAATATTCTGCCTGATTAGTAGTTCATTTTCTCATTTTGGGAAAATCTTTGCTGAAAAATAAAAAACACCATAACATCAAAATGTAATTTCATCACCCTTCGCTTCCTCTTGGGAATTACAGCTACCCCTCTTTTTGTGAACTGCAATTGTGATTTTTATCCAACAGATTCAGGTCTTGAATAACGAAATACTGTATTACTTGCTTTCATAATGCTAGTGAACCACGTCAATTTTTCATTTATATGAGGAATGACCTATGCTTTCTTATCCTTTCCTCTCTCCCAGAATTTGACACAGAATTTCAATGTCACAGGAAGAAAATAACATTACATCTATGCAAAAATAATTCAGTTCATCATATATCATTCTTAGCAGCATCACACTTTCACCTTTTTCAAAATTAGAAGATGAATTAATAAATTGGTGTTTGTTCCAATGATAATGGAAAACTGTGGCTACTTAAACAGGCTCATGCCCTCCCTGTAATTGAAATTTGCAAATATTAATGAGATTATACCAGTGTTCTGTCAATAAATATTATCAACTGAGTTCATTTGTGTGGAGGTCTTGGGATCTCTGCAGAATGATTTTGCATTGACACTCTAAAGGTTTCATATTAGACCTAACAGATCATGACCACCTTTTTTAATTAACTCAAGTCCTCTCAAACTTTATATAACATGTCAAGGGGTATAAAGTATACATCTCTTGCACATGTAAGCAACCAGGAGGAATGCACACTGCTGTGATGGTTGCTTATGAAGACTTACAACTATTTGGAGAGGTACAGCTGCATCCCTAGCTGAAAGTAACCAAGTGACAGATAATCTAGATCTGTGACAGGTGTAACTTGTTCCTGAATGAAGAGATATCTCTCCTGGCCAAAAAACATGCAGCACTGTCTCTGGGAGACATAGCTTTGAGCTCCTACCTCATTATTAGGTGGCAGCTTTGTTTGTAGTTAACAAACTCTTTAGTTATTGTAGGGAAAAACTGCTGGAGGAAGCTGAATCCTTTTTGCACAGGGCCTGACACAGCCAAAGCTGAAGGCGCATACGTACACAGAGAGCAGGAACACTGCCTGTGACAGCACCACTGGGTGTCACCTGCCATACAGAAATCACCACTGGGCAAGTTCTAACTTCCTGAGGTATGTTTAACAACCCTGAGGGGTAGAAACATGGCTTTCAAGGGGTTATGATTCCTGAAAATGTCCCTGAACAGAAATTTCCAGGATCAGCCTACCTGGGAAGGCCAAGGAAAACAGTTTCTCTTTTTATCACTGAGGAAAACTCCACAATCATGCAAATCATTAAAAAGCAAAGTGCTTGAATATTTTTAATGTCTATGAAAACTGAAATTTCAGAGCCGAAAAACTGAAAAAGATGCATCCAAAATTGTCACACAAATGTATTTTCCTCAAAATGCATTTGTTCATTCCAGTGATGCCTGACTGAGCTCCAGCTTTTCAGAAAGTATATAGTGAAAAGATTTTTTTTTTTCTGAAATTATTTATAAATGTAGCTCTCTCTATACTTTTGTAATTGTTTGGAATATCCTGGGCATTCAAAGAAATGAAAGAGATCACTTATCCTCTGTGTTTGGCATGAAGGGTGTCTTAATGCGCATTTCAGCTTTTCATTGTAGAAGAATGCTATCCTGTGGATTGCTTACAGAAAATGAGAGAGGCTATATCTGGTACAGGCAGTCAAATGACATTGTGTAGTACACAGTCAGCATATTTGAAACTAAGAAATCCTTTTTTCTTTTGTTGCCTTCAAGTTTTCCTTGGAAACATTGCCAAATAACTGTGGAAAAATCCTACTAAAAGTACAACTAGTGAGAGAAACCTTAAACTGTTATTGTGCAAAACTGTAAACTTAATAAAAATAACTTATTGCAAGTATTGCCTCCCAATTTTCTGTGTTATGTGTTTTGAAAAAGGTCAGACTGAATTATCATATTTTTCCTCCTGACCTTAAAATCTGTGTCAGCATGTTTTATTTTTTATTGGAACCTGGCACAGCATTTCTCTGGTGATTTTCTGAAGGTTCTATCTTTTATTTTAAAATAAAAGCAGAAAATCAAGGTGAGGGTGAGGGCCAGGTGGAGGGGAGAAGCATAAATCTCTGGCTGTGACCATCAAAAAGAAAACTTTAAAATACACTCAAAGAGTTAAGATTTTGCCTTTTTTTTCTTTCTTCTTTTTTTTTTTTTTTTTTCTTTTTTTAAGAGAAAGTGACTGGCACTTGAATTTTCTATTTTATATAATCTAATTTTAGGTGTGAATAGTATATTGCAAAGCTCTTTGTATATACAGAGGGCCTGAGTCTGCCTTTGTGCTGTGCAAGAATTCTCAGTCCATTTCTTACTTCCTGAATGCCACCACAAAACTAAGCCACCCCATTTTTTTCCCAGTTAATTAAGAAAAAACTTCTATGCTGTAGGAGACTTTCTGAAAAAACATGACTTGAAGATAATTTAAATAAGGAGAGATGCCAAAACTAATCAGTATCCCATCATTCAAACACTTTTCCTAGTGATAGAAATTCATAAAATCATGGCATGACTTTCAGTATCATCTCTGAATTTCTTTCACACCGAGGATATTTCCCTTGTAAAATAATGTAATTTTGCAAAACTGTATCTATGACTCTGTAGTATATGAGCTCAGAAACTAATACTAGAAAAATAATTTTGCTGCATTAATTTCAGAGAAATAAGTATGTTATTAATAAATAAAATATATCAAAAAGTTATTGTAGAAACCATTGCAGTTGCTTTATCTGCCATATTGCAGAACCTCCTGTTTTTTATAAATTTTATATTTTAATTTAATTGTTCTACAGATTACCAAATCCTATCACAGTGTTCAATGTAGGATATGAACAGGGTGAAAGGCAAAGCTCTCCAAACTGTATGTGCACAAGGTGCTTTTCACTGTGAACTTATAAAAATACCTTTTTTTTTTTTTTTCAGTTGGTCATGCAGAAAGCTATCACATCTGTGAATTTCATAGGAGCATATCCATTGGCTGAGCCAGTGTAAATATTCTTACATGAGATTAAACGCTTAGACTCATATATCAGCCTCTGAATTTCTTTACATATATAAACCAGATCATGCACAGGTATATATTATATTTCAACAGAATTTTCAAAATGTATTGAACTATTGCTACTTTAACATTTAATATTAGTTTACACACACACACACACACATATATGTATGCATATTTATTTATTCATTTATTTCTATTTAGGCATTTTCAATTTATAAATTGGAGTAAAATTTTTTACACTTATCTATCAATAAAACTCATTATTTCTTACATTCCTGTAGATTGTGAATTTGAGCAAATCTGTCTTTCATCTATCTGAGTTACTGGATTTACCTTCCTTTTGTATATCTGGGCATTTTCATTTTTCAAAATACCGTGTTTACAACTATTTATAAGGAGAAAAAGGACACCTAATAGGAGTAAAAGTGTTCAAATACTCAGTAAAAAAGGTCGCTACTCTACTAGTAGGACAGAGATGTTTGTACTAGAAACATCCAACATCTCCTGTAATTTTTTAGTATGATTGAAACCACAGGCTTCTCTCTCATAAGACATACACTATTTCATAAAACTTTCTCGTCTTTAGTTCGCACACCTGCCAGTTGAATATGCAACCAATAACTGAAACAATTTTATTGGAAATTATCCATAATAAAATTAAATTATTATGATTTTCAAAATAAGGAACTTGCTTATCAGGATATTCTTTCACAACATGAACTGTAAAAATATTTTAAAAGAAACAAGAGGAAACCTCCCCAAGTTTTGCTATATCCACCCTAGGAACTCTTAAGGTATTTCCTGGATTTAAAATAAAAGAATAAGCTGTTTATCTTTTCTATTATAATGAGTATTCCACAGTATTTGCTTGTTGCATTGTGGGCAAAAAAGAGAATGCTGCAGATCCCATTCCCAGTGTGGTAAGAGGAGCATGGTCCCATCATCAGTCTATTGCTCTCACTAAACCTCTGCAATGCTTTTGGAAGACCTTGAGATCTAAAGATTTGATCTATTATATAAACAGTTAAATGCAGCTTCTGCAGCATCCATGGCAGTAATTCCATATACAAGTAAAGGTGAAGTCTAGGGAGAGATGTGTAAGCTACTTTATAAGATTTTGGAACAATCTGACCACTTGTGGTCAGGTAGACACCTGTGGTGGACACCTTCCTCTGTGGTATTAGTGTGGACACCTTCCTCTGCAGCATAAACGTGAACATGTACAGTCAAAGAAAAGTGTGGAGGGGCTCTGAGGATGCCAGAAAAAGGTCAGAGTGTCAACTCAAAGGAAAAGATTCTTTTCACTCAAAAGATCTTGTATGGCTGGCTGGACCTGTAGGTGCCAACTGACTAAGCATAATTTACCAAGCAGAGTTTGGGTCTGGATTGAGAGAGAGGCAGAGGAAAGGAAAGAAGATCTGCAATCTGCTAGTGATAGCTGCATCATTTTTGCTACTTTCTTAAGGGAACCTGTGGCATAACAGGGAGGGAGTTTAATGTGTAACCAACAAGAGGGCCCAGCTCGAGAGTGTAGTATCTCCTACACCAGTAAGTAGGCTAAGTGAGGATGAGGCCTCTCTCTGACCACTGTCTCTGGTGCCTGTGAGCTGAGATAGATCCCACCTGGGGTGAAAACATGGGGAGACATCGGGCTCTCGGTGGTGACAGCTCTCCTATATGTGATGCAGTGTGTGACATGAGCAGGGCTCCCAGCATGGCTGCAGTGTAGGAATCCCTTTGAGACACTCAGGTTGGACAAATTTTCAACAGCTGTCTTGGTAGCTAATTAGCCCTATCCAGGCTTTGATATTTGGTTCAGTCAGTACAGGATGAAAAGACTTATTTACATATTTTCCACCTGTTGCCTGTTTTTCTATCATCCTAGGGTTTCTGAAAGTGTAATATAGTGCCAAGGTTTCCTGGAGTAATAGTGTGTTTGAACCAGTACTATTTAAGGGACTCCAATTTTATACTACTAAGACCCAAACCAGATGACTCCTAATTTTTAATTTTTTAACTCTATTGCATTTTCATCTTGCTTTTTCATGAGTTTTCTTTCCTGGGAGGAATTCAGAGAAGTCCAGTGCAATAGCAGAAGAAATAAAAGCACATCATCCTAATGGAAGTGATTTTTTTTCTTTCAATTGATATTGAATGAGATATCCTGCCTTTTTTAAAAAAAAAAAAAAAAAAAAAAAAAAAAAAGGAAATAAAAGGACTAGGAAACTTAATATGTTTCTTATTCTTTCAGTGTCATTTATACTAGATTGTTAATCTGATTGTAACATCAGAAAAAAGTCATGACAGCCAAGAGCCCAGTTTCATCCTTCCTTGCTTTGCAAACTTTTGTACTTAAATTTCCTTTGCATATTTATAAACCTTCTGCTATTGTACACAAGTAACTGATATCTCTGCTAAGTCTTGGCAGAAGATAAATCTGCACAGTGAGTTGGTACTTGTGTTTGTGAAGGAACAATAAGAAGCAGGAAAGGACAGGAAATTGCTTTTGTGATATGTTAAAGTACTCTAAAATGATGGACTTCATTGTTTCGTGTACTGAATCTGCATACAGGGCTGATGGTTATGTCACTGGGAAGGAACTAAATCCCTGCTTGTCCCTCCAGATGAATGCTGGATCTCTTCAGTATTTGGCACATTTCTGCACAGTTCATAATGTCATATGCCACTGCCCCTGTGATGGACTGCAGCCTGCAAAGTGACTGCCACCATTATGTTGTTGGCATGCTCACCCTTTCTGCCATGGCATGTGTGCACTAGCTGCCTTCAAGGTAGGGAAGCTGATAATTGTTTAAGCTCAGAAGCTAGTGGTCAAGAATCTTCTCCTGGCCAAATACTGAGGGCAGACATAACTGCAGGGCAGCACAGGCCACCCAGCCCTACAGCAGGGAATAACTTATCTCCCCAAATACCAGCAGCACATCTTCAGAGGGTGACTGCAGAAACTCACCTGCTCTGGGTCTGTAGCAGCCCAGAATAGCCCATTTCCTTGGAACTGTTAGCATCTTCTGGGTGGGGATGGCTGTCTTTGCTTGTCTGCGCTAGGAAATCCCAAACACCTCTTTTCTCTTTAGCTGTCCAGTCCTTCCCACCTGTAAGATGATGGTGTGATGAGAAATGTGTGGCTTTGCACTATAAACAAGAAGACAAGAAAGAACAAGACAATAAAAGCAAGAGAGCTATTTAGCCAGAGAATCCCTAGGATGTTCCAAGTTTATGTTAGAGATTTTTAGCCAGGAGTGGCTTATTTCTTAACTTGTTTTTTAATTTTATGATGTCTATAGCCGAACAT
This sequence comes from Cichladusa arquata, assembly GCA_026413545.1. Classification (NCBI taxonomy): domain Eukaryota; kingdom Metazoa; phylum Chordata; class Aves; order Passeriformes; family Muscicapidae; genus Cichladusa; species Cichladusa arquata. Next base: position 64,677,592 of record JAOTQP010001546.1, read on the forward strand.
AGTTCCCCAATAAACCCATTAGTTGACCTTAAATTCCTAAATATGCTCTTTAACAATTTCATTTGTGTATAGATTCTCTTAGAAACAGGCAGAAGGATTTTTTAGACATTAAGTATTAATTTTGTAATTCACATGTAACTTTCCATAATCATGTAAATGTAAGTTCTAATTAACAGTGTAAAAATCAAATTATTCTGTTAATCTGTGACATACCATTAAATGTGATAGTTTAACCATGATGAACTATAATTATATGAAATATAATTAGATAAAAATAATGTCCAGAACATTTGGTATAAAAAGAAAGATATATGGCTGTGTACATATGCACCATTATGATAAATTTATTACAAAAAAATCCAAAAACTAGTTTGTTCTAAGCTGGTTTAGTGGCCTTTTCAGAACATGGCAGGAGCAATTTAAAAGATTTCTCAGTTTTATCCACATTATACATAATGAAACTGTCAAATTGAATCATTAGTATACTAATTTTGGCTCTCTTAATAATCCTTTTTGTATTGTATATTCTTACACAATCTTACAATGATGGGGAATGTATATAATTGTTGGGTGCACTAACAGCTTGTCTATATAAAAGAAGAACAATTTTAAAAATAACCACTGCTTTCAGATGTGCAGTTTGAAAAACCTTATTTAGTCATCCAAAACAAGAAGAAATTAAAATCAAGGATTATGATGTCAAACCAGCAACTTACCTTTTTACCAAGCTGTAAAGTAAGTAAGCAGCCATATAAAAAATGGCAAACTCTTAAAATTACTAAGAAGGCTTTGAAACCAAGAGATCAAATGTTAGGAAACGTCACAACCAGAGCACTTTGTTTTCAGCCCTCTTATAAGGGTCCATTATGATTCAGACTTCAAAAACATGAGTCTGCAGTAGTTTTTCTGAAGGAATCTTGACTCATCTGGTATGATGATTAGAATGGGCTCTCTAGTGAGTAGTGCTTCAATTATTTTTTTCTTTTTTTCTTTGTATTATTTACCAAGTCAGCCCATGCCTTGTTCACTTCATGCTGTAATGGTCTTATTTTGAAGATAGAAATCCTGACTTTCTCACCGGCATTGTTCATTGTTGAGATTTGCAAAAGTCACTAATGTAATTATTAATTTTCATATATCCTGAAGAGTAAACAGGTTATCATTAGTATATTTTCTGCAGTTCAGAATTGAAGTTCAACTAAATGTTAGGACGTGAATTAATTTTTTCTATTCAGCTTGAAATTCTACTATAAAGGTATGAAGGCCTCAAAGAGAAAATGAAGGAACAAAGTGGAGAATATGCCTGGTTTCTTTCATATGTATTAAAAACACTCCTGAAGGAACAGTCCAGCTGTGCAAATGTTCATTTCCAGAAATGTTCATTTCCAGAATATGACTCATTCAAGCAAATTTTTCACTTTTAAAGCCAGAACCAAAGAACAAATTTTCTTTAAAAAAACCAAAACCAAACAAAAACTAACCAACCAAACAAACAAACAAAAAAACCAAACCAAAACAAAAAAAATTAAAATATTGAGAATTCCACTTTATGAAATATGGGATTCTGGGATGGGGGGGAGTTTGTGTACATGTGTAGGTGAGGAGAGTGCAATGGTACCTCTCCAATCTGTGAGGGAGCAAAAAACCCAGAAAATGAGAGCAGATGAGACTATGATTGGGTGATATGCTAGCACTAGAGTGGCCTAACTTTTTAATATAGATTGGCTCATTTATTTGTGGGGTTTTTTGGTTGTTTTTCACTTTTTAATGCACTTCTATAAACGTCCATAAAAATGCTAACAAATAACAGATGAAGAGGACTATCTAAGATTTATATTGAAGATTTGTTATCACTTCAAAATGACTGGAATTCAAATGACAGGCCCTTTTTTCTCTGCATTTGAATGGCGTATTTCATCTATAAGCTACATGTATGTAATGGACGTTTGCAATAATTATTTGTGATTCCCTTGTTTCCACATATCTCATATTAGAAATAACTACTGTAGAGGGATTTTTTTTTCCTACCAGAAGTTCTTTGTTTGAAAAGAGCCTTTTGTTTTATTAAGTACAATATCAAATTCCAATTATTACTAAATTTGCATTTAAAATACAATTAAAGAATTTTCCAAAATCCAATATCTTTGAGTACAATTGTTTCTAGTAGTTCATCTCTGTGGTTTGGTTTGGTTTGGTTTGGTTTGGTTTGGTTTGGTATGGTTCCCCACCACCACCCCCAAAAGGAACTAAAGAAACTAAGTCCCCATGTGGCACTTTGTTTTGTATTCATATGGGCGCTCTTTTACAAGATCCTCAGCTGTTAGTGTCTTAGGAAAAATATGCTTTGCTACTTTTTACAAGAACAGGGATGTTAAACTCTGGTGTCTTGGCTATGTTCCAGTTTGGCTAATTAATATTCTGCATAGTGTCTCTAAAATTTCAAATTAAAAGATTGGTTTTTAATTTAGACTAGTAACAAATAGAGTACCACATACATATTGCTCTGCAGAAAAGGCTGCATTTTTTACTGCAATTTAGTATCACGAACCATCATCAACTCTGAGGAAAAATAGTTGTGGGAATGTTAGTATGCTCCAAGAAACTAAGTTTGTTTATTCAGAGCTGTCCTTACCTGTTGCAGGATATCAGGTCTTTGACTGTAAATTCTAATTCATGTAAAAAAACAAGTTTTAAATGAGTCATGTGTGGTACATATGGTACAGTAACATGACAATGTTATCGCATAAAGATGAACCAAAATGGATTTGAAGATTCCTGTGACCTTACTGACCCCTAGGACGCCAGAAGTAATCAGAGTCCTTGGGAGCAGATGTGTCCAGGGTTGTTAAGTGGTGCTCTTGACTTGGGGGGAGATGGGGTGATGCACACACTTGCCTTTCTATTGAATGTCACAGCTGGCCTGGGCAGATCAGAGCATCTGGTGCTCCCCCTGAAACGCTGCTCTACAGTCCCCTTACCACAAGCTCTGTGTTCTGCTTGATTCCCACACCTGTCACTTGCATAATAGAACTGAGAATGACCCCAGTGCAGTACGGAAACTAAATTATGCAATCCGTAACAGCAAATTTACAGTTTCAAGATCCAACCATATAATTGTATAAATGGAGATGGATCTAAAAATACAGTAATGCAGCTGTGTTTCATCTTGTGTTTTAGGAGACAACAAAGGATGAGTCTGCCCTTAATGAACCAGTTCTCTCTTTTCCCACTCTCTTTTATCTTTCAGCTATAAGTACTCAGCAATCCCACCATAAAAGATGTAGAAGATCAATGATGTATTTGATTAATATCCAAAGTTGTTGAGTTTTTTCCACTGGTATAAGTAAGATGAAGGAAGTAGTGGAAGGACTCAAGGATCTTTATCCAAAGAAGTCTTGTGATGTGATTTTTAAAGGTGTTTCTGATATATCTTGGGGTTGTAAAATGCTAACCTGAGGACATGCCATGCATTTCTGAATTACACAGTAACCCACATCTAGGATGTGTAGATAACTAGGATCAAGTTGAAATCAGATACTGAAGACTACTGGCTTCTGAATTTGGGATGGGCTTTGGCTGGGAGATTTCAGATGTTCTCTTTAGGACATCTGGTTCTTCTACCTTGTTATGTTCCATGCTTCAGAGAGGTAACTGTAGGTTTCCTTGTCATACTTGAGCCCGAACCATCAATCATCCCACATTTATGTAAAAAATGTTGCTGTTAACTTGGGCTGCCAACCCATTGGCATCTGAATTTTCAGAGCTTTTGATACACTCATTTTATCTGACCCAGTCTCCAAATGGCAAGGGCTAGTCTTAAATCAAAATCAAGTAATCCTAGGGAAAACTGCGTGCCTCACCTGCTTTAGCACAACGACATGGCTTGGTCCTAGTCTGTCACCTCCACTTTAAAGAACGCTGAGAAGACACTGATTTGAGGAGTGCATGTCACTGGAAGAAAGAGTTTGAAGACAGCCTTGTAAGAAAAAAGGCTAAGATAAGAAAGGAAGCAGGCTATTATATGTCTGGGCAGCACAGCTTGCCATGAGCTAATTGCTTCTCTATTTGGAGAATGAAATAAAACAGAAAATAAAAATACTTGGATAAAATAGTTTTTTTCTGGGCTGATAGTGGCCTTTTGAGCAGGTGTAAAAACCTGATGGTGGAGGAAGAGCAGAGATCCTGATGCCAAATTATACTGCAACCGGCTCCTGTCCTAGCCTGCAGCAAGGCACGATTATCAGCAGGATCAGTGAGGAAAGGAGTGACCACTGCTCCTACACATTATCTCCCCAAACCCCAATGACTCTTGTCAGAAAGTTTTAAGAGCATCATGATTCCTGATGATACTGTGTCTTCTTTAATATCAGGGTTTTGAGACATCCAGGTGTTCATTACTCTGTAGTTATTACCCATTGGTAATAACTGTTTGGATGTCATCGAAGGGATGACTTCCGGAAGTCATCAAAACAATATTCAGGCTCAGAAATAAAAAAAAAAATAAAGTATATTGCTATGACATGTTGTCCTTTGGAAGAGTTGTTTATTCAGTGCAAGTGTCACAGACCTCTATCTCTCTACACTCTGCCAGGATAGCAAGAGAGAGAACAATATATTCTTCCGGTGCAGGCATATTTACCTTGTGTCATCAAGTCCCCATACTGTTATTGAGTCTCTTGAAAACTCCAGCCTCTTGGCACTTGCTATTACTGGGAACAGTGTGGGTGGGTGCTGGAGCCCTGCTGTGGAACGTGTTGCACAGGGAAGCTGGAATATTGCCAGTGTGGTGGCTGCATGGGAGCCCATCTTTTGGGTCACAGAGCCTGTGCAACTGACATCAGAAATAATCTACCCCAGCAGGGCTCTGCCACTGGAATCAGACTGTGCCAGAGTCTCTGGTGGGTCTGGAGACAGATGCACAATTTAAGGATGGCTGTCACAAGGTGTAAGGTTCAAAAGGACTGGTTCCAGTGCTCCGACACAACTCACTCCTCTCCTTTTTTTGTTTGGGAGAGTATAATTATCTGGGTCACACGTACCATCATGTAGAGGAAATGTGCTGTGACAGTTAGATTTTTTCTCTTGTATACCTTATTTATCTGACCCTATTTAGAGTTTTGACCATTTTTCCTTTCATTTTTAGGTCTTTTCTCTTGATCTAGAGGTTATGGTAGGTGAATAGTAGTGCTATGGGTCAGGCTATCTTTCCCAGGTAAGAACAGAAAAGGACAGACAATCAATATTTTTTATGTGCCATAGCTATTAGTTTATAACTGTAACACCAATTCATTTCAAGTAGCCCTTTTAAAGTTTACAGTAACAGAAATGCTTGTAAATAAATACCAAAAAAGGGTACCATTCTCTAGAACTTTTATGGTCTAACTTCACTCCTGTGATATCCCATACCATTGCCTTGGTTTCTAAAATACATGTAGGTATGTTCATTAAGAGAAAACAGATGCACTCATTGTCAATGAGGCAAATGATTTTAAAGTAGAGAAAAAAAAACAGGTTTTCAAGCCATAACGCCCTACATAAAAGTATTTTTTTATCATAGTGAAAGTATTATGGGCTAATGTCTAATGAAAATGTAGTAAAAATCAATAAAATGTGTCTACAGTTTTGAAAGTTTCATAAAGTAATTCACATTCTTTTTTATAAGATGCTAACTCTAAGAATTTTGCAAGTTACTTGAACGATAATTGTGATCATTGTATTCCATTATGTATTCAGAAACAGTAGTGGAATTTTGTATTAGTCTGAAAAACTAAAAGCTGGAAGAGACATTTATGCAGTCCACAAATGCATTATGAAAGTACTTAATCTGAGGCAAACACAATTGTATACGCTTTTATTATGTACTCTTTTAGATTTAGGTATAACAGAGTATCTTACAGAACATTTTAAGATATTAGACAAAATTGAATATATTGCCTTAGCTCATTCTAATTTTAAGTAGTGGTGGGGATTTTTTAAGAAAATGCATTGAGAGTTCTTTTTAAAAATTGCTGGATTTTTTTAGTAAGAAAAGTTTTGCCAGTGAATGCAGGAACTGTCATGAGGTGGTACATTAAGCTACAGCTTCTTTTAGCAAATAGCTATTTTCTGAATGGCAATTTATTTTTTCCCTCTGAGTTTGCTTAATGATGTTATTCATAGAGTGATAATTTGTCTCAGTGTGGGTCTGCCTGCTCCAGGGGAACTCAGCAGGGGCTGGGAGCTGCTGCCTCTCTCAGGTCACTCTGCTGTGAGGCAGCAGCTTGTATGCCTATGGAAACTCATGAACATCCAAACCCTCCCCAAAGGAATATCCCCCCTCAATTCCTGTTTTGTTCCTTGCTTGATTGTTTTTTATTTCAATACCAGGTAGCATCTTGAAACAGCACAAAAGAAATACGAAAAAAGCTTCTATACATGGGTGTCTCCAGTCAAATACGGATTTTTATAAGTGGAGAGAGTGTTTTCTGCCTTTTATAAATGCATTAAGTAGTTTTTTGACACTTCAATGCAAACCTGACAACAGATAACTAAAATATTAAGGAGGACAATATTTTTGTGACAAAGGTGTGTAGTGTAGTGGCCCAGAAGGCTGATTCATTACAAGGTGCCAGTCCAAAAGTCAAGAGGGATTATGTTCATTATTGAACCAAGGAATTCTGAATTTTGACCACAAAATAAAACAAACAAGAAAATTAATAAATACAAAGCTTTCAATATCTTTTGACATGTCTCTTCAATGTCTGCCTTGTGTACCTGGAGGCAGTGATCACATGTATGTGACAACTTCTTGATGCTGACACAAATATTACTTGATGTGTTATGGCCAAACACGTCTTCACATCTACAATTACACTTCATTTCTCTGATTTTAACCCTTGGAGCTTTATTTTTAGTGGCCATTATTTAAAAAAAAAATATATATGAACTATGTTTTCACTGTTTTATCAGTCCTAGTTATAAGAAGAAGAAGAAGAGAAAAGTATTTTCCTTTGACATTATAGAATAATTTGTATGTAGCTCAGTGGTTTATCCCATAAAGTGCACATTGTAATACGATCATTGATTTTTTTCTAATGACTTTGAAGAGCCCACAAACATAATATTTTATTAGGAGGATGTCCTGGTTTTGCCTGGGCTAGAGATTATTTTCTTCTTAGTAGCTGGTAGGGTGCCGAGTTTTGGATTCAGTATGAGAATAATGTTGATAAAACACTGATGCTTTGCTTGTTGCTCAGTAGTGCTTATCCTAGGTCAAGGACTTTCCCCATGCTCTCTCAGTGAGCAGGTACAGGAAGCCAGAAGAAGGCATGGACAGGACAGCTGAGTTGAACAGGCCAAAGGGATATTTCACACCACAGAACATCCTGATCAGTGTATAAGCTGGAGGGAGTTGTCCAGGAGCCAGTGATCACTGCTCCGGTTGAGCCTTAATCAGCCTTAGTCAGTGGGTGGTGAGAAATTATTGGTATTAGTGTTATTATATTTTACTTTGTTTCAGTTATTAAACTGTTTTTACCTCAACCCACAAGTTTTACCTTTTTTTTCTGACTCTCCTCCACATCCCACCTTGTGGCAGGGCATGAATGACTGTGGTACTTAGCTGATGGTTGGGGTTAAAGCATGACAGAGGAGCTGCAAGAAGATGTGAAATGCAAAACTGAACAGCCTTGGGAGAAGCAAAATTGTCTCTCTATTTCTTCTGCCTTGCATGGCCCTTTGGAATTTATCATCTCTGTGTATAATCTTCCTTCTTCTACTCTGTCATCTTTAAATAATACCTCTGTTTACCTAGTGAAATCTTCAACAGCAAAGTATTAGTACAGAGAAGTGCACAACTATCTTAGCAGTAGGCCTTAATTAATTTCTTTTTTTAAATTATACTTTAGCATCATCATTCCTTTGGATTTCCTAGAGGACAGATAGCTTCTAATTTAGGTGGAAAAGGCCTAGACATCCATAGAGATAGGGGCAGGGGAACTGGATCATGCACAGTTTTTTGAAAGCAAGGATTTAGGAGAAATCCTGAACCTATGGGTTGCTTGCAGTTGCTCCACTAAGATGAATGGGAGACGTATAGGTTCAGTGAGTTTGAAAATGAGGTTATATAATCTCTGCAGGGGTCCTTGCTTTTGTTTGTGCTCTCATCCTCAGTGCCAAGCAGAAGCCACATGCGTCAAAGAGATTATAGTTTCCTCCTAATGCTTTGTGTCTTCCACCCTTTCTTATCTTGAAATCTGGAGTTCACCCGTTGCCTTGGACTGTATTCTTCACGCACTGTGTTGATTATACAGCTACATTTAGACAGAAACAAATACATCTTTTAGGGGAGAAGAGTGACAGGAGTGTGAACTATAGCTTGTTCTGTTCAGCGCTGTGGTTGTCTATAGTGTTATTCAATGTAATGCAATTTCTTGTAGAATCCTAGAAGGTTGCAGTTTTTCCTTATCTTCCTATGTAAGAAACAAAATGCCAAATTACATTATTTCTAGCATAGAATTGTTGGGAAAGGTACTTTTTCTTTTCATTTATTGTTTTAGTCAAAGACATTTCTGCAATAATTAATAATTGAGACTCATTTTAACTTGGTGCTTAAAACGGATTGTTAATTTCTCTTTATCACAATAATTACTCAAAAGAATGAAAATTTCACATTGCATCTTCAAGCTCATTATAGACCAAGGATATATGGACGAATGGATGCATTTGTTACTTCTGGAAAATGAAATTCTTATAAAAATTATTTCAGTGCAGTTGTGTAAAATGAAATTTAACAGTGGCAGTCCAATAAAAAAGCTTTAATATTTAAGCAAAAACACACGTGAATAATTAAAATCTACAATTATCTTTTTTCTGGTACTACTGTAGACTAATTTAGGGAATATGGAGTGAGTTGGTCTCCATTTTCTTCCCTACCAGAATTATTTACTTAAGTTCCAGTCAATTACATCTTTGCAATGTCATTGCAGGCTTTATAAGACAGTGGGGTTGCCTAGAATTACCTTGGGGTTTAATTTTGCGTTTGGAATCTCTATTACCAGTGATGATGTGTGAAAAGGAAAGAGCACAGCTTGGTTTTCAGAAGCCAGGGTAAGTTCGTTTGGCTGGCACTTAGGAACAATAACATGCAAAGCCTTTGTAAGCTGGTCACAGACAATGTGCAAATCCCTAGAAAATAATTAAATATATTTAATACGTTTTAGAATCTAACTCTGCTTTAACTTGTAGGTACTGCAAAGTTTGTGTTGTGAAGTGACTCTAAAATATTTATTTACATGCCTTAAGCTAAAAAAGTTTATAGCTACAAAAAGCAAGATCATATTAAACAAAACAGTGGGTTCCAAGTATTCCATTGTTCCTCACTGAACTCAGCAGTAAGATCTTTTCCAATAACTGAATCCACAATGAATAATTGGTTACAGGCTTTTTTCTAACAAAAGATGAATTAATTTTCCTAAGAAAATTATAAGTCCTTAAAATAAAGCTGAAGATTTAATCTACTTATGTTGGACCAGTGTATTTTATGTGCACTTAAATAAACTCCCTAATTACTGAGAGGACACTGCAGGTGATAGTGATGATAGGTGTGGCATAATTAGACCCTCATGAATTCTCTTAAAAAGTAACCAAAAAAAGTTGGTCTACTGCCCTGCAAACAAAATGCCAGACAGTTTGGATTGCCACCAGTCTTTGAAGAAATGTCTTAACTGCACAGTCTAATTAACATTTGTGAAGATAAATATGCTTAAGCTAAACTTTCCGCTTGATATTGCTCTGAAGATTTAACAGTAGATTTGTCCTAAGGAAACCCTGAGCCAGGGCAGCAAAATAAGTGTCCTCTTCAAACTCTGTTGGTTTGTAAAGCACTTACACTTGTGACTTCTTCATATTTTGCCCTAACTGTCGTGAGTGCTGTGGACTGATCAGCATCTCCTTTCTATTTCAGGGACTTTGCAGTCCACTCATCAGTTTTTGTGTTCTTGTCCCTACAGACACTGATCCCACTTTGCTTTTCATTGCTTCCCACCCCAGGCTCATTTTTCAACATTTGATGTGATTCCCCTTTTTCTTCCCCAAGTTTTCTTTCCCTGTACTAATATTCCCAATGTGTCTGCTATTCTGACACCAGGATTTGTCATACCTCTTCTCATGTACCTACAGCTTTGGGTCCCCATGGCCAGCCTGGGGACTGTTTTCCTTACTTCCATGGAAGCTGCAATTTCTAATAGTGCCTGAAAGTTACCCTCTTCCCCTGTGGCTCTTGCACCTTCTAGCCCCTCTTTCCTTTTCTTTTAAAACTTATTTTTGCCTCTGAGAGATGTATCATTTAGCGCATCAAACAACAAAAATCTACTGGGATGATGGTTAGACCCAACGTGGAAGTAGTTTTGCTGCAAGGTATTAACTTGTTATCAGTTCTGTTCTTGGAGCTGAAGGGAGTTGGAAAGGTGCTTCCAGCTGCTTAGGTAAAAAGATGGCAAAGACTTGAAGTTTTTTATGGTTTTTATTTTTTTCTTCTGAAGAATCATTAAATTTTTTGCCCACCGATTCTGGAATTTGAAACAAGGATCACATGAGATATGCAAAAGTGCATGGACAAAGAAATGCATTAAGCTCAGTCAGAGTTCTTATAACCGTAGTTGGTCAGTAAAAAAAAGTAAATGTTCCTCTCTGCCTTCCTCCATTCATGAGTGAGCAAGAGAGTAAAGAAATAGGATGTCATTTTACTTAGTTCTTAAAGGTAATTATGGTTATCCACTGAGGCTTAGTTCTCACCAATGGATTTATGAAGCATGCTCAGATTATCTTCTTGCTTTCCATGACCAGGTCTCTTTTTTCTTTTTTTTTCTTTTTTTTTGTTGTCTTTTATCTTTTCATGGTTATAAATATTAAGATTGAAATTGATTTAGCATAACTTTCAACATCTACAGTATTTCAGTTAGATAGTCTTTAGAGTTGCAGAAAAGAAAGAGGCATTTTTAGGGTATGATCCATTGGAACCTTTTCAGATGTTTACTTCAGGAATGGATGAAGTATACTAAAGAAGTACCTCCACTACAAACCCAGAGGAACTAGCTCAAATACGAAACTCTCGTTGTCTTTGCACCTACATAAATTAGGAATTTCAACTTAGTGATTAGAATTGGATAATGAAATCCACTTCTGTATGGAGATGATATGCAAGTAATCTCTATCATCTAACCCTTCAAACATGTCTAGTCCAATACTCCTGCCATGGGCAGGGGCATCTTTCCCTAGATTAGATTGCTCAACTCCTCATCCAATCTGACTTGAATATTTTCAGGGATGGAACACTAAGTTTCTCTGAACAACACGTTTCGGTGTCTCATCACTCTCATTGTAAAGAAATTTCTTCCTTACACTCAATCTAAATCTATACCCTTTCAATTTAAAATCATTGTGTGCTGTCATGACAGGCCTTAATTAAAAGTTTTTCTCTTTCTTATAAGCTGTCTTTAAATATTGAAAGGCTATAATAACGTCTCCCTGGAGCTTTCTCTTCTCCAGGCAGAACTCCATCTCTCTCACTTTTGTCTTCCTAGAAGTTCTCCAGCCCTCTGATCATCTTCATGATCTCCTCTGGACTCACTCCAGCAGGTTCACATCCTTCTTATGCTGGGGGCTCCAGAGCTGGACACAGCACTCCCGATGGGATTTCGTAAGAACAAATTAGAGGAGGAGAATCACTTCCCTCAGCCTACTTGTCATGCTTCGTATGCAGCCCAGTTAGCTTTCTTGTACAACACTGAACATTATTCTTTGTGTTTTTTCCCACAAATGAACTCTTTTTTCAGTGACAGCATATTATTGTCTAGGGGAAAAATGTTAGAAAAAGAATAAAGGATGAAGTAGTAGGAATCCTCCAAAACTCAAAATATGATATATAATGATACCTTATAAATAAAATCTAATACAATAAATCCAAAATAATTTCCAATATATCTTACTAAAACTAGCAGAACTTTAAAAAAAATTGTCTTTGACAGTTTCTTTATTTAGACCATGTTTGCCCTTAAAACAATTTGCTGACATAGCTGGGCTAGGAAAAAGTGAGATGTTTTTACCATGCTGAATGACATAAGTATGATAGCAACTTCCTGGACGTAGAAATGTTTCTTAAAGAGCAAAAAATGCCAATTTGGAAGTACAGCTTATTCTATTCCTGGAATGAAACTCGTTTTGCTGTTGTTCTATCTTCATGGTCAGGATTTACCAATATAAACAAATGTTAGGATCTGATTATTAAGATATGCCTCTGCCTGAATTGAGGTGCAAAGGAAAACATATGCCAAAATCAATAGTACAGATTTTATTTGACAGTAAATATGAGGTGGAGAGAGAGAGATCAAAATAGGAAGGAGGTGTGGAGGGGAGAGAGAAAAAGACTGAGAGAGAGAGAGAGATATTAGCAAAGATGTCACCACCACACAGATTCCGATGGTGTCCCACTGGTGCTCTTCTTCTGGTCTTCTTGGTGATGGAGGTCCTGATTATTCCTCTGGAGGTACTGCTGTATACAGTTCAATCCTCAGGTATCCAAGGGGTGTTCACTGAAGTTCCCATAACTTGGGCTGCCATGGGCAGAAACAGTAATTTCCTTTCTCACAGCTCCTCACAGTGGGAATTTTTGTCCAGATGCAAATCAAATCTTTACCTCCATTAGGCCTGTAATTGGCTCCTTCCTGCTGTGCCATCTGCACTTTGTCTAAAGTTCTGTTATGGTGGCTTATCTTGTGGGGAGAGTGTTTTGAGACATTCAACTCTGCTCTTTAGGCTCTTTAGGTCCTCACAACACGTTGTAATGCTTTTCCAGCAAACCCTTGTAAATCTAGTGAATATCTTCTGCCTTTCAGAACCATCAATCCTCAAATTCTTGCTTTTGATATCCTTATGAACCAGCTCCAATAAAAAACCTTTTTCTTAATTGACCACATTAAAATATCTCCATGTCATATTTGGAACAAGTTAGTTTGACCTTTTGTTGAGGACCTTTTCTGCCGTACAGCCAATTTATACTGGTCTCTTGAGTGGTCACTTATCAGATTTGTATATTCATTCAATAAAGATGTGCTCTATAGCTGAGTGTGTGCCAAAATGTTATGACTTCCTCTCTTCATTTCTGCCAAACAGTATGAAGATTACTTAGTAATCTTTGGCATATTGTGTTTTGTCACTATGCACAACCTGAATGTATCCAGACATATGTTATACAGAGCCTTTATCTCTTCCTTTTCAGTGGGTGGGAGAAAGTCAATTACTTATCAAGAAACTGCTATGTTTAATTCTTGAGGGTATTTAGCTAGAGAAGATAGAAGAATTTGCATATTCAAGACATTCTTTTTGTGCTATCCAGGCAATACCTGTTTCCATAATCTTCTGAACAGTTCACGGAAATTATTCCTAGCATTGAGAGAGGAGGGTGCTCACTGCTTTGTGCACTGGAAAAGAGTAGGTCAGCACCCCTCACAGCAGCCCCTCTCCTACATAATTTTGAGTACATCATCTTTTGCTGGAGTCAGATCACAGCTGGGTTGCTAAACAATATGGTCTTGCCAGTTTAGGGAAAGTAAATTAATATAAGCAAAGACAGGGTTTTGAATTATCTAAATCTACAGCTCTAAATTCAATTTGTAAATTATCTCATTTTAATAACTTTAAATCAGGTTGTGTCTTTTTTATTGTTATTGTTCAGTTTAAACAGAAAACATGAAACTACAAGAAAAATACCCAGAACCATTGTTAATGAGAACATTCATATGAGGCGCTATACCTATATGACTTAAAAATTAAAGCATCTGAGTCCAGACAAGCCCCTTAAGACACAGAAAAGTAGTTTACCAAGCCATCCCTCCTCTTCTGAGTGTGTCAAAGCTGTGCTGCTGTGCTTGGGGGGATCCTGATTTATATCCTGTGTTAGCATAATGTCCATTGGAGGTGTGGTTACACCAGAGTTTCCTGTGCATGAAGCTGTCCCAATAACTACCTTTACTCTATAAACCAACAAATATCTCTGACAGTAAAACAATCTCCCTGCTTCTAACTCATTTATAGGCTGCCTGTGAAAAAGAGAAAGCCTGCTTCCTGCTGCTTGGACACTCTCTTCCACCAGATTACAGTCTCCCCAGTTACTCCAGTGTGACCATTTTATTATTCTTTACACCTATAGAAATGATCCAGGCTAAAGGCAGAGCAAGGGGCAGTTTTGTGTGACAGAAGTTGATACTGTTCCATCTGAACTGAGATTTTCCTAGGGTTCAGCACCACAAACCCAGTGTGATGAGACTGCCACCTAGTAAAAACAAATAAGATCTCATTCAGTTTTGTCTAATAGATATTTTTATAAGAGGTGTGAGAAAATCTCATCTTCTGCCAACCCCTAATGGTGTTTGCTCTCACTACTAAATATTACAAAATTCCTTTGGGAGGTTTCTAATACAAAACCGACATAAAATCACACATATTATCCTGGAGATTCTTCATAACTTGCCAGCCCTGTTCTTTTACCTTATGTGTTATCTTTGAGTTAACTCTTTCAATAGATAGGAGCGTATGAGGAGAAACAAATTTATTACACTGTTATGATGTTAGGTTATTGATGGCTGTCAAGTGCTGTGCCATTTAGGTCAAAGAGTGTAATCCACACTCTTAAGTGGTACAAGCCATGGTCTGAAGAGAGAAGTTCCTGCATGTATTGAAGGTTTCTTTAGGCAGTGAAAGTGGTGGGGCCTAGAGATATGCCATGCCACTTATGCTGATTCAAATGGAAGGTTTAATTACCTCTAATTTTGTTATATTGCAGTACAGCAATGGAAAGAAGTATCTGTTGCTTTGCTGTTGTCTAGCAGCAGTTCTGAGGAACTGACCAAAACAAGATAAGTTATTGCAAACAAGGTTCTGTCTGGCACCTGGGGCTATTTAATTAGCCAGAGACTGAACTCTAATGAGAGCAAATCACTAGAGGAGACATTTTTCTTGTTTCTTTCTGAGCAAGGATAAAGTGAAAAGTTAAGTGAGGTAAAAGTTCAGATAAGAGCTCATGATTTTTCCATAAGAATAGGAATTTTTTTTTTTTTTTTTTTTGCTTTCTTTCTTTCTTTTTCTGCTGTCTCTGTGCTGAAACCTTTGGACCAGAAGGAAATGAGATGACAGCTGGGTTCTTCCTCATGCAGGGGTGAACACTTTGCAGCACGCACTGCTCCACACTTGTCACTGCCCTGCTGAGCGGCGTGGGTGTGAGAAGTCCCTCACCAGCTTCCAGCACAGAGTGAAACAGGCTATTGAAACAGTTTAAACTGCTAGTCTGAACTAAGCTGATTTTATTGTCATTGGATTAAGAAGCAATTGCATAAACTGTGCTGTTGGCTCTGCAGGGGGATCAGACTTTTCAGCTTTTCACCAAAGTTGAAAAATCAGCAAAAAGGAACAGGATGTTTGGGTGTCTCTTCAGAGGCCATCAGGTCATTTTTTCCCAAGTATGCTTCAAGACTGAGTTGTGGACTAGTTCAGTATCCTTTGGCTAGTGCTTAGCAAACACAACAGATCCAAAATATATATTAGCAGAAGAGTGAATATGACAGGCAGCCAGTTGTTTTGGGAAGTATTAAATAAGGGCTAATTTATGGCATGAGCAAACTGATCATCAGTCAGAGGAAGAGGTAGAGCAGACTCCCACAGCTCCTCTGAGTTAGATTTCTAACCTGAGTCACCAACACAGGCAACCACTTACCTAGGAATCCCAGTGAATCTGACAATCATTATTACTGCTCATTTTTGTGGGAGAAGATTATAGAAGGAGTGGGGCTGAAATGTCTTGGCAGCAGAGATCAGACACTGGTTAAGCTGGATTTAGGACTATGTTGGTTCTGAGCTTTTTCTGTCTGCTGTAAATTCTCTTCTTCTCTTTGATGGCAATCAAATGTTCACACTGATATTAATATGTCCGCTATTAAATTACTTACAATTGACACACTTCTTTTCTGAAAAGATCCAAATGTATCACTGAATGATTGCTCTTTACAGCTGTTGTACACACAGAAATGAAATAGTTGGTGAGACTGCTGTTTCTCTATTCATTTCCTTTCATAAAACACTAAAGTATTTGGAAAAAAATTGCACACTGGTTCCCCTTTCTGAATTCACATCTTATTTGGACAGCAGTTTAAATTACCAAAAATTAGAACAAAATAACTTGCAAAATACTGATATAATAATAACAATACATTTTTCAGCCACTATCCCAGTATAAATAATTCTATGAAATACTGAGTAAGCACATACAATGAGTCCAACAGTGAGTAGAAAAATCTACAGGTACTCTAGCTGCACATCCACTGTGTACATCCTAGACACATCAGTTAGGTTAAAAAGTACATTTTGGATTATTTCTTCTCCAATACATACCTGCAAATCAGTTTTACAAAAGACCTCTGAGTCCAAGCCAGCGTGACTTCAAAATCTGTCTTTGTATAACTTTCATCTTTAAAATAGGATTTTAGTGCTGATGGCCAAGACGTTTCCTTCTTGGAGCATCAGAAATCATTCAGCTCCTCTGAAAGTTCAGGAACTTCAGACTTAGCTCACTTCTTTGGAGACAAAAAAAAGCTATTGTTCCCTCAACAGATTTAACTAAAAAATGCATTCTCTGTGAAAAAAGCTAGAAGATTGATCTGGAGTTATGCTTCTGGACTTGGTGTACCTGAGTAAGTTTTCCTTATGCCTTGAGAATTATTTGACCCCAAGTGATTAGATACAGTTTGGCTTACTTTTCCATTTCAGAACTTTAGCCAGAAAAGAAAAGTAGCCTTATTGTTAGACAAGGACTAGACCAGTTGCACTGATGAATTACTTAATAAGATCTTTACAGCAAGCAATATGTCTGTAATATGGTTGTTTTTATGGAACAAATTCCCATAAAAGGCTACTTATTTCTTAAATATTTACATTATAAACATATTAGTATCAATGTTCAGACATGGAAATTTGATCCACCATTCTGTGCCTGAATTTCAAGTGCAAACAATAGTTATTCTAGTATTTGTCTAACATTTCATTAATTAGATTTTTACATAAGGAACAAATGCAAGAAAAGTATTTGTCTGAAACAGGGAAGCCTTCTTTCCCTTGTATCTGTAATTATGAGCTGAGAATCTTTCCAGTCTGGATGGCATGCAGTGTGCTAGTTATTCAATGCTTGAGATTTGAGCTTAGTTCTGACTGAAACCATGAATAAAATTAACTTAATTTATTTTGATTGTAGTAAGTATTTATCTGTATGACAAGCCTATCAAAGACCTAGGCATAATTTACAACATTTCCCAAGGTAGCACTTGTAAAACAACAAAGGTGTTGATAGACCCATTTTATGCCTTTTGGCAGGCTTTTGTGAGGAAACTTGCCATGTTGTATCTGCATTATATTGTTCTCACACCCAGTTAATGGGTTTCCTACCACTGCAACAGGAGACCTAAGAACTCCTTAAAAACCTCCAAAATCACTCAGAAGTCCAAATTTAAACAGAATGTTTAACTGGAAATATGGAAGGTCAAGGAAATAAACTTTTTTTTTTTTCTTTTAAATAAACTATAGAGTAACAAATTAAAATAAACTAGAGGAACTTACATACAGACTCCAGTACATTTTTTTTCCAAGTTTGTATTTTTGGTTTTTTTTGCTCTTAATATTATTGTCATCTCATATATTTTTTATTCATGTCATCATTATTGACAACTGCATTTTGCTACCATAGTGAAATGTCCAGCAGAGATGTTAAGAAGTTAAGCTTCTTTTGGCAGACTCTCTAGTCTCAGTTTTCCATTTTGAATCTGAGTCATAACAAAAATTTTAACAATATGTCATATTAAAGGAATTTCACAAACTTGAGACACACAAAAATTGTCCAGCTTGAAAACAAACTAGTTTGCCTTTTGATAGTGTGAGTCAGCAGCCCTTCAGGTATTGATTCCAAACAACACAGGCATTGGAGACATATGATGACCCAGTTTTAAATTGCGTATTGTTGATTAGAATAGC
>JAOTQP010001546.1:64695739-64718165 GCA_026413545.1 Cichladusa arquata
CATATTGTTGATTAGAATAGTAATTTCATTTTGGTGGTAGAATGAACAATACTGGACCACGTCCAGGCCCTTAAAACAGTTAATGGCTGCCCTTCTCCAACAGATGGCCACTGTGTTTGTTTTATGGGATGGTCTGGGTCCATGCAGCTTTCTGCATCATCATCTTATTGCAACTAGTTGGAAGAGTCGCTTCCACAAGCAGATGACATGATGGTATAATTTATACAAATATTAGCATGCAGTCAAACCACTGATGAAAGTAATGGAAGGATTAATTTATAGTGATTTGAAGAAAGTGTTGGAGTCAAAGAGGGGAGGTTATTACCAGTTGCTCATTCACTGATGGACTAATTTGCTTGGTATTATAATAAATTTGGTAATTTTTGATAGAAAAAAGTAATGCATATATGCCTACTACTATTTATCTTAATGGTACTGCAACATTAGATTGCAGCATGAGTGAAAAGCTGATGTGTTTCAATGCCTTGGCAGCTTGCAGTGACCTTCAGGAGAAATGAAATGCTCTGTTAGCTGAGGAAACAATTGAGCTGAAACCAGTCAGGCGCAGTAAACTCAGAGACAGAGACAGTCTTTCCAAATTAAAAGCTGTTACTAGCAGCTCAGAACAAGGCAAAAAGTCAGAATATAACATCTTGCTGGAAGGTGATTTCATGCTCAGATTAAAGGGGGAGGAAGAAAAAAGGCAAAGTTCAGATCTAAAGGAATTCCCATTAACTTGAAGAATTTGGAGATTAGAATGAACATTAACATCCAAAGGTAGCTGATGTATGAACACACTGTAGAAGCCATAATCTGTTGAAAATCACTGAGATAAATTTAGGCTACTGACCTTTTAGTGCATTAGGGCATGAAATAAATCACTGGCTGCAAGTAGTAAATTTGCTACAATCTAAATGCTTTCCAAGTACTTCTAGCTGTAGAATTTTGCAGTCAAGAGCACTACGTATCAGGAATAACCTTTTAATATTTCAATTACGCCTGAGTATTCCTGACCCAATCCTGCTTTGTTGCATACCCCAAATTTTTGATAATACCAGTGAGTATTTCAGAGAATGGGAAAGAAAAAAGCTTTAAATCAGTCAGCAGTGTCCTCATAAGTTAATGGTTATTTACATACTGATAAAGAGTTCAGCTTAGTCTCTAATAAATTTCCACTGATTTCAGCTACAGTGCTTAGAAATATACTCAGTATTAAAATTCACTTCATTGGGTCTCTTTCTTTACTGGATGTGTGCTGCTTTACAGGTGAGTAGCCTCAAGAGGTGAGCCCATACTGTGGGAGCTGAAAGTTCCAGTCCATGCTTCAAACATAACAGTGTTTCAGGAGCAAGTGTTGTAGTCCTGATTATTGTGCCCAGCTGACAATGAAGTTCTCTTTTTGTCTGTTCTAGCAACACCATTGTAAGAAGTCTCCTGAACTGCAAACTATATTGTCACCTCCTTTCTGTCCATTCCAGAACCTTCACTTTAATAGTTTTAAAGAAAAAGAGAGTCTTGATGACTTATGTTTGGAGTAAAAAATTACATCTTCTGCTCTTCTGCATTTTCTTGACTCTTATGTCACTTACATGTTTCTCTTTGCAGAAAAAATAACCCACACAGCACACATCCATCTGTAAATGTCAAAGTGAATTCCTCAAGGTGTCAAGTTCTTTCCCTTGATAATTGAGTTGGGTAGAGCATTGACTGGGGAAGCATGGGCTTTTTCTGAGGACCTTAGAAACCACTGTTCCCTTGGAAACTCAGAGGAATTATTTGGGTTCAGAACTTTTCAATATAAGATTTTGGAAGAGATAAAGACAAGTGCTGTCTCACTGCAGCTTGACATAATGTTGGTTTTATTTTGCTTGGTCTCATCACAGTTTCTTTGTGAGGGGTACTGGAAAACTGTATAGAAGGAAAAAAATTGCTGTCAGCTGAAGGTCAAAGCTCATTTGCTTCACCAGGTCAGCTGTGGCTCCCACCTTGGCTGGGGCAGTGAATAGTTCCTCTTCTCTTACTACTGACAAAGGTTTTAGGAGGGCGGTGATGAGCTTTTAGTAAAACTAATTGATTTATGGAGTGTTATTCAGGGAAGGATCCTGTATGTTAAAGATTTCAACAAATATCTGCAATTAGATAATTATTAGATCATTTTTTAGGTTGGATTTTTTACTTTTTAATATCCAAGGGATCTATCCAGTCATTCCTGATTTCCAGTGTTACACACTTAGTGCATTTTCCCTTCCCTGAAATGACTGTTCAAAGCACAAGCTTTTATACTGCTGAGGGGAATACTGTTCCCCAGACAGCTCCCTTGTGAGACTTTCAGGGAATAGCATGGAGGAAGTTATTTCCTGCACAAATTTCTTAGCAAACCCAGAGAGCTGAAAATTCCAGGCTTCCTCCAGTTCTGAGGTCATACGAGCATCTAAAGAGACTAGAGAGGTCAGGTATCATGTACTGGTTGCCTTAAAAATGAGTGCATACATGCATAATTACATAAATAGATACATAAATGTATATATAAAGCTACTCAGGTTAACAACAATAATGGTAATAGGAGTAGACACATCTGCCTTGCAATCTGCCCTTAATTTCTGATAATCTTGCAGTTGCGTTGCCATCTTCTACTGTACCTATTGTCATCCAGATCTCTTTAACTTTACACTAAGATGACATTCAATGAAGGGTTCTTTATTCCACAACATCAATTCAAAAAAAGAAGCTAAACAAAAAAACAACACTTTTATATCTCTTTTTTAAATTGAATTCTGTTACTACTTCTCAAATTTACAAAATCTGTTCTTAAAGCTCTTATATTTGGCCTTTCTTCAATGTTTGGCTTACTCTATGTCCACAGAAGTTTGGAATCTAAAACCATAATGCACCTGCCCTCTCAGCATATTGCTGGAGTTCAGAGCTCTGTACAGCTTTCTTGGCTCTCTGCATAATGCCCTGTTTGATGAAGATACTCAGATAGAATGTCCTATTTATATGGTGTTCTCAGAGTGTGGTGAACTACAGAGTGGGAGGATCAGGAGCATGCTATTACAATAGTTGACCTTGCATTGGATGAATCAAGGCAATGAATAAGTTACAAGAATTGTAAGGTACGCAGAAATGGCAGCAAGAGGAGAGGGAAAGCTAAAAACAGAAAGAGGCAGTGAAAACACAGAAGCTGAAGAGCATCCTCATCAGCAGCAATCACCAAATATGTATATACCTTTTATTTCAAGCTAATTTTCACAAGGATAAAGAGTTTTTTCATCTTAGCCTCCCTTGTTACTGATTTCTTTTTGTTTCCAGTACTCTTCACATCTTATGTTTTGCTTCTTTATTTTTAATCTTCCTACTCCTCAGCTTTTGGGGATATTTTGAAATGATGTGTAACATAATCCTTTCATGTTTGACTGTCCAGCTTCGTAAGCTGTTCAACTATCAAAACTTTATCCAAGTTTGACATTACCAGGTATCAATTTTAGGTGAGTATAACATTCCAGGAAAGCAAGGGGTTTATCTGCAATTTTTCAGAAATATATGTTTCCTTATCTAGCAATGAGTGAGAGACAAAGGACCGATTGCCTGTTAGGGAGTCATGTGCTAGTCTTACTGAGGAAAATATTTATGCTTATAAAGTCATCATAAACAGAAGGCTTGGTAGTCAGTATATTATTTATTGCATAACAAATCACTACTAAGCATATAAGGTTTGCAATAGAAAAAGACACGTCACTCTCTGTGTTATTTAGTTTCTCTTAAGCAATTTTGCAGGTATTCTTTTTAAAAACACAGGATACAGCCAATAGAAGAAGACCACAAACTGCGACATAGGTCAATACAAACTGGAAATCCACTAAAAGTTTGAAAGAATATTTGTCCAAGGAAATCGTATCAAGAATCCATAATTTTTTCTGACATTGAAAATGTCAAAACTGCACAGCAGCTGGAAAAGCACAACCTGAATATTGACTTCGATTTTTTCTGTATGCCCAGCTTGACACAGCCCTAAAAGTCCAAATTTTGTGCAGTCCAGAACACAGGCCTTTTAAAATCGGTATCTTAATATGTGCCAGTTTGGATAAAGATAAATTTATGTATATAAGCTTCAAGGGATTGAAAATCTTCATGTAGATGTTTCTGCTACATAAAGTATGTTACAACATTATAAAGAGGAACACCACTAACACAATCTTGAATAATTTTATAAAGAGGAACAACACTAACAGAAATGCTGATGCAGTCTTTGTTCTTGCCCACGTACAGTAAGTGAGTCACATGAAGGGTGTAGTCCACACTCCAAGGGGACATCAAATGCATACAGTATGCCTTTGAAATACTTGCTTTATTTATTGATGAAAACGCATTATTTTTATAACAGTGTTTATTAATTTAAATAGAAGTGTTTCCATGTATGCATTGCAAGGGTCCTCTTGAAATCGCAGCAGAGGCTGCTGCATACTCCATTATTTAAACCTGCTCTACTTTTGCTTTGGGCTCTTTGCTGTCTTCCATGAATTCTTTCCCTGTCTACCATCTGTTGTATTCACTTTCTTTTTGGGAGGAGATTTATCCATTTGTTCTTACTGATCTGGAAATGAGGAATCAGTAGTGCAAATTCAAAAAGCTCGATTAAATCAAGGCACTTTGCCTCACTGTGTTGACTGTACACTGCTATTTGCTCTCCAATGTAAAGCATGGCTGGACCCATTTAGCACCGAGAAGGGAAGCAGGAAATTCCAGTTTTAATATGAGCCAAGAAATTATGGTGAAACAGTTGGCAGAAGTCAATCTGCAAAAACTGGAGGAGCAGAAAGGCTTAATTTAGTCCTTTTGTCACTATAAAAAAAACAGTGGGATTCCAAGAAAAACCAGCCACCTTCAGCCAAGACCAATCTTTCATTTTAGAAGAAGAGAAAGAGAACAAGAAGTATCTACTTCTGTCAGCCAGAACCCTTTCTGAAAACTTCACAAGTGCTTCCTGGAGCCACTTGTACCTTTTGCTCTCCTCAGTGAGCCTTCCTTCCCATGCTGATAGTCTTTCTAGTCACTCTTTGAAGCTCAAATGTGACCTTTGAAGCTCTAGCTCACGACAGCAGAGGGCTAATTTATTTATTTTTAATTTCCAATTCTTTAAGCTCTGTCTCTGTTTTAGATGCAGTAGTTAAAAACCTATGTTTCCCTGAATCCAAAATGAGCAGTGGGAAGCATCCAAAAGGGTTCTAAATATGAAAAGAAAATTGAATTCATCATTTAGTTGCACTAATTAAAGTTTTTTATTTGTTCAAGTGCCTTCATTGTTTATTTTAATATCAATATTTTATTAGACATTGAGAAAAGAAACCACAGTTCTTAGAAAAATGCAAATCCACTTTTGTTGCTTTAAATAAAAATGCAAATTCCTTCTTCCCACTTATCTCTTCAAAAAGAGAACACAGAAAAAAAAAAAAAAAATCTTTCTACGACTTGCCTTTCCTTCTGTGTCCTTGGCCACACAGTAAAGTTACATAGGTACAAACCAGAAACATGAATTAAAATTACCTTGGTAAATAGGTGAAAATATTGTGGATATTGTTTTCATCTTAGCTGTGTATTTTATGATACAGCAGGGGCCAGATTTATGAATTAAATCACCCTTTCACTGATATAAAATGATGGACATATGAACACAGACAGAGGTCAAGGCATAAACTAAATCACTTCATTTTAACTTCATTAAAAAAAAATTCTTATATTAACCCTCATTTCAGGCAGTGTGGGTGCCCACCTCTTCATGAAGCTGCTTTATAACTCTAAAGAATTTAAAGCTCTTCAGGGAAAGGATGTCATCCCTTGTCAGGAATTAATATATTCGTATGCTTGAAGCATAAAGGACATATCTACAGTGCAGCCACAGAGACAATTTCAGTGTACCATGTGGGCACAGATGTAGGATTAAACTTTATAGACTACTACTAAATTGTATGTAATGGCAACATAAACCTTGGGAGAGGGTAATTTACCCTAGTTGTGTGAAGCATTTAGGCATACTCTGTTTTAATGTCCATGCAGGTGCCTATCTCAATATAACTCTCAGCTTTGACATATTAGCAAGTGACCGGGTGACAATATGTTACCAGGCATCAGTGGCTCCATGATAACAGTGCATTGTGCATGCTCCATTTCCTCATGATAAATGGGAGGTGTTTGATATGGGTAACCCTCCTTAAGGAGAGTAAGCTTCTTGACATGTACCGAGGGCGCTGCTGCTGCAGAGTAAGATAATGCGCAGGAACATCGGAGCAGCTCATTCCCAGGACTTCATTTTTGTGCTAAAGATTTATGTGAGATTTAAATCCTGTTTAAGTTAAATCGGTACAGTTCTGCCCTGCAGGTGGAACGTTAAGATTACTGCATTAGTGCGCACTAAAAACTGTATTGGTGCAATCTATGATTTAAACAGTCACCCAGTGGTAAGTGTACGTGGGCATATATTAGCTCTATCTACCTGGAAAGGGGGTAAGCCACACCAGTCTAAGGCCAAATTTACATTGCAGGCTGTACTGGCATATCTATATTAGCCGAAATCCTGACAGTGCACACTCTGGTAGACACAACTGTAATAGTGAAGGTACCTGAAACTATGTAAAAAAGGCATTAAGTTAAGAATATAAAGATTTTTTCAGCAGTAATCTACACTTGAAGTTGTTGCTCCTCTGGTCATTCTAGATATAACAACTTTGATCAAAACAGTATAAAAGGCAGAAGTTTTAGTTAAAAAGTCAACAAAGACTATTTTGACAGTATATGTTATTCTGCTCAAGGAGCTGGCTTAAGTTGTACCTGCAAAGAAAGCTATTTTATCAGAGTGGTCTATTTCTGTACTACAAATGATTGACTGGTGTAATTCTATCAGTGCAGCTCTTATCACCAAACCTGCTAAGTACAGCCAGGCTCTCAAGATAGCTTATTTATCATAGGAAGAGGAAATGTGTTCTGGAGTAAAGTATACTCTCTGCAATACAGTTTTCCTGATTTAAATTTCCTTGTCAAGAGAAGTATTTTGCTTGTCATATTCTACCACAAACAACTCTTATATCGGCCCCGACCTTAAAAAACTTTTTACTGTGTAAAAAGTCTTATCAGGTCTTATACCAATATATCGCTTTCACTAAATAAGTTAAAGTAATAGCTGCAGTGTCTATGTAAAGTTCTATGAAAAAAAGGTCTAAAAAAATGTTCTATTAAAAAAAAAGTCTATCTGGGCCAATATTTAGGCTCCAAAAATTTTTTCTTTGGAAGTTGTAACTGGTTGCTTGGTTTTTTTTTTACATAAGCACTTAGCTTTCAGATATGGTTAATTTGTGGTGCCATATAGGTTTACTTTGCTGCTTTCTTTTTTAACTGGAATAAATAAAGATTTTATTTTGACTGTACCTCTGCTTCTTTGCCTGAGGTCATATCCCTGTGCTGCATCCTGAGAATCCCAAATTTATATTCAAATTCTCTGCAACAAAAGTTTCACATAGCTATATTGACAGATAGAGTTATCATACAGATAAAAGTCAAAAATTAGTTGGGTTTTTTAAGTTTGGTTTGGTTTAGTTAGGTTTGGTTTGGTTTGGTTTGGTTTGGTTTGGTTTGGTTTGGTTTGGTTTGGTTTGTGGGATTTTTCTTAACAGCAAAATCTACAGGCTTAATTTAATTACGACAGTTGAAGAAAATGCTTGAAGCAAACCTATATCTTCAGACATGGTTGTTTTGGGGGTTTAGCTATTCCCTTAGCTACACTGTGTATTTCTTCTTCATTTCTATCCAGAATTTATCAGCTATTGCTTTCAGCATCCTCAGGAATCTTGTCCTTCGCTGTTTTTGCCTTAGCTGAGGTGTCTCAGATTAAGCTAACAGTGTTATTATTACACATAATTTTACTCAGTTTTTCTGAAACATAAGCTACTTTATCTCACATTTATCAAAAGAGAGACATTGTCTGTCTTCACAATGGAACAAAGAGTCAGGACCCCATACTTACTGTATCATGTTGAAAATGGACCTCCAATACAAAGATTCCCTCATCTTGGCATTGCTAATACATACCTGAAATGCATTTATACTCAACTGCATAACACTGAAGAGTTACTGTATTCTCACATACATCCCATATCTCAGAAAACCTACACACCAACAAAAGCATGGACAATTTGATGCTTACCTTTGCATAACCTGTAAAAAATTGGAAGTGTAGCAGGGGTACTTTTCAGAAAGAGGCAGAACTCAGTAGTAGTCATCTTTTCCTACTATAAGTCCAGATGTATGAAGATGCTGTGACTTGGCAGCCACCCTTGTTTGAATATTTGGTGACACAGATAGGCAGCATTCACATGATGCTAGTGGGATCACAAGAGAAGTAAATTTAATATTTTTTATAGATGCAGTAACTACTTGAACTTTGATATTCTGAAGAACTTTTCATAGACAGTAGCATTTTTCGAATAGCTAGTCTTCATATGAGTTTTCCATTGAGTAGGCAGCTTTTTCTCCTGGAGAGAAGTATGGAAAATATGGAAAAATTAGTTCACTGACAGCTGTCCAGAATCCTTTAGTTCAAGGAGGAAAAAAATAGCATGCTTAAAACTTATAAGAGAATTAAATGGTGTCCGTTTTAATTCAGATTCCATAGAATTAACAGCAGCATATGTTATATGAACACTGTTAAGTGTAAAGCATAATCTCTTATCTCTTAGAAACGTTTTTAACAGTCCAGACAGATTAATGGTATCAGTTTCCCTCAGCTATTTTGGTTCAACCAAATGATTAACTTGTTTTTGGTCATACAAGTAAATTTTATACTAATGGCAATGTAGAGACAAAAATGCCCTGTAATTATAGGGCTTTATGACATCAGTATTGTGAAAAGCCAAGATGCCACTAATAGAAAGAATGTTGGCAAACTACACTAGCTAAGAAAAACCCTGATTTTATCTGAAGACACTAAGATCAGCCTTTGGGGTCCTCTTAGGCCAACATCTCCTGGTTGTGACTGAAGACAAGTCTGACAATGTAGTGACAGTACAGTCCATTCAAAACAAGGAAAGTTTTCTGTGAACTGCAAAACTGAAGATATTGCATGAAGATCAGTTATCAGATAGGTAGATTTGTAGCAAAAGCTGTATGCATATTGCAGTCATCATTAAGGTATATTTAATGTAAAGGAATCTCTTTTTAGAGAGTTCTAGTTATTGTGAGCTGCATATTATTTGAATAAACTAGCCAATGCAAATTGTTTCTGACACTGCAGGCAGTTTTTATACCTCCCTACTCTATTGTAAAGTTCACCTCGTTCAGTGAGTTCAAGGAAGACACTGGGGGGCAAACCAAATGGTTAATAGGCTAAAGGAGAGAGTGCTTCCTCATGGGTACAACCACTCTGCAGCATGAAGCACAGAAATTAACTTGCAGATGAGTTCAAGTACACCCTCATGTTCTGAGCCTGAGCAAGCCCTGCTTGTTTCTTCCTATAATGAGGACCTGTCACTACACTGGCAGTGCTGCTGCTGTCACAAACAATGCACTTGGCAGGGCAGCCTCACTTGAACTTCTCAAAAACCACAGGATAGTGTCCCATCAATAAATTGGTTTGATTTGGTGGCTACTTTATTTCTGATGTATGCCAGCCAAAGATCCCTGTAGTTCTACGAGTCAATCTTTTAATTAGTAGTTAAGATTTTGATGATACTGCTTTGCACAATGGCCACTGCACACAATGAATCCCCATTTCTATTATCATATCCTAAAATAACTGCAATATTTAAGGCCTAGTCTGTTAGTTGGCTTTTCTCTTTGCTTAAAAATACTTTTTAGAATGAAGATGATCATTTGTGGAGTCATTGGAAAACACCCAATATTGGAAATGTGGTTTTTTGAAAGAAGGAGAGGGATTTAATCAGGATATAGAAGCATTCTTTTTTGAGATATGATTTTGACATGCAATTTGTCCTATCATTAAAGTCTGAAGGAGAGAGTAGAAGCATATTTATGTCAGATATGTCAGTTACTGCACTTTTACAAAACTACCAACTCTGGCATTGACACCAATAGTCACAGTGTAAAGGACATACAAATAGACACACCCAAAACACCATTACTGTGGGAGTGATATTCCAGGAAGTGCCATAATCAAGGTGTTTATAACATCTTCTTGCAGTTCCCCAAGGTGTGTATCAGGACACAGTGATCACACAGTTCAGCCTAATTTCTATGCAAGGCACAGAAGTCCACCATTCACAGCTCATGGTGTAGTTCTTTGTCCTCATGGTCCAGTATGCCTTTACCCAGAACTCTGTACAAGCTATTTTTATTTTTAATATAACAGTGTGTTTTTTCTTGTGTTTTTCCCTACTCAGATATTCATTATCATTTTGCCTGAGTGATTTGCAAATATTAATAGTTCTTCACAAACACCTCTAAAATATGAAGTATTAGTTCCAATTTAAATTATACATAGGGGGATTAAAATTAAAATTGTCCACTGATTTAGGAAGTCCTGTTTGAGATGTTGAAAAAGTAGAACTTTTGCAGCATTATACAGCAGTTTGATTAATCAAAGCTCAACATTTTTTGCACCTGCTACTGTTGGAATTTCTGCAAATCTGACACCGGGATAATGTGAGCAAGGAAAAAATGAGCAAAGATTAATCTGATTAAAACAACTCTCAGACATTCACATACAAATTCTGTGACTTAATCATATCTCCAGCATGGCTTTGCCATTAAAATATGTTCTATTCCAGTTCTGGAATAATTTGCCTTATCCCTAAGCATCTTCCATCATCCATAGCAAAATCTAACCTGCTAAGTACATTGATTTCTTTTTTTCCCATGAAAATATTTGTTTTCATGTGAGAAAAAGTAAAACAAGCATCTTTGGCACTAAGTTCATATCTGTAGTATATTTGGGGATGTTTCTCCTAAAGCCCTGGGGACTCTAAAATCCAAATACCTATTTTTCCCCTCAGGCATTCATTATTTATTTTCTATTTGTTTGTTTAGTGTTTATTTTAACATTGGTGTTTCCCAAGCCTCTTTCTTTGAAAGGACTGGAATTTACTGAAATGTTTCATTCTGAGACAAATACTTAGGATGAACACTCTAAGCCCCTATTATTCAAATCTGTGGAGGTTACAAACAACAGAAGTTAAGATTTTTCGATGGAAAGTATTAGGCAACTTTACATTTTCTGGTATTGAAGCAAATTTCTGACTATGACCTGATTAATAGCTGTGGAGTTAATAAGTATGCAGAAGACATAAAAAGAATCGATCAGCTCTCTGTGGAATCTTTTGAACGGCTTAGTAGCTTTGGCACAAATTTATATTATGCTATTGCTTTTTAAAATGCTGTACACACAAGAGAAGACTGGAGAAATAATCCTGTTCCACTTATAATTTTTTTTATTTTCTTTCTGTCTTTATATGGGAAAAAGTCCAAACTTAAAAAGTTGGGTAATTTGACATTCATATATGACTTTTAAACACCTAGCACTCCTGAAACAGTGTTTTAACAATTCAAAGCAGCCTGAAGTGACCAGACTGGTTTTACTTGTATAATAGCCATAGAATCATAGAATATCTCAAGTAGGAAGGGATCCAGTTAGGATCATGGAGTCCAACTGTTCCTCAAAGGACTACCTAAAACTAAACCGTATAAATAACAGAATCCTGAAGATGTTCCTTGAACTCTGACTAGCTTGTGCTGTGACTTTTCTGGGGAGCCTGCTCCAGTGACTGACCAGCCTCTCACTGAAAAACCTTTTTCTCATGTCCAAACTGAACATCCCCTGATGCACCATCATTCTGTTTCCAAATGGCTAAATAACTTCTGTTTAAAAAATTATATATTTGAGTACCTAAAGATTTGGTCTCTAGGGAAAAAAGTCTAACTGGAAAAGGTTTAACTTTTCAAAGAAGTCATTCTCATCTGCTTCCTAATCTCCTACATGGCAGCTGTGAAAGGTGGAGTGTACATCCAAATTAGCTCAAACCTCTCTAGATGAAACATTGAAATGTCTGACTGTCCTATCCTATGGTGTTCGTTTTGAGTATTTCAAATATGGATATCTTTGAGTCTCCAAAGTGCCTTGATTTTTCAAGAACTGCCTGTCTCCACTTTGAGCCTGTAATTCAGCTCCAAGCCATCTGGAATGAGCATCCAGTATCACACCTAACAATTGCACTGCACTCAGCTCTGTAATGATGCTGTTTGACAGCCTATAGCGAATTGCCTGCTTAATTACTGTGAGTTTCTATAATTCAATACTGCTGATGTTGACAAGCCAAGTGCACATAAACGTGGATATTCAAGTTCGAAACATTTTAGATTCTTTTACTTTAAGATTAAGTAGCTCTTGCTTAATGGCTTTATTATCCCTTTGCTAAAAGGAATCTTCATGGAGATACAGGATCCATAAAAGGATGCAACATTCTAACACATTTTTGCTACTTTCAACAAAACTACATTAAAATAAGTTTTTTTTAAATTTTGAAGGTATACTGTGAGTATAGATATAACCAGACGTTTGCAGTATTTCAGAACAATCCACCAACCGGTAGAAAACAAAGCTATAGTACCTCAACTCCCAAGCTCGGATAAGCCATGCACATCCTGACAGGTTCATGTCGAATCTGTTCTTAGAAACCTTCACCAAAGAAGACTACACAAGCTCCCTAAGTGGTCTAATCTGCTGCCTGTCTACACCATTCACAAGTCTAAACTAATGCCTGAATTAAGTCTCTAGTTTCTTCATGCTCCTATTCTGTCAGGAGCACATTATGTGTGAGATGTCTCCCTCCCTCCCCACAAGTGGCCATACATTCCTGCCTCCCTTTGAGCCCTGACATTTATTTATGCCTATTCTGCAGTTTTTTGCTCTGACTATAAATCAGGCTGATGAAATGGCATGTTTTTATTTAAAGACCAGACTTTTTTTTTTTTTTTTTTTGAGTACTTCATTTTGCAAGTCCAGTTTAGAGGTCAGCTGTGTGAAGAGCTAAATCAGCATAACTGAGAGGAGACAAATCTCCTAGGGGGAACTAGAATGAATGGCTAAATGTAGAGAAGATGAATCGTGTTTGGGCTGTTAAAAATGGCATAGTTAATGTTAAACCACAGTCTGCAGGTCATCATCACAGGATCAACTCCTTACTTGCTTTCCTGTTCCCAGTGGGTTCCTGATCAGAGGTAGAATCTAAAATAGAAAGTCAGGAGGTCATATTATGATGGATGAAAGATGCAAAAAGATGATGGAGCTCAACTAGTGTAACCACATAGATATCATGAAAGGAGTGGTTCCCAAAGAATTTGCTTGCTCTGTGTTCCCTCTCTATTTTCCAGTCTCATTTACTCCTTCCCTCTTTTTTCACTTATCTTGCCCCCTCCCTTGGATGAATTCTGTTGTGCCTCCAGCCTCCCAGTAACCTGGCAAAAATGTAGTTGCCCCTTTTGCAGGGACGATGGGCTGCCCTGGTTCAGCAAACTGTCAGATGAGCAGCAACAGCTGAATCTGTGCCATAGATGGGGGCAGGAGAAGGAAACTGCACTGTCACTGTGTGTGGCTGTCCCATTAAAGGGGTTTTAAAGTCCCTTACACCATAGGAAATAACAAGGTGCTATTCATTCCCTGTGCTAAACAAAGCATGTGCCAAGAATGGTGTCCTGTCTGCATGGCTTCCCACAAGCAAAACCAGGATTTGGAAAGCTGTGGCTGCTGGGGTGGCAGTGTAGTTCAGTCATGCTCCATTCTGAGTTGTTTGACTAGACCCATTGAATTCAAGTAAACACAGTACAGTTAATAAGTATTCACACTGGAAAAAAAAGACACTCGAAAGGGTCATTATTTTAATCAACAGAATGAACTTCATTTTCCTTAAGTCTAACAGAAACAAACTGACAGCCAAATAGGCAAAAACAAAATACAGTCCAAGAAAAATCAGAACATAAGAAATATACAGCAGTGTTTGAAAAAAATATGGGCAAACCTTGCCTTATTTTTTTCCCTGAAAGCAGTGACAGATTTGAGTTTGATCCCAAGTCTGTCCCTGAGATAAGTTCAGCATACCCTCAGTCTCCACTTGGGGTCTTGGCAGATGGGCAGCCTCCCTCATCCTGTTAGACCTATTTAGTCTAATTTAGAGAGAGGAGAACCAACACAAGTCATCAGGAAAGGACAAGTGCTGAGAGGAAAACCTCAATCAGAGGGCCATTAAAGCATCTTACTGTAAGAATGCCTTAGCAAGCTAGACCTAGGCTTTGATGCTGGAACTTTTATGCATTTTGTTGTGCTAAAAATAGAAGTAATTTGCAGACACCAACATTGTAAATCCTCCTTTCCCCTGAATTCCATTTTTAAGTTTTCTTTTCTTCACTAGTGCTCTAAAGATTTTTTCATATATTCCTAAATATCTTCAACCATAACCTTTGTCCAGGTGTTTAGATCACTTAGTTTTAACCAAAACAAAACAAATGCATATACCAGAGGATACATATAATTTTATGTCAGACATAATCTTGCATGAATGATTAATGAAGTGCTCTTTTCTTCTTATTATTTAGCTCTGTGTTGGCAGCCTCAACAGCAAAAGATTATGGTCATTATTTATGTGGCTGATATTTCACATTTGTTTTCAAGCTTGGGAAAAGTGGATTGTACATTTGAAAAACAATAGCTGGCCATAGTTACTGATTTACTATTTCTTCCCTTTGAACTTTTTGTTAAAATTAGATTGGTATTATGGTTTGCTTATCCTATAGAGTTATTGTGTTATATAAGACTAATTAGAGACTTATAAGACTAATCTTATATACAATAAGATTTTTTAAAAAGTATAGATTGTTGAAATATTGATTTTGTAGACATTTTTGCTGAATATACATAAAAGGAATCTGTACTTACATTGTATTTTTCTATGCTAGTATTGCATTATGTAGTAAGAAAAAAAATCAGTTTAAAATCCAGTTGAATATTCTATAGCATTATTTCTAGTGGATATATACTGAAACAAACACAATTTTTCTGTAGTGAAGAATTGCTCATTTAACATCCCTCTGTCAGCTTATAACTTTCAGGGGAAAAGTCCACTTCTGCTTAGGATTGTCATATTGTTCTGACTAAACTCCAAGTTTGAATTTTACCCTTAAAGCAACAAATTGCTCCAATGACTTAATTATTATTATATGTCTTAAAGCATTAATCAATGCAAGAACATTCCTGAGAAATGTTCTTGTTTTTAAGGACTATCCATAAATTTTGAAGGTCTGTGCCTCAATGCAAATGTATGTTACTGTCACTTTTTCAAACTATCCTTCACGGTGTATTTGAAGAGAAATGTTACTTTCAGTGTTGCAGAATAGTAAGAAGTAAGTGAGTAAGAATTAGTTGCTGCAATGGGGATGTTGAAACAAGCACAGAAGTCAACTGCAGTCATTGTGATTGCTTGCTAATAGAAGCGTATTCCTAGTTAATCTCACAACCAAAGAGTATTGATATATTGTCTCTTATCTAATATTTTATACTGTAAAATATCAATCATGTGACAGTATGAATTTCCTTCGATATTGAACAGATATGCAACAAAATGCCTTTTCTTAGTTAAGTCAGTTTTCTGGAGTCTGAGTGTTTATCAGTATACAAAAGGCTGGCTAAAATATTTTTTTTCTTTATTTTGCTGTCTGATCTGACTGGGTTCTTCTTAATGCAGGACTGGCTTTATCCAAAGTTTGAGGTAGGAACTATAGTTTGTAGAGGGACTTTAGAATCATACTCTACTCCTTTAATATTTTTTTTTTTTCTGTATCTGGAAGGAGTCTTTGAACCTTCTTTTTTAAGTCTAATTTACTGCTAATTATTCTGAGTCTGCAAAAAGAACAATAACAAAGTATTTGTCATTTTCAGCCCCCAGCATGATATACAGCAGTTATTGGTTTGGGTACAGTGAACACTTTTAAAAGCTGATTCATGCAGTGTTTAGCATATCTTTTTAGACTGCTCTTTTGAATGTCAGTTAGATTGAACCAGAAAATTTAACAGCAATAGCTAAGTGTAAGAAAGGATTTACGTGTATTATTTATATCTTATGTCAACATGTCATTGCACATGTATGAAAGAGAGAAGAGAATGAAGGTTAAAGAGAAGCATGATTTGTAATTACCTACTGAATTTTAGTAAGAAATAAGACTAGAAAACTAAATAAACTAGAAAGCTGCACCACCACAGAGAGTCTTCAATAATTTAGGTATTCATGAAAACTGACAAAATGTGTGCTCCTTATAATTTAAACACAGGTTGATCCTTGCTATTTTAAACTGAAAGCCAAAAGGAAAAAATAAAGTAACAAATCAGAAGACCTTGAAACAGGATTGGAAACTGGAGAAAATAACAGTCAATTTGGTACTATTTATTCCATTTTAGTTTAATACCCCTTGTAATAGCACAGAGAAAAATTGCTACTTACAAAGGAGTCCATTTCACATTACCCATTGCAAGATCTGCAATGAGACTCTGCTATGCTAGCTGAGAGAAGAAGACCTTTTTGTGATTAAGATCCATCTTCAAGAAGTTCTTGGTCTGTTTCTTCTGAATTTAACTCAGGGAAGTATCCTGATGTCAATCACTGCATTGCACACAGTTGTTGAGAAAATCATAGCAGAGTCTACTTTACCAGCAGTGGGGCTGGGATAAGATTCTGATGAAAAGTACTCTGTAACTTGTCAGATACTCTCTCTGGTATCCGAATTTTCAGAGTTGTCTCAAGATAAAGACTCATGTGGAGAAAGATGCAATTTTCAAAGGCAAAGAATTTAATTTGGATCAAGTGCATGCTTGAATTTACTCATTCAAACTGGTTGATGTCCTTGGTCTTTACAAATATTTTACTATATAGATGAAATTGAACAAACAAACAAAAAACACAGACAAACAAAAGAAAAAAAAAACCTCACAGTAGTCTGAAAATTAGGAGTACAAGTAAGAATATCTACAGAATTAAGAAATCTTAGAGTCTTTTCTGGTTCTGGTCATTAGTAATACCCACTCCAGAGTTTCACAAATAACTTATTATTTAATTGTCTTAAAATTTTAGGTATACTATATCTAACATCACAAATGTAGTGATGAACTAGCTTCTGAACTCAGTATTTCTCCTTCAAACCAATACAAGACTTTAGAATTTAGTCTATGTTTATAAAAAAAGAACATCTTTGAAGTGATAATTATTTTGTTAGATGTAGACATTTTGTTAGGGGATGGATAAATCACATTAAAAACACCAAAACTTTGCAACTTTTCCTGGAAATTCTCATCATAATTTATGATGACCATACTGCACATGTTAGTTTTAGAATGTGCATATACTTTGGCATTTCAAAAAATCAATACTTAACCTAGTAACACTAATTATTTTTTTATTGATGATCTGATGACTACTCAGTTGACTTTGGATCTTCCGATAAAATGTATTGTTGGGATTATTTCAGAGTTCAGAAGACTGTGAGAATGCCAAAAAAACACAAATATAATCAAATTTAAAGGTCATAAAATGATGTAAAAGTGGCTGAAATGGTTGTCTAGTGTGTAAAAATATAAGAGTATTCTAACTACAGAGTATATTAAAAACAAACTACCAGGGATTGCATTTTATCTTGTCTCAGAAATCAAATAGTGCAGCAGGGCAGAAAACTAAAATATTTTCTGACAGAAGTTAACTAATGGAAATAACCTGTAAGGGAAAGTCACGAGCTTCCACATTAAGAGGAATAAAAACTTAAATCTGTCAAAAATATGTGAAATTCAACAGATAATCTAACAATATGTGGACGCCTGCAGACTGGATGTGTCCTGGAAAGAATTGTGTGGCTGCACAGAGGGTGCTACTCAGGGGACTTCATTTTGCCTTTTTTGAGTTTCCCAAGTCCCAAGAGCAGTGGGGCAGGGAAGAAAAAGAAAAAAAAGAACATTTTTTACAAAGCTTGTGAAAAGAGGTTTACAGGTTTAAGGACAGAGAGGCCTGAGGAATGGAAGCTTAAGATAAAAACTAAACAGAAAAGAATGCATTTATAAGAGGAGCATGAAGGATGATAATAGCTCAATCTACTGAAAATCAAAGATACATAAAAATATACCAGGGCAAATAACACTATATATAGTATTATATATATATGTATAAATAATAATAAATAAAAATAGCTAGAAGTCACATTAAAGGAACAAAATATGATGCCATTTATGCAAGAGAGACATATCAATTACATCTTTAAATTCTAATTGCATAAATACTACAATTAAAGATTTGCTTGTCCAAGTACAGACAGTGGAACAAGGGATATATTTTTTGTCTCATACATCACATTTTGACTTCAGGCTTAGATCCCTAGTAAACTGTGGACTCAATACAGACCAGATGGATAAAACTTTTTGAGAGTATTTTTTATAATATGTGGCAGAATCACCCACTGGCCGTTGAGTGTTTTGACTGTGGGTAGAGAGTGCTGCAGGGATATGATGTCCAGCAGTTTCTAAGAACGTGTCTGTGTGAAGACTTCAGTACAAAACTTCAAGAAAATATTTGAGGGAGACATCTTTTCGTACAGATTCCAGCCAACAGAAAGATATTCACTGGTACTATGAGGGCTGAAGGCAACATGAATGAGAATGACAGGGAACTGACAGAGTTCACAGCTTTTCAGAAAAGAGCCCAGAGAACAGAATAACAACAAATGAGCAGGCAGTGAGCAAACACTGAGATTTGAGAAGTAAGCTTAAGGGGAAAGGAGGTAGGTGGAACAGGCAGCTTTCAACAAGTAATCAAAAAGTATAGGTTCAAATTGTTCCACTCTTATAGAAACAGAGCAAGGGACTAGTATGGCTAAATCCAAGGCTGTTTAACGACTGCCAGATAAGCAGAAAAATTAAGGAAAGAGACAAACAAATTGGATTGACATGAACAAAATGTAGGAGAAAAGCAAAGACCACAGAGACTCTGCACACAGAGCTAGGAACAACACAAAAGCCTCTTTCTCTCAGGAAAAAAAAAAGTTAGAAAGTGTATTTGTAATAAAGTTGACAAGCAAAAGCTGAACTTAAAAAGGAGAGAAAATTTACTAGTAGATAGTTCTTGGAAGTCCAAAGAGTACAATATTGTCACAAATATATTGACTAATAGCATATCAGTCTGATAACAGAAAAATTATTTACTTAATTTTGTCCTTACGGAGCAGTGGGACATACAAAAAACAGAAATGCTGTAGTGAAGTTCATCACATGATGTTTTAAAAAATGAGTTTTTTTCCTAAAAAAATCATATTAAAGTTACAATAAATATATAAGCACTTTGAGATATTTCGGCTTGCCTTTAACTGAAGGATATGAAACAAAAACTTTGCAAGTACAATATTAAAAAAAATTAATTATATCTAAATTCAGGTCAGACTTTTTAAAAATCTAGCTAAAATCAGTTTAAGTATCATTTACATAATTTCAGAAGTTGTCTGTTTTAAATTGAGGGAATATAATAAATGTTCATTTGCTTTGTCATACATATTTGGATGTCTGTGAATATGTAACTCAAGTTACATATGCTACTCCAATACACCTGAAATGGAATTGGAAACTTCTGTCTCCTTTAATCAAGCTGATCCCATCAAACAAGCTAGACATGCTTAGAATTGGATGCATTGGTGTGAAATTTTGTGGTGCATGTGTGCACTTGCTAAGGATTACTGGAACAGAGTAATGCAAAATATTGAATTCCTTTTTCTTAGGAATAGCTGCAACACCACTTTTCCTGTCTAGTATCAAAGATACTGCTTCCATGTGGGACTTGTCTAAAAGAATATAGTTCCAAACTCAGGTGGCTTGTAATAGGTTTCGCAGGAAAATCACGCAATCTCCTCTCTTTTTTTTGTGAATCAGATTCACATCCCATTCTCCAGAGACTAGATGCAAGTAATTTAAATCGAGGTTTTTCAGACTTTAGATCCCTATTGGACCATGTAATTAATTTGTTGTAGATGCAGTCAAAGTCCAGTGACATCAAAATCTTACAAAGTTCTCCCACTCCTTTTTTTCAGCTTGATCTCTAAAGTAATTTTTATAATATCTTGGTATCTCTGATGACACGAAATGCAAGTCGGAATAATAAGTTGAGACAATGTATTGGTGGCAGAAGAAAATTTCTTTCATTGTCTGAAAGACAGCTCTGTTTGGGATGACTCATTGGAGGTATACTTTTTAAAAAAAAATTACCTTTAGCATCATTGTAGGAATGATTATAGCAATCATTAGGAAAAATAGGCAGGGAAACAAAAGTGGAATGCCTTTTTTATGTATTTGTCAGTTGTATACTCATTAGTAATTTGTATTTACTCTACCATTACCTCCTAATCAAACTCATAACAAATATTAAAATAATCATGAAATTAAATGAAAAAGTAAAAATTCACAGGGGCATGTGAAACAGATTGTTCTGTGTTGTGGTTATATCACAAGGACTAAGAGGGGAAAATGGAGCAGAAAAGTAAGGTAAATCCCATGAGGAAATATCTGACTTTCCTGTTCAGTCTGTACACTTGTTAGAACTTATTTAATTTCCTATGTACAAATGAGATTTAAATTATATTATCTATAGCTTAAAGCAATAAGCATTTATTTTAGTTTGTAAAAGGGTAAACCATATTTTGCTGTCTGATTAGTACTGCATTATTTCATTTTTTGGCAAGTATTGACTAAAGGAAGAATTCTGTCTTCTTCCGTTCTTCTACAACGTCCTTCTTCTCTGACAGGAACACAGATAAAAGAATATTAAACTTTTAATATTTTATTTAAAGTCCACTGCATGGTCAAAATGCAGTCTATGGAGCAGAGCATACATTTCAGTTTTCTGGTTGTATCTGGAAAATTACCCCTTGATTTGTTTGGCAATTTAGTTTCTACAAGATACCTACAATTACACAAACAAAGTCTTTTCTGTAACTGTTTCTGGATTCAAAGCATACTCATAGAAATTACTTGGGCAGGTTTTACTTTTATATGGAATACAAAGCAATAAAATAATTGTAATAAGGAATCACTCATTTTGAAGAAAATTACATTTTTCTTCCAGTGAAAGCGTCTAGAGAGAACAGTGCATTGCAGAGATTGTTGTGGGTCTTTGATTTCTACTAAAACCATGAACAACAGTTGGTGCTCTCTATGAATAGTGATCTCTACTACTCTAACCAATTTTTTAAATTTTTTTTTACTAATCATTGAGGGAATGGAAAT
Source organism: Cichladusa arquata (assembly GCA_026413545.1). Classification (NCBI taxonomy): domain Eukaryota; kingdom Metazoa; phylum Chordata; class Aves; order Passeriformes; family Muscicapidae; genus Cichladusa; species Cichladusa arquata. The sequence continues at coordinate 64,717,029 of JAOTQP010001546.1, forward strand.
CCAAAGCTTTTAGGTATTCTGGATTTTTGGAAAGTTTTGTAATTGTAATTACCTCTAGCCATCTGACCACCCCAAACCATAGAAAGAGTTTTACCCTATTGGTGTTTTAATGCAGATAGATTATCCAGTCACATTTAGTGGGAAAGCAATGTTCAAAGTTTTCCACATTAAATAATTAGCAGTTTTCAATCATATCAGAATGTGACACTTAAAACAAATTTTTTTGGCGTCTACATTCCAAGTGCTAGTATATTTATTTTTTTATATTGAATTTTAGGTGTTGTGAGATCTGTTGGATAAGTGAAAACCTCACATCTTAGAAAGGCATCAAGAAAGGCATCAAACCAGAGAATAAGACATAAATTAAGGGGTGAAATGTTTCTGATGCTGGTCTGCATATCAGTCTCTAAAAGGAGAAAGTAGTTCCTTATTTCATTTGAAATTATGCTTAAAGCAGCTTGGAAAAGATTAAAAAGAGAAGTGTTGTATTTTGAAATGCTATTGGAAATACTTCATCTATTAATAGAACATGTGCTTACTACTAAAACATCCAAAACTGTAAAATAGAATTACCAAACAAAATCAACCAACCAGAAACACAAACGAACAAACAAAAGCCAAAGGGGAGGGTGGGGAAGATTGTCAACAAAACACCAAAGTTCTGGACCTTGCACTAGAGAATCTCGAATTTCCACACATTTTACTGAGGGCTCAAAGATCCCCAGTGCTATAAAGCCTAGAGTGCCATAGATAGTGTGTTCAGCCCAGCCAGTTTCTGTTTTCCTATCTTTCCCTTCTGCTGTTTTAAAGAAGACCATGCACAGAGTGTTTATATACAACAACACTAATTTCTAATTTGAAGTTAAAAACAAATCTCCCTAGTATAATTTCTCTCTGGCCAAAGCTTGCAACATCTCAAAAACGATCTTACAAACCCATGCCCTACCCTAGTGATTATGTAATATGCATCTGTGCAAACCTTTAACAAGGTTTCAGAGCCAGGAGACTATAGATACTGAATCAAATTTCTGTGTGTTCTCCCTGGGGTCAGTGACAAATCAGCAGCTGTGTGTTTCCATCGATATAGTCCGTCTGTTGCTGATGTAAAAAAAAAACAAGTTTGAATTCTTGTGACTC